>CM056584.1:54073204-54673204 GCA_029721435.1 Gymnothorax reevesii | reverse complement strand
GGTAGCAAACTCCTCAGCCATCCCAAAGTCCTGCAACAACAACAGGGCCAACAGTCATTCACCGAGAAGAGCAGGGGCCCCGACAGAGCCCCTATAATCTCACACATACACACACACACACACACACACACACACACACACACATGCAAGCTACGACAGGGCCAACAGTCTTGCACCGGGGAGAGCAGGGGCCCCAACAGAGCCCTTATAATCTCACACACACGCACAAGCACACATACACATGAACCTGCACACACAGACACCATCTCTCCCTCAGCCCATGTTTTAGATGTCAAGATTACCACATCCATCGACCAATTGATTTTTTGTTCAGTTGTGCCAGCACATTGACTCTTCAGGATGACTGATTGATTGATTGATCGATTGATTGCATCTGAAACTAGCTACTCTGCCCCGATTGGCTGCTTGGGGTGGACCCGCCCACCCCAGTCCATCTAGCCCTGCCCTGTCCCGACCCTCCCGCCACATCCCACAAAAATCATGAGTGTTAAACAAAGGAACCAAACCAAACAGGAGGAGTAATGAGATGCGGGAATGAGGATTTCTGGGGTGCTGCTGTTATCTTAGGTCTCTATTGTACTTTACGGAGTTCAGTCTCTATGGACCTTTAAAAACAGTCTTCAGTGCTTTAAAAACAGAAATCAGTCACTGTGGTGTTTTCAAATCAGAAATCAGTCTCAGTGGTGCTTTAAAATTCTGTGGTGCTTTAAAATCAGAAATCAGTCCCTGCGGCGCTTTGAAGTCAACTCAAACTCAACTCAAACTCAATCAACTCTTTAAAACCAGGTGTCAGTGTCCATCATGCTTCACAAAGAGATCAATCCATGTTGTGCTTTGAATGCAGATCTCCATCTCGACAGTGCTGTAAAATGGAATTTAAGTCTCCACGCTGCAGCCTCAGAGGTTACAGTCCCTATTTCGCTCTACAGAATTCATCCACGAAGGAGCTTTATAATAATTTATTCATGGGTACCAATTACGTCATGTTCGAAATGCCAGTGCCAAATCTGTGTCCAGTTGAAGTTTTCTACCTAGATCATAATGACTGAACAAAGCACATTTAGCTAAATGGAAAAGGCAGCTTTAAACATTCATCATTGCCTACAATCCATATGTATTACCACCTACAGTATTTAGTCCCTTAAAATCTGCAAATCGTCTGCCTGAACTTATTTTTCCTGACATTTAAAACGTAATCAATCTTATACGTAATTCATCCCCACACACCGGAGAAAGCCAGAAGGCATTCGAGAGTAATGCCTTAACAATACGCCATTGCAGGATTCAGATTCATGAACAACACTGGCATCTGGGGACACGAAATGTCAGTGCAATCACAGAACATGTTAGTAATTCAATGACAATTATCAACTGTGTCATCTGGGCAGTGGTTAAGTCTAAAGTGCTATTGTCAGGTTGTTTGTTTTGAAGTAAGGGTGTGACTTTTCATGAGGAGCATAATGGTCAGATGCCTTCTCTAATCTTAAAAACAATGGACTATCATGTTTTTCAAAGAACATATCATTATTTATTTGAAAGATTTTGTTCTCAGTCACAGATTTAGACAGGTTGATGTTTTCTGCTATATTCTGTTTTCTAATTTAAAAAAGGTAACCTAATTCTCTAGGCCATGTTTATTTTTTACTGGAATGGCTCAGCTAATTCACCACAATTTATTTATTTTAAAAATTTGGTTTCTGTGTCAAACCCTGAAACACCAGCCAACGTTAGCAGGAAATGAATCCTTAAAAATAGGAATATAATGTCACTTAATGCAACATACTGCTGTTTGCAATCTACCTTAAAAGAAAATACTACTTAGCAAGACTAGTGTTTGTCTAACGCAATTTTTATTAATGTAATATCTTAACCGAAGACAATTCAGGCTAGCCAAATGAATAGCATCTTTTCACCAACGTGACCATAAAGATAAGCACTCCAAAGACTATTCTCACATAACGTTAGAGCTATCGCAGGAACAAATGAATACAATTTTATCTCGTAGGTACGCAGGCTTAAGTTACCGTTCATGACTCATTCAAGTTCTACAATGTTACGCAAGTGAACAATTTTCGTTACGCTTAGTGTCCTAAAATTTTAAGAACTGGTTTCAGAAACATAACAATTAAGCTATTTTCACAAAGGACTCGAAACAAATTTTTTGCATGACAGGCTACATTCAAAGTCAATGCAGAAACGCGTGTTTTTTGAATGTAGTCTATCGCGCGAAAAATTTGTTTTTCATCCGGTGTGAAAGTGGCTTTTAATTGAGCAATTTGAGACAGTTTTGCTCCAAGTTAATTAACCACGTTTGAGTGTTTTCTCAGAGTTCTAGCAAAGGGAGCTAATAAATAATAATCATAATAAGCTAAGTTTGGGGCAAATGCAACTTGCCGGAAACAAAACGCTGACAGCACAATAACTGGGAACAAGATGTTGGCTGCCAACGGTCACTTCTGATGGAAGCCCTCCATTTATTCCACCAGTCTACCACAGTCCTTTGGCTCAGAATGAAACTTAAGGTCGGAGTTCCTCAGATGACTTTTGTTACAGCTAACTGCATAAAATATTCTGGGCATATTGGATTAATTTCATTTCAGTATTTAAAACATCTTCAAATCTCGTCTGCTAACTGCTACCAATGACTGAGGGTTGCTGCTGTGACCTTTTCGGACACAAATATGGCGGCGCTAAAGCACTGTGATGTCACATGAATTGACCCCATGAATTAGTCTGCGGTATTTTAGAACAGACTTTAGAGTCTATACTGCTTTATAAACAGCATCACGCAGCTCATTTTTAAAATCCATAGATAACCCGTAGTAGCATTCACGTGAATGTACAAACTCATTGATACACATCCACAGGATTTCTGGCCGTTTCTTCAACCAGGATTAGAGGGGGAGAGGAATTGTCTCTCAAACAAAAAATGCATAGGTACGTCCGTCCGTCATTCTGTTTGTTCCTTCGGCCCAAAGTTTGCGAGTGGTTTTTGGTCAGCCCTGTCCACAATGTATAGGTGTGTCCCTCCAGTCCACAGAGTACAGGGCTGTCAGTCCTGTCCAAAGTTTTAAGGACTGACTCACGTTCATTTTCCGGCGGCAGCGGGACAGGTTTAGCAGCAGGGACACTTTGAGCTCGCGGAAGGTCTTAAGGTCCTCGCTGAAGCCTTCACGCGGGAACTTCTTCAGCGCATACTGGTACCTCTGAGCGGCCTCTTTCACCTTCCCCTTCTGTCTCACACACACACACACACACACACACACACACAAGGTGTCAGTACAGGTCAACGTTACCTTCGGCACCCTCTGCCTGTGCTTCCCAACAGGGTTTCATTGATACAGAACTGAAGGGAAAGGCAGCACATTATGAAGTGAGACAGGGAGGAGAAATCTAAACAGGTACACTGGAGTCCGTATGTATATGAACACCATCTAAAAACGGCTGTGATTCCTCAATAGTTCACACAGTGGGAATATAGGCTAAATGCCCACAAATTAGACCTGACAAGGTTTTCAAATACAACGCACAGGTGAACACACAGTAAAAAATGAGAATTTGTGCTCTGTACAAATTTTTACCACCTGCGCTATAATGGTATTAATTCTAAAACTTCCCTCCCTAAAACTCTGACTTTCACTCCTATCAAATCTGACCAACATTTGCCACAATAAGCTTTCCAGAGGAGCCTGGCTGAAGCCTCCATGACTGCGAGGCAGAGGAAACTACCTATGGCAGACAGGAAGTGACCTGGGGCAGACATTTCCCATTCTAAAGTCTGAGGAGTTAGAATTTTTTACTATAAAATGAGTGCTGTTGGTATCCAGGCCATGCGGTTGCCAGATCTGCCAGCCAGCCTGTGCGCAGCAGGTTGGGCGTTACAGTGAGCCCTTCTCTCCGAGTGCAGCTGTTGCTGTCCTGATGCGCAAGCTGGGCTTTTATTTATTTTATTTCTCCCATTTTCTTTCCTGGCCTATAACAAGCTCATTAATTCTGACAGCGTGAAAACAGTCGTCATCCCCGACGGGCTCATTTGGATGCCAGCCTCGCCGATTCTCCTAGATCTGTCTGCTCTGGCAGCCATGCTTTTTTCCAAATGGGATATCTTAGCGAACACTGAAATCAGCAAACTGGGGAGAGGAATCCATAAAACCACTCCGCAGACGTGGTCGACACCCTTCATGTAAACAATTAAATGTCAATGCTTCAGAACCACTTTAAAATGTCCTTCGAGACAGTCAATATTTGAAAAGCAATTCAGTGACGCCATCATTCATGCACCCTTAATTTTAACGAAGAACGCTTTCGTATGAAGTTTCTGGGTGATTACACCCTTTTCCTAGGAGCACGGCAGGAAACGAGGAGACGGAAGAATGTGCCGTAACCGATGACCTTTCGTGTTTCAATGGCAGCGCTGAACTGAATCCGCTTTCCCCGTGAAGAGTGAAGGTTGAAACCCTTCAACAGAAACAACGGCAACATGCTCAGACATTTAAAACGGCCAGGATCTTTAAAGCGTTTCAGAAGTGAAAGACCTTGTAGACCAGGATAATGAACCAGGAGAAAACTGGTGATGTGGCAGAGAGGCAGGTGCCCAGTCTAAACTCGCAAAACCCAAAGTAGTAAATACCAAAACAGCATGAAATCGAAACGAGCTACTCTGTATGGAGCTAAAACGCGCCTGTGCAGTATCTCAGAGCTGAGCTCACCTTGTAGAAGCTGTCCCCTTCCTCAATCAGCTTGCTCAGCAGAATAATCATGATGTCGGGTTTGGAGGTGGCCATCGCCCATGTCGCCGGGCCTGCAGCGCACACAATGCACGATGGGAAAAAATGTTCGTGAGAAAGAGAGGAGAGGGACCGAATGGAGAGAGGGTAGTCAGCTGATAAACCCAAAACATTGCCAGAGTGACAGCAGGGCCGAGGGGACACAGTATTTTAAAAATATATACATATTTTAAAAAAGGACTTTTGGAATAGTGGATTCTATTGCATGTGCGTGTGTGTAAGCCTGCCAGCCTGACTTCCTGAACCCCACAAACACATGAGGTCAGGGAGGAGCCCAGACGGCTACCCTGGAGAGAGGATGACTGCTTTTGGTTTACCTCTGGGGCGACTGGGGAGAGTCTGACATCCTGGTGGCAGTTAGAAGTGCGTGGCCAGGGAGGGGTGCAGAGCCGTGATTGATGGGAGTGTATGTGGGGGGGAGGGAGGAGTTAGTGCGAGAGCAACATGGCGAAGACAAGTGGAGGAGGAACACAGGAAATGAGGGAGGAATGGAGAGGTGGAGTGAGGAAAAGGAAGAAGCAGCCGTGAGCAGCGGGGTCAAGCGCCTCAGCAAAAAACAAACAGGAGAAAAGAACAGCTGCCGCCCGAGAGAGCCTGCGCTCTAAAACCGCCGCAGCGGGAATGCACACCGCACAGGAGCCTCCAGCAACCAAAGGGTTAAAGCACACAGCAGAGAGGGGGCGGGGCATGGGGAAAGGGAGGGGGAAGGCACAAAACACGCCCACAGAAGTACTAACCAATAGGATTTACTGGGAGCGTCACCCCTTGAACCCTCCTTTTCCAAATCCCCACTCCTATACCCGCCTCCAGTCAACCCAATATTCCCACCCTGCCCAAAAAATCCCACCTGTGGCCTCCTGCATGAGGTCATCCCTCATTACAGGCTCATGTATGACCAGGGCGTTTCGCCTGATCACTGCAGTTCTCATTAAACTTGACTTGGGGTGTTGTTATTCAAGGAGTCCTGACCTTTATGCCCCCAACACACTGCATGCAAGTGTAATGTGTCCAAGTCTGACAGCTAATCTTACATAAGGCCAAACAAAATCAATTCTTATGTACAAATAACAGCTTCACATTTTATAAGACCAGTGTCAGATGCTGCCTTAATTCGTGGACAGTTTTTTGGCTTCTCTCCTGAAGAAAAATGTTTATATACAGAAGTTTTTCTGATGTATGCTGCGGCGGAACAGTAATTAACATCAGCGTGAAGTTTAACCCATGAGCCGCAGGGATTACTGGAACTCCACAAGGGTGAGTGTGCGTGCATGTGTGAGAAGTGCGAGTGTCTGCATGTCTGTGTGGCTGAGAGTGTGTGTGTGTGTGTGTGTGAGAGAGTGAGAGAGAGAGATGCGTGAGTGTGTATCATACCTATCTTGGCCCCCTTCTTCAGCAGCGCCACCACCACAGAGGTGTTTCTGCAGCCCACCGCCCTGTCGAGCGGCCGCATGCCACTGTAATCCACATGCTCAATCATCGCCCCCTGATCCACCAGAAACTGCACCTGTAGCCAGGGTACAGGACAGAGAGAGGAGTCAGGATACAGGACAGAGAGAGGAGAGTCAGGATACAGGACAGAGAGAGAGGAGTAAGGATACAGAACAGAGATAGAGGAGTAAGGATACAGGACAGAGAGAGAAATGTCAGGATACAGAACAGAGAGAGAGGAATCAGGATACAGAACAGAGAGAGAGGAGTCAGGATACAGGACAGAGAGCGAGGAGTAAGGATACAGAACAGACAGAGAGGAGGGAGGATACAGGACAGAGAGAGAGAAGTAAGGATACACGACAGAGAGAGAGGAGTCAGGATACAGGACAGAGAGAGAGAAGAGTCAGGATACAGGACAGAGAGAGAGGAGTAAGGATACAGGACAGAGAGAGAGGAGTAAGGATACAGGACAGAGAGGAGTCAGGATACAGGACAGAGAGAGAGGAGTAAGGATACAGGACAGAGAGAGAGGAGTCAGGATACAGGACAGAGAGAGAGGAGTAAGGATACAGGACAGAGAGAGAGGAGTAAGGATACAGGACAGAGAGAGAAACGTCAGGATACAGGACAGAGAGAGAAACGTCAGGATACAGGACAGAGAGAGGAGTCAGGATACAGAACAAAGAGAGAAGAGTCAGGATACAGGACAGAGAGAGAGGAGTAAGGATACAGAACAGACAGAGAGGAGTAAGGATACAGAACAGAGAGAGAGGAGTCAGGATACAGAACAGAGAGAGAAACGTCAGGATACAGAACAGAGAGAGAGGAGTCAGGATACAGGACAGAGAGAGAGGAGTAAGGATACAGGATATAGAGAGAAACATAAGGATACAGGAAAGAGAGAGGAGTCAGGATCCAGAACAAAGAGAAGAGTCAGGATACAGGACAGACAGAGAGGAGTCAGGATACAGGACAGAGAGAGAGGAGTAAGGATACAGAACAGAGAGAGAGGAGTAAGGATACAGGACAGAGAGAGAAACATCAGGATACAGAACAGAGAGAGAGGAGTCAGGATACAGGACAGAGAGAGAGGAGTAAGGATACAGAATAAAGAGAGAGGAGTCAGGATACAGGACAGAGAGAGAAACGTCAGGATACAGGACAGAGAGAGGAGTCAGGATACAGAACACACAGAGAGGAGTCAGGATACAGGACAGAGAGAGAGGAGTAAGGATACAGAACAGAGAGAGAGGAGTCAGGATACAGAACAGAGAGAGAAACGTCAGGATACAGAACAGAGAGAGAGGAGTAAGGATACAGGATATAGAGAGAAACATCAGGATACAGAACAGAGAGAGAGGAGTCAGGATACAGGACAGAGAGAGAGGAGTAAGGATACAGAACAAAGAGAGAGGAGTCAGGATACAGGACAGAGAGAGAAACGTCAGGATACAGGACAGAGAGAGAAACGTCAGGATACAGGACAGAGAGAGGAGTCAGGATACAGAACAAAGAGAGAAGAGTCAGGATACAGGACAGAGAGAGAAGAGTCAGGATACAGAACAGACTGGAGTCAGGATACAGGACAGAGAGAGAGGAGTAAGGATACAGAACAGAGAGAGAGGAGTCAGGATACAGAACAGAGAGAGAAACGTCAGGATACAGAACAGAGAGAGAGGAGTCAGGATACAGGACAGAGAGAGAGGAGTAAGGATACAGGACAGAGAGAGAAACATCAGGATACAGAACAGAGAGAGAGGAGTCAGGATACAGAACAGAGAGAGAGGAGTAAGGATACAGAACAAAGAGAGAGGAGTCAGGATACAGGACAGAGAGAGAAACGTCAGGATACAGGACAGAGAGAGAGGAGTAAGGATACAGAACAAAGAGAGAGGAGTCAGGATACAGGACAGAGAGAGAAACGTCAGGATACAGGACAGAGAGAGGAGTCAGGATACAGAACAAAGAGAGAAGAGTCAGGATACAGAACAGACAGAGAGGAGTCAGGATACAGGACAGAGAGAGAGGAGTAAGGATACAGAACAGAGAGAGAGGAGTCAGGATACAGGACAGAGAGAGAAATGTCAGGATACAGGACAGAGAGAGAACCATGCCACAGAGAGGAAACAGTAAACAGGATGTCAGTAGTTGCGGATGTACTCACCACCTCGGCGTCTCCATAGAAAGCAGCTAAGTCGAGCGGAGTTCGGCCGTTCTTGTCGGCATGGTCGGTGGCAGCACCCCTCTCCACCAGGGAGCGCACGACAGGGAGATGTCCCTTCAGACACGCCCAGCTAAGCGCTGTTAGCCCCTCCTTATCCGTCAGAGACAGCGACGCACCTACCCAGGGGTCACAGGTCAAGGGGTCACAGTTCAGGGTGCATAGAGACTCTAGTGAATTGTTAGCTTGCGCCACGTTATTATTATTTTTTTTTCAAAACTAACTTGTTGAGGGTTGCCACCGGAGAAGAGGCAAATTCATGGCCACCCAATCAGGCCCAGGTGGTAAATCTGACTATCTGGATCATGCAACAGAAGTGCATGTAGCTAAAAAGCTTTCAAAATGCATTTCCATGACACTATTCAGTCCAGACTGCACCTGTCCTCTCCCATAATGCACTGCTCCAGTCCCAGAAGGGACCAGAACCAGAGTGCACCAGCTCTACCATATAACGCATCGGTACCGTCCCACAACAAAAACAGGTCCCCAATACACTTCTCTTGCCTCATAAAGCACCTATTCTGTCCCGTAATGAACCCGTCTTAAAATGCACGAGCCATGTCCCGGAATGCATCTGTTCTGACCCAGAGTTAGCCTGTCAGCTCCCAGATGGACACACATTCTGCTGACCTTGTGACAGCAGAAACTCGGCTGTGTCCAGGTGCCCCTCTGAGGCGGCCATCATTAGCGGAGTGCGGCCCTGCTTATCTGCCATGTTCACATCTGCACCGTGAGTCAGCAACAGGTCCACTATCTGTGAAGGGAGAGAGAGAGAGAGAGAGAGAGAGAAAGAGCAGAGGGGGGAAGAACGAGGGAGGGAGGAGAAAGAATGAAGAGAGAGTAAAGCTGCTGACAGCATGATCAATATAAATAAAAAACATAATAATAATGTAGATATTAGGAGGTGCAGAACCAATCCAAGAGTATGTAGCATCAGTGGTTGTTTGATTATTCAAATGTGTGTTTATGGGCACATGTCTGCGTGTGTATAGGAGAGGGGCAGCTCCTCCCACCTGCCAGTGCCCTTGGCGCGTGGTACTGAAGAGGGGTACGATGCCGCGACGGTTGGGCTGCCCCACTGACGCTCCCTGCTCCAGCAGCAGCCTGCACACCTCCAGCTTCCCCCGGCCGGCAGCAGCCGAGAGCGCTAATGAGAGAGAGTACTGCTGTGAGATCACTCTATAAGCACAAGCCCTGAAGTAGTGAGGTCACAAATACGTGATGAGATGTTCTTAAGAGAACATTCGAACACAAGAGCTAGAGTGGGCACTGCTCTGACATCACACTGTAACCACATCCCTATAAGCTGTGAGGTAACGAACATGATATAATGCTCTTAGCGTAAGATTTTGATGCAAGAGTGACAGTACTGCTGTGTCATCACAATATACCATTCAACGCTTATATGGGAACTCGGGGCCAAATCATACATGTTTTTTGTTTTTTACAATTATAATTAGAAAATAAATATTGTATAATACAAAATTGTGGAATTTTTGTTTTCAAAGACGAGATAAATGAGGTTTTATTCCCCCTAATTAGTTGTCATCAGCTTCAACGGTCGTATGATAATGACTTAACGTTGCCTGAGAATGATGAACCGTCCAGAGGTATGTGCTGTTATTGCACTGGATAGTGTGATTGTCCCAGTCCATTATTTTATGACAAAAGATTGGTCAATATGGCCCATAGTTGCACGAGATGGTGTTAAGTACCCAAAGGCACAATTGCACGCAATAGTCAAATGCACCAAAGATTAGGCAAACACGTTCAGGCCCGTCAGTACTGCATATTTGTGGAATTTTTTGTTAGATAATTGAACAAGATTAATCTAAAATAAAAGTAACTCATAGCTCTTGATTTTAGTTACTTTCAAGCATCTAAATAACCAACAGTGAAGGTGGAAAACATTTTGTTTAAGTGTATCGAACATGACAACTAAATTGTTAATGCATTCGCATGCAGCACGGCAGAATGTAAAATTAGGAATAATCTCGCAAACACATTCAGGCAAATCTGTCATGTTTCATGATTATTTAAATTTGAGAATGTGACAAATAAAAATGATATCTAAATAAATCAGACCATCTACCAATTTAAATTGTTAGCCTAATTGAGCAAATCAACTGTTTGATTTCAAATTGAGCAAAGGACCTGGGAAGAGGGTGAGAGCAATTGTCAGGGAGAGGATGATGACTTTGCAGACCTTAACTTCGTGTTGTTCAGCATATAATTTACCTGAATGCGTTAGCCAAGTGTTCGCTGAATTTATCTATTACGTTCAATGCAACAATCATTTCTCTCACTTCACGTTTGATATGCTTCACAAAATGTTTTCCACTCAGTGTACGTTTTGAAACGCTTTGTTATGGCCCCAATTTGTTATGACATATAAGACAGCAAGGGATGACACTAACCTCCAATTTATACTACTGAGTGACCAAGACTGATGATATACAAGAAAAAAAAATTACAGTCCCTTGAGATGGGGTAGATTGGTGATTATTATTTTTATTGATATGTGATTTCTTATTTTTAAGAAATCTTTTTAATGATATGTAAAAATTATATGAGCAGTGGAATTCAGAGGGGGCGGCACGGTGGCACAGTGGTTAGCATTGCTGCCTCACAGCAAGAAGGCTGTGGGTTCGAATCCGGCCTTTCTGTGTGGAGTTTGCATGTTCTCCCCGTGGGTTTTCGCCGGGTACTCCGGTTTCCTCCCACAGTCCAAAGACATGCATATCAGGCTAATTGGAGACACCAAATTGCCCAAAGTTGTGAGTGTGAGAGTGAATGGTGTGTGCGCCCTGCGATGGATTGGCAACCTGTCCAGGGTGGGTCCCTGCCTTTGCCCGCAGTCAGCTGGGATAGGCTCCAGCTCGCTCCGTGACCCTAGCGAGGAATAAGCGGGTATCGAAAATGGATGGAATTCAGAGGTCTGCTGTTAATTCAGATTATTAAAATTCTTTCAATCTAACACGACAGCCTGGTTGGGTCTTTCTGCTTCTCATTATCTCTTCTTAATCATTATTGGCCACATTTTGGTTTTGATCAGTCAGTTGGCTGAATAAACGGCTTGATTGCAAGTTAGGCAAAGTATACGGGAATTGATTTAAGGTAAGCTAATTAGGCCAAGGCGATGGAGACTGTCCAACCTTGTTTGGTAATTAGCAGACTTCAAATCACAGTTTTCTTCCCTCACAGTGGCAGTTACTTTTATTGCACTTTAAATAATCGCGATTCAGTTAATCGCGCAGCCCTATCTGGGATGATATACCCGTCATCTGCTCAGCATCTGATATAGACTGATAAATGACAGAAGCAAAGCGTTAATGTTGAAGCAACCCTGTGTATCTCAGAAAGTACTGAACACCATATCGTGCAACTAGCCAATGGGCCATATTGAAAAATCTTTTGTCATAAAATAATACACTGGGACAATCACATTATCCAACACAATAACAGCGCATACCTCTGGGCGAAGGGCGACAGTTCATCATTCTCAGGGGACATTACATCATTATCACGCGACCAGACGGCAACTAATTAGGGGGAATAAACCCTCATTTATCTCATCGTTGAAAACAAAAATTCCACATTTTTATATTTTACAGTATTTATTTACCAATTACGAATGTATAAAACAGCATTATGATTTAGCCCTGAGTTGCCCTTTAAGTTGTGAGGTCACAAATACAGGTAATTAAAAACTCTAAACTAGACTCTCTAATGCTGATGACTGCAAGCGAAGGAGTTCTTTGACAGTCACTTAAGGGTTTCAGAACATTTGAGTTTGAACATTCCCAAAAAAAAAGACTTTCCTGTAAGAAGGGCTAAAACCCGCTTCACTTCTTCTGAACCACTTAACTGCATTATTTAATCAATTAAGTGCTGAGCAATGTCAAATGCTGGCAGAACAAACCCATTAGTGCCCCAGGGCTGGCCACTGCTGACCTATAAACAATTCAACAGAGGAAGAGAAGCTCCTCCTGTTCTTGCGGAAGCTGCTGCCCCATAAACCACGGTCCGTTTTGCTGTGATTATCCACACAGGTCACCTTCCGCTGCACGCATGTAATTACACTGCCCGAGCCTAAACTCGCCTGAATCCACAGCATCAGGGGCCTTGCGTATTCCAAGCTGACTCAACACTTTGTGCGCAATCGTGCTGAAATAAAACAATAACTGCATGGCATCAGCCAGGCCTGCGGTTACAAGGAGAGAGAGAAGCAGATTCCATCTGCACTGCGAAACAGTCACCCTTTCAGCATCTCGAATAAAGCCACGGAAGATGGCGGGTATCACCGAGGGTTTTATGTTATGAGAAAGCTGTCAAGTGGGTGTACACTCAAGCTACCCACCCATCCATCCACCCTTGATGATTTGGATTGATAGATCAACAGATAGAGAGATAAACAGACAGATGGATAGATTAATAGATTTACCAGGGCTGAATTCGTATTTGCAAGCAAGTTTTGGAGATTTTTTTTCCCACTATCTCTGCACATAGGTGATTGAAGGAAAGGAATAAAGCTAGGAATTAAAAACTACTGAGTTTTAATTTTTAAATCATGCGTTTTCTGTCATGTGGCCTAATAGCCAAAACTTGTTGTTGATGCACAGTACATCTCCACTGTCCATAAAAAAAGCACAGTAAACACAACAGCGAGTGTGAAAAATCGTCACCCCATCTGAAATTTCTGCAAAATCAACCACCATCGCCCTCGTAGGAGCACCGCCTACCATCCGCACCCTGAGAGGTCATTACCCGTTTCCCCGTTGATCAGGCCCAAGTGAGAAAGCCAGGGTACAGCCTGCCCTGGATAAACTCTGATCGCCAGCTTCATGAGGGTAAATCTACCCCCGATCCACACAGGCCAGCACTATCTGCCCGCATTCAAACAGCACAGATTTAAGGAGCAATTTAAGAGAGTTAGAACTCAGTAGAAACCATTCACTGCTGCCCACGCTTTCCTTACATAAATGCACTCGTTCCAGACCCCATTGGCTGCCACCTACACCATGTACCGGCAGATAAATGACTCACCTTACAGCCGTCTTGCATCGTTCTTAATATTGTTTTTCACTGCCGAGAGGAGAGTGCAAGCGACGGAACCAAATCTTCTTTTCAGACCAAATATTGCCACTTAGCAAAAAGCTTGGTCAACAAATATTCCTTCAAGTCATATTATATGTGCAAAGAAAATTAGGTTTATATATATATATATATATATATATATATATCAATCACTGTACACAGTAAGCTCCATAATGTTTGGACTAAAGTCAAATATTTATTTTGTTAGTTCTCCATCTATCCATCCATCGATAAATCTATCTATTTGCTGAATTTCCAGGATTTGGCACAGCAGTCGCAAACTTAAGATCTGTAATCAAGCAGTTTGCTTGTGGCTGAATTGCTCATTTCCAGTGAGAAAATCAAAACACTTAATGATCATACCCCCCCATCTCAGGGCACCACGACCTCAGTATCTACGGATCTCAGTTTTTTAAACTCACTGCAGAGCGCATTTTCAGAGGCGAGTGACCAGCCTGGATGATGTTGCTACAGGACACTGGACAGGAACGTCTGCTTGGCATTATAGAACCTCAGAGGCAGCATAACTGATCTCAGATCAGTTTCCCCTCCCCACCTCTTCAGCTCATCCAGTGAGGGCAAGAAAATAAAACTGATCCCACATAAGTCACTGCTCTGACTCTGAAGAGGTTTCAGTTAACTGATCTGAGATCAGTCATGCTGCTTCTGAGGTCCTATAATGCCAAATCTGACTTCGCTGGGTCACACTCCTGCAGCAACATTCAGGGTTTCGCAAACAGAAGAAAGAGCTTGATTTCCAATTCAAAGAAGGACCAGAACTAACATCACTCATCACGCAGTCCAGTGAAATATCTCTGGGCGATCGGACTATGAATCAACATTAAAAACACGCTCTTCGAAACACTCCCACTCCCTCAGGGTAACACACACATACACACACTCTTGTTGCTGAGTCACTAATGCTCACAATGACCCCTGACCCCCCGTCCCTCACACCTCAGTAAGTGCGACATCCTTCATGTTTTGCAGCTCGATGCCATTAAATGCAGAGCCATTCAATCTGAAATCACTTTCTCACTGGATGGCACAAGGCCTGCGGTTTCGCCCACCGCCGTGACACAGCAGAAAGGACGACCAGAACATGGAGAATTCAGCTCCGTTAACGAAGAACAACATGGTCAACGCGGCTCCCTCCTCACAGCTGGCTATGCAGAGTATGTTCACTAATGTCCGTAAGTATTTGGGAAATGGTTTTACGGAAGAGCTGCCTGCTTAAATTTCTCAACGCGGATGTAATTATAAAATCAAAGCTGGATTATCAATTTAAAGGCATGACGAAGCATAATTGCAGTGTGACACGGATGTAAATACTGTAGAATTAAAGGTGAACATCTGCTCTCAATGTAAAGGCAATACTAGGGATTGTAAATGCGATGCGACCCGTCCGCACCAGTCTCTCCCCACAGCGAGTCGAAGCTGTTGATCTGGGCGCGCTCCACCTCTTCCTCGTCCTTCTCTGGGAGGTCCAGCAGGTACGAGACAATCTGATGGGGAAGCAATCGCAGCCGTCATAATGCAATTGTCACACGCCAGTCACGTAATCATCATGTGGGGCGCAAACATACATGCAGAAGAAACTCTGGTCTGACACCCGAAGTCTTCAGAAAACAATAACCAGGCAACACCTGTTTTCCCCTGACTCTGAGGGAAAAATATCAAAATATTTGCCTGAAACAATTATGTCGTCCGTTGCCAATTTGGGCGTCTTCACTGGAACAACGGTGTGCTCGTAGATCGCAGAGTACATAAGTCTTAGCCTCCAGTGGAAGACTGACAGAGTCAGAACTACAGGAGAAAATTGTGCAAAGTGCCTGCTAGCTGTGACCATATGGAT
The DNA here is from genome assembly GCA_029721435.1 of Gymnothorax reevesii. Classification (NCBI taxonomy): domain Eukaryota; kingdom Metazoa; phylum Chordata; class Actinopteri; order Anguilliformes; family Muraenidae; genus Gymnothorax; species Gymnothorax reevesii. Next base: position 54,657,792 of record CM056584.1, on the reverse strand, counting down.
GTCTAATGATAACCAATAGCCCATATCAAAACATGGCATAAACAAGACTGCTCTGTAAATACAATTATTTGAACTCATTGGTTTTCACAAATTAGGCCGAGTATCTCGCAGGACGGTAGACTTTTTTTCACTTCTTCGTAGTTCTGTCAAAAAATTAATTGGTGAAGTAACAAATATTGTGGCATAGAATTTGTGTGGTATTACACAGCATATCTCTGCATCACAAGGGTGTTTATTAGATATATCATTTCAGGGAATGTGACATCATTGAGCTTCATAAGCAAGAATCTGGTGCCAAGTTGTACTAAATTCCAGACCTTTGTGACTGTGCTATCACACCAAACAACCACAGCTTGTCATGTACTTCGCGATCTGCAAAGCATAATATTATGTCGTCCTATTTCATCATGTTGCAAGCTTAAATCTCATATTAGCGAGCTAGCAAGTTCTCCAGCTAAAATTCTTTGGAACAGACAATTATCAATCAATTAAGACCTCTTATCATTATGCAATTATAAACATTTGGCTGACTTTCAAAAATGTGAAATTTTAAACGGCAGCACGCAAAAACCGCCCAGCTCGCACACGCAGGTAGTGTGCGGTGAAAGTACTGCACTGCACATGGGCGTTTTGACAAGGTCTTTATGTCTGAAAGAAAGGGACTTTGTCAAGTGTTAGCCTAATTAGTATTAGATAGATCACTCATTTAAATGGAACATTCTAATGCTCGAATCCCTGCGGAGAGTGAATGTCGGAGTAGCCCGTACGCAGAGACTGCAGGGAGTGAGACGCACCTCAGCGTAGCCCATGCTAGCTGCAGCCACCAGGGCCTGCTGCACAGCCTGACTCTTACTGAAGCCCCCCTGCTGCTGCGGCTGCGCGGCCCCCAGGCTCCAGTCACTCTGGATCAGGAACCTCACCACCTCCAGCTGCCCCCGCAGAGCCGCGTGCACCAGAGCGCACTGCCCGTTCTTATCCAGGTGATCCACCTGAGGGTCGGACACACACACATACACACACACACACGTGCACAGACACCCGCGCACACAAACACACACAAAACGTACACACACACAAACACCCACATGCCCACACATGCGCAATAACACACACAAATGCACACAGAGATGCAAAAGCAGGAATACATGTGCGCACACACTCACACAGACACATGCGCAGACACAAACGCATGCATGCACAGATAAAGATTCACGCACGCATGCGCGCACAAAAATGAAATGTTCTTAGTCACGGTTCTCCAGGTCATTACCATCCATGAATCTGCATTAAATTTCAAAGAAATTCAAAGCTCAACTGTTTCAAGTTAATTCACACAGTTTAGTGAAAATCTTTAATTACCTGTTGGCAATACTGTAATTTGCAAATAAAGATTTACTAGTATAATTAAGACATATGTATTATACAGGAAAATCATTCCCTCGTACATGAATACAGAAACACAGCAGTAAAATAGCATTAAAAATGACAGAAATATTATCTTCTAGCGTACCTTCGCTCTACGGCGGCACAGCGTGGTGACGATGGCCAGGTGACCCGCGGCGGCCGCGTACCCGAGGGGCGTCATTCCTGATTCAGACGTCCCATCCACTGACGCTCCAAATTCTAGCAGGAGGTTCACAGTCTCGATGTATCCCAGGTGGGCATGCACGCACAGCACCGGCGCATTATTCAGGACCTCTGTGCGGTAGTTCACATTGGCTCCGCCCAGAATCAGCAGCCGGCTCACCTGATCGCCGGGGAAATAAAAGAGCCTGTGATGGAGCCTCCAGTATTAACTTATTACCAGAACTTAAAATTAATAACTAACAAAATAATGTGGAGTGAGTGTATGTGCATGTGTGTGTATGTGTGCCTGTGTGTGTGTGTGTGTGTGCGAGGGAGAGAGAGTGAGAGTGTGCGTGTGTGAATGTGTGAGTGAGTGAGTGAGTGAGTGTGCGTGCGTGCGTGTGTGTGTGTGTGAGTGAGGGAGAGAGAGTGTGAGAGTGTGTGTGTGTGCGCGTGAGTGTGTGCGTGCGCGAGTGAGTGAGTGTGTGTGCGAGTGAAAATGTGCGTGCGCCAGTGAGTGTGAGTGTGTGTGTGTGTGCATGTGTGTGCGCGTACTGTACCTTGATGTTGGGGGTGTAGAGGTTCCTCAGAGAGGACAGGGCGGTGGACAGGCCCTCAGTGCTGTAGGACACCCACAGCCCCTGCAGCACGGACGAGGAAACCCCAACCTTCTTACTCAGGCCCTGTGAGAAACGAAGGAAGAATTAATAAACACACAAACAAACACACACACGCGGACGCGCACACACACACACACACACACACACACACACTTGTACACACAGGCTCATAGACTCTCGCAGTGCATGCAGCAGCAACGGCGCAATCAATCAGTCGATGCTGCGTCCCCTTCATCATCGCAGTCAATTTATTCCCCCAGAGCAGCAGAAAGCTCATGTGCGGGTTACAGTGAGGAGGTGATCTCCTGCTGCAGTGTACCTTAAAGATGTGGGCTTTCAGGATGTGGTGGCCCAGCTCGATGGTTTGCTGTCGGTTGAGTTTGCCCTCCTGCCGAGAGAACCAGAAAGCCAGGAGAGTGTGGCCGCTCCTGTGGGGGGGTGCGCGGGGGCGAGGGTTAAAGAGAGAGAGAGACGTGGAGAGACAGACAGAGGGACAGCCGTAAGCTCCTGACTTACAGCACCTTTCCTGGTCTCACTCAGATGGCCCATGCGAAAAAAAAAAAAACTCCTTAAAAACATTCAAACACTGACAACCATCTGCAAAGGTGTCTCAGGAGGAACCTCACGTGTCGCTACAGATGTAATCAGGCTTCAAATCAGAGCAACAACTCTGTAAACAACTAAGCGGTAAATGTCCCGGCTCTGCCACGGGATCTGAACATGGGCTGAGCCAACATCTGCTCTTAATGACCTGAATCAGCTCAGTCATGTCTAGCGCTGACGTCTGTATCGGTAACGCCCACCATCGCCCGTCCCAGTATGAAGACTACTCCTTTTGATCGGCGAACAACTAATAGGCCAGTCTCACCTAAGCCCCGCCTCCCCACAGCTCCCCACCTTCCTCTCCCATAGCCCCGCCCCTCACCTGGGGTCACACAGGAACTTGGTCTTCTCCCCCTCCTCCCTCCAGATCAGCCATTCCCGAAAAGAGGGGTGAACGAACATACGGGTCCCGTCCCGCCTCTTCACCAGGAAGACGGACAGGTTGTCCATGCGCTGCTGGAAATCGTCCCAGTCCAGCGCGGCCCCGCCCACCGCCCCGGCATTCACCGCCCGGAAGGCCTGCTCGTCCGTCAGCGGGTGCAGCGAGGCCACGGCCACGTTGAGCAGCGGCAGCGCGCGCTCGAACGACGACTGCGTGGGGAAGCGCATGTTGCACTGCAGCAGGTACACCTCCGCCAGGTTCACCGGCACCACCTTGTAGCCCGAGCTCTTCAGCACCAGGTAGCCGCGCTCGATGAGGTCGAAGGTCAGCTTGAGGTACAGGAAGGAGCCCTGGCTCAGGCTCTTGAGGTGGGCACTGAGTTTGGCGAAGGATGCGTTGTCCATCTTGCCATTGAGCGAGATGTTGTTCTGGATCTCCGGGCTGCTGTGGACTCGATGCAGGATGTAGCCCTGCAGGTCCCGGTCGATCGAGTCGTTCTCCTCCGGGTGGTCGAGCGATATACGGTGGAACGGGAGCGACTTGGCGATCTCCTGTGGGGGGGGGGGGGGGTCGGCATGGATATGATAATGAGGAAACAGAAGGATTATGAGATCATCACATTTACACTGCGGTAAAACAGCTTCGCGACACTGACACAGAGAACGATCCACAGACACCATAGATATCATTAGATAGACACACCATGGACAGTCTGTAGTACCACAGAACCTCTTTGGTCAGGGGAACAGTTACACTGAGGACCATCTTGACACTATATTTTCACATTCTGAATCATCCTGTTTCGCCGCTGCAATATCCCAAAACACAAAGCAGGGTCATGCATTCTACGCCGAGTTGTACTTGGATAAGCAGGTGACCACATAAAAAAGCCCGGTAGCATATCACAGAGATGATAAATACTCCAGGCCAAAAGAAATCACATGCCCATCAATCCGACTAAATGGAGGTACTATAGGGCTTAGAAAAGCCTGCAGAAATTACACCACATAAACGTTATCAAGTGCCCATGAAGACCCACTATTGACTACACAAAAAAGGACCATTGACAGTCTATTGGCTTGGTGATAAATGTTTCAACGCACCGAAAGAGCAGCTTTTGGTCGCGACGACAGAAACGTCCATGAAGCATATTAAATGCACTAGTATAGCCTTCTGCCGACTTCTCCACAAAATATTTTTCCATTGTCCAAATAACCACGAGATTTCAAAAAAATAGTAACGAAATAGACACACAGTGAGACACTGGACACAGAAAAAAATCTCGAGGGAAGTTATAGATTTTTCCGTTGAATTTGCCGTCAACATAAACCTCAAAGAGGGCCTGAGTGAACGATATTTGAACCAGCTGTTGTGTCACGTGATAAGTGCTTCTAATCAGAACAGAGCGAGCCCACCCCGGAAAAGGGACGGATCCGTTCCGCTCTGTCGGGCCCCATGTTGCACACACCTGCAGGGAGCTCCGCACCGTCACCACCAGCTTCAGCCAGGGGGGAAAGCTGTCCACAGTTTTGTTCAGGAAGGAGACGATAGTGTCGCCAAAGTCCGGCTTGTGGAACTCCGCTTCGTTCAGCCCATCAATAAGGAGGAGGAGGTCTTCGTCGGCGGTGATCTTCCTCTCTGTAAGGCGTGGAGCGAACCGTCATGTTGTGGATCAGGGTGATCGATCAATCCCCACCTTGCACACGCACCCCAACCCCACTCCTCACAAACCCCAACACAGGAGAAACAGACTGAATACGCAGGGCTTTGCCCATAGCTAACAACTATTTTTATCATTGATTAATTAACTGATTCTTTCCATGATTAATCTCAATTAATTGCATAGTCGATAAAATGTCATAAAATTGTGAAAAATGAACATCATTTTCTAGAGGCCAAAATGACATCTTCAAATTGCTTTTGTTCAACCAACAGTCCAAAATCCAAAGACTTTGTATTGACTACCATACATGACAAAGAAAAGCAGCAAATGCTTACATTTAAGAAGCTGGAACCAGAAAATATTTAATATTTTTGCTTGGAAAATAACTGAAACAACAAATCGATTATTAACATACTTGTAACGTAGCTTTTGGCCGATTGACTAATCGATTAATCGAATAATAAGGAATGCCAAACAGAGGGTAAAAAGAGAGACAATCAGATTCTTGTTTTTGTGTGGACTTACTCCTTCTTCTTCATTTGTTTATAGTCTTCAGCAGTGTGAAATATATAAAATATAACAGTGTGAATATAAAACATCATGTTTAGTCATGCCAACAAAGCAATTTCAATTGAGTCAGTAGACAGAGGGATACATTAGAGAGATAGAGTAACCGAAGACGATATCATGATCGGTGATTAAGTCTCTGCCGAGAACAGCTAATCAGCAAGCTGCGAATATGCTGACAAGCGAACAGGACAGTGCTTTGATTAGATTATTGGATCCCTCGCCTCTCTTTGACAAACCCCAGGTGTATGGAGCCCTCCACCACAAGCACAGGTGATCGCAGACTTCATTATCTGTATCATTTGCGTTTGCGGTGGAACACATCCAGAAGTGGAGACTAAAGGTTCAGAAAGAGTTCAATCCAGGCCAGGGCTTTGTTCCAACCTCCTTGATTTGTTAAGGAGCCCAGGGCTGCGTCCAAATAGTAAAAAAATTACGTACCATCCACGACAACCCAACCATTTCTCTTAAACCTTAGTGGAAAACGTCATAAGGTAAAGGGACGGTGTAAAGGGGAATCAGTAAGGACTTACAACCGCAGTAAAAACTGAATCGAAATGCAATTACACAAGGCAACATAATCATGAGTCCCCAGCCCATCATATACGTTTCTTTACACGACTGGCCGGATGAGTGGTCGCCACTTGACGTATTGCTGCTGCACAGAATTGTGGGATAGCTTCATCTCTTATCTTTACGAAAAGGATGGTACTGTGTACTGAATGCAAAAGGTAGTAAATTAGGAAGCACTGAGACACCATTCCTTAATATTTAAACAATTCAAATCCACTTATCATGGCTGCTGCGTCTTTATTTCCAGATCATTTTTTAAAGGTTAGGGACTTTCTCAGGCGAAAAAAGACTATTCGGACGCAGCCGAGATCTTCAGCTCGGAGGTGGAGTTAATTAGTGACATCACCCTCCTGAGCTCAGGGGTGGCAGTAAAACCTGGCTGGACTTTTACTTTCCAACTCTGAACAGGTCCAATTTCAGGATCCGGTCACAACACATTCTAACGGAGCGCTTATGGGGTTGTGTCTTGACCCCTGACCTTTGTAGAGAGCATCCAGAGGCTGGAGAACACCACGGCGGAAGGCGGCGAGAGGGTCCTGCACACAGGAGCGCAGACTGAGCGCGCTCTGGAGGTGCGGCTCCCGCAGGAGCTGTTCCCTATAGGCCAGGAGGCGCGGTGACCGACACAGCAAAGCCGCCACGTTGTGCACAAACTCGGGCACCAGGCAGGTGTACGCATTATCCGCCTGGCAGTAGTGATAAGCCACCACCTGAGGGGGGCAACAGAGAGGCGGGGAGGTAAGACGGCCCAACAGATGAGACTAATGTGATGTCATCAAAAATGGCCATGTTATACACTGCTGGTAGTTTTATATCAAGACACAAATTTCATGCCATCCTTAACTGGATCAAATGGTGAGATACGGGATAAATAGTGACTCATTTAATGAATAATCTTCTGCATTGGAACCATAATTACACAATCAATACCTCTATATGACCTGCAAGGTACCCAAATTATCATCGCCCAATGAACTAAAGACTGTGATGCAGTAAATGAGGTCCCGTCCAATACACCGCCATTTTGATTCCCAGCGCAAAACATGCGAACAAAATCATATTCATCTAAGCTGTGCATTTCCTCCAGGACTGAGGGAATATACTATTTGAAAACAAAAATAATATTTAATTACAATGTACTTAAAAAGGATGATAGATAAAGATTCACAGTAGGGTCAGAACACCTTGAAAACACCATGAAAAGGATGTCCTAGTCAAATATGTCTCTTAGAGTAAATTTCAAAGAGAGGAGAGTAAATTTTATTGACGTTTGGGGTGGACGTCTATTCCATACTGCAAAGAATTTCAACTCTCCTAAAACAACAGTGATTGGAGGGGAAAAGATGATTGACAGACATATTTAATCAACATGACGCCCACGAGTACCTTATGATGTCACATGAGTTTTTCCAGAACTGGAAAGAGACCATCTTTGCTCTGAAGATAAGCAAGTTATAGGCACTTGTTTAGTTTATACACACTTCAAAATTGATAAATTTGAGAAAAAAGTGATTACAGTTCCTCTGTATTAGAGGCACCTCAAACCTTCAAAATTAGTCCAGTCAGCCTGTCGCTCAAACTGTCTGATTATAGCGGCTGTGGGATGACGAACAGCTCTGTCATATTCATCAGTATTCAGAATAAAGCCAGCTCTGAGACACGAGTCAAATCTAATCCAATTATCATGACGTCTGAACGACTCAAACATCACCCAGGGGAAGAATATATTTATTTTTGCAATTATTATTCTGGGATGATTGCTAAAGAGCGCAGATATTCAGAACTGCGACACTGTAAGCAGAACTAAACCTGTGTCCCTGCACAGGCAGGGGTAACGGCAGGGAGTAAGATGGAGGTTTAGTCAGAGCTCTTTACGGGGAAACAGTAAAAAGACTGAAGAATGAACAGCAACACTAACGACTATAAGGCGAGAACAGAGAGCGGTGCGAGATACGAGAGGCGATGATATTAAAATGTCACGCCGTTGGAACAGAAATGGCGTATCTCCCAAAGGGAAACGAAAGATGTACATTTGAATGCTAATTTCACATGCCTCAGGACAGTTAGCCGAAACAAGATAAGGAGAGTGAAAAAAATAAGTTATTTATGTTTTTTGCAAATAAGATCTAATAGCCTGGGTTGGAAATTGCTTTCTAGAGTTATAAATATTTCATAAACATTTCTGAGAAGTGTTTTTTACTCCGTCTCCCGGGCGTTTGCATAATAAGGCAATGAGACGCGCAGACCCAGACACGGGGGACTGTGGGGGCAGAAAGGCAGAAGTGTTTTTACAGGTTTGTCCAAAAGCTGAAAACGCACTTAGCGAGCGTACTTTTTTTTTTTTTTTTTAAACTTCACTCATTCTCAACTTCTGTCCCAGCCCTGGGACCTAAGTACTGATGCACATGCTGACAGACACAATTTGATGATGTCACAGTAGGGAACAGGAAGTGGGCTGGACTGCACCTCAGTCAACAGCAGTGATGATGTCACAGTGGGGAACACCATCCGAGACCGTGCTGATGATGTCACACTGGAAATTATAGCCTGCTCCAGGCAGTGGGACAAATGATGTCACAATGGGGAATATAACCACACCAGTGACAGCTGAGCTGATGATGTCCAGGGGTATGAAGTCCGGGTTCAGAAAGTAAAAATCTTCCCCAGAACCACCTGGATTTACCTCTGACAGGAGATGGAGCCAATATGAGTGATCAGCTCATTCTGTGGGAGGGAGAAAAACTTGGCTGGACTTTTACTTTCTGACCCCTGGACTTTACACCTCTGACGATGTCACAATGGAGAATTCTGTGCCGAAGTCACCAGCAGCTGTGTGATGTCACAGTTACGCTCAGGATCTGAGATCTGAGTACCTGAGACGCGAGCCTCCTCATGGCCTCCTCCTGTCGCCTCCTCATCTCTGGAGTCCCGGGACAGCTGCCCCCGCCCAGGGTGCCATGTGAGGGCGGGGCCTGGCTGAGGGGCAGGCCTTCTGCGTCTGCGGCAGGAACAAGCGCATTAAAACAAGCGCATTAAACCAGCTACAACCCAGAGTCTCCGCCCGTCCTCATTTCGTGTTTGGAATTTTCCCCAAGTTTAGTTCCATCGCTTCAGTATCCATGTGAAAAATTAAAGGGGTTTCCAAACATCAGCAAACATCAGGTCCACGCCCGAGATGGTGTGCTTTTTGTGCAGGCACATATTACACACATTTACTTGCAACTATGTGCGTGAGAGTGTGTGCATGTCGACGTAGGTATATGTGTTTTACAACTGATGAGACCTGAAGGTGCAAAATGAATTTCCTTTCTGGACAATAAACTGTTATCTTGTGTTACACTGAATAGCTCAATGTTATTAAAATGCAAATTTGCTGACGATATGTTATCAGGAACGATAACTGAACAACAGGCGTGCGCGCCGTATGAAAAAGCTGATCTGAGAAGTGCGGGTAAAGTAGTTCCATGTTTGACAGCACCATTCGCCTTTTTAGGCCTCGAAGCTTTTCATTTACGATAAAGTTTTGAGTTCTGAGCTACATTATCACAAACATTACGGCAATGCTTTCTACATGCTCATTTTATCTTGGACCTTATTTTTGCTGACTTTTGAAAACTTCATTAATTTTTTGGATAGACACTCGACCGGTGGAACCAGAACTAAAATAATGCCAGCGAAGCAGCTCACGAATTTACGTCTCACTGACTCTCCATCACAGCACCAAAACACTCCCTGAGAGAGGGTGGACATTTACGTTTTGGCGAGGCGTGGGGGCTGTCGGAGGCGATCTGGCGCATGCGCGTGCCGTGGCAGCTCAGGGCCACCAGGCGCGAGACGATGGCAGTTTTGCCGTAGCCAATGTTGCCCACCACCACCACGCCGCTGTTAGAGGCGGAGTTGGAGCTCCGCAGCTGGCTGTCGATCTCCTGGAAGAGCCAGTCGCGGCCGATAAAAACCGTATCCACGGTGATGCTGGGCACCTCGAACAGCAGCGGCTTCAGGGAGATGTCCGGCGGCCGGTATGGGGCGAAGCGCACTGGGGTATGGAAAGAGGGTAGGGACAAAAAACCTCCAAGTCAAAAAATGCTCATTTAAGTTGAGCCACCCAAAGGCCAATAATGTATTATATTCACAAAATACGAAGGCTTAGATTCTCATACATGTACAAAAGCCAAGCCCTGCTTTACCAACTTGTTTTACACTAAAGGCATCCTACTGACCTCTTTCACAGTGGGATGATAGCACAGGATTAACAAAAAACTAAAACCTTGATAGCAGAATGGATCATTTATCCTTTCTAGGGAGGCAATCTTGAGGCAGTCTTGCGTAATGACACCTAGTCTGCAATATGGGCACCAGGTAAGAGGGTGAGGCATGATGGGAGGAGCAGAGGATTGTGGGAAATGGAGTGCAAGCAGAGGAACTTACTTGATTGTGACTGCCAGGAATGGATATTAGCGGAAGCTGTGACAGACAGGATACACAAGCGAGAGGAGAGAGAGAGAGAAAGCGTGAGAGAGGAGAGAGGCGACAGAGCAGCTGCTGACATCATCACTGCGAGCCCAGGCAACAGGAAGCAGGAAGAAGGAAGCAAGAAGTGTGTCGCAGGACTCATGTCTGGTACCCGCCCCCTTTCTTCATCATCACAACATACATGAAGCACATTCTGGGTTACGGTCCTCAACAATCTTACTTTTGTGCTTCCACTACAGGTTTACAACGTTGTTTGTTCACTTCCACAAAAGCACACGTTTAAATTGAAGTATCCTGCGGACAGTCTGAGCCACCGGCCTCCCCCATCATTATCAGGCTGGATCAAACATCAGGGACAGGTGTCAAATATTCACAATGTTCAACTCAAACATGAGCTTTTAGACTAAAGGCTTCATCCTGATGCATCATCCAGCGCTGGGCTTTAAAGGAAACGCAACTCCATCAGCTTCATACAGCATCTGCTGCATCCATAAACACTCGTCCACACGCCTGAGCGGCTCAGTCATCCAGTACGTGAGAACAACTGGGCGCCTCAATCTCTGTGAGAACCACAGTGACTCCAGGGTAGTGTGATCAAATTGCTTGGGACAACAATGTACTGAACAGTTTCCTCACCGTCCCAACCTCATCACTCATCTCGTCCCTGATCAAGTGTGTGAGCAGAGAGTACAGTCGATGAGTTTACATCGCTGTTTGTGTTATTGAGCATGTCAAACAGCAGCATCGCAGTGACGCAAAACGAGAGCAGGCACATTGCTTGACACATGCAGGCACATTGTAACGGTGATAATTTAATTACGTTACTCAGACGCGTGCGTGCGTGCGAGTAGGAAGCTTTTTCACTCCGTCACAGCATCATTCAATTTGAGGAGTGGAGAGTGCTTCTTTAAGCACGGTTTGTCCTCCGCTAATTAAAGCATGGCCCTGCTCATATCTCACACACACACACACACACACATGCACACGCACTCATAAAAAAATAAAATAAAATAAACCTTAAAAAAATGAGATTGGCAATTATGCTGTGAGGCAAAAGTTATATTGTGTTTGGATCATTTACATATTTTGCATTTCATCTCCATCTTGTGCGCATGCATTTCATTCCTTTTGAAAAACTAATCTGCAGCCGGAGTGAGAGACTAAGAGTGTAAAGATTACAGCCCCAGTCTATAATCAAACTAATAACAGCACCAAACCGAGCCCCGTGTCAAAGGTACACAGATCATATTCTCTCAGACAATGAGAATGTGCTGATGCCAAAGAGAATGATATCGATCCTCCAGGCTCTCCGTTAGACACGGTGTGCGCTCCCTGACGACTGTACACTCGAGCAAGGCTCAGTTGAGAGGCTGCACGCGCAAGGATATGCACCTCGCCCATCGTGGGCAGAGACGATGTAACGGGCTGTGGGGGAAAGGACAGGGCTGCACCCACAATGCAATGGGACGGACGCAGTACTGTCTCTGATGCACGATTAGATGGAAACTGCCAGAAGGGCAGAGGAGTTCTCTCACTCAGCAGATTTAGACAGAGTCCCTGGCAGCCTCCCAGGCCAGACTCATAAATCTATGGACAGCAGCAGCAGTTATGAACATGCCCAGGGTCCTGAAACATTCAGCAGGAGAGTCAGCAGCATTAACTGCCCCATTACAGCAGTCACTCCAGCTCAAGCCCAGGAGAACTGCCCTGTCTGCTGGTGTCCTGTGTGCTCTAGCGCCTCAGAGGATCATTCAAGTCACTGACCAGCTGAAAAATGGAATACTGAGGTGACTGCAGTAGAGTTACTTCGCTTTAAGAGTCAGAAGTAAAATCCCTATGGAAATTTATAATGGGGTTTGGACACTTTCCGGCGTTACTCAAACTCAAATTCATTTCATGAGCTGGTTTGCTCCGAGATTAGACTACGGGTATATGGAAGCAATTGATGGCATCAAAGTCGTAGCTAATTGTCAAAAATGTTTGCTTTTGCATTTGTAGTACACCTTTAGGAACTACATACCCACTACACAATCGCGCAACTAGCCTGTGATTTGTTCCCCTCCAATGAAGGACCCAAGTTTCTCCAAATGTTCACAACGTGACTTGACAGAAACCAATCAATGACCAAATATGCCATTAGCTACCTCCAGGAATCTGGAACCAAGCGGATTGACATGGCAGGCTACTTTTAGCCAGCTAGCGACATGTGATGCTTAGAAATCAATGGATAACAGTGAAAGGCTATTATTTATCCATTTAGCTAGCAAGCTAGCATTTATTTCCCTGCCCCGCCCCAAGGGGGAGGGCAAGGGGTATCATTTTTGGTACAGTTTGTTTGTTTCTGTGTTTGTTTGTTTGCTAACACTTTAGCAGAAAAACTAATGGCGAGATTTACCCCAAATTGGGTTTAGGGATTGCCACTGACCCAGAATAGATGCCCATTGAATTTCAGAAAAGTAGGTCAAAGTATGTGCAAGGGGCGGGGTTTGTTGTGCCTGGCACCACTTGTTTGCACCGAATATGACTAACTAAGCCAGCCAACTACCTAGCTAGCCAGTTAGTTATATCTAGTATAAACAAATTGACAGAAAACAGTAAATAGTTTACTGTATTTACTGTTATTCAGGTAGCATAGGCTAGCTAGCATTTATATGAACCAAATATAACGACTTACGCTTGCAAAATAGCGAGCTAGCTAGTTCGCTAGCCTAGATAGCTAGCTATATTTGGTGCATACAAGTTGAGTCAATCAGTGACTGGTCATTATTTTGCTACTCAAACAGCATTGAACCACTACATTTAGCCAGCTACCTAGCATTTACATGCACCAAATATAACGTTAGCTAACGACCAAAGCCAGCAAACTAGCTTGCTGGCTAAGCTAGCTAGCAATCAGTTTATTAGCTCAGCCAGCTCTATTTGGTGTGCATAAATTACTAAAAACAGTGAAAAGCAATTATTTTTGCTTCTTAACAAGTGCTGGCTGATTAGCTCATTCAAAAGCCATTGAGTTTTTATTATAAGAAACATTGGACAAAGAGCTTGGCTATTAATGTAAATTGGTGTTAATTGCAACAATTGGCATTTTGCCCAAGCCCTCCATTCTCTCCCAGATATTGTCCTCCTTTTTAGGGGGTCCCCGGAGTGCCTTTAGTTGGGGGTGTGTAGAGACCAGTGAAAACCATGTGATTAACATTCAGCCTTGTTATTCTTGGTGTAAATTTAGTCCAGACAGCAAACAAATAAAACACATTAGTCTAATGCAAACATCAGACTTGCCTTCATCAAGGTCTATGAAATAACGATGTTGGTCGTAACTATACAATCTGGAGTTACGGTGGTTATAAAAAGTCTTCTCACCTGTGCTGAAATTTGCAGGTTTTTGAAGTGCAGAATTAAACAGTCAAGGTGTTGCAGGTTTTCTATTTAAATTTTTCCAAGAATTCATAATTCTATTGTTTTTTCCTCTCTTGATTGATTGGCCATGGAGGATAGAAAAAGCCTGACATTTATATTGCTGCCATTTCTAGCTTTATGTTTCAACAAATGAAAATTTGGATACGGGCCTGAGGAATTTTGGTCATCCACTGAATGAAGCAGAAATCAGTTCAGTATCTTTGGGATCACATCAACAGTCAGGACACACCTTAGATGCGAGATTTATCGATACGGCCCATCAAGTAAGTAATGAAAGAGCGTGTGTCTGTGCAGTGCAGGGGTCAAGGATCCCCCCGCACTCTATGGGGTGCAGTGTTTGAGGGGGCGAAGCCTCACCTCTGAGGTCATGGCCAGACCGCCCCGCCCCCGAGTTCTGCCGGGGCATTCGTAGGGAGGTGCGCAAGGGAGCGTGTCTCTGCTCATCCAGGTACGCTAGATCCTCCAGGTGCGCAGAGCTGGTGGCTACAGAGGGGGAGAGAGAAAGAGCGAGAGAGGGAGAGAGAGAGGGGGGAGAAAGAGATAGAGAGAGAGAGACAACATAAATGTTGTGCAGCTAGAAATAGGATTCCTCAGAAAAGACTTGGATCTCATGGACTGGTATAAAACACAGTACAGAAAAAACACAGTAGAGAACAGCACAAATTACCCTCATTCAGGCTTCACAATAAGTCACCTGCACAGCTTCAAATGTGACTTTGAACCGTCTGAACACTGAAACAGACGGTTTTGTGTGTCACTGAAGGGGGTACACTTCAATATTCCTGTTCCGTTTCCTCAAAAATACTCACATCGGGTGTAAAACTGACTGCTATATAAAACGGGATGTGGGGAAAACATTTGATTTAAGGGATGAAGGGGTTAAATCTGCAATATGTTCCTCATCCGAGTAAAAGCCTGAAGGGAATATGAGAGAGAGAGAGAGAGAGAGAGAGGGCGGGAGGGAGAAAGACAGCAGGGAGGGAGAGAGAGAGGGATACAGGGAAGGAGAGAGATGTAGGGAGAGGGATGGAAGAGGAGAGGGAGAGAAAGAAGGAGAGAGAAGGATGAGTTCGAAAATGGAATGAATGAGGGATGCTGAGAGAGAGATTCTGGCACAGTGTTACGGCTTTGTGAGCGGCTGAGTCTCTCTCTCTCTCTCTCTCTCTCTCTCTCTCCGGAAGTTTCCGCCCCCGTCCTCTCTGTTGTCAGGCGGTGGCGGATGGAATGTTCACCATGTACCCGCGAACCCGTGAAGAGCGTAACCGCCACTGTACAGCGGGATTACCGCCAACCAGGATATTTACATACACCACTGATACCCCTTTTACTTCCTCCTGACTGTGCAGACTAAACACAGGAGAGAGAGAGAGAGAGAGAGAGATGCACCTTCCTGACTGCTCCAGTGTTGAGGCGCGGCTGTCAGGAGTTTGTCAGCTAAAGGATTATGGATATAAAATCTCAAAAGGAACACAAGCTCACATAATTTCTCGCTTTTTGGCCCAATCAATATTCAGCTCCACCATCTGGAGGGTTAATATGCCTATCCTCCTGCATTTGTTGTCTTAATGCAGAAACATACTTGGTCAGTCAGTCAGTCATTTGCACAGTCACTCACTGATTTAGTCAGTCACACACTCACACTCTCAGTCACTCACTAAAACATACACAGTCAGTCACTAACTCAGTCACTCACTAAAACATATGCAGTCAGTCACTAACTCAGTCACTCACTAAACATACGCTGTCAGTCACTAACTCAGTCACTCACTAAAACATATGCAGTCAGTCACTAACTCAGTCACTCACTAAAATATACAGTCAGTCACTAACTCAGGCACTCACTAAAACACATGCAGTCAGTCACGAACAGTCACTCACTAAAATCTAGTCAGTCACTAACTGTCACTCACTAAAACTTACGCAGTCAGTCACTAACTCAGTCACTCACTAAAACATTCGCAGTCAGTCACCAACTCAGTAACTCACTAAAACATACGTAGTCACTCACTAACTCAGTCACTCACTTAAACATATGCAGTCAGTCACTAACTCAGTCACTCACTAAAACACATGCAGTCAGTCACGAACAGTCACTCACTAAAATCTATTCAGTCACTAACTGTCACTCACTAAAACTTACGCAGTCAGTCACTAACTCAGTCACTCACTAAAACACATGCAGTCAGTCACGAACAGTCACTCACTAAAATCTAGTCAGTCACTAACTGTCACTCACTAAAACTTACGCAGTCAGTCACTAACTCAGTCACTCACTAAAACATTCGCAGTCAGTCACCAACTCAGTAACTCACTAAAACATACGTAGTCACTCACTAACTCAGTCACTCACTTAAACATATGCAGTCAGTCACTAACTCAGTCACTCACTAAAACACATGCAGTCAGTCACGAACAGTCACTCACTAAAATCTATTCAGTCACTAACTGTCACTCACTAAAACTTACGCAGTCAGTCACTAACTCAGTCACTCACTTAAACATATGCAGTCAGTCACTAACTCAGTCACTCACTTAAACATATGCAGTCAGTCACTAACTCAGTCACCCAGTCAGTCACTAACTCAGTCACTCACTTAAACATATTCAGTCAGTCACTAACTCAGTCACTCACTAAAACATACGCAGTCAGTCACTAACTCAGTCACCCAGTCAGTTACTCATTTAAATACGTCCTGGACCTCAGACCTGATCCGCTGTAACTCACAGAATGTTCTCTGTCCATCAGGCCCCATCTATCCACACCTATCCTCATCCTTCTCCTTCTCTCCGCACTCCTCCTCTATCTGTCCATCTCTATCCGTCCCCAGCGGCAACTCAATGCCACCAAATAGAATTCTGATTAGGCAGAATGATGGATGAGAGTGGCATTGATTGGATAATCCTTAAACGAGGATGCACAATCCAAACAGCAATAGATGTGAGATGAGATCACGGGACATAAAGCCAGCTGTAAAAAGTGTGTTGTGTGTCATCATGAGACTAAAATCTTTTTTCTCTCAAGATTGACCTTTTCTAGTTGTTACCACACTGGAAAGTCTGGGGATCAAATCAGAGTTAAACTTTCTCACCTCGCTGGCGTATTTTGTCGCATTGAGCGACAAAGTGAAAGTTCAGTGAAGCAAGTTCAGTGAAAACATATTTGCCCCTTCATGATTTCTTTTATACTGGCATATCTAGCACACTTCAATGTTTCAACTCACCAAACTAACTTAAATATCAAGTCAAAAGCCTAGTTAATGTCCTGAATTGAATCTAATGGAGATGCTGCGGTATGACCCTCCAGTGTGTCTAATTTAAAACAATTATGCAAAGACAAGGGGGCTAAAATTCCTCCGCAGCAATGTAATAGGTTTATTGCCAGTTATAGCAAATGTGTGACTGCAGTTATTGCCACCAAGGATGGAAGAAAAAAAAACAGTGATTTAATTCAGGGGGCAATTGGAGGATGAGAAAATCTCATTATATGATTGCAGGTCTTACTCTGGCTGTCAGGTATATTTGAAACATGAGCAAATGGGCTTGCAAAGGCAAACACATACTTGTATAAATAGGAATGTCATGGACTATTGTCACCTTAGGGGGGGTGTGGGGGCGTGAGGTAGTGGCGGTATGGAGGGGGCAGGGCCTCACCTGCAAGAGAGTAGGGGCGGGGCATGAGATAGAGGGGTATGGAGTGGGCAGGGCCTCACCTGCAACAGAGTAGGGGCGGGGCATGAGATAGAGGGGTATGGAGTGGGCGGGGCCTCACCTGCAATAGAGTTGGGGCAGGGCATGAGGTAGAGGGGGATGGAGTGAGCGGGGCCTCACCTGCAATAGAGTTGGGGCAGGGCATGAGGTAGAGGGGTATGGAGTGAGCGGGGCCTCACCTGCAAGAGAGTTGGGGCAGTGCATGAGGTAGAGGAGTATGGAGTGAGCGGGGCCTCTCCTGCGAGAGAGTTGGGGCAGGGCATGAGGTAGAGGGGTATGGAGTGGGCGGGGCCTCACCTGCGACAGAGTTGGGGCGGGGCATGAGGTAGAGGGGTATGGAGTGGGCGGGGCCTCACCTGCGACAGAGTTGGGGCGGGGCATGAGGTAGAGGGGTATGGAGTGAGCGGGGCCTCACCTGTGACAGAGTTGGGGCAGGGCATGAGGTAGAGGGGTATGGAGTGGGCGGGGCCTCACCTGCGACAGAGTTGGGGCGGGGCATGAGGTAGAGGGGTATGGAGTGGGCGGGGCCTCACCTGCGACAGAGTTGGGGCGGGGCATGAGGTAGAGGGGTATGGAGAGGGCGGGGCCTCACCTGCGACAGAGTTGGGGCGGGGCATGAGGTAGAGGGGTATGGAGTGGGCGGAGCCTCACCTGCGACAGAGTTGGGACGGGGCATGAGGTAGAGGGGTATGGAGAGGGCGGGGCCTCACCTGCAACAGAGTAGGGGTGGGGCATGAGATAGAGGGGTATGGAGTGGGCGGGGCCTCACCTGCAATAGAGTTGGGGCAGGGCATGAGGTAGAGGGGTATGGAGTGAGCGGGCCCTCACCTGCAATAGAGTTGGAGCAGGGCATGACGTAGAGGGGTATGGAGTGAGCGGTGCCTCACCTGCAAGAGAGTTGGGGCAGTGCATGAGGTAGAGGGGTATGGAGTGAGCGGGGCCTCTCCTGCGAGAGAGTTGGGGCAGGGCATGAGGTAGAGGGGTATGGAGTGGGCGGGGCCTCACCTGCGACAGAGTTGGGGCGGGGCATGAGGTAGAGGGGTATGGAGTGAGCGGCGTCTCACCTGTGACAGAGTTGGGGCAGGGCATGAGGTAGAGGGGTATGGAGTGGGCGGGGCCTCACCTGTGACAGAGTTGGGGCGGGGCATGAGGTAGAGGGGTATGGAGTGGGCGGGGCCTCACCTGCGACAGAGTTGGGGCGGGGCATGAGGTAGAGGGGTATGGAGAGGGCGGGGCCTCACCTGCGACAGAGTTGGGGCGGGGCATGAGGTAGAGGGGTATGGAGTGGGCGGAGCCTCACCTGCGACAGAGTTGGGGCGGGGCATGAGGTAGAGGGGTATGGAGTTGGCGGGGCCTCACCTGCGACAGAGTTGGGGCGGGGCATGAGGCAGAGGGGTATGGAGAGGGCGGGGCCTCACCTGCGACAGAGTTGGGGCGGGGCATGAGGCAGAGGGGTATGGAGTGGGCGGGGCCTCACCTGCGACAGAGTTGGGGCGGGGCATGAGGTGGAGGGGTATAGAGTGGGCGGGGCCTCACCTGCGACAGAGTAGGGGCGGGGCATGAGGTAGAGGGGTACGGAGTGGGCGGGGCCTCACCTGCGACAGAGTTGGGGCGGGGCATGAGGTAGAGGGTTATGGAGTGGGCGGGGCCTCACCTGCGACAGAGTTGGGGCGGGGCATGAGGTAGAGGGGTATGGAGTGCACAGACTGGGACGAGATTGTGTCCAGGTTCCTCTCGGGGATCTTGTTCAGACTGTAGGTGGAGGCGGCCATGTTCTCATCCACGCGGTAAAGGTACGAGTCCCCGACGCCCGACTTCTGCGACAACTGCCAGAGCTTCAGGTTCCCCCGTGAGCCCTCACTGTGCTTCCCACTGCGCTCCACGTGCTCCGAATAGCTGGTCAGAGTGGCTGCGAGGAGAGCAGATAACAGGCAAGTTTTTGGAGACGCCATAGAGAAATCTATCTTCTGCATGTTAACTTTGTGGGCTATTGCTGGCCTTCCGTTATTTGACTTTTTGGAGTCCCATGAGTCCTCTCCCAGCTCACCGAGGCGCCAGTTTCCCTCGTCATGTGCTGGTCAACAGACCTTTATCCCTCCTGAATGATGATTATAAGATGCTTTTAAAAAATACTGGCTTGGATAATCTCTCTCCACAACTGATAATGAAGGATAAAACCAGTTTTTCGTGATACTGACCAGTTTTTTCATGCATTTCTTTTTCAAAGACACAAGCACAACAAAGGTTAGAAAGTGCATGCACCTCGTACACAATTACAACACAAACATCTTGTGTGGGAGGGCCCGGAGTTTAAAATTCACCCACTCATACATGACCATTATTCATATGAACTATGGAATTTTTATCTCAAAAGTATGTTTTTTTAAATTTGCAAATCATCTGAAACTAAAGCCACAACTCATAGGCTTAAAATATAAATTTTAATATGAAAATGTGCAGGGCAGCGGAGTCATTTACCTACAGAGAATTTCTATATTAATGATCTCTCTTTAAAGTCTAAATGTCAGAAATTAACAGAACATTCTAAAGTGGATAACATAAGCACTATTGGTCATCGAAAGTAATGGCATTTGAAAGCACCAACTCAGAAATAAATTAAAAAAAAAAAAAAAAAAACATTGAAAAAGAAATAAGCCCAGCAAAGGGCTGATGCAGGCCTCGGACTGACAGAAGTTCAGTCGTCACCCCTGCAAGGTGAACGTGTATATGCTGGTCATATGACTGATGGGCAACCCTTTTCTTCTAACGGCGGGTGGTTTTCTTGGCGGGCTTACCAATAATCCCACTGTCCCTGCTTTCCAGTGTGGAGGTGGGGCTGGACACAGAGCCGTAGGGGCAGTCCTTGCTCCCAGAATTCCCCGTGGCGGCAGGGGGCAGGGTGGAGCAGGGGCTGCTGGGAGGAGGCGAGGCGGTGCTGCTAGTGAGGGTGGAGCAGGGGCTGATCCGCTGGGTCCCGGAGAGGCCCTGTCACAGGGAGAGAAATGCGGACGTGCTAACCAAACAAGACAAGCTAACCTACGTAAACCTCTCTCTCATTAACTACAGTGCTAGCCTCACAGGCTCCTTGAATGAAATGGAGATTACAGGTAGCCCAACACTAATACAGTTAACCAACTGCCACTCTTTGTATAGAGAGGGAAGATCAGTTAGCCAAATGCCTTACCTGCCCACTGTCTAAAGGGAGGAGATCACAGTTAGCTTTCTGTTAACCTGCAGGATTCTCCGTACGATGGAGAGAAACATAGTAAACTCAATGCTAGCCTTGTCGAATCTCAATATGAGGTAAATTCACAGTCAGGTGAAAGCCAGCCTTACCAGCCCACTGTATAGAAAGGAAGTGATCACAGTTAGCTCAGAGCTAACGGTAATCAATCTCTATATAATGGTGAGAGGCTAACACTAACCTTTTCAGCTCTCAGCATGGAAAAAAGCCTAATGCGAGCCTTACCAGCTCTCTGTATGAAAGTTAGTGATCACAGTTAGCCTAACGCTGGTTTTAATGGCTCCCTGAGGAGAGGGAAGTTCACTGCTAGCATAGCACTAACCATACTCAGGTATCTTAACTCTATTCTCATCTGTTCACTGTATGGAGAGAGATGATCTTAATTAGCCTAGCTCTAGCCTTACTCGGTCAACCAAACCCCAGCATTACTCAGTTAATGTCAACCCTCATTGCTCGTTAGTATGGAAGGAAATGATCTCAGTTAGCCTAGCGCTAGCATTAGCCGACGCTCACCTGGCCGTCGTCTTGCTCCTCCATGCTGTACTGAGCTCCCGTCGGCCCCTCGCTCACTTTGTCTCCCAGCAGGAAGCCCAGCCGCGTCATCAGGGTGTTGGCCGCCTCGTCCACCGAAGGAGGGGGACCCAGCGCTGGGTTCTCCTCACCTGGGGGGGGGGGGGGGGGAGTGAGAGAGAGAGAGATGGAGAGTGAGAGAGAGAGAGAGAGACACACATCTCTGTAAAATTACTATCTGGGACCAGAGGCGACCAAGTTCTTTCCTCAGGTGCTTCACAAACTCCGGGCAGCCCTGTTTGCTTCTGACCACCAGCCACAGTTTTTAAAATGAGGCATAAGATAACATATAAAGCATCTAATCATGAAAAGAATTATTGCGTTTCAGTAGCATTCAGGAGGAAATGCACACGGACATGGGCAGGACGTGGAAACTCCACACAGGCCAGCATCAGAACCCACAGCCTCCCAGCTGTAAAGGGACCGTCGTGTCCGAGTGCTGCTGTAGCCTGGAATCCATACATATCAAGGGCTGGCCGCTCCCAACGGTCACTGACTGATATCAGTCTGGCCTCAGTCGTATTTCCAGCGTTTAGCCCTTACGTCACGATTGAAGTGAAAATATGAATATTCATGTTTTCTGCTCTTGGCTGATTGGATGACCTTTTTGCGAGAACCACCAATCGAATATGAGTTAGCTGGCCAGCAATGGCATTCGTGAATGTTATTTGACATGAGCTTAAAAATTAGACTGGAGTTTGCTTGCATTTACTCTTGGAGTGGTTGTTAAGTTTTGAATAGGACGATGTTTGGTCATATCTGCATTTTGTTTATACCAGGGAATCCCACTGAAATAAAGGCTGAATTAAATAATACCCAAATTACAGAACGTATTTCACTGTAATTGGCATTAGCTATAGCTTGAAGGGCATGATTGCATCAGCTAGATTAAAGTGATACCCCACTGTTCTGGCCCCAATTTGTTATGGCAAATCGGACAGCAAGGGATGACAGACAAAATTTTAAAACTAAAACAGATTTAATTAAACAAAGACTGACAACTAACCTACAATTTATACTACTGACATATACAAGAAAAAAATATTTACAGTCCCTTGAGATGAGGTTGCTTGGTGATGTACTGGGACAGGGAAATGCTCCAACACAGGCAAAAATCCACAAAAAAACTTCACAGGTCTTGTAAAGAGTGACAGGTCTGGTCAAATGTATCCTTCCACTATTCTCCTTGCAATTTCTCCTACTACTTTACTCTCAATTTTTCTCCTTATTTACACTTTTGCAGCCCCCTCCCACCTTCCAGACTTTTTTCAATTCTCTGGAACATCCCCTCTCAGACATGCCCAGGACATGCCCAAAACATATCTCCAGACTGGGCTAAACAAAAAAAAAAAAAAGGTTAATATCTAGTGGCATTTTTTCACATTACACCACCCAAAAACTATAATTTGTATATCAATTACTCACCATTAGATGTCTTGAACGGACCAAGTTGTTCTTCACCTGGCGAAACTTTATGAACGCAGGAGATTTTTGAAAAATTAGCCAAATTCCTTTTTTGCAGGAAGCAAATGGGGTTAACCAGTAGCAATGGGAAAACTCCTCAAAACGTCCATTGACAAACTTTCAAACCATCGTCCAACACATTGTCCAGTATAATCCAAGTCTGCTTTGTCCACTCGTATCCTCAGAACTCAAGAAACTTAGTTATTTTTCACTAAAAATTATAAATTACCACAGTTTTGCTTCAAGTAAACTCGCGGATTCAGCAGAAGTCCCGCCTCCAGGCTTGTTCATTGCCCGGAGACTGCTGCTGCTACTCAGATGAATACTCGTATAAACACGAGCCGGGAGGCGGGACTTCCGTTGAATGCAGAACTGTGGCATTTTATTTATTTTTTAGTCTGTCTAAAGGGGCGGGTCACCTTTGCGACTGTGAGCCAATCACAGATCTCGCATGGATTTTGAGCAAAATGAAAGTCAAACGCTGGCCTACCAACTGAGGCCAGACATACAAGCAAGTGACCATTGGGAGCGACCAAAGCTTGATATGGATGGATTCCAGGCTAGTGCTGCTGCACTTCCAGAAACAAAAGTGCAAAAATACCTTCATAAATAAATAAATAAATAAATAAATAAGACGCAGTGGAAGCTGAACTCCGCTGAGGACACCCACAGTGCTGAAGCGTCATTATCTTCAGCTCTGACCGAAAAAAACCCCCACAGCGAGAAACGCAGGCGAGATAACCTTCCCCCAAAATAGAGCCGCGATCACTGGGGAACGAACCGACGCCGCCAACGAAGTGCTGCTGCCAGTTCTGCAGAACTCCGCTTCATTCAGGCGGTTTTTTTTTAAATACGAAAAGAATGGCTCTAAAAAAAAACTCAAATCCTCATTTTTGCCGAACAAATATCCACTAAATACGAAGCTGTTGTGTTCAAATTAACGTCATCAGCACAAGCGGCTATGAGGGCTCGTTTTTAAAAATCTGACAGTTTCAGTGAAATTATGAATAATTGAATGGTACAAAATGCAAAACTGGCAGCGAGCGACACCAGGGAACAGAGATCCAGAACAGTCACTTCCGTCCGGCTCGGAAAGAGAGACTTGGGCAGGAAATAAACACAACAATATACAATACAGGACCACACCATCTGTCAGCACACTATGCCTCATTTTAGAAAAATAACTAAGCCTATGCTCTAGCCCCCGACAGCAAAGGGTATATTGGCCAAACCCCAAAACAACAGCTCCCTGAAAAGGAAGCCACGGTAAATTGTTACCCCAGCCAGCCTCATAAAATTATTATAAACTGAACCCAATCCTATCTTATTTCTGCGCAGGCTGCCTGTATGTACTCATCAATAATGAAAAATACACAAAACCGTTTTTCATGTGGTCAGTAATAAACGTAACAACTAAACTTATTGTGATATTTTTGGTGTAGTATTCAGCAATAATTAATCAAGACTGAAATATTCAAATGGCAGAATTTATAGGTGATTTTGCTTACATATCAGGCATTATGACAGAACTCTGGAGTACCAGGAAAGAAACAAATTTGTTATTATCAATAATATAAAGCCCAAAATCATTCAGGTTCTCCATCTAGATAAGATCTAAAGGTGTATAAAATTTTAAAAGGATATATGAGATCGTTTTGAGTTATTACGTTAACACGAAGGATCTGTGGCAGAAACGGCGGTGATGATGATTCGATAATATCGGAGAAACGGTTGATTATAAACACAGTTACATTTCCATCCTGGGTTACACATGACCACTCAGAGTTAGAGGGAGAATCACACTGATGCTCCCGCCGGTTTACAGAAGCACAACCATTACAGACTGGCGCTCAACTTCCCTCAGCACCCAGCACTGGACAAGGGGCACATTTCACTGCCCCGGGAACAGGAAGAAGAGTTTGGCATACGGCGTCCCTTCATGCCAACACACACACACACACACACACACACACACACACGCAAGCACGCTCTCAAACAGATGCACGGACACACACACTCACACACACACACACACACACACACACGCACGCGCACTCTCAAACAGATGCACGGACGCACACACACACACACACTCTCAAACAGATGCACGGACACACACAGACACACACCCACACGCCAGTGCTCACTACTGGCTTTAGACCCACAGAACAGCTGGAGATAACAGAGAGACAAACAGACGCAGTTATGGCAGTAAGAGCCTCTGGCAGCTGGCAGTTGGAGTGATGAGCGATGAAGATGTTATCATGACTACTGCTGACATCATCAGTGCGGAGGGTGGGCATGGCGACCGCTGGCTGTCCGTAGTACATTCTGTCGCTCTACAAAAAGCAAGTGTGCGCGTGTGTGCGTTTGTCTGGGTGAACAGACGGAGGTACATGCAGGTACGGCTGGTCTCGCATCACACGCACGGACACATCTGAAAATATTGCACAGGATTCCAGTCTCACTCTGCTATAAAAACAAGCTGCACAGCCTGTACACAAGCTGTACGCTCACACTCATACAGTGAGCAGGTAATACACTGTAAATATCTCATGTTAGAGGTCAGCTGATGGGGAATCACATTTCCAAACAGGATAAGACAGGGCCTTCTGCCGACTGGGGACTTTTCTCAAGTGTCTATCAGACGATGCAAATTAAACATGTAACTAAGTGCCACTACCCAAGCTCCAGACGCTCGTTCCTCCGAACTCACCCTGATGAAAGCGTCATGATCAGGTGGCTGAACTCAGGCATGACCTTCATGTGAACCTGACATGTTCTGAGGGACGTGGCAAGCGCACCTGTGCGACAGGTAAGGCTGACCCTCCTGCGACTACAGACCCGCATCTGCTCCGTCACACAGCGCTAAATTCTTCACTGCTACCTCCCCGGCGTCACTGCCACTTGTCAATCACTGACTCCCCGACGGAAAGACACTGACAATCGCATCCATTACGGCCTGCTGTCACTCCATCATTGAAATAAGAACCTGGCTCAACCGGCAAATAAAACATGGACAGGGACTGATCAATCATCACACGTGAAAAAAAAAAAATAGCGGACTCCTGTATGTTCCCTCGGGCAAATGAGCGCGATGCGCGGAGGCAAAATGGAACACGGTGTACTGTACTGTCGTTTATTTAATTATCTATATATATTTATTCATTTTGCCTCCTCTCTCTGGCTTCACGCAACAGTGAAAAGACGAGGAGGCAGTTGGTCGTCATGGCAACTATTGGTGCACTAAGAAATGCTCTGGTACCTGTCAGATCGCTTCTAATTTTTCTGTACTATTTTTTCTCCTGTATTGAGCAGGAGGCACAGGGAGGTGCGGAGGAGAGGTGGTAAACACACGGACATGAGAACACAGTCCAGCGGCCCAGACTGACCTCTGACCAGCGAATGGGTGCTGCAGTGATTTGCGTTTTATTGTGACAGTTTATGGAACGAGACTCTGTCCACTAACACCTGGGGTGACCCCTGTCCCCATCAACATGGGGTAACCATGGAGACCGATGAACCAATGAGAACTCAGTACTCCAGAGTACTCCAGATCGCCTGGCAGTGTGCGCCAGCAGTAAGGAGGAAACACGGTGGTAACAGGAAAAACACACTGACACACACACACACACACACACACACACACACACACACACACAGACTCCACATTGGCACACACACATAGAAACACACACACACACTGACTCCAGACTGACACAAACTGACACACATACACTGACTCCACACACACTGACTCAAACTGACACACACACACTGACTCCACACATACTGACTCCACAATGACACACACACACTGACTCCACTCTGACTCTGAGCTGACGCAGTACAGCAGCTCTACAGGCTGCTATAGAGCGCGTTAGAGACTCTGCAATCAGGAGAAGCAGCTCATATTCGCCCCCACACTGTCGCCAACAAATGCAGTCACACCGCCTGCCATCTCAAACACACACGTACACACACACACACACACACATATACTGAGCAATAAACGCGTACGGCACCTTGACACTCGTTCCATGGACAGCATCTCCTTGAGAAATTCCAAATGGGGGGAATGAGGTCTAGCACCATCGCCAAAATGATTCATCTCCTTATCATGACTTAACTCTTTTCCCCATCATAACAACATATGACGACTGTATGTATATCAATGGACCTTTTCCCAGCCTCCCCATAAGGTGTGTCTCCATCAGAACGGAGTTAAACTAGCCAGCTATTTTGTGGTGAGGGACATTAGCCTGATAGTACGAATTTGCATCTCCATTAGACCGAAAGCCCTCCGCTCAAGAAATTAGCCCGAAGTTGGCGCATGCGCGTGCTGCATCATTTCCAGATGGAGCGTGCGGTTCAATTTGGGTTTCCTGATTCAATTTCGGTCCAGTGAAGGCGCAACCAAAATCGCGGGCTAATTTGCAAATTAGCTGGCTATTTCGCACACTAGACCAAGATTTATTGGGAAAATTTCCCCAATCAAATTAGCAGGCTATTTGCATCTTCACTACAAAATAGCCAGCTAATTTGACATCGGGCTAATTTCAAAATCGCAAAACAGCTAGCTCATTTGAAACTTCGTTCTAATGAAGACAGGCCTGTTGATTGAAAACAGGGGAATCGCCCAAGGTGCCAAATGTGGTCTTCATTGATATGACCAGGGTCATCATTTGTCATTTTGAGGAAAGGGAGGGGAAGGCTGCTGGGAAAAGCGTTAAAAAGCTTCAAATACATGATTTTTAAATATCATTTGTATGTTTGTCCATACATTGCCCAGCACAGAGGAAAAATGCGAACATTTGGTCAATTTTAGTGCTGCATCAATTCAATTATTCTTCTGATTATTATTATTATTGTTCACTCAGAAAAGACTCATTCTGAACAATCAAACCCATCAAAAAGACCAAAGAAGAAGACAAACCAAAGCACACATCGGACCGCGTCCTCAGACCCAATAAAATCACTCAGCGCTGGATACTCTCTCAGCTCGCAGTTTCTGATGTTTTCCCCTCACACCGAGTCAGTCCATCTGAACACGGCCAACACGCCAGATGCCGCGGCGATGCCACCTGGCCTGCGAGACGGCCGGCGGCCGTTTGGGCGGTTTACAAGCCAGTTTCCACTCACCTGCCGCCTACACCAACACTGCGGCGAGCCAAAATTCTGTCCAATGAGGTGCATCGTCTGTCGCAGTAAAAACCCCGAAAACAGAACACAATGCATAATGTAGTGTACCCACACTGTTACCGAGCGAACAATTTTCACCACAGACACTTACTGTAATAAGTAATAAAACCTACGGATCTGTGTGTGGGATCATCAAATGCAGCAGCTTTATTCAGACCCCTGCAACTTTAGGTCTGTTATATATGGTAGCACAGACCCCAAGGCTTCCAACCACCCCAAAAATGTGTATTAAATGATGTACAAGATCAATATATTTTCCATCAGACTAAATGCTGCGGCCATAAAAACATGGCGTCCTGGGTTTGAATATTTCTGCCAATATAAGTGTGATGTAGATTCAGTGAATCAGCAGAGGCAGAATATGGATGTGACATCGTCCGAAAATATGAAAAAAAAAATAAGACCAATGGCGCTGTAGCTCAACGACCCAATAACGGAGCCAATACTTCAGCATTTCTGAGAAAAGCTTTTCAGAGATTCAGTGGCGTATGAATACAGCTCACTAAAATATATGAAGCCAATCTGGCCACCGGTTTTGCAGGAGATGATTGTGAAAGACTCTCCCATTATAAGTAAATGGGGAAAGTTTAATTAGAAAAAAAATTTGTTAACCCCTTCAGCCCTGAGCCTCTTTCTCGAAAATGGCAAGCCCAAAATGAAAAGTGTTTATTTCTGTAACTATTTGGTCGATTTGAATGATCTTGGTATCATAAAAAAGGTAAAACCATTTGGGATTTCTGCCAAGGTGTAAAAATCTGTGTTTTTGTCTCTGAGTCAGAGTAAATGGAGATGAAACAAAGTGTAAATCAAAGACCTCATTTTGCACCAAACAAAGTTTTATTTTGATCCGTTGTAAATTTAATTAGTTGCAGTCTGAAACCTCTAAAAATATACAGCACAGAATCTCACCATTATCTGTGCCAAAGTTTATTCCAATCAAGTAAATCAGAACACAATTAGAGAGGAATGTCTAGGTGGCTTCTCCAAATTGGCTATTCAGGTACCTTGTGTGCCAAATCAGATTTCTCAGATATTAATCTGTATAACTTATATGTCTCTGCAGGCATGCATTCCACCCAAATACAACCAGTTTTTAATTTTTAGAATTTAGAAATATTTTTCAATTTTTATTTCTGCCAGTCCTATAGCCTACACCATCCTTTTCAAAAGACAATAACTTAAAAAAAAAATGAAGTTTGGCTCCACTGGAGCAGATTTATTTAAAAAAAGGCAAATTAATAAGATTATGAATACAACGGAAAGGTAAAAAATGGAAAAAAGTAAAAAGAATAAAAAACCCATAAATTATTTATATGTGAAAAAAAAAATGTTATCAATGCCAACTAGACAGCGCACAGCCCTGGAATCAAACCCTAGCAGTCTGCATTGCAGTCCCTCATCTTCATCACTACACACGAATTTGGTGTCAAATTGCCAATATCAAGAATAACTCGAGAAAATAAGCTATTCACCTTCCTCGTACTGTTGAGCCCTCAGTATTCATGCGTTTCTGTCAGAAAACGACACTGAATACGACGGTTGAATATTTAGCGGATAATTACACCGAAAATACCACAAACAAACCTGTTAGGCATTTATATTGTTGCATTATTTAAGTACATTCGAATGGCCCATAGACTCAGTTTGACACACTGGGAACGCGAGGCTCTGGCTCAGTCTAGCTTTGTGCGATAAAGGTGCTTTAGAGCTCCTTGGAATCGCCAAAAGCCATAGAATCAAATGGCTACTGGCAAAGTTTTACTGACAGCATCACAGGCCGATCACAGGAAGGAAAATACATTGCAAGCAAGCTGAATGCTGAGGAACTGAGATCTTTGAAGCAACGCTCGAGAAGAAAAACATGCTTTCAGACTCACAGATCTAGTTTGGTTATAACACGGACACATTGAGCTAACAATAGCAAGCGTGGATTTACCCTCAAACAGTTTTTTTATTGCAAAATATCAGAGGTAAAAAATTTCTTTGCTCATCTCTGTAGACCAGGGGTCTCCAACCCTGTTCCTGGAGAGCAACCATCCTGCAGGTATCTGCTCTGTCCCTAATTCAGCACACCTGATTCAACTAATTGGCTACTCATCAGGATCTCCAGCTGGGCAATTAGGTGTGCTTTGGTTTGTCAGGAGTGAAAGCCGTCAGGATGGTGCCTCTCCAGGAACAGGGTTGGAGACCCCTGCTGTAGACTGTCAAGTATATGCCTGCTGTTCTTTGAGTGTCATGTCGGTTTAAAATGACAGGGCTCATATCGCTGGATTCTGAGGACTTTCCTCTTTCATTTGAGGTACCGTTTTTATGCAAAGCACAAATTCAGGAGAAATTCTCGCGATTCAGTGCTAATATGATTATATACAATGTACTGCTGCATGCTTATTTACTTGCTTGGTGCTTGAATTCTGTTTGGTTGAGGTAAAAATGGTCTACATGAGCTTTTTGCCTAGTTTCTTTGCGAAATGTGGATATGCCGCATGACAATGTTGCGATTTTGAAATATGCTGTATTTATTGTGCGTAACAACTGGCCCCGGTACCGGGCCGTAGGGCTTTCAATACGTTAAAAATCAAAATATCAAAATTTTTCTAAACTGAGAACATTCTTGGTAGACATTATCCCAAGGAGGGTCAAATCCAAATGTGAAGTAAACTGGGTCATTAGTTTCAGTGAAGATGTTTAAAGATTTTGCTAACGAATGACGATCACGACTACAGCGGCGAATGCCGTCTGATCACAAAAGCTCACAGCCTATTAGCCGCTGAGCTAAAAAATACTTTTTCTGACTTTGAAACTACTAAGGAAGAACTTAAGTGAAATGTTGGACTTTAAGGGGTCAAATTAAGGGCCTTTCCTCCAGCTGCAGCATTTATCAGGGTGTCGTGGATCAAATGGGCCTTGAACCACCATCCTTCCGAGCACAAGACCCTCAGCACCGCGCAACACACTACTTTTGTACAGCAGTACGAAAGAGGAAATACAGTGAATGTGACCAGCTTGATTTTAACCCAAACCCTTCAACTCGACATCTGCTTTTCCCTACTGCTTCTGAGCTGACCGTAACTGAACTCCAGTTCCTCGGCTGCAGAGAGATATGCCGAGAAGCGCAGCCCCTGTGGTTCACTCTGCAGAACCGAAAGACCACATAAGAACCACCACAAGACAGCTGAGCCACAGGTCACAACTGCAACGCAAGCTCAGAACTCATACACTCACTGACTCACTCAAGCACACATATGCAGGTCGGTTTCGGAACAGTAGGGGGCGCTCTTACCGGGACAGGGGGGCTCCAGGACGGGGGTCTCTGCGGGGGAGGAGGGGTGTGTAGGGGACCCCAGCTCTGAGTCTGGAATTCGGGGCCCCTCCACAAACTTAGCCTTCCTCAGGGGGGCTACGGACAGGACAACATATACGTACAGAGAGAGAGAGGGAGGGAGAGAGAGAGAGAGAGAGAGAGAGAGAGACAGGGTGCGAGAGGTACACAGATAAAGGGAGAGTGAGAAAGTGAGAGAGAGAGAGAGAGAGAGAGAAGAAAGAGTGTAAGTGAGGGAAGGCTACACACTCAAAGATCAGATGGAAATGCTGAACAGAGATGCTCGTGCTTGGCCAGGAGGTCAGGGGTCAGGTGTCACAGTTGTTAGGTCAGACGCAGGCTGGATTTAGGATGTGAGTTGCTGACCTTTGACCCCAGCTGTCCCATGCAGTGTCCAAGTGATAGAGGGGTTGGGTCGGGGTGTAGAGGAGATGGTGTTTGACATGTTCGAGAGACACACGCTGACCCCCGATGTTTACACACGCTGCACTATCAGAATCCTGCTGCTGTTGAATGTCTACAAACCCAACAAACTGAAGTCCACTAACATTTCAGCGAAACCCCTCACAAGGGGAAACCACCGCGCTTAGCATGACCCAGCACACACTCCTCTACAAACACGGACCTGTGACGAGCTGTACGGCAAAAAAAGTGGAACATCAATTTCTTGCTCTGGAAAGCCTGCCCCTCTACTCAATGATCTCACCTCCTCAGTCCTGCCAGTAAGCCAATTCAACCCAGTTTTATTGGCAAAACGTTTTTGCCCAGATACTGTTGCAAAAAGGCACTTCAGAGTAAAAAAATAAACTAAAAAAAAAAATCAGGCAATTACATGATTCAAACTGAGGAGCTAGGTGCGTGAGCGGGTCTGTGTGTGTGTGTGTGTGAGTGTGTGAGAGTGTGTGTGTGTGTGTGTGAGTGTGTGTGTGTGTGTGTGTGTGTGTGTGTGTGTGAGTGAGACAGAAGAGGAGGGTCCAGTTTCAAAGAGCTGTCTGGTGAAACCGGTGTTGTTCAGAGCGAATCATCCGCTCCGAAAATAACATTAACGCTGAATGTTAATTGGCCCCTGCACGGCGGCGATACCCCGATTGGGCTACAGCACCAAGCAGAACAGTGAGCATCATTTTATCTGAAGATATGTTTAGTATCTGGGTGTTGCAGTCACATCCATACACACACACGCGCGCACGCACAAAGACAGACATACAAACACGCATGGACTTCCACGCAGAAATACGTTTCGTTGAAACGTATTTTGTTCATCCTGCAAGCATCATCTTACAAGAGCAAAAAAGAAGCTAACTATGTTGTCCTACAATTAATATTCAAGCAGTAAAGTGCCCACATGAGCATCTGTTATTAATGATGCGAGTGAGGGCTACACGGAGCTGCATTCTTTACCTGGACGCAGTTCATCTGAAGAGTGTCTGAGGAGCAGCCGAGCTGGTCTGTCCTGTACTAAATCAAGGAATTTACCACAATCGGAGCGATTCTTTGTCGAACAGTCTTTCACGGCAAACTGAACAACTGAGACCCTTTACTTTAATTCCCTCGAAAACGCGCAAAAAACGGGCAGCACAACATTATCAAGTGAATGTCTGCAGTGTTAGTCATCAAAAAAAAAAACAAAGATCTTCATCCCTAATGGAGCAGCAGGTTCCAAGTTACTCCGCTCTCCTTGCAAAAGCTTAAAAAACATTTTCAGCCAATTAAATACATTTCTAGCTTTTTGCCGCCTGTCAATCAAAGCCTGTCCCTTTACGTGCCCCACTACTGAAGCTGTCACTCTTCCATTTTTCGAAGGATCAAATTCACAAGGCCATTATTTTCTAAATAACTCCCAACTGCTTAAAATGCAATTCCACAAGTACTTATACATACAGAATTGTGATTAATGATGACTCATTGTCTGAACTGGATGATTAATCACAACCTTAATATTCATGTTTTAATCTCAAAACAAGCACAAATACCCACATACATGCAGTGGTGAGTTTCAGATTTCTCTTTCAGGGAAGCGCTGCAGTAAACTGTAATAAAGCAGCCAATATCCCAGCATGCATCACTCCAGTTTTCCAGCATTACTCAGTTTCAGTTACTTCCCAAAGGGCAGGCGAATACATGCGCGCAGATACACACACACACACACACACACACACACACACACACACACACACACAAACAGGAGGAGACAGCACCATAGTCATTACGTTTCTGCTGCCTATCCACAAACCACAGATCTGTTGTCAAAGAGCCCGTCTCAGATTCCTCGGCAGCAGAAGAAAAATGTCCTTAAAATACTGTAAAAACTCCCAGCTTCTCACAGCAGCACATCTCACGGCCTCCATGAGTTTGGTGCATCTCAAAAAAAGGGGCACTCTCCAATCTCAGGCGATCAAGCGCAAACTCCACTATGCACAAAACATGTTTCTTACTACTAAACCCAAAACCAGTGAAGTTGGCACGTTATGTAAATCGTAGATAAAAACAGAATACAATGATTTGGAAATCCTTTTCAACTTAAATTCAATTGAATACACTGCAAAAACAAGATGTTTCATGTTCAAACTGAGAAACTTTTTTTTTTTTTTGCAAATAATCATTAACTTAGAATTTAAAGGCAGCAACACATTGCAAAAAAGTTGGCACAGGGGCCTTTCTACCACTGTTTTACATCGCCTTTCCTTTTAATGACACTCAGTAAACGTTTGGGAACAGAGGATACCAATTTTTGAAGCTTTTCAGGTGGAACTCTTTCCCATTCTTGCTTGATGTACAGCTTAAGTTGTTCAACAGTCCGGGGTCTCCATTGTCGTATTTTAGGCTTCATAATGCGCCACACATTTTCAATGGAAGACAGGTCTGGACTACAGGCAGGCCAGTCTAGTACCCGCA
This sequence comes from Gymnothorax reevesii, assembly GCA_029721435.1. NCBI lineage: Eukaryota > Metazoa > Chordata > Actinopteri > Anguilliformes > Muraenidae > Gymnothorax > Gymnothorax reevesii. The sequence goes on along the minus strand of CM056584.1, from coordinate 54,623,526 downwards.
CTCTTTTACTACGGAGCCATGCTGTTGTAACACGTGCAGAATGTGGCTTGGCATTGTCTTGCTGAAATAAGCAGGGGCGTCCATGAAAAAGACGTTGCTTGGATGGCAACGTTTCAGCATTTCAGCATTAATTGTGCCTTCACATATGTGTAAGTTGCCCATGCCTTGGGCACTAATACACCCCCATACCATCACAGATGCTGGCTTTTGAACTTTGCGCCTATAACAGTCCGGATGGTTCTTTTCCCCTTTGGTCCGGAGGACACGACGTCCACAGTTTCCAAAAACAATTTGAAATGGGGACTCGTCAGACCACAGAACACTTTTCCACTTTGCATCAGTCCATCTTAGATGAGCTTGGGCCCAGCGAAGCCGGCGGCGTTTCTGGGTGCTGTTGATAAATGGCTTTCGCTTTGCATTGTAGAGTTTTAACTTGCACTAGCAGATGTAGCGACGAACTGTAGTTACTGACAGTGGTTTTCTGAAGTGTTCCTGAACCCATGTGGTGATGTCCTTTACACACTGATGTCGGTTTTTGATGCAGTACAGCCTGAGGGATCGAAGGTCACGGGCATTCAATGTTGGTTTTCGGCCTTGTTGCTTACGTGCAGTGATTTCTCCAGATTCCCTGAACCTTTTGACAATATTACGGACCGTAAATGATGAAATCCCAAAATTTCTTGCAATAGCTCGTTGAGGAATGTTGTTTTTAAACTGTTCGACAATCATCTCACGCATTTGTTCACTAAGTGGTGACCCTCGCCCCATCCTTGTTTGTGAATGACTGAGCATTTCAGGGATGCTGCTTTTATACCCAATCATGGCACCCACCTGTTCCCAATTAGCCCGTTCACCTGTGGGATGTTCCAAATAAGTGTTTGATGAGCATTCCTCAACTCTCTCAGTCTTTTTTGCCACTTGTGCCAGCTTTTTTGAAACATGTTGCAGGCATCAAATTCCAAATGAGCTAATATTTGCAAAAAATTACAAAGTTTACCTGTTTGAACATTAAGCAACTTGTCTTTGCAGTGTATTCAATTGAATATAGGTTGAAAAGGATTTGCAAATCATTGTATTCTGTTTTTATTTACGATTTACACAACGTGCCAACTTCACTGGTTTTGGGTTTTGTATTCAGTACTAATTGTTGGAAAGCCACATCAAGTATTAAGAAGAATAGAAGCCAGTTACATGTTAAAAAAAAAAATGAATGGAATCTCAAATAAAGAGTAGATTGCAGTGATGGGGTACCCCACGGGCCACAGTTTGGCCCAATCTTATGTCTACACAGCGACTGATTTAGACTCACCTGGGCAATGGTAACCAGTTTGTCCCCACAGAAAAGGCATCCTAACATTCTCACTCCCCTCCCACTTCCAGCACCCCTCTTTAAAGTGTACCGCGTCCCTTACAGGATACTCTAGCGACCCAAAACGCAAAACTGAAAAAAGAATATACAAGATTACCCTGTCAGCCTCAAGAATTACCCAGCAAAAATCATGGTCCTGGGTGAGATGTGACTTCACACACTGCCCTGCCCCTCTCTGAGAGAAAGCCAATCACTTCTGCCAGGCGGGGTATCAGATATCACACCTTGGACATCCCAGAGGAACCAAACACACTAACCCAAGCCAATCCACAACTGATGCTTCCTTTGCTGTAAGGATCCCCTTTCAGGTTAAGGGAAGATTTACGACAGAAAACGAGAAGCCTTGACATGCTGTACTGCCAGACATTCCTCTCTGACCAGTGACGGCGAGGAAACATGGCAGCGAGTTCAACAGTTAGCCAGCAGAGAGCAACACCCTGAAAGGTCAAGTGTGGATTTGAGAATGACCACACCCAACCATGTGACCTGTTCCCTGGCTGTGAGTTAAGCAGAAATGCCAGTCACTTGTGGCACCTGAATACAATTAATAATTTGTAATTTTATTGCATTTCATTTATGTGGCTGACGATGTGACCCCATAAACTAGCATCTGTCAAATGCAGATTCTGTATTCAAACCTCTGGAACATCTGGCCAGTCTGAAATTTGATTGGAGATCCCAAGGATTTCAAAGGTCTTTAATATGTGCTGCTGAATTAAAGGGAAATGTGCAAAATATAATGTAAAAGATCTCGATAATCACTATATTTTACATTTGATCTAATGCTGAAACCATAATAACCTGAGTTTAAATATTTCTTCTCAATATACTGCTAAGTGTGATGTAGCTTCAGTAAAGCGCTGCAACCAGCAGATACAGAATGTGTGTGTGACATTGTTCTACAATATGTGAAAAATATTTTTCTTTCTGACTTGGAACCTACTTGAGGGAACACTTAATTGAAAAGTCGGGAGTTTAAGCGATGAACACATGAGAATTCTATATACGAGGGATAATCTCCCACAGAAAACAGCCTATCGTGGCCACACTGAACACTAACCTTATGAGTCAGATATTCAACCCACAAGGCTAAACACCGCCCCCAGCGAAGAGTCACAGCAGCAGTAGCAGGAGCCTGATGTGAGGGTGTGAAAAGGCCAGATTCGGTAGGACACTGAGGAGGGCAAAAATGGCCAAAACCACAAGGCAGGAAGAGAAAACAAATCCTGTTTTTAAAAAATAGTTTTGATTCACTTCATTGTTAATCATACCTACAGGAGCACACATTGCGAAGTTGAACACACATCACATGCAGCATCGCTACGAAAGGTTCTTTCAAAACACGCTGAATTCACATCTCACAGCTCACTGCATAAAATTTATTTTCATGCCCTGATTTGTGCCTTTGCTATGATTCGTCGTCCAGTCTGCCTATGGGGTCACAGCCAGGTCACACAGCAAATCATGCAAAATTTGCAGAAATCCTTCGGTTCTTTCAACCAGTCATCCCACCAAATGTTTGAGCTACATGACAACATTACTCACCATCCCACTGATTTCTTCTGCATAAACCAGCCTAAGATCGTCAAGCAAGTTTAAGCCTTGTTAATGACCATTTTAGCAGGAGTACCAGCTGGCCCACCAGCTTAACTAAAACCAGCTAAACACAAGTGTCAAAACACTGCTCAGACCGTCTTAAGACAGCTCAGAATTCCTTTGCCAGGATTTTACAGGAGGAGTACTTCACTAGAACTCTGTTGTACATACTGCATAAAAAACATGGAGCTCATCGCTTGCATGAGACAGAAAATTGATCCTGTTCCACAACCTTGTCTTTCATTATCAGTCTAAACCTCAACTGACCCCTGTTACAAAGTGAATTAAACTTGGGAGGCATATTTTAGTGAGGGACGAAGCTTTTCGTAAAATGTCATCAAGCAGCTTTTCTGAAATGTAAAATAAATAAGTTGTGCACTTCGTGAAGCACTGCAGTCACAGTCGTGTCACTGTGTGGTTCGGTTTCATTGTTTCCGGTGTGATTTTCCCCTGAAACACTCTTTAGCACCGAATCACACTTCTCTGCGGAGGCGCCCTGCCGTCTCCTCCCTCGCCGCCTTCGTTTGAAGAGAATGGCGGATAATATTAGCACTGAGCTCTCCAGCCGAGGCCAAGCTCCCCTCCTTCAAAAGATCGAGCCGCACCGTCCAGTCCTGCCCTTTCCCCACATTCTGCTCAACCTTCACTCCCACCACACATTCAGTCATGTATCAGGATCATGTTCAGAAATTATCTAAATATTTTTACAGCTGCGACTGGAATGTACTTCTAGTACTCCAGATACCACACGATGGCATTTGTCAGGACGATGTTAATGGTGAGCATGATGGCATGAATGAACCCCTCACACAAATTTCTGCACTGACAACATTGAAATGGACTGTTCTGAAGAGCAGGCAAAGATGCTTCAACAAATCTGCCAGCTCCGGACAGGCAGTGAGCAGGTGCTGGTGTGGGCCAACACTATAAGGCAGCAAGCAGGAGCTGGTGTGGGCCAACACTAAAAGGCAGTGAGCAGGTGCTGGTGTGGGCCAACACTATAAGGCAGCGAGCAGGTGCTGGTGTGGGCCAGCACTAAAAGGCAGTGAGCAGGAGCTGGTGTGGGCCAACACTAAAAAGGCAGCGAGCAGGTGCTGGTGTGGGCCAGCACTAAAAGGCAGTGAGCAGGAGCTGGTGTGGGCCAGCACTAAAAGGCAGTGAGCAGGAGCGGGTGAGGGCCAGCGCTAAAAGGCAGTGAGCAGGTGCTGGTGTGGGCCAACACTAAAAGGCAGTGAGCAGGTGCTGGTGAGGGCCAGCACTAAAAGGCAGTGAGCAGGTGCTGGTGTGGGCCAACACTAAAAGGCAGTGAGCAGGTGCTGGTGAGGGCCAGCACTAAAAGGCAGTGAGCAGGTGCTGGTGTGGGCCAGCACTAAAAGGCAGTGAGCAGGTGCTGGTGTGGGCCAACACTAAAAGGCAGTGAGCAGGTGCTGGTGAGGGCCAGCACTAAAAGGCAGTGAGCAGGTGCTGGTGAGGGCCAGCACTAAAAGGCAGTGAGCAGGTGCTGGTGTGGGCCAGCACTAAAAGGCAGTGAGCAGGAGCTGGTGTGGGCCAGCACTAAAAGGCAGTGAGCAGGTGCTGATGTGGGCCAACACTAAAAGGGAGTGAGCAGGTGCTGGTGAGGGCCAGCACTAAAAGGCAGTGAGCAGGTGCTGGTGTGGGCCAACACTAAAAGGCAGTGAGCAGATGCTGGTGAGGGCCAGCACTAAAAGGCAGTGAACAGGTGCTGGTGAGGGCCAACACTAAAAGGCAGTGGACAGGAGCTGGTGAGGGCCAGCACTAAAAGGCAGTGAGCAGGTGCTGGTGTGGGCCAACACTAAAAGGCAGTGAGCAGGTGCTGGTGTGGGCCAACACTAAAAGGCAGTGGACAGGAGCTGGTGTGGGCCAACACTAAAATGCAGTGGACAGGAGCTGGTGAGGGCCAGCGCTAAAAGGCAGTGAGCAGGTGCTGGTGTGGGCCAACACTAAAAGGCAGTGAGCAGGAGCTGGTGAGGGCCAGCACTAAAAGGCAGTGAGCAGGTGCTGGTGTGGGCCAACACTAAAAGGCAGTGAGCAGGTGCTGGTGAGGGCCAGCACTAAAAGGCAGTGAGCAGGAGCTGGTGAGGGCCAATATAAAAGGCAGTGAGCAGGAGCTGGTGAGGGCCAATATAAAAGGCAGTGAGCAGGAGCTGGTGTGGGCCTCCTGCAGGAGACAGATTTGAGATTGCAGAGGGGAGTAAAAGAGAAGGAAAATGCTGCCGCATCAGGACGTCTGTGTCAGAAAAACCCAGTTTTATGGGATGTGGCAGTTCAGACTCATCAGTTTATTAGCTCAGAGATTTGAAGGTCGTTACCCGGGCGATGACCCACGAAGTCTGCTCTTGTGGACTGGAGCCACCTGTGCACTGTTTCATCATGAAACACCTGACCATTTCAGAAAACAACAAAGCACGAAACCCATCAACACAAGGCCAAGGCATTTTTCTCTTCCTCATCGCAGAGATAGATGACCTGTCTGACTCGCCTGCTTCATGACATCACAGCAAGAGAAAAAGTGGCGCCTGCACTGATGACCACAGAGATGAATCATCAAACAGTTTCGTTAGTGCTATGGGGGGGCAGGAAATACATAACACCCCACCCACCACCCCATAGCGCAGTGACAGCTGGTCGTCAAAACCCCAACACCCGCCCCTTAAAAAGGTTGCACAGTCGGATCTCGTCGGGTAACAGCGCGAGCCGCCTGTGATGTCACACGTTTCCATGGAGACCCAGCAGAAACATTCCGTTCTCTCTGATGTGCGAGCGTGAAACGCAATTAAAATATGCTCAAGCAAGACAATCTATGTGCGTAGCTTTTATATACGAGCAAGAAAACACTATCTATCTATATGCACTGTAACATCACCTGTCTGTACACATTATGCATTATACACATGCAAGAAAACATTGCCAACAAACATGCACTGTACATTATACACAGGGAAGAGAACATTACCAACAAACATGCACTGTACATTATACAAAGGCAAGAGAACATTAGCAACAAACATGCACTGTACATTATACAAAGGCAAGAGAACATTACCAACAAACATGCACTGTACATTATACACAAGCAAGAGAACATTACCAACAAACATGCACTGTACATTATACAAAGGCAAGAGAACATTACCAACAAACATGCACTGTACATTATACACAAGCAAGAGAACATTACCAACAAACATGCACTGTACATTATACACGAGCAAGAGAACATTACCAACAAACATGCACTGTACATTATACACAAGCAAGAGAACATTACCAACAAACATGCTCTGTACATTATACACAAGCAAGAGAAAATTACCAACAAATATGCAATGCACATTATACACAAGCAAGAAAATATTCTCCACAAATTTGCAGTGTACATTATACACTAAGAGAGACATCATCCTCAAGCAGGCATTGTACATTACACACGTACCAGAAAACATAAGCCACATTCACTGACTGTACATCACACACAAACCAGGCGAACAATACCCACAAAAACGCACTTTAAATTACACACGAGCAAGAAACCATAACGCACATAAACACATTTAACATATACACATGCCAAGAGAATATTACCAGTTTGAACACACTATGCATTACACAGATACACACTGGTCCTGCCAACAGAAGACAGCAGGACACACACACACACACACACACACACACACGCACACACACACACACACACGCACACACACACTAACAAAACAGAACAGACGCTCCCATACAGAAACTGTCAGAACATTCATATACGTGCACTTAATACATTATGTGCGGGATACACACACCCAGAAACACATATGGGGGCTGCCAAGCTGTCACAGAATTACAGTCCTACTACATTTTGGGTTGTAACTCTACAACTAAATAAGATAAAATCAAGTATGATGTGTCATATTGAAGGTATTAACTTGTTCTTTAATATTATTTAGTGAAAATATATTTTTTGAGAAATTTTCATAGAAGAAACAAGCAAAAACTACTCCGTCACGGAATTACACAAAATTGACTGTTGTGTTTAACTATTCAGAAAATGATGTTCCTGTCATAGTTAAGTTATGAAACTTCAATATGTTCATATTTAAGGTGTTTTTTGTTAATACTGTAAGTTATAGAAACAAATATTGTCTTTAACCCTGCTTTATGGGCAAGAAATTTCAAAAAGTCAATGTCACGGAATTACAAGAGGCAAACGGTCACGGAATGACAGCAAAAGTATTAATTAGTTTCAATGTACCTATTTCAATATATTATACATATATACATAATTATTTACATTTTTACAGTTAAGCAATATATTACAATGAGTTTTCCACTTATAATGACCAATCATAATACATACTTTAAATTTTTTTTTAATTCTCCATGTCAACATTGGCTTGGCGGCCCCCATATTATCCTCAGCAATAGAGGATATGCACAGAGCGCAGAACAGACACATACACAGACACCCACACACACCCACCAACAAATCCTCACAGGCACGTGCGCATGCTAACACAAACACATGGGCACAATCGCACATGTGCACCAGCACACACACAGACCATGTGTGTGCAGTGCCTACAGACAGAGAGAAAAATCAGAAGCGCACATCCACAGACACACAGACTGGAGGAGGGAGATGGGGTGTGTGAGACACAGAGAACAGGGAGTGGACTGTGGGGTCAGCTCTCCCAACAGCGTGTCAAACACAATCTCTATCACCTCCACCTCAACTGCTAATCCTGCCTCGGCCGCCAACTCTGCCTCAACCGCTAATCATGCCTCAAATGCTAACCTGCCTCGGCCGCTCACTCCGCCTCAACCACTAATCCTGCCTCAGCCGCTAACAAACCTCAACTGCTTACCCTAAGCGCGTAGACACACACACACACACACACACACACACACACACACACACACAAAATGCATACACCTTAACAAAAATACAATCCCCCTGGTTAAAGGGATAGGCCCTGATCTCGGAGAGAGGGCAGAGCAGGAGAGGAGAGAAACAGAGGGAGAGAGGGAGAGGGAGAGAGAGAGAAAGAGAGAGAGAGACCGACTCACCGTTCTCAGGGCTCAGCCTACAGTACGCCACAGATGATAAACAAACCCTCCAGCCCCCGGCGGTGCGTGTCCAGTTCACCAGAACAGCCTCAGCGTGTGTGTGCTGCTCTCTCGCGCTCCTTCAGTTCCACGCAAGCACGCACGCGCGTGTGTGTGTGTGAGTCTGCACTGTACGTGTGTGTGTACGTGTTCAAGCCTTATTGTACACCGTATTCTGTGGCGACAGCACCGTTCGAGCGCGTCCCGGCAGCCTGGTGTATGGTGTAGGAGACAAATTGCGCAGTGCTGCAGTTGTCATGGCAACCACAAAGGAGAGGAGGGGCCTATGGGTGGGCGCACAGAGGGAAGGAGGAAGCAGGTTGAGAAATAGAAAATAAGAAATAAATAAATAACAAATCGGAGGCGGGAGTTATTAAAGGAACGCCGAAACCTTAGACTGAAACAGAGGAAGAACTGAAAAGAATTCAAGAAAATAGTTCAAATAATAATCGCTATCCTTCTATTACTGCCAGCAAAGATGATCCGTTTCCTGAACAGTACAGGAGAGGATTGTGGGTAATGCAGTCCCCTCCCCACCACCCAACCAACCCATTTTTTTTTTTTTTTTTTTAATAATTCTAAAACAGTCTTACACCCACATATTACCCACCTGCCCCAAATCTCCCAGAACAGAACTCAAAAGTGGCTGTTCTGCAGGTTCCTTCACTTGGCCGCCACGGAACCTCGAAGCTCCACTGGAGCCTCATCATGACCCGTAAGTTCAGGAGCAACACCTCACACTACCCGGCAACTAACCACTTCCTCTCCCCGAGGCCCCTCCCTCGACAAAAACACAAAATTTCACTCTGGGCTGGGCTCTCAGTGTCATCACACACACTGCCGTCAAGCCTCATGTTTGTGAGAATGTCAGTATCTGGGCACGCAGACTTGTTGTCACAGGTGTGCACCACGGTAGTTTGTACAGGATCTCGTCCTTCAATCCAGCACCTCCTGCACAAACCCCAAATCCACTGGCCCTCCTGCCGCCTACTTCATCCACACATACATCATCTAACACAATCATTCTGAGTCATGGCCAAGCCTATCCCAGCATGCAATGGGCGAGAGGTAGGAAATGGCAGACTCGCGGGAAGCTCTCACCATGACTGACAGGCAACTTAAAGTCTCCAATCAGCCTGACATTACGGTCCTCGGACAGTGGGGGGAAACTGTAGAACCCAAAGGAAACCCACGAGAGCACGGGGAGAACAAGCAAACTCCACAGAGAACCCCATGGATTCAAAGCCATGACCCTCCTGCTGTGAGGTCACACTGTGCCACCCAACTGCCACCACTTCTCCCAGGGCGATGTTCTCACTGAATCCAGGCAGCATCGCCAGGCCAGTGCCAGGCACCAGCTAGTTTATGTCACTTCCTGCTTGGCACCAATAACAGGACACATCACTGACAGACCTAACACTGCTTCGTTGGTCCCGTTATCACCATGGTAACGGCAGAGGATCTGTTGAAAGTGGCATTGGCAGCAAAGCTAAAAGGCCCTACCCCTTAACCACAGTCCCAGACCATAGATATTAACCACAGCCTGAGACCACAGATATTAACAACAGCCAGAGACCATAGATATTAACCACAGTGAGAGACAAGACTTTACTCACAGCCAGGAATCGTTTATATATTGCACACAGCCAGACACCATAGGAACTAAAGCCAGAGACCATAGAACTTAACCTTATTCAGAGACCTGAGATATTATCCACAGCCAGAGACCATAGATATTTACCATATCCTGCGATCATAGATGATAAAGAGTAAAAAGTGAACATTCTTCGAGCTAAAAGAGTGTAAAATGTGCTTTTCTCCTGGTGCTACAAATACAGTGTGAGGCAGGGCGGTAGGTAGAGCAAAGACGACACGATTAACTCATATGCCTAAAAGGGCACAATAGTTGTCCTACGTGTACGAAAAAAAAAATCCAGGAGGAGACAGTAGTTGTATTGATTGTGGTCATTACAGCAAAAGTACAGTATTTTCCTGGGCGACCTGCCAACATATGCCTTTCAATAAAAGTCAGTCTTTCGATAAAACACTTGGAGCAGGACAAATCAAATTAATTAGGTGTGTCCGTGTGGTTTAAAGGCTAACAGGTGCGCGGTGGCTAGCACATTCCCCAGTCCTAGCTCACATAATTTATTCATGATTAAAAGTTACAACTCAAGTTAAATGGTAATGAAAACAGGCAAATTCAAAAAGAAAATAAATTGATCCACAAAGAACAAAACTTAGCTTCGGCAAAAGAAAGGAGGAACAACCATCAGAAAATATTCTGGAAGGATCCAGCTATCCATCCATTCTCTATTCTACTTCTTCCTCACTCGTGTCGCAGGGAAGCTGGAGCCTATCCCAGCTGACTCCGGGCGAAGGCAGGTACACACTCCGGACAGCTCGCAATCCATCGCAGGGCACACGCACCAGTCACACACCAATCGCTCTCACAATTACACTTGAGGGCAATTTAACATCTCCAGGGATCCAGATGAGCAAGTCTATGGACTGCGGGAGGGAATCGGATCGCCCAGAGCAAACCACAGAGAACACGGGGAGAACATGCAAACTCCTCACAGAAAGGACAGATTCGAACCCATGACCTCCTGGCTGCGAGGCAGTAGTGCTACCCACTGGAAGGAGCAGTAATGAGACAGAAGGAGCATTATAAACATCGCCCTAAGCCAAACGGGGACTGCTCTGGATTTTGTCACCATGGCAGCAGGAGCATGACAGAGAGAGTGACAGATGTATTCAGGTACTCATGTTGGCAGGATGTCGGCATGTGTGTTTGATCGACGTGGAGGAGTGTGTGTCCAGATCCAAGGATGGATTTGTAATTCAGCCACGGTCCCCCTGAGGAGGACTGACAAGCTTCACTGTTTTGGATTCACTGCACACTTTATTGTTTAACTTGGCGACCAAAGCAAAGCTTCTCCACATCCCCTCCAACTGCAGCCAGTGGGATTCAGTTCAGGTACCCATTTGAAGTTAACCCATTCATTCCCCACACCAATGTCATCTGGCCCAACAGAGGCACTCTATTGCTCCCAACACGTTCACCATAGCAGCTAAAAACACGCGCACCACAGCAACTCAAACAAGCCAATGATCAGATTAAGGGAAAAATAATCTTGAGCATTTTTTGCTAATCATTACATCCATTGATTAGCAAATGCTCAGCACATATGAAAAACAATTAGCCAAAAAGAAAAAATGAATAGAACACAGTCAATCAGATTTTAAATGACAAAAAGGCTTTTTTAATTCTTTGCTAATAACAAATTACAAAAGAAATACAGCTCCATGCTGGAAGCAAAACAAATGATTTCCAAAAGGCATCAGTTTTATCGAGACCAATCTCAATTTAAAACAGAACAATTCCATTTTCTGGTGAAATTTCTGTAAACTAATAGTAACCTGCAATACAAGCGTCTTATTTATACCTTACTGTAGCATATGATTATTATTTAACGCCTGATCAGAGATGTGAAAGGATCCATACCCATTAAGATCCTGTCACACAAGGCGCTCTCCAACTCAATCACATTTTGACATCACAGTATCATGTACTTGAATGATCAGAGATCATTGTGCATGTTTCGGGTGATAAAGGCCAGTGGCGAACTTGCGATTCCCTAAACCACACGGCAACACCAGTTTGCTAGGGCAAGCGCTGCATATGCATTCACAATATCATACCATGATTCTAAAACCCCTTATCAAAAATGAAACCCCCAAAATATATCGGCGCCACCTTTTAAGTCATTATGGGAAAAAAAAAATGCTGAAAAAAGTGGAGGTTGGAGACAGAATTCTTTCCGTAAGGGCAAAAACCAAATCACATCACCAATATAACAATGATTACAAAAATTTCACTTAACTTGCGTCAGCTAGGAAGGAAGATGACTAGCTTTATAATCTGAAGAGTAACGTATGGTGCGATAGTATACATAACAAGATATTTCAAAGCTAGTTTTAGCTGCATTAACGTCTCAGGCCCGAATTGTCTGTTCACTCCTTTGGTATAATAAGCTGGTAATTTTGAAAGAGATCGTCAGCGTGCGATGGCAAATTGAAAGTGACAAATCAGAGCTATAAAAACTTCTCCAACACAGCCACCAAGCTGAGGCATGAAACAAATCATATCATGTCCATATGATGATCATTCACAAAGATTTTCCTTCGCTAACGATGTTTAGCTTACCAGCCAGCTAAGCGGCTAAATCCAATGAGCAACGTCATGTAATACACAATGACTCAATAGATGTACATACGTATGAATGGCTCACACAACAGTCTAGACATCATGACTATAACAGAAAGCCTCCCCAGTGCTTGCAAGCGCTCCCTAAAAGATGATTGGGTGGTATAAAAATAAGGAATCATTTTCCAGCCGATCAAAGTCGTGAAAACCTTTTTTCTCCTTTTGCTAAGTGGCGCAGGATTTGGAAGTTCACAGGCCAGTGAGTCAGGAAAAATGAAATATCATTAAGATTTTTTGAGTCACATTTTTTGCAAACGAATTTGTTATGATGATTAGCATTTTGACAAAAGTGATGAAACTGCAAAACACACTAACCATAGCAGCTCCAGACACGGTCCCCATAACGGATCCAAGCACGCTCCCCAAACCAACTCAAACATGCTCACCATAGCGGATCCAAACACGCTCACCATAGCACCTCAAACACGCTCACCATTGCGGCTCCAAACACACTCACCATCGAGGCTCCAAACACGCTCACTATAGCGGCCCAAACACGCTCACCATAACGGCTCGAACACTCTCACCATCGCAGCTCCAAACACACTCACCATAGCGGCTCAAACACGCTCACCATCGATGCTCCAAACACGCTCACCATTGCGGCTCAAACACACTCACCATCGAGGCTCCAAACACACTCACCATAGTGGCTCAAATACGCTCAGTATAGAGCTCCAAACGCGCTCACCATAGTGGCTCAAACACGCTCCCTATAGCGGCTCAAACACACTAACAATAGCGGCTCAAACACGCTCACCATAGAGCTCCAAACATGCTCACCATAGCAGCTCAAACACGCTCATCATGGAGGCTCCAAACACGCTCACCATACAGCTCCAAACACACTCACCACAGCGGCTCAAACATGCTCATCATCGAGGCTCCAAACACGCTCACCATACAGCTCCAAACACACTCACCATAGCGGCTCAAACACGCTCACCATGGCGGCTCAAACACGCTCACCATAGTGGCTCAAATACGCTCACTATAGAGCTCCAAACACGCTCACCATAGTGGCTCAAACACGCTCCCTATAGCGGCTCAAACACACTAACAATAGCGGCTCAAACACGCTCACCATAGAGCTCAAACACGCCTGCCATAGCAGCTCAAACAAGCTCACCATCGAGGCTCCAAACACGCTCACCATAGCGGCTCAAACATGCTCATTATCGATGCTCCAAACACGCTCACCATAGCGGCTCAAACACACTAGCCATCGAGGCTCCAAACACGCTCAACATAGCGGCTCAAACACGCTCAACATAGCGGCTCGAACAGTCTCACCATTGCGGCTCCAAACACGCTCACCATAGCAGCTCAAACACCCCCACCATCGAGGCTCCAAACACGCTCACCATAGCGGCTCAAACACGCTCACCATAGTGCCTCAAACACGCTCCCTATAGAGGCTCCAAGTACACTCACGATAGCGGCTCAAACACGCTCACCATAGACCTCAAAACGCGCTCACCATAGCGGCTCAAACACGCTCACCATCGAGGCTCCAAACATGCTCACCATAGCAGCTCAAACACGCTCACCATCGAGGCTCCAAACATGCTCATCACTGATGCTCCAAACACGCTCGCCATAGCGGCTCAAACATACTCACCATAGAGCTCCAAACATGCTCGCCATAGCAGCTCAAACAAGCTCACCACCGAGGCTCCAAACATGCTCATCACCGATGCTCCAAACACGCTCACCATCGATGCTCCAAACACGCTCACCATAGTGGCTCAAACACGCTCACCATAGTCACGCTCCCTATAGAGGCTCCAAACACACTCACGATAGCGGCTCAAACACGCTCACCATAGAGCTCCAAACGTGCTCACCATAGCGGCTCAAACACGCTCACCATAGAGCTCAAAACATGCTCACCATAGCGGCTCAAACATGCTCACCATAGTCACGCTCCCTATAGAGGCTCCAAACACACTCACGATAGCGGCTCAAACACGCTCACCATAGAGCTCCAAACGTGCTCACCATAGCGGCTCAAACACGCTCACCATAGAGCTCCAAACACGCTCACCATAGCGGCTCGAACACTCTCACCATCGCAGCTCCAAACACGCTCACCATAGCAGCTCAAACACGCTCACCACAGAGCTCCAAATACGCTCACCACAGAGGCTCAAACATTCTCACCATCGAGGCTCCAAACACACTCACGATAGCGGCTCAAACACGCTCACCATAGAGCTCCAAACGTGCTCACCATAGCGGCTCAAACACGCTCACCATAGAGCTCAAAACATGCTCACCATAGCGGCTCAAACATGCTCACCATAGTCACGCTCCCTATAGAGGCTCCAAACACACTCACGATTGCGGCTCAAACACGCTCACCATAGAGCTCCAAACGTGCTCACCATAGCGGCTCAAACACTCTCACCATCGCAGCTCCAAACACGCTCACCATAGCGGCTCGAACACTCTCACCATCGCAGCTCCAAACACGCTCACCAAAGCAGCTCAAACACGCTCACCACAGAGCTCCAAACACGCTCACCATAGAGGCTCAAACATTCTCACCATCGCGGCTCCAAACACACTCACCATAGCAGGTCAAACACGCTCGCCATAGCGGCTCAAACAAGCTCACCATCGAGGCTCCAAACATGCTCATCACCGATGCTCCAAACACGCTCACCATAGCGGCTCAAACACACCCGCCATAGAGCTCAAAACACGCTCACCATAGCGGCTCAAATACGCTTACCATAGCGGCTCGAACAGTCTCATCATTGCGGCTCCAAACACGCTCACCATAGCGGCTCAAACACGCTCACCATAGCGGCTCAAACACCCTCACCATCGAGGCTCCAAACACGCTCACCATAGCGGCTCAAACACGCTCACCATAGTGCCTCAAACATGCTCCCTATAGAGGCTCCAAGCACACTCACAATAGCGGCTCAAACACGCTCACCATAGAGCTCCAAACGCGCTCACCATAGCGGCTCAAACACGCTCACCATCGAGGCTCCAAACACGCTCACCATAGCAGCTCAAACACGCTCACCATCGAGGCTCCAAACATGCTCATCACTGATGCTCCAAACACGCTCACCATAGCGGCTCAAACATGCTCACCATAGAGCTCCAAACATGCTCGCCATAGTGGCTCAAACACGCTCGCCATAGCGGCTCAAACAAGCTCACCACCGAGGCTCCAAACATGCTCATCACCGATGCTCCAAACACGCTCACCATCGATGCTCCAAACACGCTCACCATAGTGGCTCAAACACGCTCACCATAGTCACGCTCCCTATAGAGGCTCCAAACACACTCACGATAGCGGCTCAAACACGCTCACCATAGAGCTCCAAACGTGCTCACCATAGCGGCTCAAACACGCTCACCATAGAGCTCAAAACATGCTCACCATAGCGGCTCAAACATGCTCACCATAGTCACGCTCCCTATAGAGGCTCCAAACACACTCACGATAGCGGCTCAAACACGCTCACCATAGAGCTCCAAACGTGCTCACCATAGCGGCTCGAACACTCTCACCATAGAGCTCCAAACACGCTCACCATAGCGGCTCGAACACTCTCACCATCGCAGCTCCAAACACGCTCACCATAGCAGCTCAAACACGCTCACCACAGAGCTCCAAACACGCTCACCATAGAGGCTCAAACATTCTCACCATCGAGGCTCCAAACACACTCACGATAGCGGCTCAAACACGCTCACCATAGAGCTCCAAACGTGCTCACCATAGCGGCTCAAACACGCTCACCATAGAGCTCAAAACATGCTCACCATAGCGGCTCAAACATGCTCACCATAGTCACGCTCCCTATAGAGGCTCCAAACACACTCACGATTGCGGCTCAAACACGCTCACCATAGAGCTCCAAACGTGCTCACCATAGCGGCTCAAACACTCTCACCATCGCAGCTCCAAACACGCTCACCATAGCGGCTCGAACACTCTCACCATCGCAGCTCCAAACACGCTCACCAAAGCAGCTCAAACACGCTCACCACAGAGCTCCAAACACGCTCACCATAGAGGCTCAAACATTCTCACCATCGCGGCTCCAAACACACTCACCATAGCAGGTCAAACACGCTCACCATAGCAGGTCAAACACGCTCGCCATAGCGGCTCAAACAAGCTCACCATCGAGGCTCCAAACATGCTCATCACCGGTGCTCCAAACACGCTCACCATAGCGGCTCAAACACACCCGCCATAGAGCTCAAAACACGCTCACCATAGCGGCTCAAATACGCTCACCATAGCGGCTCGAACAGTCTCACCATTGCGGCTCCAAACACGCTCACCATAGCGGCTCAAACACCCTCACCATCGAGGCTCCAAACACGCTCACCATAGCGGCTCAAACACGCTCACCATAGTGCCTCAAACACGCTCCCTATAGAGGCTCCAAGCACACTCACGATAGCGGCTCAAACACGCTCACCATAGAGCTCCAAACGCGCTCACCATAGCGGCTCAAACACGCTCACCATCGAGGCTCCAAACACGCTCACCATAGCAGCTCAAACACGCTCACCATCGAGGCTCCAAACATGCTCATCACTGATGCTCCAAACACGCTCACCATAGCGGCTCAAACATGCTCACCATAGAGCTCCAAACATGCTCGCCATAGTGGCTCAAACACGCTCGCCATAGCGGCTCAAACAAGCTCACCATCGAGGCTCCAAACATGCTCATCACCGATGCTCCAAACACGCTCACCATAGCGGCTCAAACACGCTCACCATAGCGGCTCAAACACGCTCACCATAGCAGCTCAAACATGCTCACCATAGTCACGCTCCCTATAGAGGCTCCAAACACACTCACGATAGCGGCTCAAACACGCTCACCATAGAGCTCCAAACGTGCTCACCATAGCGGCTCAAACACGCTCACCATCGAGCTCCAAACACGCTCACCATAGCGGCTCGAACACTCTCACCATCTCGGCTCCAAACAGGCTCACCATAGCAGCTCAAACACGTTCACCATTGCGGATCGAACATGCTCACCATAGCGGCTCAATCACGCTCACAATAGCGGCTCAAACATGCTCACCATAAAGGCTCCAAACACGCGCACCATAGCGGCTCGAACATGCTCGCCATCGAGGCTCCAAACACGCTCACCGTAGCGGCTCAAACATGCTCATCATCGATGCTCCAAACTTGCTGACTATAGCGGCTCAAACACACTAGCCATAGAGCTCAAAACACGCTCACCATAGCGGCTCAAACATGCTCACCATAGCGGCTCCAAACACGCTCACCATAGCGGCTCAAACACACTAGCCATAGAGCTCAAACACGTCACCATAGCGGCTCAATCACGTTCACCATAGCGGCTCAAACATGCTCACCATAAAGGCTCCAAACACGCGCACCATAGCGGCTCGAACACGTTCGCCATAGCGGCTCAATCATGGTCACCATGGCGGCTCAAACACACTCACCATCGAGGCTCCAAACATGCTCATCACTGATGCTCCAAACACGCTCACCATAGCGGCTCAAACATGCTCACCATAGAGCTCCAAACATGCTCGCCATAGTGGCTCAAACACGCTCGCCATAGCGGCTCAAACAAGCTCACCATCGAGGCTCCAAACATGCTCATCACCGATGCTCCAAACACGCTCACCATAGCGGCTCAAACACGCTCACCATAGCGGCTCAAACACGCTCACCATAGCAGCTCAAACATGCTCACCATAGTCACGCTCCCTATAGAGGCTCCAAACACACTCACGATAGCGGCTCAAACACGCTCACCATAGAGCTCCAAACGTGCTCACCATAGCGGCTCAAACACGCTCACCATCGAGCTCCAAACACGCTCACCATAGCGGCTCGAACACTCTCACCATCTCGGCTCCAAACAGGCTCACCATAGCAGCTCAAACACGTTCACCATTGCGGATCGAACACGCTCACCATAGCGGCTCAATCACGCTCACAATAGCGGCTCAAACATGCTCACCATAAAGGCTCCAAACGCGCGCACCATAGCGGCTCGAACATGCTCGCCATCGAGGCTCCAAACACGCTCACCGTAGCGGCTCAAACATGCTCATCATCGATGCTCCAAACTTGCTGACTATAGCGGCTCAAACACACTAGCCATAGAGCTCAAAACACGCTCACCATAGCAGCTCAAACATGCTCACCATAGCGGCTCCAAACACGCTCACCATGGCGGCTCAAACACACTCACCATCGAGGCTCCAAACATGCTCATCACTGATGCTCCAAACACGCTCACCATAGCGGCTCAAACATGCTCACCATAGAGCTCCAAACATGCTCGCCATAGTGGCTCAAACACGCTCGCCATAGCGGCTCAAACAAGCTCACCATCGAGGCTCCAAACATGCTCATCACCGATGCTCCAAACACGCTCACCATAGCGGCTCAAACACGCTCACCATAGCGGCTCAAACACGCTCACCATAGCAGCTCAAACATGCTCACCATAGTCACGCTCCCTATAGAGGCTCCAAACACACTCACGATAGCGGCTCAAACACGCTCACCATAGAGCTCCAAACGTGCTCACCATAGCGGCTCAAACACGCTCACCATCGAGCTCCAAACACGCTCACCATAGCGGCTCGAACACTCTCACCATCTCGGCTCCAAACAGGCTCACCATAGCAGCTCAAACACGTTCACCATTGCGGATCGAACACGCTCACCATAGCGGCTCAATCACGCTCACAATAGCGGCTCAAACATGCTCACCATAAAGGCTCCAAACGCGCGCACCATAGCGGCTCGAACATGCTCGCCATCGAGGCTCCAAACACGCTCACCGTAGCGGCTCAAACATGCTCATCATCGATGCTCCAAACTTGCTGACTATAGCGGCTCAAACACACTAGCCATAGAGCTCAAAACACGCTCACCATAGCAGCTCAAACATGCTCACCATAGCGGCTCCAAACACGCTCACCATAGCGGCTCAAACACACTAGCCATAGAGCTCAAACACGCTCACCATAGCGGCTCAATCACGTTCACCATAGCGGCTCAAACATGCTCACCATAAAGGCTCCAAACACGCGCGCCATAGCGGCTCGAACACGCTCGCCATAGCGGCTCAATCATGGTCACCATGGCGGCTCAAACACACTCACCATCGAGGCTCCAAACACGCTCACCGTAGCGGCTCAAACATGCTCATCATCGATGCTCCAAACTTGCTGACTATAGCGGCTCAAACACACTAGCCATAGAGCTCAAAACACGCTCACCATAGCGGCTCAAACACGCTCGCCATAGCGGCTCAAACACGCTCATCATCGAGGCTCCAAACACGCTCATCATAGCGGCTCAAACATGCTCATCATCGATGCTCCGAACGCGCTCACCATAGCGGCTCAAATACGCTCTCTCCATAGAGGCTCAAACACTCTCACCATCGCAGCCCCAAACACACTCAATATAGAGGCTCCAAACACGCTCACCATAGCTGCTCAAAAATACTCACCATAGAGGCTCCAAACACGCTCATCATAGCAGCTCAAACACTCTCACCATAGCAGCTCATACACACTCACCATCACGCCTCCAAAAACGCTCACCATAGCGGCTCAATCACGCTCACCATCGTGTCTCGCCAGGTTCAGCAGACGTCAAGCAAAATCACACGGAAAATCCTCTCATATGGTCTGATGCCAGGAGGAGGATCCCCAAACACATTAAATCTTTAGATTACCTTTGGCAATTAAATAATCATAACCTACACACCACAACTCAATGAAACTTTTTTATTAGCATGAGTATAGCGTGGGTTTGAGCAAAGATCCAATATGGGTTGCAACGCTCAATACGAATGTATGATGCACATTGTGTTCTGGTACTCTTCCTCCACTTACGACTGGACACCAGTCCTGCGCTGGACCGGTGTCGATATTCGCCCGTATACAGTCCTGTAGAGAGATCACACACCGCTGCGCAGCACACAAGGAGGGAGGGGCGTGGGCATGAGAAATCAACTCCTCCAATCAGATTACATAACTCAGGGGAAGAGAGGAGTCCAGGGGGAGGAGAGGAGAGGAGGGAAGAGAGTGAGCGACGTCTGTAGGGCTGAGGACGTGGGAGAGAGTGAGCGTTGTGTGAGTGCGTCATTGTGTACACGCTGTGCAGGGGGATTCTGGATTGGTAGCACGTAGGCATGCCTGTGCTGTGTACTCGGAGGTGTGCACCGCAGTGTTGATGTCTGGGGGACGATCAAGCGTGGTGTGCGTGTGTGTGTGTGTGTGCGTGTGCGCGCATATCTGTGTGTGCACTCTCAGGTCCCGTGTATGACAGATTATAACATCGTATTATCCTGCCGCAGTTCCTCGTTTATGCAGTCTCACACGGTCACTGCTGTGGTTTGGTCATACTTTTGCCATGCACATACACACTTAGATTTTAAGAGAGGGAGAGATAATTAAAGCAGGAAGGTGAGTGGGAGATGGAGAGAGGGAAAGGGTGAATGGAGAGGATGAGAGCAGGTATAAAGGGGTAACAGGTCAGACAGACAGCTGCTGACATCACAGCATTTTAACTGGACGACAGTTCTGTTAGAACACCGGTGTGGCGGCTCTGATTCTCAAGACGCTTCAGAAATACAAAACCCAACAGCAGTGAAATATGCTGCTCTCCCACTCCCAGCTGAAGGCTACATCACCCAATCACTCAACAGGGGAGGAGCCTCACACACAGACTGGCAGGACAACCAGCCAATAACTAACAGAGTAGACCCTTCTCAGTGTGAGGTCACAAGTGCGTGATTAGAATGTTCTTTGCCGAAAATTCTAATGCTGATGTCACAATCACTTCTGGTAACTGAATGAGCACCTGGGTAAGAGACTTAAAATTTTAAGAAAACATTCCAAACTAACCATCATATCTTTGAAGGGTTAAATAACGAAACTCCTTTACGCGGGGCAGCCCAGAGGCGCAAACTGACACTGGCAGCACATGGGATAACATTCAAACCACATCCCCAGAAAAACCTACACGACTCCACAGCAAACGGTCCAAAGCATTCAAAAACCAATCACGACACAATACACGGCACCCACAGTAATAATGAATATTCACAGTCATGCCCAACCAATTTTCAAAGGCAATTCAATCTCATGCTGGCGCAGTTAAAAAACATCAAATTATTTGTCAAATGAAAAATGAGAATGACATTCAATTAAATCGTAAACAAAGCATCCATCACCAAAAAACACAATACAAAGAACATAATCATAATTCTGCCCAATGAGCAGTTTGTCAGAACCGCAGAAAAGCCCACAGCCCATTGCACAGATCAGATTATTTTCCCGTGAAATATTATTTTAATTCCCAGAGGCAAACGCCGCCGCCCCTCCCAACTTCCTGAAACGTACCTGTGCGAACGCAACCTCTTCCCGCATCTGAAGACCAAACGAGCCTCAGGAAACTGACAGATCCTTAACGCAGGCAATTACGCCTTTTAAATCACTCACACCGCATTACATAAATGTTCCACCAACCACCCGCGTAGGCTTGGCAAGAGGAACATAGAAAAATACAGAGGATATGATGACCTCTAGTGGACAAAGGGAGGATTGCAGCCTACAAGCCTCATCTCAGCTTCAGCGTCACCGGCAAAGGAATTCCATACAAATCAGACATAAACGGTCTCCTTCAGTCTACATTCCCGATATATTCATATTTTCACACATTATTTTTATTTTCTCCATTTTCAACGCTGGGAAGCATCTCACCACACGATGTTGCCAACAATGCAGAATTTTGTCTGCAAAAACAGATAAAATGAACATAAACTTAAAAAAAAAAAAAAAACCCTCAGCTGAATCTGGTAAACTGAATCTGAACACTCACATTTTATTTGTCATTTTGACTGATATCTATATTGCGCAGTGTTTTGTAATTAACTTACTCACAAGACATGTAATCACCCAGAATATGCCATTACTCATTATAAATAAGCACTTTAATCTAATGCACCATGCAGCAATAACCTGAAGCCAGGCCAGGGTCACGGCGAGACGCCACCGTATTCGCACTGACATCACCCAAACAACCCATTCTTTGCATTCCGTGACGAAAGGACCTTCCAGCAGTCATGTGAGAAAATGCAGCCTAACTAGTAATAAATAGACCACAGTAGCATCAAGATTGTTTCTCAATACTGGGAGGCAGTTCAGTCTTTGAGGCTAACCTTCCAATCGCCACGCCCAGTGCCTCGTATCCCTGCCCTGATTGGCTGATCTCCGGCACAGACGTGGGCGGGACTTACCGGTGAGCCTCTTCATTGGCTGCAGGCGCATGTTGAGGGCCTGGTGCGTGAGCAGCGGGGAGGAGGGCAGCGAGCGGGACACGCCCTCCATGATGCGGATGTGCTGCATTCCTTCCGTCACCGGGTACTCTCCCTCCAGGGTGCACTCACTGTCTGTGGAGCTGCCACCTGCAGGCCGGGAGGAGAAGTGCATGCTGCTCAAAATCACGGTCATTCGCAGGCCACTTATTTCTGTTTTATAAGTCATTTCACAACAGCGACCCAATGTTTATTCATATTTCATGTGACTCAGTCCATTTATGAAATATTGAAAAAAAGAAAAATAATACTTGTATAAAGAATTCTTTCATCTGACCCCAACATTTCCTTCCTGGACTTCCTGAAACCCCAATCAGCTTTCCCAGCATGCACTGGGCCAGACATACAACAGATCTGAATGGGTCAGTGATTGGTGTGGAGTGCAGATGAACATGATGAGGATTTTGGTAAAAAAAAGCCACACAATATCGTCACACTGAAGCGGACACGTCTGTCGGTGTCTAATGACAGAGCTTTGAGCCAGTAACAGGACGCCTCCTGCTTTATTTTCTAACAGCATCACACACCTCATGAGAACAGGGCACCGCGCCAATAATTCAGCTGATTAACCACCGCTAAAGTCAAAGCCGAGCTCACGGTTCACCTCCAAACTACACTATATCTGCTGCCAAATATAGAGGTGTTAGTTGCCAGTAGGTAGCAATCCTCCCTCTGGTGGAATAATCCCCAATGCCCCAGTGCAGTGATGGGGACACTGTACTGAAGGAGACGCTGTCTTTCGGATGAGATGTTAAACCGAGGTCCTGACTCACAGTGGTCATTAAAGATCCTATCACAGGCATTCTTCAACAACAGTAGGGGGTTCACTGGTGTCCTGGCTAAAGTCCCAACCTGTCAGATGATCACAGTCATATTTAACGGGCTATGAGAAATGTCCTTTCCCTCTCCCTCTCTCTCTCAGCTAAGCTGTGATCGAAGTTCAGGTGCTGATTGGCCACTGGTGGAGCGGAGATTCCCCCACATGACTGTAAAGCACATTCAGTCTCTGTGAGGAAACACTCACTGCTCCGCATGCCCTGGGTGGAGCGAAGCAACACGACATCTTTGCCTCCATCGTGGTCCAGTGAGGAAAAGCAGTATGTACCCGTAACACTGGTGTTCAGTGTTCCTGTTCAACACCAGACTGGACTTCTAACTGCAGTGTTTCTGCACCCCTTACATGCGCAGGCAGCACATCCACTGCACCACGCTCTCTGTGCAGAACAAACTCTTCCTGATATCAGGGTACATTTTACTGGGAGGTAAATCTCGTTCATGAAAACTAACGCAGGCTGAATAGATGTCAGAGGTTCGCTCAGCTGATCCGTCTCAGGAATCTGGGGAATTTATCCAGGAAAAACGCAGCGGCTGCAGGTTCCGCCCCTGCCTCCGTCTGAAGTGCTCCTCATCATATGCAGCGCTATAAATGAGTGATACCGCCATTATCTCTGAAAGTGCAGGGAGCCACTATCGCCATATGAGAGATTATTAAAATGAACGGCTGAATCAGAGGCTTTCCAGATTTATAATTCGCTAACGAACTGAACCACATAGGACGAGGAGCGCAGAGATCTCATCGGCCGCAGAGCTGTGATTACAGACCATCACTAACCAGGACACCGCAGGTGCTGCTCAGGAGTGCTGATACACTTTCTGTTTAGCACTTTTTACAGCACCGCCACCAAGATTCCCCCAGAAATGAACAAAACAGCTGATCAGGGAATATTTTTTTCCTATTTCTAATACATTAATGAATAAATGTTAACTCTGCAAAGAAAAAAATCTTGAGCAGCAGTGAGAGAGAAAAAATTCTTCCCAATGAGAAGAAATTTCCGGAGGCTGCAGGCTGCACTGGGGCGTTGTCTGCTAACAGCTAATAATGCCAGCTAGGTACTGGGGGCCATGTTACTACTGGGAAACAGTGCTGGTGACGTCAGTAGTATCGGAAGAAAAAAATGCTCATGCGCAGATTTCTGACAGAACACAAACAGAAACTGATAGTGAAATTTAAAAGCGATCTTCTGCTGGTGTAATCCACAGCATCAGTTCAGCTGCTGCAAACCCACACACTGCACTTCACTGCAGGTCAGGGACTGAAATCTCACACAATCAGCAGAGAGGCCTCACACCGCACAGGAGGGGTTTTAAAACAAAACACAGAGAGGAGGTACCCTGACCATCAGGCAGACCGTGCACACAAACACACACACACACACACACACACGCACACACACACAAACACACACACATACACACACGTGCCTGTGCGCACACATACCAACAGACACACATCCCCAAAAACACACACACACTGGAAGAAAGTAAAATGCTGTGCTAGCCTCAGGTTGAGCTGAGAGGATGTACCACACACCAGGGCAGGGTGTGTGAGAGAGTGTCCATCACGTGCGGGGAGCTGCTGGGTGGGGCGGCGGTATAATGTGCGAGTGAAGTGATCACAGCCAATCAGAGCAGAGCTTACAGACCAATCACAGGCCAGAGCAGAGCAGAGACTGATCAGCATCCTGCAGTACAAATCAGAAGCAGAAATGACTGTACCCCCTGTCCTGAGGCTTGAGTGACAGCTAACCGCCACACACACGACTAACTGAGCAGAGCCAGCTCCCCCATCCATGATCTAACACCACGGCTCCCAAACCTATCCCAGCATGCACTGGGCCAGAGGCAGGACATGTCACCATCCATCACTGAGGTCAGCCAGGGAGGACGAGAGAACAGCATGTTTGGAAAAGGCTTGTGTCACAGACACAAGCTTGGGGGAGAAATGAGGGGGCCGAATGTTTAAAAAAACGTTGGTAGCATGTAGTACGGCTCCCTCCTACACTACAGTGATGAACACATGACATTTACTGACCACCTTACACACGAGACCGCTCAAAAGAGACTGACTACTGACGCAGTGCACCAAGACGTCAATACTACACTGCCTATCCAAAAATAAATCGCCTTTCGGATTAAATCAATAAATACTCTGATTGGATCATTACTGCAGCAATGATCAGCAGGCAATAATCATTTTAACCCTGACTGATCAAACACAAATTTTCTCACTTCTGAAAAAATCGTGTTGTAAGACGTATCCCCTGATGCCAGAATAGATGTTACAGTATTTCAGAGGGGGAAATGATTGGCCGACATCGAGCAAAGAAAACAATGACTGAGGAAAACGAGCGTGAGGAATTATCATCACACATGATTTGGCGACAATGAAGTCCTGACGTTAAACATTAATGCGCTGGAGAGAAGTACAGGGTGGTTAAACTGCCCTGTCGTCAAAACGAGAGCTCAGCCAAAAACCAACGCGACTGAGAGTAAATGTTCTGACTTTGCCAACTATCGTCAAACCAAAAACGCAACAAATTTGCACTGCAATCAAAGCTACAGGGATTCCAGTTAAATATTTGAGTGTGTGACTGTGTTTGGACGGGCAGCGTATAAACACTGCACACGTGCGGATCATTATTATAAACACAGCCAGAGGCACAGCATCAGGAGAGGCAAACCAGGCCACTGTTTGGGGCCCTTGGGGGGGGGGGGGGGGGGGACTCGACCAGCTCTCTTTGCTTGGGCCCCCCGGAGTCTCGGATCGCTGCCAAACAGAGCACACAAACATCTACTGCAGGTTCCAGGGGAGTCCGGACAAAGTCAAACAGTCTGTGATCCTAGGAAACCGAGGTCATGTGATCTAACCTGAGGGCAAAAAGACAAGAATGATGGCAACTAAAACAAACAAGAAAACTAGAGTGTTCAGTTGAACACGTGTCGCCTGCGAAGCTTTAGTTGAAAGTGTGACTACCAACTGAAAGTGTGACTACCGGACAGACAAAAAGACGGACAGACGGACAGATGCCGGACAAAGTGATCCCTATGTGCCGCTATGCTTTGCAGGCGACACAAAAAGTTTTCAAATCTCGGAGTAGTTAGTGGTACATTGGGACAGTTAGACTGCAGTGAAAACAGGGAAAGAGCTGGAAACTCGTATCAACATGGCTGGATTGGAGAGCAACGCATCATCACATCGGGTCTCTGATCACATCCAGGAACCCGCCAGCAGCCAGCGAGCTCATGCTGTGTGTCTCACTCATTTTATTGGGAAGTGAATTCTTCACATGTTGGTTCATAAAAAGAAAGGTTAACAAACCAACTACGACACAACATCACAGATTCCTGTGCATATCGACTTCGACTCCGCCAGGAAAATTTGAAAAATGGAGTCTCCAAAAGTGGAGTCATCAAAATCCGAAAGTAAACTCGACATTTTTACTGTTATAAGCACATAATGAGCCCTGTAACCACCTATACAGCTAAAGGACACTTAAATACTGTTAAATCATGCAAAAACAAACATACGATGTTTAACCCTTACAGCGCTGAAATAAATTTTATAAAAATATGAATTTAATTATCTTGTAATTATCAGCTCCCCTAACCCTCCCCTGTAGAAGCTCTCCACATGATAGGTTTTCAACAGCTTTGATATCTTGCATCACTGAGCAACATTTGCTGTATTTGGCGCTCTAAGGGTTAACATGGCATATATTTCTCTCTGGTACCTGCCAGTAACACACACTCATTTTAACACACAGCTGTAAGCCATGTCCGACAGCATTAACACATGTAAAGTTAGCGTGTGACTGCTGTAATCGGAGTCCAAATAGCCGTGTCGGCCGCACACTTCACTATCCGCAGGCGTTTATCTGATGGCAGCTCAGTCTGCAGTCACCACATGCCGCCTTCAGCACGAGGCCACGCCCCATTTCACCGCACATTCACCAGACTGCCCTGCCTGCGTGTCCCTGTGTGGTCATGTGACAGTGACGGACACTTGTGACCCCGCCCTCTCCGGCAGAGCAGCAGAATGTGCAGAGCTGGTGTTAAATGTCGCTGCTTCACTGTCAGGTACTGCCCTCCAGACACCAGACAACGATAAAACACACACGCACATGCACAAGCGCGCTCACCCACGCGCGCGCGCGCGCGCGCGCGCACACACACACACACACACACACACACACACACACACACACACACACACACACACACACACACACACACACACACACACACACACACACCCGCGCGCGTACGCACGCACGCACACGCACACACACACACATACAAACAAGCATGCGAACGCACACACGCGCACGCACATAGACACACCCACACACGTGTGCACACACATGCGCACACACACGCACATACACACACACACACGCGCGCGCGCGCGCACACACACACACACACACGCACATACACACACAGACACACACGTGCGCACGCACGCACGCGCGCACACACACGCACTTACGCACAGAAGAAATGGGTTCTCTCCCATGCTCTGCATGAGTGACTGTGAAGAGCGACAGAGACAGTTTGTTACGGTGGCCACCAAGGGACAAAATGAGTAAAGATATCCCGCCACTTACATTTACACATCCACAAACAGCAGCCGGTCATTCAGTGCCAATGCTACATCACACTCACAGCCTCACACACATTCTTCAGCCTGTGGATGAAGTCACCTCGGACTCATTCCGTTATCCAACTAAAAAGAAGGTAAACATAAGCGAATATTAACTGACCGC
Organism: Gymnothorax reevesii; assembly: GCA_029721435.1. NCBI lineage: Eukaryota > Metazoa > Chordata > Actinopteri > Anguilliformes > Muraenidae > Gymnothorax > Gymnothorax reevesii. The sequence goes on along the minus strand of CM056584.1, from coordinate 54,595,183 downwards.
TATTAGGCTATCTAGGTATATATGTGTACCGGGTTGCCAACATTAGTTAATGACGTAGAATAAAAGAAACATAAATAAAGAACATAAAGAAAGTCGGCAGACGCTTGGAAGTCTTCAGTGTGCTTTTTGGGCCATGTGCTGCACTAACCAATGATATAGACAGGCACGCAAAGAGCTGTAACACACCCACAGCCTCGTCGATGACACGTTATGTGACTAAAAATTCTCTGATCGCCAAAATCAATAGGGACCCTCTACACATCACCACTGACCCACTAAACCAAACTGAGAAGAAAAAAAAACAAGAACTGTAGCCTGTAGATGGAGCGACAGATGAAGAGGGGCGATAGCAACATCCCTCGGTACGGCGGGGTGGGCGAATGAAAACTGAACTGTGGGAGAGAAGAGTAACGCCACACAAACGTGGATCCAGGGCAGATACTGAGGGAGAACAGCTCCGTAGGCAGCGGGTGGGCGTGTAGCACAGAGGCGCCTAACCTGGGCGGTCAGGGGGTCGGGGGAGTTTGTGAGGACCGAAGGTGAAGACCGACACAGCGAATGTGTGCAGCTAACGATAGTGTAACAGTGGCGATTTTAGGCCAATGCAGTAAGGAAGAAAGAGAGCAGAAGAGCACAAGCGTAGATATAAAATACATTCGGAGTAACAACATCATCCCATAATAGTACACTTTTCCTCCCTGGATATTAAAAGCATAAAAGCACTCGGTTGAGTGAAGCTCTCGGTCCGCAGTGGGCAAATTTAATGCCTTGTTTTCTTTGTCATTGTTGTGTAACAAGCAGTTTTGCTTCTGTTAGATGGAGCTGTGAGAAGTTAAATCATTTCAAATTCAACTGCGACTGCCTTCGCCCTCTATGGACGTTTTTGTCTGTTTCCGATCAGATTTTCCGCCGTGCTCCAGTACACGATGGGGATTATGGGTTTGCAGTTTACTGTAATCCGTGAGGGAAACGCAGCCTCATCTCCACCAGAGTTTATACACTGCTAGGCCAAAATAAAAGCCACCACTGAGATTTAACTAAGCAAACAGGTTTGAGCTTCCATTGGATAACTAGGCTTATGCCGCCAGAGGCGACGGCTAGGGGTATATCCCCAAAGGCCCCCAATCCTCCAATTCCCCAATCCTTGAATAGACCGTGAATAGACTTGCATTTGAACTTCATTTCAGGTCAATCGGACAAATGGTTCTGAAGATATGGCCAAAATGGTCATTTTAAATCACAATGCGCCACCTGGTGGCAAAATATTGAACCATACAGATATGATGTCATCATGTGACAAGTTGTGAGGTCATGACCTTGCAGTTGCACATAGTTTCATCTCAATTGGAGAAATAGTACCAAAGATACAGCAAAAATGGTGAATTTTATGTGACAAAGCTCCACCTTGTGTCAAAATTTTGAACCAAACAGGTATGATGTCATCGTAGGACATAGGATGATGTCATCCTCAGGTCATGACCTTTCATTTGCTCTTGATTTGAGGTCAATCGGAGAAATATTTCCAGAGATATGATTAAAAACAGTGATTTTTTCCGTTTTTGGCCCCTGGTGGCCATCTAGAAATCATAAATTGTCCAAAATCGAATCAGTTCTTCCTCTTTATGATGCTTACTTATGTGCAAAACTTGAAATTTGTAATTGAAATATTACTGAAGTTATCGCGGAACTGTGATTTTTTCAGTTTTTGGCCCCTGGTGGCCAATCTAGAAATTGTAAATTGTCCAAAATCAAATCAGTTCTTCCTCTTTAGGATACTTACTAATGTGCCAAATTTGAAAATTTGTAATTGAAATATTACTGAAGTTATCGCGTTAACACAAAGTGCGGCGGCGGCGGTCGAACCAAAAACAATCTTTCCGGAACGCCATTCGGCGTTCGGGGATATAATTACTGCAATGATCAGTGTTTCAGCTGGTAACAAGTTATTTAACCCTAACTGATGCAGTGAGATGCTTCTCATTTCTTAAACAGCCGTGTCAGGAAACTCATCCTCTGGTCGAGGAAATGATGTTACTGTTTCAGAAGAGTCACATTACTGGCCTGAATCGAGCAGAGAGAAAACTAAAGAGATCGCTGAAACTACTAAAATCTGGTTCAGAACTGCGCAGCACCTGGAAGGATAGTGGTGAATCATCATCTTTGAGGAACACGTGGTCGGAAAAAAATCTTGAATGATCGTGATTGGAAATCACTTTTGGTGAAATCAAATCATAAAAAATCAATAGTTGAACTCGCAGCTCTGTGTAACAGTGAGAGTAAGAGCATTTCCACAGGCACAATGTGGGGGCGGTGTTATGATCTGTACGAGCCTGTGGGGGCAGCGTTATGATCTATACCAGCCTGTCGGGGCGGCTTTATGATCTGTACGAGCCTGTACAGGCCTGTGGGCGTGGCGTTATGATTTGTACTGGCCTGTGGGGGCAGCGTTATGATCTGTACCAGCCTGTGGGCGCGGCGTTATGATCTGTAACAGCCTGTGAGTGCGTCATTATGATCTGTACTGGCCTGTGGGGGCAGAGTTATGATCTGTACCAGCCTGTGGGCGCGGGGTTATGATCTGTACCGGCCTGTGGGCGCGACATTATGATCTGTAGCGGCCTGTGGGGGCAGAGTTGATCTGTACCAGCCTCTGGGCGCGGCGTTATGATCTGTACCGGCCTGTGGGCGTGGCGTTATGATCTGTACCGGCCTGTGAGCGCGTCATTATGATCTGTACTGGCCTGTGGGGGCAGAGTTATGATCTGTACCAGCCTGTGGGCGCGGGGTTATGATCTGTACCGGCCTGTGGGCGCGACATTATGATCTGTAGCGGCCTGTGGGGGCAGAGTTGATCTGTACCAGCCTCTGGGCGCGGCGTTATGATCTGTACCGGCCTGTGGGCGTGGCGTTATGATCTGTACCGGCCTGTGGGGGCAGCGTTATGATCTGTACCAGCCTGTGGGGGCAGCGTTATGATCTGTACCAGCCTGTGGGGGCAGAGTTATGATCTGTACCAGCCTGTGGGCGCGGCGTTATGATCTGTACCGGCCTGTGGGGGCGGCGTTATGATCTGCACCGGCCTGTGGGGGCGGCGTTATGATCTGTACCGGCCTGTGGGGGGGCGTTATGATCTGTACCGGCCTGTGGGGGCGGCGTTGTGATCCGTACCGGCCTGTGGGGGCGGCGTTGTGATCTGTACCGGCCTGTGGGGGCGGCGTTGTGATCTGTACCGGCCTGTGGGGGCGAAGTTGTGATCTGTACCGGCCTGTGGGGGCAGAGTTATTATCTGTACCATCCTGTGGGGGCCAGGTGTCTCCATCCATCTTCTCTGATGGGGTGGGCGTGTTCCCCGATGACGATGCCAGATATGAGGCATCATTTTCACACACGGATTGTCCACCCCAGAGTCCAGACCGTAACCCCACTGAGAATCTTTGGGATGTGTTGGGGCAGAATTCACTTGGCGGTCCGACTCGCCCATCATCAGTACAAGATCTTGGTGAAAATGCAACTAATGCATTAATGCAACTTAATGCAACTCAGGACAGAAATAAATGTTGTGACAATGGATAATCTTACCGAAAAGATGCCAAAAGGCCATCCAGTGTGCGACCTTTGTGTCTACAACCACTGACTGCTCATTAAGATGGGGACACAGATCTGCACAAACATTATACCAGAAAAAAATTTGTGCCACTACATGCATTTGACTGTCATCTATGATTGTAAAGAAAAAAATAGATGTATAAAAAATACATTTCACCTAGAAAACATGGCAGCATATTAAGGAGGTCCCACAAGCCAGTGGCTGTTGTAATTGGCTCAGGCCAGTTGATTGATTTGCCACTCGGCCAATCAAGCCCATACCTTAATTCTTCTTGAATTCATGCACCCCTTGTAAAGAATGTTCTGTAAGAATTACAGTATATTTAACTCCTAACACCACTGACTGCATATTATACAAAGTTAATTATTTACACCTGCTGGTTATTAGCTCCCACCGGTGCAGGAGCTATGGCATCGGGCTCCGTCCGTGTGTGCGTGCGTACGTCAACACATTTTGCTTTATCTCATCAACAATTTCAGTTACAGGCTTCTAATTTTTATTGGACATGCATCTCATGAAGTCTTATGAATAACGAGGTCACTCAAGGTCACTGGTCAAAAAATATCACCAAAAACTTTGACAATGTGCTTTATCTTATAAACTATTTCAGTTACAGGCTCCTAATTAGCTCCTGCCGCCCGAGTGGCACGAGAGCTATGGTATCTGGCTCCCTCCATGCGTGCGTCTGTCAACAAAAACGTTGACATTTTGTTTATCTTAATGGCGGAAACTTCTGAGGCCGCCAGTGCCCTATATTTGGATATATGGTCACCATTGAAATTTCAGCAAACGGCATTCAACTGAATTTTGCCCAATTCTAAATTTCATTCTTCCTAATGAAAGCAGAAGTTAAAATTCTGTGAATTAAAGCAGAAGATTTAAAAAAAAAATCTTTTGTGCTTTAAGGTCTGGTTCACTTTAAGTTTAAAGACTGATGAGATATAAAAGTACTCTAGTGAGAGCTGCACACAGAAATGACCCTCTCCCTGCAGACACACCCACTGACAGCACACACTGTGGAGCTGCGACAATCACCACTGAACCACAGGGAGCAAATGCTCGCCCACAGACAGCATGATCACGCGCTAATGCATGACACAGATCTGTGTTCCAAACTCTCTCAGACAAGCATGCACACACACACACACATACACACACACCCATGAACAACTTAGAGTATCTGATTAGTTTTTCTGAGGACTGTAGAACAAAAATCACAAAAGAAAAAATGTTCAAACTCCACACAGAAAGGCCCAGGGTGGATTCGAACCCATGACCTACTGACTGCAGCACTGGCTGGCCGCTGCATCACCGAGTCGCCCATAACCGGAGACGAGCCCAGCTACCCCCTTCAACACTAAGATGATAAACACCTGCCTTCATTATTGGTGCAGTCTGAGGCTCGACGTTAATCACAAATCCGAGGCCTATCTGAGATCAAAGAGACCAAACGCCAACCTGAGGACGACGGATCAAACCGAGCGACTCACATGCAGCGAAAAGGTTTTTTAAGTTTATTATTCGTTCAGTTAAAACGAGTAAATAAGGACAAATCTCCACAGATGAACGAGGAAGGTCAGGCGGTGCCCTGGGAAAGGGCTATAGACTGGGGTTTGGTGTCAAGAGCTTATTTACAGTGCAAAATAATGGCCATTTAATGCAGAGTAAAACACATCCATTTCACTGCAGTGTTTTCCTCGTAAATCCTGCAATAAACAGACACATGAGCAAAAATCAGCCCGGAGAGTACCACAGGAGCCCAAACACACACACACACACACACACACACGCGCACACACACACGCGCACACACGCACACACGCATGCATGCACACACAAACACACAGACCGTGTTTAACACCATAAACTGATCCACTGAATGGCTATAATGCACATTTAATACAAAGTAAGATTAAAATTATTTCACACGCACATAAAACCCACAGCACTGCGCAGGGCGTCCATAAACATGAGGCTCCAGTGCAGAAGGGGCCTTCAGCACACCGCAGCTACACACACACACCTCTCACACACGTACACACCTCTCTCACACACACACACACCTCTCACACACACACACAACTCTCACACACACACACACACACCTCTCACACACGTACACACCTTTCACACACGTACACACCTTTCACACACACACACACACCTCTCACACACACACACACACACACACACATACCTCTCACACACGTACACACCTTTCACACACACACACACACCTCTCTCACACACACACACACACACACACACACACACACACACACACACCTCTCACACACACACACATACACCTCTCACACACGTACACACCTTTCACACACGTACACACCTTTCACACACACACACCTCTCACACACACACACCTCTCTCACACACACACACACACACACACACACACCTCTCACACACGTACACACACACACCTCTCACACACGTACACACCTCTCACACACACACACACCTCTCACACACACACACACACCTCTCACACACACACACACACCTCTCACACACGCACACACCTTTCACACACGTACACACCTCTCACACACACACACACACCTCTCACACACACACACACACCTCTCACACACGTACACACACACACCTCTCACACACGTACACACCTCTCACACACGTACACACCTCTCACACACACACACACCTCTCACACACACACACCTCTCACAAACGTACACACCTTTCACACACGTACACACACACACACCTCTCACACACACACACACACACCTCTCACACACGTACACACCTTTCACACACACACACACCTCTCACACACACACACACACACACACACACCTCTCACACACGTACACACCTTTCACACACGTACACACCTTTCACACACACACACACCTTTCACACACACACACACCTCTCACACACACACACACACACACACCTCTCACACACACACACACCTCTCACACACGTACACACCTTTCACACACACACACACACACACCTCTCTCACACACACACACACACACCTCTCACACACACACAAACACCTCTCACACACACACAAACACCTCTCACACACGTACACACCTCTCACACACACAAACACCTCTCACACACACGTACACACCTCTCACACACGTAAACACCTCTCACACACACACACACACACACACACCTCTCACAAACGTACACACCTCTCTCACACACACACACACACACACCTCTCACACACGTACACACCTCTCACACACACACACACACCTCTCACACACATACACACCTCTCACACACATACACACCTCTCACACACATACACACCTCTCACACACACACACACCTCTCACACACGCACACACCTCTCACACACACACACCTCTCACACACACCCACCTCTCACACACGTACACACCTCTCACACACGTACACACCTCTCACACACACACACACCTCTCACACACACGTACATACCTCTCACAAACACACACACACACACACACACCTCTCGCACACGTACACACCTCTCACACACAGGAAAGACCCAGCTGTGAACAGGCCGACCCGGGTCAGGAGTATTCCACTGGAATCTGTGTGACGTTTCACACTGGGAGTTACAGCTCGGCCCTGAAGCGCTCTAAATCCCAGTACGAATGGGTCATGAGACCAGCCTAAAATTTAAGGGCGCTCTAAAGTTAGAGCTCTAAAGTTAGCGCACTCTCGGAGGAGGTTCAGGGCCGCTTCAGAAGCACTTCAGTGGCAGTATGAAACATCTCCAATGTTTAGAGCGCTCTAAATGCAGTGGCCCGTAAACCGGAAAGTCTGACATAAGCTGCAAGCTCCGCAAATATCAATATGTAGGTGACCTCCAATGTTAGGTGATGTTCAATTAATGAGGAAAGATGAGTGCCCGTTAAGTATGTTTTTATGTAACGTTACAAGAAAGGTTGAAATCTGCGCAGATATCTTGTGCTCATGAATTTGAAATCCTACTTATCTCATAAATGTCAGCATCTTATTATTTGGAAAATGGAAAAATAGCCTTGGCTTCTGGTTGGCAGTTTATTTAAGCCAATGGAATGAATAATTAGCTAGCTAGCATGGTAACGCTTTTCACCATTAAATTAAGAAATTCAAATGTTTGAATAACAGTTAAACATGTGAGGCATTTCTTTACTGGCCAAAAGTGTTAGCATGCTAGGTAACGAATCCTTCAGCCCAATGACTCGAATATAAAGGCAAACACCAGCAATGGTGATGATCAGACATGACTTCTTTTATAAATAATGTGTACACTCGGATATTTTTGGATTATCTGCATGTTTTATGTCGAGGTCATATATACGAAGACACCACACACACACACACACACACACACACACACACATGGTGAACTGCAGTCCTTGCAGTAATCTGCAGTGAGGCTGGACACTGGATTCTACTGGACGTAAAATCCGACCCCAGGCCAGCGTCACTCTCCACTTTCAGGTAAAACACTTCACAGAGCAGCATTTGTTTGACTTTTTGAGAACAAAACCCAACTAATGCTCCATAAATCTATAGGGGCGTGTGGTATTGCCGAGGGAAGACTGGGTCTCTGATGTCGTAGGTTCAGATCCCACTATGGGATCACTGCAGGTTATTAAAGCCTCTTACAGTGAAGGACTAATGCAGAGGACCGAGCCCAGTGTGGCCTCTACTCACTGGCAGGAGAATAAGAGCTAACGTAACAAACAAACTCCCAGGGTGCACCTGTCTCGATCAGAGTAACATTAGAAAGCAAATAAACCGAAGCGCCGACAGAGACTTTCACCTCTTTCCCTCAAAACACATTCAATGTTCTCAGCGGCAGACCGAGGGCAGTACTGCCGCACCTGTAAATGAAATAATTCAGCGCTGTGTGTGTGTACGCGTGTGTGTCTGTGTGTGTCCGTGCGTGTGCTGAGCAGGACTGAGTAAGTGTGTGTGTGTGTGTGTGTGCGTGTGTATGTGTGCTGAGCGGAAGTGAGTAAGTGTGTGTGTGTGTGTGCACGCACGAGCGCGCGCGTGTGTGTGTCTCTGTGTGTGCGCGTGCGCTGAGCTGGAGTAAGTGTGTGTATGTGTGTGTGCATGTGCGTGTGTGTGTGTGCTAAGCAGGAGTGAGTATGTGAGTGTGTGTGTGTGTGAGTGTGAGTGTGAATGCTGAGTGGGAGTAAGAGTGTGTCTGCTTGAATGTGTGTACGCAAATCAGTGCAAACAATGCCTTCACACCTGTGTGTGTGTGCGTGCTAAGCGGGTCCAAGTGTGTGCGTGCACTGGTGTGTGTGTGTGTGTGTGTGTAAGTGTTGTGTGTATAAGCACATCAGTGCAAACCATACGTTCACATCTGTGCATGTGTTTGTATACAGGTGAGTGCTGGTGTGTGTGTGCATACGTGCATGTGCATGCGCGTGTTTGTGCATGTTTGACTGTGTGCGCTAAAATGCATGCATATGTAATTAATTAAAGGCAGATTTTAACACTCAACTGCTGATATCGGGCTCCTGTACATGTTCACACAGCCGTTTCATCTCCAGTTAATTTTTCATTTTTAAAAACCGACGGCCTCTAAGCACTTCTGAGTGAGTAATTATTCAGGGGCGATTCTCTAAAAAGACTAATTACTCTTCATAGATAATTCTGAACGCGCATCGGAATCGCTGTTCTGCTTAATGGATTTCAAACAAAAACACCAATCACACACAACAGGAGTGTAATGTGTTTACACTGGCCTGCTTTGTGTTTGTAAATTAAAATGACTCCAAACGCCAGCATCTATACTGAAAGCACATTCACAGTCAGTCAGAACCCATCCATCACCAAACCCTTCATTCAGGACCAATGGGGAGGAGTCAGGACATATCCCAGCATGCACTGGGCGAGACACAGGAATACACAGTCCATCGCAAAGCACGAACACCTAAAACTGTAACTATGGACAGTTCACAGTTTCCACTCAGCATAACAGGCCTGTGATTGGTCAGTGAGAGGAAACCCACACAAATGCGAGGAGAACAGCTCTACGCAGAAAAAATGCCATGGACAGACTCGAACCCACAACCACTGTATGGTGCCCGGCCCAGATTCAGTTCTAATCCCCCTCACTGCCCTGGCCCAATCACAGAAGCCAGAGGCACTATAACTCCGTCACTCAAAAATACTCGCGTCCCCAATAAAACGCACCGCTGAAAATACTACAGTGCTTCACAAACAAAATCAGCACTGTCACTTTTATTAACTGTCACTTGGAGTGTTCATGCGCACCGCATTAAAAAGATAAAGATTTAGGTTTAAAAATAAGAGAACTGATGGCAAAAATATTGATTTAGACATATGATTGATGAAACAGAATTGAGACATTTAAAATTTCAGTTATAATGAAGAAATGTGATTGGTTTAAGCAGACATCGATGCCTGACTTACAGAGAGCTGGATGAAGGATTGAGAGCCGTCAGCAGGGAGTCCGTAATAAAAACAGAAGACAGGAGTCTGTTTCTGTCCTGAACCCTCAGTCCCCTCTCCTGTTTACATTAAACAGAGCGCAGCTCACCACTGTGTGGCTTTAAGGCCCCCGCAAACCCTGAAAAACAATCACCTCAAAGATCTCCTCAGAGCGCCGTATGGGACTGGTTTCCTGTACCCTGGAGCAGCAGTCACTTAAAACCATTCAGAGAGCTTTTTCTGGAATCTTCTCCTCTGAACTGTAAGTCACTGTGCTGGAACTCCAGTGCTTTTCAGAAACCAGCATCGCTTGAGAAATCAGCATTAGAGCGTCCCGTTAGGGATGTTATAATGGCACATGTGACCATACTCTGCAGTGGACTCTGAGAGCAGCAGGATAGGCTGTCAGGGGAAGGGGGAGGGGTTACTGCTCGTGGGAATGACAGGCGTCACACAGTTAACCCATCATGGATAAATAGGGCTGTATGTCACGTACAGTTACAGTGAGCTTCCTGATCCGTCACTGCGCCCGTGTAACCAGGGAAACGCCAGCTGGAACGCCCCAGAAAACCACACCCCCTGATAGTGGACCGGCCCCTTCCTGAGGACCCTGTGAAATCCAGCTTTCATTCACTCAGAGTCAATGATGTCACTAATGTAGCACAGCATGAGGAAAACCCGCAGCTGGAGTATTTCTGAGCCAGAGCCGGGACTCATTCAGAGACGAGGTGCTCACGGGCGTGATCATGTGATTTAAGAGACTTCCCTCTGCTCTGGGGTCCTCTCTGCACCTCCTCACTGCATGTTTCCATGGCGACCCCCCCGCCCCGCAGGTGGCCATTTTACCCTCAGTACCTGTCAGCAGTAAAGGGGCTTCAGATGATTGAGGGAGGCTGTCAGGGCCTTATTGTCCAGCACAAACCAATCGCACACAGATCCTCCAACCTCAGCCTTCTCAAGGCCAATTCTTACAGGCCTGCTCACCCAAAGGCAGTGAAAACAGATGAAACAAGCCACCTGCTGACTGTGTGTGTGCGTGTGTGAGTAAGTGTGTGTGTGTATGGAGAGAGAGGGGTCAGAGGGGGGTAATAAAGCAGCCCCCCTCACAGCAGTGAAGGAGTGCGTGCGCAATCAAACCCCCCCACAGTAAATCTGGGCGCTGCCGCTGCCGCCGCCGCCGCCCTTGGCCGAGGCGAGAGGACGCAGGAGAGGTGAACTGAAGCGCTGAGCCGCAGCATCTCACAGACCAGCAGGGAACCGGGAGCCATTTTATCTGCCCAGTCATCAACACCGGGGCCCGATCGACAGCTCAGAACTGCTGCCACGGTCACTGAGAGACAGAGCTGCCACCGGAACACAGCTCAGTGATGACGCTGCAGACATCAGGCGCATTACGGCAGATTAACACCCACTGCTTTAGTCTAGAACATAACCTCACAATAATCTCCACTGCTTTAGTCTGAAACTGTAATTCAGACTAATCCCTACTGCATTATTCTATTACTTTAGACTCATCACCACTGCTTTAACCAGGCACATCACTCCGGACTCATCCCCATTGCATTAGCCTGGCAAATAATTTTAGAATAATCCCCACTGCTTTAGTCTGCAAAATCACTTTACAACAATCCCCATTGCATTATCCAAGCAGATTACTTTCAAATAATCTCCACTGCTTCAGTCTGGAACATTACTTCAGACTAATCCCCACTGCATTAGCTTGGTATACATTCCCATAAACTAATCGCAGCTACTTGAATTTGTCTGGTGCGTTACTCTAGACAAATCTTCGGTGCATTAGGGCACTTTCACACAAGGTACGATTGTTCCATACTGTGCCACAGTACGATTGTACCCCCTCTCCCCTCACCCCCGCTGGTCAGCTTTCACACTAGCACTGCTGGTTAATTTTATCAAAATTCTGATACAGTAGGTGGCAGTATGCACCTACCTGGTTTTTAAAAGCAGAAATATACACAAAGAGGAAGAAGTAGTTATGGAAATTTATCTTCTTCACCAGTAAAACTGCCAGACTTTCCCCAGTGCCAGGCTGCCACGTTGCGCACTTCTAAGACATTGCAGCCACATTTCTTTAGTTTGTCACGGCACTGTTTCATTGTTCTCCGATAACCACACAAATGTAAATACTCGCAAATTATTCCTTAAATCTCTGTGTTTCTGTGCGTAGTATCCAGTTGTGATTGTAAGGCATTTCATCTGCTCAAATTTTAAGCAAGTGTTTCATTTTTTCGTTTGACCAGAGAGATCCTTTTACCGCTATATGTGTCAGAACAAATGAGTTGAATAGTTAAGATGTCACGTAATAACAGTTTACCACTGTTCCAGTTGTCTTAAACTTCTTAATGATTCCTTCGACAGTAGATATGGGCAGGTGCAGGCTAGTGGCTATTTTCTTGTAGCCATTTCCTGACTTGTGAAGGTTGACACACATCTGCCTTACTCGAATGGTGTGTTCCTTTGTCTTTCCCATGTTGAAGAGTGGATAAGAGAAATGGCCTCTGTGTCACGTCATAGTTATACCCCAGGGAAACAGGAAGTGATGATTTACTAATTAAATGTTCCTAGAAACTCTGATCAACTTTGTAAACTACTGTAGAAATGACAGAAATACTGCAATTACATTCAATTCCTAGGAATTGTTAAGGGTGCCAATAATTGTGGAGCAGGTAATTTTATGAAAAATAATGATTTCTTAGTCAGGGATTTTTTTCCCTTGAAATTTAATTTATTTTAAGGCTTTTAACACATCTTAACCAGGGGTGCCAATAATTATGGAGGGCGCCGTATATCATGCAGACTGAGCTCCACTGCATTAGTTTGTCCGGTATCTTGCTGTAGACTTAATCCTAATCGTTCAGCTGTCTCTGGTATTTCACTGCAAACTCCTCCATGCGTCCTCATGCCCCACCGAACAAACCGGCCCCACCCCCCACCAAACACCTGTGCAATGCACCAGAGGAAGTAAAAAATTAAAATGGCAGTTTTGTTGGTGTCGGGGGTCACAGGACATTGTGTGGAAGGGCTGGGGGTACCAGCCGCCACAGCATCCCATCTGCTCTAATACGCCACGGTGATGGCAGGTGAAAGTGAGCACAGGGGTGCAGTTACTGCAGCCAACCTGATGAAGAACATCCATCTTCTCACTTCCAGGAAAAACAGCATTTCAATTTAACACATGCAAACACACACCAACACATGCTAACTCGCACTAACACATGCACACATGCTAAGACACACCAACACTTGCACACATGCTGACACACACCAACACATGCACACATGCTAACACACACCAACACATGCACACATGCTAACACACACCAACACATGCACACATGCTAACACACACCAACACATGCCAACACACACCAACACATACTAACTCGCAAAAACACATGCACACCTGCTAACACGCATACATGAACACATGCTAACTCACTCTAACACATGCTCAAACACATAAACATATACATGCGCTAACACAAATGCTAATACACGCCAGCATACACACATATGCCAACACACAAACATACACAAGCACGGGCTAACACATACACACATGCTAACACACGCCAACAGCGGGGAACAGTACCTTCTCAACAAACAAACCCTCAGTCTACTCACTGCCAGCTCATTAACATTCCACTGCTAATGAGTAGAAAACTATGACAACGCAACACTAGGCTCAAGGGTGGGGACGGTGGTCCCGGTTCTTTGACTCGAATCGTCCTAGCGAACAGAGAGGGGCCCAGACACCCTTGTAAAGCAGCACCACAGAGCCTTTAGAGCCCGGCCGAACACACGCCAATAAACTCCTCAAGTCCAGCCGGCCGCGGGGCCAAAGGCCCAGATTAAAAGCAGATGACAGACCTGGGGAGTACACTGGAGCCCTCGGTGCAGACGGCGAGAAACTCCTGTCCTGTCTCGCTCCCCATCGCCCTTGTGCATGGAGAAATTTACGAGAGAAATTAAAAGGCGCTCTCTCAGCAATACTGCAGGTGCGTGAAGCCGTGCCAATGCAGCGCATCACAATGGAAGAACTATAAGCGAGACGGGAGTGAGAGAGAGAGAGAGAGAGATGAGGAGAGAGGGATCGCCGAAGGTTGTGATACTGATAATGGTGTCATTGATAATGGTGAAAGAACTGCTATCACCAGTAAAACCGACACAGAGCAAAACAATCAGCCCTCAACTTCAAAAAGAAACAGAAACCAGGAGGATCCAGTTTATCTGCAGCGGTTAGCATTTAGCAGTTAGCGCCCGGTTCGCTCGGTCTCATCAACACGCTGAATATAAAAAAAATCAAGTGCATTGCTGCTCACCCGTGATTCCCAAACCCCACATTACGAGACCCCCAAACACTCACCAGAGCTCGCCCCTCCGCACACATTCTTACACACGCGTGCACACACACACACACACACACACACACACACACAGAAACAAAAACACACACACATCGGACTCACCTCTGCCGGCCGAGAGCGCTCAGTGTGCTGGCTGCCTGAGCCGGAATAATCCTGCACCATGTTAAACCAGCCGATGGAGGGAGGAGAGTAAACGAATGCAGGCAGAATGCAGGAGAGAGGACGAGAGATGGAGCAGACGGGCAAAAAGGAGTGAGAGAATCGCAGAGAGCAAGTGCTGGAGGGAGAGAGGGAGGGAGAGAGAGACTCTGCGGTGTGGAACGTGTCAAGGTGCCAGTGTCTTGCAGGCAGGCAGGCAGGCAGAAGTACCACCCTCTCTCTCTCTCTCTCTGTCTCTCCCTCTCCCCCTCTCCCCCACATTTACTTCCACACTATTAACACCCTTCTTCTCCCCAGCCCCTCTCTCAGGTGTCACTCAGACCCATCACTCCCTTCCTTTCCATCATTTAGGGTAAATACGGGCTGAATCCACTTTTCAGACAAAAAGCCTTAAAACATATCAGCTGCACTGCAAACCTCAGGCTGTTAATTACACACACACACAGACACACAGACACAGACACAGACACAGACACAGACACAGACACAGACACACACACACACACACACACACACACACACACACACACACACACACACACACACAGGGTTCGAGTCTCCTCATTCACACAGTAACACAACACTGCGTGACAGACCCTGGGCATCATGAGCGCACGAGACCCCTCTCCTGTTCCCCATCAACAGTAAACACAGGTGTGCAGGTGAGGCTGTGACACGCTGCACTGCTGCCCACAGCAGGACTGATCATGTGAAAAGGTCATGACCGGCGCGACTCACAGGTGACGCAGCCAAATCTCTCTCACCCACACGGCTCAGTCCCCCCCCCCTTCATCGCTCCTCAGCCTCAGAGACGCAGCCATGTCACCGGGATCACTGACTGACCTGAATGCAGTTCATTTACACAAACAAAACTAAAGACAGAATACACTGGGATTTTGCACAAATGCCACCTTATTTCTACACCCCCGGGTGTAAATAGCAGGGATGCAGTTGCATCCTGTGTGTGACGGGAAACGGTTGTTAAGTAGGCAGGAGACTGTAGCTGAAATACTTCATTGCGGTTATTAAACTGTACTTTCAATGGTCATAAGACAAGACTCGTAGATGTATCCATGTTCGAGATGGTGCTTTTCTCCGTTTATAAACAACACCAAAGTCAAATAGATCGCTGTCATGGTGACGAACAATTTAATGTATTTAATCAGTCTATGTCGAATGCTCATGTAAATATGTAAGGGCTTACATAAAACTGAGGTGATGAAATCTTATTATAAAAACTGACAGTGGTTAGGCTGCATGTTTTCTAATGATATACAAAATATCCCACCTCTTGCTTTCCTGCTGTGGACATTTATGGGACATATTGTGACCAATCGTATGTTGAAGGAAGCTATTTTGGATAGCGAGCCTTTCTCAGTGATCTGACTTCAGTGACAACGCAGGGCAGACATCAGAGAACGAACACAAGAATGGGAGTAAAAAAAAAAAGACAGAGGAGGCGAGGACAAAACTGTCCACATCAGATCCTTATTTTCTGTCTTCTTCAGCAACGTGCAACAATAGAACAGCGAGCAAACAAGGGATGGCAAGCGCCTGTTTGTAAGCGGACATTCACCCTAGTCATAGTGATATCTAGCTATCTAGCGAAGTGAGCTAATTAGCAAACTGGCGGCCGAGAGTGTCTGCGAGCAACGGACTTCGTTATGCAGACGCCGCCAGTTAATATTCCCAACTCGACTATTTTGCCCACTGAAGACAGTTGGCCGCTGCATGTAACGTTAAATACGTAGCTGGCACCCAGTTTTTGCACAAAGTTCAAAGGACACTGAACTGGACATTTTTGTTTAACAAAAATACACAGAATGACGAAAAGATATCCAAATAACTTTAATTAGCATTGATCTCAAAATGCAGAAAGAGTTCCCAGCTAGCTATCTAGCTAATAAATTAGACTGATAGTAACTTTTGCTAATAATGCAACATCCTATTGTGTAATCAAATAATAAATTGCAAAATGATTTATCAATTGTTCAACATTATAACAGGTTGTATTAAATGTGATCTCCATTTGCAACATTTCTTAGCTTGTGTTTGCTTTCATATTGATGGCTGGCCTGATAATCTGCAGTTCAATACATTGGGAAGCTGTATTACATTTGGCTATTTATCTCACGAGGGGCAGAGACTGTAAATCGAAGATGTTTTGCACATTGTACCTCTCCTAATACACAAACTGATCTGATATCTTTATATTCCACCTGTATTTTACTGTCAGTGGGTGCATTAATAAGTGGACGCTAATAGGACTGGATCAGGTGTGAATTTTGTGAATGAGTGGGCTTGGGAGGGTCCGAAAAAAAATTTCTGCACCCAGACCCATCACCACACGCTTCTGACACCGTCTTTATCCAAGTGAAACCAGAACAGCAGAGCAACACAAGATCCTTCCTTTAGGCAGAGATTGAGCTGAGTGAAATTTTGTCCCAAAAACTAACTAATTTTGATTTAATAAGCAATGCTTGTTCAGACTGCCAGACTAACAGATACCTTTGGTTTTCATAAGACATCTAATTAATTCTAAATATGTTCGTACATGTCTTGAAATAAAAGAATACTTTATTTAATGTTTTAAATTCACATTATCAACAGGAATGATTTTTTACTTTTCTCAAGGGTGCTAAACATTCTGCATATACCATATCCCAATATAATGGAGTAGGTCTATACAGAGACATCACCAGTGCCATTAATTACTTTCCTCAAGTTGTTCTTTGACACAAAAATATACACAGTATAAAATTAGCATCCTAATTACACACCACACTGACACACTGTAGGGGAGAGATGAGGCACACGTGAGTGGGTATGCCAGTGTGTGTGTGTGTCTGTGTGTCTGTGTCTGTGTGAGTATGTGCGTGTGCACGCAGCACAGTGTGCGTTCCGCTGGGTCAGATTAGCAGCGAACACTGCTCAGCGTGGAGAGCCACGCCCGGCGGAGTTGGCAATACCGCGACGCGTCAGTTGTAGGGTGTGATAAACGTCACTCGCCAGCACACAAAGGCTCGATCGCGCCATCGCCGTTTTGATGCCACAGACGTCCTCTCTGCTGCGAATCTCTGACGCAATCCGACCGGATGAAAAACACAGAGCATAGACACGCCGTATGGTGCAGTAACCTGCATAAGCAGACCGGTGTCCCAACTGCGGTACCGTCATCGCCCTCTGACCCAAAACCCACACACTCTGCCTTCAATCTTAGTCTAAATCTCTCCAGCACACAGTCATCTGTCTACTTCCTCAGTAACACACGAGTGACAGACTATAACACAGATTACCACAACAGTGTCACACATTTCATCCCCAATAACATATGAGATACAGATTACCATAACGTTTGGTCCGCAAGAGGTCTGCCTTCCCGTGTGTATTTAAATAGAGTTTTCTCCTGTATGAAACTGATGCTGAGCGTGGAGAGAAGCCCACAGTCCTCAACTGATTATTAACAAGTATTTGACACTAACGTGTCTTCGTCCCCCGCCACAAAATGTGAAATCGTGTCAAAATGAGCAATCTCTCGGTGTGACCTTGAGAATTGCGCGAAGGTCACCGAAATGGACTGGCGCCGGGGTATCACCCTAATACATGTTGACATAAGATTTGAAGTAAATCCGTCGATTCGTTCTTGAGATATGTCGCTGACAAGGCTATCAGTGTGAAAATCCACAATCTCTCGGTGTGACCTTGAGAATGGCGCGAAGGTCACCAAAATCGACTGGCGCCGGGGTATCAGACTAATAAATGGTGACATCAAATTTGAAGAAAATCTGTCAATTCGTTCTTGAGATATGTCGCTGACAAGGATTTGGGACGTACGGATGGACGGACGTACGGACAGTCGTAAATACTGCGTTCCGCGCGGCGGGGGACAATAAATAGCAGTATACACCTATGGCAAGGCACCGGTCACTGTGCCAAGGTCAAAGGTCAAATCCACTAATGACCCATACGCTGCGCACCCACCCTCACTGAGAACCTTCAAACCTAATTTAAAGCTCCTGTGGCCAACACTTTGGGAGATATGACCCAGACAGACGATGGACCCCGCCACCTGCCCAGATGCCTCAGGGTATAATGATGTCCCATCAGCCCATAAGCGCTGTGGGGTGATAATGAAACGCCAGGACTGCGCCTCACAGGCGCCTCCAAATCTGCTCACCAAACAAGAGGTACATGCAGACAGTGAATAAGCAGTCACCATGACAACAGCTCTGCTGCGTGCTGGATCAACAGTGTTTGGCTCCAGTGTGTAAGCGCCACCCAGCCCAGGAGAGATGGAGAGAGGGATGGGGAAACGAAGAACAGAAGGATGAGATTCAGGAGGGGAATTAAGGTAACAGGAGATATGAGCGGCTCGAAACTGTTCACAAGAAGGTGGTTTTTCAAAGGAGAGGCTGGAGGCACCATCACAGGTAGACATGCGGCCGAGCCGAACACCACTGAATCTCAGAGCAGTGCACAGCTCTTTAAATGCCTCGCCCAAAGAGAGAGGGCGTCTGCTTTTATTTTAACATGGACCGCGAACTCTTACACACAGATGAATATGAAAACCATGGAGCTCATTCCACAACAGATGCTGCCCGTTTCAAGAGGAGGGACTTCCTGTGGCTGCGAAGAGGGACTTCCTGTCCGGCACTTGGAAGGGAAGCAATATTAGGGAACCCACCTGTGTTCTCGCAAAGACACGCCCCTCCGGAGCATTCAAACACCAGAATTAGCCAGCCAGGACTGGAATCCTAGGGCTTGAACAAGCAGCCAATCCTAGTGCTAGGATTCTCTGGAGGGGGCGTGTCTTTGTGAGAACACAGGCGGATTCCACAATAATGCAGAAGGGAAAGAACTTTTCAGAAAACTTCCCGAGCAATCCTCTGCTGTCAGCCTAACTGTGCCGGAGGGGGTTTAATTTCACACTCGATCAGGTCAGCAGACGATTCTTGGCCAGAGAGTCGCTACGTCTCTTTTAATTAACGACCAGCCAGGTCATTAGGGACATCCATCCCAGAGACCGGTGGGAAGTTAATTCCTCTGGGCAGCAAAAACTCAACTTTAGCTTTTTCCTTTGTGCCCTTCTCTGTGCTGCCAGCTCGATATCCTGCATTGCCGACGACAGCGAACGGATCAAACGGTCGGCAGAGGGTAATAAACCCACTTAATCTTCACAAAAGGCCAGCAGCAGCACTTTACAAACATGGACAACGGGCGCTCTCTGAGGGACAGAACTCTGTGCTCCGGCCTCCGTTACACTCGGTGCTGACGGAGGACACTGAATGTACATGGCAGGGAAGCCATTTTTCAGCACCACCTCACTCTTTAGAAAGGGTTCAGATTTCAGTAGGCGCAGCCAGAAGTAACACAACGAGTTCAGTAGCGACGCTCAGAGAGATAAGGACATCTCTCCAGCAAGCTGCAGCAAAATCAGTTATAGCTTTAAGAGACGGACCAGCCGAGTTTAAGCTTCTTCAGCTCTGCTAACATTTAGCAGCCACACAGTCATGCTAAAGTTTTAACAGCCACACTAGTATTAAACAGTCGTGCTGACATTTTAGCAGTCCTGCAGGCCTTATAGCAGGCAAGCCATCGCACTCACAGCTGTGCTACCACTTAAGAAGTCATGCTAACGTATCAGCAGCTACAATACCATTTTTGCACTTCGCGCTAATCAGGACCACATCGCTCTTAATCCCCACAGCATCTAAACTCTCAGGGACGAGATTAGTGTTCTTCTACAGATTACCCTTTAGCCATGGGATTTTAATCGCCCCTCAAATGGCCCCCCGCCCCCTTATCCAGGTTTGGGACGATAGAAAAGGCCAAGGCGGGCAGTTCTCTGACATGCCGCCCCCCCCAGCTTGGCGCCTAAGTAGCGAAACTGGTTTAAACTGGCTGAATGAAGCTTTAGTCCAGCCTTGAAGGGAAGCAGAAATGGTCACTGCTGCCCCGAGATTAATGAGCCCTGTCTGACCGAGCTCTCCGCCCTTCCATTCATCCGACCAATCACCACCCCAAACACACCGCAGGCCGACGGGCACCGGGCCATCACCAGCGAGAGCAGGGAGAGAGTGATGGAGTGAGAGAGACAGAGACAGGAGAGGAGGAAGGAGAGTGAGGGAGGGGAGGTGTGAGGGGAGACGGCCATACCTTCAGCCACAGACGCCATGAAACAGGTCTAATCTGCTTTGGAGAAGCTTGTGACGACATCTCTACAGACTGTCTGCAGTTCCAAATCCCCGACAGGTAAGCTGTAGATATTGCAGTGGAGCTAGTCTGTCGGTCCTTCCGTCCGTCCGTCCTTTAGGATGACTTTTTTCAGGCACTAGTTTTCCGCAATTAATTAAATTTTGAGTGTGTGTGTTACAAGTCGTGACCTTGATTGGGTTCAAAAACAGGTGTTCATGGCAGCTAGTGGCATTGATGACAATGTCTTATTTCTTTTACTGATACTCTGCACTTTATCCATCAACACAAGTGGATTCATTTTAATCGGTTAGAAAAGCCGTGCAGGTATCTCAGGACTGAAGTGGTCTCTGGTTTTATGACGACGGTAAAAATACAATCGCAAAAATGAACCCTGTAGACCCTGTTGCTCTCCAGAATCAGATGCCCATCAAATGCTAATCCAAAACCCCAGAAAACGACAAATTTCACTCAGTACTGACCCGGTCATCTACAGACCCTTTCACTCAGTACTGACCCAGTCATTCCCCTCATATACAAACACGCTCCAAAATTCACTTTAACTCGCCTCGGATTCATTCAACTGTGCTGAAAACTCCAGGTGACACCAGCCGTTCCTAACCACATCCAGCAGGTTAAACTCGTCTTTGACAGGTTAACGCAGGTCAAAACTGGGGTTCAAAACTGGAGGACCATCTGATTTTACAGGCTGTATGAATAGATCTCCTTAAAGGCTGAACTTTTGTTATGAACAATTTGAGTCATCTGAGTCAGAGATGCATCACAACAGCTACGTGATGAGAACAGAAATCAGAGAATCTGTGACCCACCCGCTGCGACACCCACTGCCTCTGAATAACTGTTAGTAACGATACGATTATCACACCAGAAATCAGCGGCCAATTACCCGTCTCGTTATGCATAATATTTCCTTCATTTATTAAAACAAAGGACCTGATGGTGTGTGGGGTGTGATTCATGTGATAAATTAAAGAGAGCATTAACACTTCAAAAAAAAAAAAAACACAGGATTCTAACACCCATCATTTCAGAATTTTTAACAGAGCAACTATTTACTTACATTTATTGACTATATGACTATGCGCAGTCGGGTGTCTCCATGAGACTCTGCACTATCAGGCGTGCACTTAAATTTCATTATTGGTGACAAAAAAAATCCATGAGCAAGGCAGACACCTCAGATGAAATGCTTTTGTGTTCGACTGCAGTAAAATGAACGTAAATGAGCAACACTAGGCTGCAGGCCGGCCGGTTCATCATGCAAATTTGCAATTTGAGAAGCATTTAGCCAGCCGGAGCCACCCGCTTGAGTTCGTTCGCTGGATGCAGTGAGAGGATTTCCCCTTCAGGCGGTGAGTCTCCCCATTTCGAAAAGAAAGGCTGATAAACGAGCCCGCACTGCACTTAACGGGTTCTCAGGGGAACCTGACTGTTTTCACAGAGTTGCAGTCCAAAGCGCACCGGAGAACAGTCCAGCACAGCTGAGTTGGAACATCAAGACCAGCATTTTAAGCAAAATACTCCTCAGTAATAATTATTCATGAAAATGTACATCATCTTGAACTTATTAATATTTTTTTGCGATTAGAGAGATACTGCACTGAAAGATATTGTATATTGCACAGGAATATCAAATTAATGCTAACGTAAATGCTTTACAATTGTTTCCAACAGAATTTCGTCAAGGCTAACATACAAATCTTTCTTATAGAAGAGATGCTAATGCTAACATCCAATGGTTCCAACTGGGGAGGCACCAATTCTAACACCATATGCTTTGTAACAGGGGTAATGCTAATGCTAACACCTCTTGCTACATAGTAGAGGACATGCTAATGCTAACACAGAGTGCCTTCTCCTCAGAAAGGTGCTAAACCCAACACCAAATGCTCTCCCATTAGGATATCGCTAACACTTTCTGACTGGAGTGTAGCCAATGCGAACACCGAGTGGTGCAAACATCACTGGACCCAGTTGTTCTAAAGGTCATTAAATTAACGTGACGTTATCCACCAACTTACCGTTATCTTGCCAACTGTCCGTTAGTTAACGACTCGTTTAATTGGTGTTTCTCAAAGGCACTTATTTCACTTCGTTAACTAATGGTGCCATTAAAAGCTAATCCCTTGTTAAAATCTTTCCATTACCCACAATCCTGTGTTAAGTATTCCACAGTGCCCCAACCAAGATGGCCACTTGTGCTGGTGCTTCATACACGTCTAACAAGAAAAAAGAAAGAGGAAAAAGAATATAGATATATATATATACATACGGCGTGGCGCGTCACACTTCGAACGTTGCCTTGACGCTTTTAAACGGCCAGTGAAAGCGTCAGCCGCGTCAACATTGACAGCTGTCAACTCGACCGAGAAGCCATGAGTGTCAATCTCAAAATATTAAACAAGACAACGTTTAATTTTGAAAATATAAAAAAAAGAAAACCCTACCGATCAAGCTTATTTTAAGTGATGGCAAAGTGTGACGGTCAGGTTACTGTGCACTAGCCTATACGTTATATACAGGCATAATTTTCCTCCTAAATTTAGACGTCAAGTAATTCAAGATTATGATTCATTTCAATTTACCCAGCAACGAATTAGCTAACTAGCTAACTTAGCAGTGTAAAGTTCTCATGAGTGTACCTTGAGTTAGGTAGCCTACTATCTAACTGTAGATCGCCTGATAACTTAAATGGCCAGAAAATAACGGATTTCCTTTCAAAACTGCAACTTGGTTAAAAAGCAGGTTGACAACGGTATGTGAGGATGCCGCTAAATGTGTGACTAGCCATGACAAGGCGAAATAGTTAAATAGGCCTAATCTAAAAGACAAATGCGTTTTTATTGTGTTGACGCTTCAGAAATTTAGCAGTGGCGAATAGTAAACATTAAGCAGTTGCGAAAAGTAAAAATCTGACGCTGCCAGTGGGCGTTGCTCCACTGAAATTAATGTAGGCCTAACCAATTTTTGACACGCGTCTCACGCTTCCAGTGGGCGTTGGGCTTTAGGTGCAACAACATTCATAAAAGCGGTATTTGGTTGTAACATAAGTGCCATCGTCACTTGTGCTAATCATTTCGTTAAATATTTAAAGTACCCACGACCCTCTGTTAACTTTAACGACAAGATAACGAGCCATTTAAGATAACGGGTCTTCCAGCAACAGCTTATCACCCTGTTAAATCTAAACTACCGTTAAGTTCAGTTTAACGGCATGTTAAAATTTACGCAGTCTCTACGTGTCCGAAAGTCGAACAGGGTTTTAATATATCTCTGTGTCCGAAAGTCGGATAGTTTTACTATAACTCCGAGTCTGACAGTTGATTGTTTTTAATTTCTTCAAATCTACTGAATCTTTTAGATATTAAATGTGAATGTTGTGATAAGAGGGCTCAGTTGATGAGTAGAGAATTTCAATCAATGTTTCTGTTTGAGAAACAATACAGCAAATTGTTTTACAGCAATAGTGAGTCAACAATGTACTGTCAGCTGTCGGACATTAAATGCAAAATACTCCTTGTCTGACAGCCCAAAAAAAAAAAAAAGAAGAGGACAATTAGAACAGATTGATAACGAAATAAAAAGAAACATTTTAACAACAAACAACATCCAATGAACAATGCAATTTATTTATTTGCGGGCCATCTTTTTTGGATGTTCTGTTAGTTGGTGATTTTTTTATTTTTATTCTTTATTTCGTAATAAATCTGTTCTCAGATCAATACTTTCACTTTTTGCTGGCTGCCGGACATGGAGTATTTTGCATTTTGCGTCGGACAGTCTTAATCGTGCATGGGATATTTAATTCACAGTGTCAATGGTCATGGAATTGATTTGCTCACTGACTACAAGCACTATTTTATCTCTGGTGTGGAAATATAGCGTGAATCTGTTTGATCCATCTGACTAATTTTCAAAAGAAAGACCGAATAAAGACTGTTGTCTATCTTCAACGGGAGAAAACAGACAAATAAAAAGACCAGGAAAAGTCGATAGCAATCAATTTGTATTTTGTGAAGGTCGAAAACAAACATGGCCAAGTTTGTAGCCTACGTCTAATAATTCCAGGAATACTCGAAAAATGAGATCTTTTATGACTTTCAGGAACGGAGTATTTTATGATCTCTGTCCGACAGTCGCTATAAACTCGTCATAAATGCACGAAGTTTCGCGCCACTGTCGACTCACTTAACTGAGCAGAGCTTTAACAGAAACATTGACTGAAATTCTCGGTACTCATCTCGAAGAACTGAGCCCTCTTCTCAAAACATTCACGTTAAATATCTAAAAGATTCAGTAGATTTGAAGAAATTAAAAACAATAATCGACTGTCGGACACGGAGTTATATTGAAACCATCCGGCTGTCGGACACGGAGATATATTCAAACCCTGTCCAACTTTCGGACACGTAGATACTGCGTAAAATTTAACGACCTCTCGAACAACCGGGCCCTGATCTATATAATATATATTCCATTCCGTATAGATCAGTGGCTAACATATGTGATCTACTTCAGTTATAGCATTACCATTCCCCTGAAGTGACGGTTCCATCAGCATTATAGAGTCACCACACCTCGTAAACCATTTACAGATCTATATTGCCCTGTGTGACATTTTAGGGTTGGAGTAAAGATCAACAGGGCGGCAAAACTGCAGGAAAAGTGTTCAGCAGCTCAGCCAAACAGGGATAAGACTGCGGCTACCGTTACTGGGGCAAAATTATGATTCTTCTCACGAGGATCAGAAAACCCGAAGCCGAAGAAATCCGTCCCTCCACAATACAGCACAACAGCTGCCGCTTCTTGGCAGTATACGGTATTTATCGTTGGCTCAGCGAGCCACAGATCGTTTTAGATTTAATTTATACCAAACATGCAGCCGGGGGCCCAGATTTTGCCGGAGAAATGGAGTTAATAAACTCATGACTCTGATAATCCGCGGTTAGCCGTACCTGTGGAGGTGTTTGGAAGCGGAGAAATGCCAGCCACACAAACATTACCCCCTGCTGGGCCCCGCTCACTGTGCAACTCCCTGATCCAATCGCAGCCGAAAACAATATCTCCGCATAAACACTGAAGCAGCGGAAAAAACTTGACTCAAAACAGAGCCGCGCCGTTCAGCCAACCAGAGCAGCAGGAAACCCGTCCCCAGTCGCTCCTGCGCACTGCACTCCTATACGCACTGTCAAATCCTAAAAATACATTTTATTCTTATATTCGGACTAATAAAGAGTGACTTATTTCAAGATTTTGTCAAAGGGGAGGAAAATTTCACTCATCTCGTGTACAGTAACTTTAAAAAGCAAGATTGTTGCATTTTTTACTTGAGAGGATAAGTACTGTATAGGAATATTTTTGCACACGCCAAGACGCCCGTGCTAATTTTGGCAATCGTTTAGGCATGCCTGAGCGCCATGCGAGCAAAGTCAACACAATGTGGTATTATATGACACAATGCTCCCTTCATTGCCCGTCTCTCGGTGAAAATTAATTTGGGCCGGTCAGCAAGAGCATATATGCAGGCGCAAAAACACACAGGGCACATCACACATGCACACCGTGTCACGCTAGGTACTGACAGGCCAACACAACCTCTCCATGTAACTACAGCTACAGAGATCACAACACTCATCGTCGGCAGTTACTGATACTGCAGCGAGACAAAGCAGCTCAGCAGCTGTTACTGAGGGCCTGACCGGGTCCTGGACGGATGGAGGGTCAAAGCCTCACAATAAGATTCAGCATGGCCCTCGTGCTCACACTGTGCCAGGCGGGGGCCCTCGTGCTAACACTGTGCCAGGCAGGGGCCCTCGTGCTCACACTGTGCCAGGCGGGGGCCCTCGTGCTAACACTGTGCCAGGCAGGGGCCCTCGTGCTAACACTGTGCCAGGCAGGGGCCCTCGTGCTCACACTGTGCCAGGCAGGGGCCCTTCAGCTAACACTGTGCCAAACAGGGGCCCTTCAGTTCACACTGTCAGGCAGGGGCCCTTCAGATAACACTGTGCCAAACAGGGGCCCTTCAGTTCACACTGTTCCAGGCAGGGGCCCTTCAGCTAACACTGTGCCAAACAGGGGCCCTTCAGTTCACACTGTTCCAGGCAGGGGCCCTTCAGTTCACGCTCACACTGTGTCAGGCAGGGGCCCTTTAGTTCACACTGTGCCAGGCTGGGGCCCTTCGGCTGACATTGTGCCAGACAGGGGCCCTTCGGCTCACACTGTGCCTGGTAGGGTTGGCCCCGGTTTAAGCTAATCCACTGTAAATCCCTTGTGATAAGCGCCTCAACTGAATGAATGTAGTGCAGTAGTATCAGAAACGGACTCCAGATTTGAGGCCATGGGCTGAATCCTGACAACCACGTCTTGGACCAAAGGAACCGGCCGAACTGGAAATCAATCTCACGAAACTTAAAAAAAAGCCTCATCTACTGCAGGACTTTGAACGGCCTTCCACTGGAGTTCTGTGCAGCACACAGCCTCGGGTCAGCAGACACACACCCCACTCTGATCACTCACACTGCGCTCAGAAAAACAGAGAGGAACAGAGCGCGTGCTCAGCTAGTAACTGCCTCATTACACTGGTTAGGGGCCCCAACCTCCCATTCTGAGAGGCAACAGGGCTGAGTCATCACGGATACGGCTTACGATATGGTGGCGGACGAGTGACTTCAACATATGGCGCCTTCAACCTTAAGAGCCAAGTTCAGGCAGTCAGAATTGTTGACCCCCCCTAGATTTAGCTGATTTTTTATTTCTGAGATCGGTATGGCACCGAAACTGTTCCTCTGTTGACCCCTTCTGTCCCGAGCTACAGCAACCCCCTTTTTTTGGGCCTTTTTGGCCGATTTAACAAATTTGCAAGTTCCCACCTCTCTAATTCTGAACTTCAATGGTATCCCAGCTCAAAGTTTATTGAAAGTGGCTTTAAAAGGAGGGTAGATTACCAGAATGTAGTGATCCACCTGGGGCACCCTTGAAGTTCGCCAATAGGGGGAGCTCAAAATGCTGTCACGGATTTTCTCTGAACTTCAAAGGTATCCCAGCCACATTTTTGCAGGAATCTTTTAGTTGGATGACCTTAGATTCAAATCTACAGCTACTTTTGTGGGAAAACCTTGAGGTTTGGAGAAAAAGAGGCCAAAAAAGGATCTCAGACTAAAAAATGGGTCAATTTGGGAACCTATTTTTCAAAACTTCAAAGATATAGAAAAATGTTGATAATTACACATGAAAGTCATAGACCTATTTATTACAAATAAACAACAAAACAGATGGGATCTTATCTCATTGGCTTATAATCAACAAAACCAAAATTCTAGAAATAGCATCTAGTTGGCAGCACTAATCCTTAAAAACAACATTAAACAACCCCTATTCTGAAATAGTTGGGACAAAGTGTAAATTGAGAATAAAATCAAAAAGCGATGACTTTCAAATTACACAAGCCAGGATTTTTTTCGCATTAGAACAGAGATAACAGCAAATGTTGAAACTGAGAAATTTCACAATTTTATCCACAAAATGAGTTCATTTCAAGTTTGATGGCTGCTACAGGTCTCAAAAAAGTTGGGACAGGGCCCGTTTACCATGGTGGAGCATCCCCTCTTCTTTTTAACACAAAGTGGAGGCGCCTGGGCATTGAGGAGACAAGTTTCTTAAGTTTAGCCATTGGACTTTGATCCAACTCTTGTTTCATACAGGCTTCCAGCTGCTGGACAGTTTTGGGTCTCCTTTGACGGACTTTTCGTTTAATTATGCGCCAAGTGTTCTCAATCGGTGAAAGATCAGGACTGCAGGCAGGCCAGTTCAGCAAACGGACTCTTCTACTATGAAGCCATGTTGTTGTAATAGCTGCAGTATGTGGTTTTGCATTGTCCTGCTGGAATACACACGGCCTTCCCTGGAATAGATGTTGTCTGGAGGGGAGCATATGTTGCTCTAAAGCCTTTATATACCTTTCAGCATTCGTGGTGCTTTTTAAAACATGCAAGTGTCCCACACCATATGCATCCCCATACCATCGGAGATGCTGGCTTTTGAACCGAAGGCTGAAAACAGGAGGGGTGGTCTTTCTCCTCTTTAGCCCGGAGGACACGATGCCCATGATTTCCAACAAAAATGTCAAATTTGGACTCGTCTGACCACAGGACGCTGTGCCACTTTGCTAAAGTCCATTTCAAATGAACTTTGGCCCACAGAACACGGCAGCGCTTTTAGGTGGCATCTGTGGAAGGCACGGCAGACTGTGTTTACAGACAGTGGTTTCTTGAAGTATTCCTGGGCCCATTTAGTAATGTCAATGACAGAATCATGCCGGTGAGTGATGCAGTGGCGTCTGAGGGCCCGAAGATCATGGGCATCCAGTTAAGGTCTTCGGCCTTGTCCCTTACGCACCGAGATTTTACCAGTTTCTCTGAATCTTTTGATGATGTTATGCACTCTCGATGATGAGACCTTCAAAGCCTTTGCAATTTTAGGTTGGGGAACATTGTTTTTAAAGTATTCCACAATTTTTCCACGCAAGCCTTCACAGGTTGGAGAGCCTCTGGCCATCTTTACTTCTGAGAGACTCAGCCTCACTAAGACATCCCTTTTCTAGCCAATCATGTTACACACCTGATGCCAGTTAACTTAATTACTTGCGAAATGTTCTTTCAGCTGATTCTCTTATATATTAATTGCTTTTTCAGCCCTCTTTTGCCAGTGTCCCAACTTTTGAGAGCTGTTGCAGCTAGAAAATTTGAGATAAGCTCATTTTGTGGATGAAAATGTAAAATGTCTCAGTTTCAACATTTGAAATGTTATCTATGTTTTATTGTGAATAACATATTGGCTCATGCAGGGCTGGATCCAGACCAAAATCTGACTGGTTTATTCCCTGACAAATCTCTGGGAGATTTCAAGCGCGCGCATGCACACGCGATTAGATTTCAGCAAAATGTAAGCACGCAAGCGTGCGCGCACACAGACACATATATGTGGAAATTTGCACCACACCACACCATACTTGATAGATCACTACACAACACTGTTGCACAAATGACCAAAGTTTCATGTTTCATACAGTATTTATTCACTACTACAAATTCAGGTAACTATATGTGAATTCACATACATCAGGGTATATTTTCAATAATAATGCCAGAAAAATTTGAAATGATGAATTTTTCATCATCAAATTACAAGAAATCTTTCATCACATCGAACGATTCGTCTGGTCAATATGAGCCAAAACATCTCCCAAAATATGCTAAACATGTGCAATCTTTATCACACGATATTTCCCAAGGTTTCTGAAATAACGTATCATTACCATGTGATCCACACAATCCATGGTGCATGAGTTTCTTTTTCACACATGTAATATACAAATACTCAGTTTTTTTGTGAAAAAAAAAAAAGATTAGAAATTCTCTTGTTTTAGTGATTTCCTGGGCGCAGCCATTGTTGTTGTCTCATCCTCGCTTGATCGCATTCTGAGATAAACACCCACACACTGCTTCATGGAGACTGGTTGAAAATCTTGCACGCTGGTATATTGGCGGCAATATATTCCACCGCCGACTGACCAATCTGACCAATTCGGGCGAAACTTTTGAAACGGTCTGGATCCGGCCCTGGCTCATGTGATCTGAAAGTCATTGCATTTTGATTTTATTCACAATTTACACTTTGTCCCAACTATTTCGGAATTGGGGATGTACTTTGTTGTGACGAGATGCCTATATGCATACATGTGCAGTCAGGAATATGTTCTTGATACAGTTGTACTTGCTGCCTTTTCATGGCCAGGGTCATAAAGCACTGATATGAAAGATGAGTGCAGAATAACAGTGACAAATGAGTGAGGAGAAAACGTTCTGCCACATTTCAGAGGTCCTCTTGTCCATCAGTGCAGGAGAGTGAGCAGGAATGTCTGCTCCTCCTGGCGAACTTCATACACCTGCCTGTGCCTCCCTTTGGTTCTGTCTGAGCTTCAGATCTGAAGCAGTACAGTCCCAACAACAGAGGCAGCGGCAAATGAGATAAGATCATTGTAATAAGATTATTGTAATATATAGGTCTATGGCTTTCATGTGTAATTAGCAGCATTTGGCTACCTCTTTGAAGTTTTGAGAAATAGGGTCCGAAAATGAGCCTTTTTTAGGTCCGAGACCCTTTTTTGGCCCTTTTTCTCCAAACTTCAAGGTTGTCCCACCAAAGTAACAATAAGTTTTATATTAAGGCCCTTCCAACTAAAGATTCCTGCAAAAAATCAACTGGGACACCTTTGAAGTTTGGAGACAATCTGTGACAAACAAGAAAAAAAAAATAGAGGCAAAGCCACTGCACCCCCTTGGCCTAAACGTAGCCAAAATGGAATGCCCACTATTGGCCAAAGTATCGGTCCGATTAGGCTGAAAATCGAACCTAGTCTGGATCTTAAGACGCTTTATGCACATATGAAATATGAAAAAGGATCGGTGAAAAACTGAAGACGCTAGAGCGCAGACAAGCCAAAAGTTTACGCACGCATGCAGAGACGCATGACATACCACCGCTAAAGACCCCAAGCAAAGCAAAAGCCCTTTGGGCCCTTAGGCCAAGCGGGGAAAAATTTGAGCATCTTAGCTCATAGAATAAGGGAGCTGGAGCTGTTTGAAGTTTTGGAGAAAAAACCCTCTGGTGGCCAAATCGAGAATCACAGCAAGCCCAAAAATCGAACTCGGGCTAGATCTTGGGCCCCATATACATGCATATAAAATATGAAAAGGATCTGTTGAAAACTGAAGGCACTATTGCACTGAAAGAAAATCTGTGGATTTCATGACCTTTGACCTACATAACCTTGAAATTTAGGTTAAATTAAAAACCCATTACACATATGATGAACCCTTGGCAGAACAACATTTAGTAAGAATCTCAGCATCTTAGTTTGCAGAATAAGGGAGCAAGAGCTGTTTGAAATTTTGCACAAACAGCGGCCTGGTGGCCAAACTAAGAATTGCAGCATGCCCGAAATCTACTTTGGGCTAGATCTTGGGCCCATGTACATGTATATTAAAGAGGAAAAGGATCCATTGAGAACTGAGGACACAATGGCACTGAAACTAAATCAGCACATTTTATGACCTCTGACCTATATAACCTTTAAAATTACGTCAAATCAAAAATCCATTAAATATATGATGAAGCCTGGGCAGAACAACCGACAGTGAAATTTTGAGCACCTTAGCTCAAAGACTAAGGGAGCTAGAGCTGTTTGAAGTTTTGCAGAAAAAGCCGCCTGGTGGCCAAACCAAGAATAGCAGCACGCCCAAAATTGAACTTGTGCTAGATCTTGGGCCACATACATGCATATAAGCTATGAAAAGGATCCTTGGAAAACTGAAAGCTGTAACGCTGAAACGACAATTGGGGACACATGCACGGACGCACGACAGACCGCCACTAATGACCCTAAGCACAGCATAAGCCCGATTGGGCCAGTTGGCCAAGTGGGCTAAAAAAAAAAAAAAAAAGGTTTGGAGCATTTTGAACACCCCCTAATGGCAAACTTTAAGGGTGCCTCAGGTGGATAACTACATTCTGATAATTTGCCCCCCCTATAGACCCACTTTCAATAAACTCTGAGCTGGGACACCATTGAAGTTCAGAATTAAAAAGGTGGGAACTTGCAAATTTGTTAAATTGGCCAAAAAGGGCCAAAAAAAAGCGGTCGCTGTAGCTCGGGACAGAAGGGGTCAACAGAGGAACGGTTTGGGTTTTTAAGTTTGGGTACCATACCGATCTCAAAAATAAAATATCAGCCAAATCTAGGGGGGTCAACAAATCAAGGTGCCAGATTTTGCCTGAATCTCAGAAAAATTGGCTCTAAAGCGGGTTAAGTTCGAAGGAATGACTTAACCCTCGGGATCTATTCTGTAAAAAGCAGCCTTGTAAAAGACGCACATTATTATCCAGATTTTGACACGTTATTACCAATGAACACTGATCTTACAAACCCCAATCCCATTCATGTTGGGACATTGTGTAAAGCGTGAATAAAAACAGAATAAAATGATTTGCAAATCCTTTTCAACCTATATTCAATTGAGCATACAACAAAGACAAGATATTTAATGTTCAAAGAGATAAACTTCATTGTTTTTTTGATTTGGAAATATTCACTCATTTTGAATTTGATGCCTGCAACACGTTACCCCAGAACACCAGAGAAGGAACTGCTGCTGATCAGAAATGGACGGCAAGGATTCAGCGCGGTCCTTCAGTGGTCGGACAGTAAGAGTTTTCGCATTTCGTTTCTGTGCTTCGGTGCACTGACCTGAGAACAGCGAGAGACTGAAGTGCTGACCGTTGGCTTTAGTTGGTGTGTCATGTCATCTCCCCCATTTCCAGAGACCCAGGCAGGAACTGCAGGCCTCTTACACACAGTCATAGAGCAAATACTTCCATGCAGCTCCATGTACAGTGCTGTGGAAAAGTATTTGCCACCTTCCTGATTTCTTACTTTTTTGTATATTTTTCACACTTAAATGTTTTAGATCATCTAACAAATTTCAATCTAAGAAATGGATAACTCGAGTAAATACAAAATGCAGTTTTTAAATGATGATCTCATTTATTAAGGGGAAAAAGCAATCCAAACCTACCTGGCCCTATGTGCAAAAGTAATTCCCACCCCTTATTAAATTATGAATTAACTGTGATTTACCACATTTTTTGAGTCCAGTTTCCCACAGCCACTTCCAGGCCTGATTACTGCCAGACCTCTTGAATCACAAAAACACTAAAATAGACAAAGACAAAGTGAAGTCAGCTAAAAGATCTCAAAAAGCAACATATCATGCCGTGAACTAAAGAAATTCAAAAAAAGCTGAGAAACAAAGAAATTAACGTCTATCAGTCTGTAAAAGCGTTGCAAAGCAATTTCTAAGGCTTTGGGACTCCGGTTAATCACGGTGAAAGCCAATATCCACAAATAAAGAAAACTTGGAACAGTAGTGAACCTTCCCAGGAGTGGCCGGCCTACCAAAATTACTCCAAGAGCGCATCAACTACTCATCCAGGAGGTCACGAAAAAACCCAAAACAACATCTGATGAACTGAGGCCTCACTTGCCTCAGTTAAAGTCAGTGTTCATGATTCAACAATAAGACAGAGACTCAACAAAAAATGGCATCCATGGGAGAGTTCCAAGGCAAAAACTACTGCTGACCAAAAAGAACACAAAGGCTCGTCTCACATTTGCCAAAATACATCTTGATGATACCCAAGACTTTTAGGAAAATATTCTGTGGACTGACGAGACATAAGTTGAACTTTTTGGAAAGTGTGTGTCCCATTACATCAGGCATAAAACTAACACAGCATTTCATAAAAAGAACATCATACCAAAGGTCAAAGATGGTGGTGGTAGTGCGATGGTTTGGTGCTGCACTGCTGCTTCGGGACCTGGACAACTTATAATTGATTTATTTATTGTGATAATTGATGGAACCATGAATTCTGCTCTCTATGGGAAAATCCTGAAGGAGAATGTCCAACCCTCAGATTGTGAACCGAGCTCAAGCGCTCTTGGGTTATGCAGCAGGACAATGATCTGAAACACACCTGCAAGTCCACCTCTGAATGGCTTAAAAAAAAGAAAGAAGAAGATTTTGGAGTTGCCTTGTCAAAGTCCGGGCTTAAATCCTATTGAGATGCAGTGGCATGAGCTTAAACAGGCTGTTCTTGCTCAAAACCCCTCCAATATGGCTGAATTAAAATGATTCTGCAAAGAAGAGTGGGCTAAAATTCCTCCACAGCGATTTGAAAGACTCATTGCCAGTTACTGCAAACATTTGATTGCAGTTATTGTTGCTGAGGGTGGCACAACCAGTTATTTCGATTTAGGGGGCAATTACTTTTTCACATAGGGCCAGGTAGGTTTGGATAGATGTTAATCTTAATAAATGAACTCATCATTTAAAAACTGCATTTTGTATTTACTTGGGTCATCTTTGTCTAATATTAAAATTTGTTTGATGATTTGAGGGCAAATACTTTTTCACAGCACTGTACATGTAATGCGCATTCTGACAGGTAAACAGAGGCACAAGGGAAGACTTACGGCTGCAGATATCCATAATATTGCTCTGAATAAGGAAAGCAATCACCATGGCTACAGTGGAGTTACTGCACTGCTCCATCCCCGGATTTTACCCAAAAAAAGCACCAACCAGCATCAAAACAGCACTTTCCCCCTATTACTTAATCACTTCCTGCAAATATTAATTTTTTTTAGGGATGAATTCAACATCGGCACATTTTACTAAACTTTATTTCATCAATCATCCAATACGCTTAATGGTCAGTGAGCTCAGGGGGCCGCTGAACCTAATCCCAGGGTGCATTGCGTAAGTGGGCAGAATGCAGCCTCGATGGACTGAATCCATGAAGCATGTTAACCTTTTCTTTCCCCGCTCGATTGCTTCTGCCTGATTCGCTCTCCCAGATTAGTGCTGGCAGGACAGAGGGCAGAGCGGCTACAGAGTGTGTTCTGGAGAGAGATGGATGGAACAAACATTTAAATCCTGCTTTAACTGGGGGACCCAGGTCAATCCTTAAATGGATTTGCCCAAAAAGAGCACAATTTGAGCTTTAATTTGATACATCATTCACCTCTGAAGCCCTGATTTCCCAGAAGAGCTGTGGCAGCTCCAATACTGTACAAGCAGAAACATCGTTTTCCTTCGAAGCTCAACGCTCGCACAATTTTGACGTTTCTGTGGACAACCTCTCCCAAATGTTGCGAGACCCACACGCTGCCTCCTACATACTAGATGCAGGAAAACAGTGCTTTGTGGGGTTTACTGCTGCTCGAACCAGCGCTTTGGGAGGACATTTCATCCCCTACCGGATCAAAAAAATAAATAAAATCCTGAACTCTTGCAGAAATGCAGTCCAGGAAGTGCAACGAAAGGATAAAAGTATATGACCGTTTCTCAAT
The DNA here is from genome assembly GCA_029721435.1 of Gymnothorax reevesii. Lineage (NCBI taxonomy): Eukaryota > Metazoa > Chordata > Actinopteri > Anguilliformes > Muraenidae > Gymnothorax > Gymnothorax reevesii. The sequence continues at coordinate 54,559,389 of CM056584.1, read as the reverse complement.
ATGCGTTCTTCTCTGTACTTCTGTTCTTGTGAACTTGAGAAAGTCATCCGTCTGAGACCACGTACTGTCTCAATTCAAAATTCGCATCTCGTCGAGAACGGTTACCAGTCCCGGAAGTGTTCCTGACACGCCCATTTTTCCGACAATGCATCGGATGGTAACTTGAGTGAACGTGACAGCACGCATATCCCAGAATTCTTTTCGGCATCCAATCAGGAGCAGGATGCCTCTAAGAACAGCCAAAGAAGGCCAGGGTTGCGTTTCCCAAAAGCATAGTTGCTAACTAAATTGGCAACTTAGGTAGTTCGTCCATTAACAGTCAATGGGTCTGTAAAACCCCAATTTTACAATACCACCGACGAAAATTGCGCAGGGCGAAGGCTCAACATTTTATTAGGGTTGGAGTTACAAGCGCAATCTTTTAGTTAGTGGGAACCACAATAAAATGAATCGATTTTTTCCGTTCAAAGAACAGGGCACAAAAGCACAACGGTTATAGTTAATCTGACTCCATAGTAAATTTAAAATACCAAATGTATTTATACTTGTTAAATATCTGACTCCAAATTAGAATTAGAATTTATAGTTTAGAGACAACATGCTTGGATCTCGGGTTGATTATACCTCGAACTCTTAGGAAACGACCACTGTCGCTCCACATATGCTCCTGGGTATTAGTATTATCGCCGAATCTAAGGTTCCTTAGTCATATCAGGCGAGGGACGTCAAACATCACAGCAACAGCATCTTTTGGCATGAATACTGCGAACCCAGATCTATGCACGCCCAGGGGTTCCTTAAAGGAATTATAACAGATAACAGACTTCTCGTCCATGGATTTCCTTGAGGTTAAAATCCCAGAACCGGCAATACATAAACCGTTTATGTAAGTACATCATGATCGTCTTTCCAACTTAATAAACCAGTTCCCATACCACGCCGCTGGCCAGTCAGTCCTCGATTGGGATTAAACCCCTAAGTATCTGCCGTAACGTGGCTAGATAGAATAAAAGGATTAGGAGTCACAGAGACCATGCAAGTTTAAAGGAAAAGGAATAATGTATTCTCCAGGTAGACAAGAGCTTAAATCAACAGACCAAACGTCGGTGACCACGAATTTAGACAAATATAAAAGTCATACCTGGCGAAAGCGGCACACACAGAGCAGTGTGAGGGCGAGATCAGAGAGACCATCTGCCATAGCTATAGAGGCTACACACGGCAGAGAGCTGCACGTGTGGGAAGTCGGCTGCGATCTTCCAAAATTAAAGAGGCTACAGACGCACTAACGTACGCGGGGAGAGATCGGATACGATCTTCCCAGAATGGATTGTTTCTCATTGCATTAAGCCAAATCACGTCTTTGATCCAGGCGCCATGGCCATAAATTACCTGGAAGAGGAGGGGGGGGTCGAATCTGGTTTTTGGGTTTCCACCATTTGGAGGATGTAATAAAACAATTAAGCAGGGAGAATAGAACAGGATGATTACCCGAGAGGATTCTGACCAATTTTCAGGGGTTTCCGAAAGGGAAGTCCAAACAGTTTTATTGTTATCTTGCATGGCTCCGGAGTTCTTTGAGGTCCAGTTCCCGAGCTATCAGCCATTTGCCACATACAGACTCTGGGCTCTTACAGGTCAAACAATGTACATTAGCATCTGTGATTTCGGGAAATGCACCCCAGGATCGCAATTACCTGCTTTCACAACGAACGTGAAAAGAATTTTTCGCCTGACAGATTTTCATTCAAAGTCAATGCAAAGACGCGGATACATGCAAAACGTGTATATTTGCGTCTTTGCATTGACTGTGAATGTAATCTATCGTGCAAAAAATTTGTTTCACGTCCAGTGTGGAAGCGCTAAAGGGGTTGATGGGAGAGACGCCATACTGTGAGGCCACTTCTTGTTGTTGCGCAACGAGAGGCCAAAGCCATGGGAAGATCCTGCCATGTGTTTAGATGTAGCCAGTTTTCATTTAGCCTTTACTGCATACCGATTACGACTCTTTCTTTACTCACCTGTTGGAAGCAATGCATGCATTTCGTGATTGTTTAAATGAAATAAGATCATCTGAGACGTCTTTAAGCAATTCCATTGCTTCCAACCCCTCCACACACAAGGACTTCAGTTCTGCACGAGAATCTCTTACATACATGTTGAATGAATAATTGCTGACTACAGCAGATGAACGTAAATATGCCACTTAAACGTAATATCGAATCAGTGGGAGTTGACAGGTTTGCGTTATGAATGAAAACTGGCCACACCAGCGTTGAGAGTTTTCGGGGTTTCTGAAATGGTAATTTAAATGAATGACTAGAGACGGGTTGTGACCAATTATTCATTTTAAGGGATTGTTTGAGCTTCCCCTATTGCCAGTTCACAAGCTGCTTCTGAGTAGCCTAATAATGTATGTCTCTAATCACAGGTAGGTAAGCAAGCAAGATGATACGCACCTTTGTGCAAACGAAGCAGTTTTCACAGTTCGGTGGTTTGCAGACCTCCAAATCATGGACCCATCATTTGTGAATTCTACATGGGCTTCTATAGATTTATAATTCCAAAATTCATCCTCGGTATATGCACTGACACCGCAGACTTAGTACACAAAAATATCGAGAAACGTCAAAGGGGGTAAGGCAGTTTCGACGGCAGTTTCTCACAGGCACCTCATGCGGATCCAAATTTCCAATCAACGCAATTTTTTTAATGTACCATTTTCTTGCGTTCGGTAGAAGTTTGTCTCTTTATAGTATGGTTATTTCGTTTAATCGACTTCTTAGCATCGCTTAATCAGAGATGCCAAGTCTCATGCATTACGAGAGAGTCTCTCCTCTTAGTGGCATTCACGTTCCTGTGTCAGCAATTATTCAACCAAAGCGCACTGAAGAAATTCACTTGCGGAATTCAAGTCCTTGTGCATCAAGCTAATCAGTTTCACGTTCATTACGGTGGATTTCCCCAACAGTGACACGGAAATCGATTATGACTTGGGAATTTTCAGGCTCGTCTTTACTGAGGGATTGAAAGCAATGGAATTGCAGAAAGACGTTTCAAATGGTCTTATTTCATTAAAACAATTTAAACGATCATGAAACACATGCATTGTTTCCAATCCCTGAGTGAAGAGAAGCACGGGAAGTCCGGAGTCATAATCGCTTTCCATGTTACTTGTGATGAGGCGGACCTTTATGCAAGTGAAACGGAAACTTCAATGCACAAGGATTTTACTACTGCGTGAGAATCTCATTAAGCGTTCAATGAATAAATGCAGAATACGCTGAATAAGCCTAAACTAGAGTGCTCAGGTGAACACACGTGTCGCCTGTGAAGCTTATGTGAAAGTGTGACTACCAACTGAAAGTGTGACTACCGGACAGACAGACAGACGGACAGACAGGCGCCGGACAAAGTGATCCCTAGTGCTGCTATGCTTCGCAGGCGACACAAAAATGCGCGAGGCTTACGCCGAATACGTGAGACTTGGCATCTCAGCGCTTTCGAGAAGTTTACACCTAGTTACTGTGTCTCTTTGGCTCTGTTCTAATGTAGACTGGCACGATATGGCCTCACAATATGGCGGTGCTCTATTGTTTACATCCCAGAATGCATTGCGCTGTGACGTCGGTTGCCAAGCCCTATTCGTTCACCATTTCTTGGCTAAATACTCTTCTGGTAGTTTTAAGGTGGGGAACTATTATCTGAGTACATCTGGAATATTGGCTGTTGTACAGTGTTTTATGTCGAATATGCTCCAATGTTTTTGAGTCGAGAAACTCCACAACAGCAGGTGGAACGTAGCTGAGCTAAGCACCTTAACTAGCTCACACTCACAGACCCCTCTTCCCCCACAGATAACATTTCTGGTGGGGGGGGGATAATGACGTGTTGGCGGAGGAAGTCGCAGCTCACAGGTTGGCGTATTGCGTAATACCAACGAGAACGCATCGTCTCAAACCGTAGACAGCGTTCAGAGTGCTTGTAGCCTTGGAAGTGCACTCCTCCTAGAATGAAGAGCGAGAACGTTCCTCCCAAGAATGCAAGTCTGTCCTTAGCATTCTTGGTATTGAGAAACTGCCTCTGTCAACAAATCACCCGGCCCGACTGTTTAGCTTCCTCGTAACCAGTATCAAGGTGGAGAAGCTCCGACCAAAAAAAAAGCACACGCCCATCATCCAATGAACATGCACTCCAGAGAAACGTCACCGAACCCATCAACTGAGACTTGCTGGCGGCCTGCAGTTCCAGGAGGAATGATGTGGTGGTTGCGTTTTTGTGTTGTTGTTGTTGCTGCAGTTTTCCTCCAACGCAAACATCACTTTCAAGAAATGAGTGTGGCAGATAGAAGCTAAAAGTGAGCTCTTTTTAAACCTGGAAATTATGAGAAAGATGAGCCAAATTGCACACAAAGTGAAATTTCTCGCCACCTTTAAAGGAGAGAGAGAGGGAATTTTCCGCTGCCTGCTTGACCAGACAGACCCAAAGCGGATTCCCTTCAGAGGGCGGCGCAGAGTGAGCCGAGCCAATGAGGAGCGACGGAGATGTTTTTCTGGAGGGCAGACACAGACCTGGCGTAATCGGCGGCGGGTGCTCCGCTCTGGCTGTGGCAGTATTTACAGAGCGGATGGCGCTCGGTGAGTATTAATAGCCTGGAAGCGCGTGACTGGAACAACGCACACCGTTTTTTTCCTTTTTCCCCCATTTCGCACCAGCTCCAGCTCACCAGCAGTATCCTGTCACGCCGAGGAGCACAGTCAGCAGCGTCATCACCATGGAAACGGGCTCACCAGGCTCCAAAAGTCCTATCTGGCTTGTAGTGCTAGCCACGGCACCCATCCAGCAACAGTGTTAGCCACTGTGCTAAACTGCTGGACATTGCTAGCCTTAGCGCGATACAAAAAGCCGCAGTGCTACACTGCTGTGCTAAACTGAAAAACACTGCACTACACAGCTAGCCACAGGGCTAGCTACTGTACCAAATTGCTAGCCCCTGTGCTAAACTGCAGGACAATCTGCAACACTGCCAGCTACAGTGCTACACGACTAGCAACTGGATCAATGCTCTGAACTAATAGCCAATGAGCTACACTGTTAGCCACAGCGCTACACAGAACTCCACTGCACAACACTGCAAGCCATTGGACCACTGCAAAGGACTACCAACCATTGTGTTACACAGCTAACCACCAATATACACTCCATCACTGATTTTTATTCGGTGCTGATTAGCCAATCGGGCACAAGGCCCATTAACTTCCTTGCTATTGACCGACAAATGACAAGTCCATACAGAAATTATTCATGTTCCAATAGACACCTGAGCAAGTCAGTGAAGCGTTTTAATACCTGAAGCTTTCACTTAACCCGACACTTCAGTGTTTCCCTCCGCAACAGGAATAAAAAATGACTGAAGATCACACATACAGCCCTCGGCAACATTAATTTTATTACATTTAAAAAGGTAAAGCAAATCACTTGTGCAGCCCAATATACCACTGTGCTACACAGCTCATCACAGCAGTACACAGCGACTGAGATCTAGTTCTGATCATTTTATTTAACCGCTAAATACAGTCTTGCCACCAGCTACAGCGAAACTCTGTCTATATTTGCACAAAACTGCTAGAAATTGAATGTAACTTTGTGCCACACCGCCAAACAGCCAAATGATGCACAGTCAAGGAGCACCAGACCATAGCAGCAGAGCGTGTTTGGAGCGTTTGGAAAGTTCCGGAGCGCAGTCGGAGTGTGGTCTGTATAAACTGATGCGTCATCGACCCCCGTCTGACAGAGCAGCTGTCGCTACCAGACGCTGCGGATGCTCAAGGTCACAGTCATAACTAACGGTTTCCCGGGAGACAGATGCTCATCGTGACCGGAGCACTCTGCCCAGTCAGGTGAGCATGATCGCCATGGGCACAGCATCATGTGACCGAGGGGCAGGCGCTGGGCGGGACTTACCGCTGTGGCGGTTCTTGCGGTTGGACTTCCCTCCGCTGAGAAACATCTTCAAGCTGTTCCTGAACATGGCTGCACCAGTACCGTCAGAGAGGGAGGGAGATCTGGTGAGAGAGAGAGAGAGAGACACCATTACCACAAACACCATACACACACGCGCGCGCACCCATACATGCTGTTCTCCAATTCACTGTTAGTGCCTTTGTAGGCACCGCTCTTGTTGTAAGGAACCCATAAAAGATAGATCCAACCAAATACAGTATGGAGAACAATTCTGATATCCATTTCTCAAGGTCAGTAGCTTTGGAGAATGTAATTAGAATTTTAGCTGCTGATGTATGTGCTGATATGAGAATGGGGTTTATCAGACTCCATAGACGGCTGTGCTTCCTCAGGGCCCAGACATTAAAAACAGCACTGGAACATATGATCATGAGATCCACTATAATGCACAATAAAGCCGCTTTAATACAGAGGAAAGAGCCATATAGTTCTTCTTCAAAATGTTTATTTTGGTTCCTAGTACAGCGTGAAACGAGTGTACAGACACCGTTCCACCAGGTTATGTAAAAACACCAAGTGACCAATCACAGATCCAAGTGATGTTCAGCCTACAGAAGACAGTTTACACAAACCCGTTCAGGTGTAACTGACTGCACAGCTAACTGCTAACACACACAGGCTATAATGAGCCGATCCCGATATAACTGAGCCGATGCTGATATGAGCCGCTGCAGGCAAACTGAGCCGATGCTGTAATGAGCTGCTGCAGGTAAACTGAGCCGATGCTGTAATGAGCTGCTGCAGGCAAACTGAGCCGATGCTGTAATGAGCTGCAGCAGGTAAACTGAGCCGATGCTGTAATGAGCTGCTGCAGGTAAACTGAGCCGATGCTGTAATGAGCTGCTGCAGGTAAACTGAGCCGATGCTGTAATGACTTTTATAATCATTTGATAATGATTTATCCACAGGTAGCCCTGGGGAAACATGGCTGCATTTCCGCGCGCTGCACAGCGACCTGAGGCCGTTGCAGGAATGGCGGTGTGTGTCACGTTACGGAGACTCTGTAGATTTAAACTTGCCACGTGACAGAGCTCGTTATTTCCTACTCGGCGTGACAAGCTGCGTTTTTACGCCCAGGCGCGAGGACAGAAGTGCAGTTTGCCGGGCCAAACATCACTGAGGCATTTCAGCAGAAAAACAGCCCATGTCCAAAAGCCCTTCATCGCCTGCCTCTGTTGCCATGGAAACGGTGGAGATCAAAGAGTCTCAAAATGATTTTTTCAGTTCCTTCTTTGTCAGAGGGAAAAAAATGTGTCTTTTTTTTCGGCCTGCAAAGAAAAACATAAAGACATAATCCTGTGTGCCTTTTCCCAGATGAAAAACATCTCTGGAGCACAAAGGGCAGAGGCCTGAATCATGTCTCTCGCCCTGAGCGAGGCACCGCATAAAGGCCCCGGATGGGAGCACGTCCATTATCACTAATAATCTGAAAGACATGAGTACTGTTCATTCTGAAAGGCTCGGAGGACATATTACTGAGAGCGCAGCTGGAACAGATGACATCATAACTCCATGTGATCATAAAAGATCCAACAATAGTCTTCATTACAAAAAGTATCAGCAAAATCCTCAGCCTCGCTTCAAAACAACCACCTTAGTGTCATGATTTACTTGGGAGAAAATACTGTACCCGCACCTTCATTCTCTCTCTCTCGGCACAAAATGGTCCCCACCCATTGCCAAAGGTGGTGCTGGCAACACGTTAGTGCTGAAAAATGTTCGACTTCTGCGGAATTGTCCGAATTGAATCCGATAGGATCCTAAATTAACCTGACATTATGTACCCAGCTCAGAATCTCACACGAAAAGTGTCCATCCGAACAGAACGTGCTTGAACATCAGCCACGTGTGCCTGTGTAAATGTACATGTGACCATCCTGATCAGGCGCCAGAACAGTCAGAAGAAATATCAGGTCGAATCCATCCGGACTGAGTGAATCACCATTAAAACTGGATGAGGAGGTTGTTCATAAGAACACAACATTACAATCTCATTCAAACACACACTCACACACACACACACAGGCAGGGAGAACCCATCTTCACTGCAATAGCACATTAGCTCAATAACGGCACACCATACCAACACAACCCACGATACTGCAGTGACGTAAAACCCTCACACACACCTCAGCCTCTCCTCCGCAGCGCAGATCGTTCCAGTCTCTCTCTCATCGCACACTCCTCCCTCTGTCAATCCCTCTCTCCCTCTCATGGTCATCCCTCCTTCTAATTCTCCACAACACGCATCTATTCCAGACTGATTCCTCTCACTTTACCTCTTACCTCACTCCCTAACACGCTCCCCCTCTCCCCTAAAACACACACCTCTCTCCCGAACACACTCCCCTCTCTCCCCTAACACACTCCCCCTCTCCCCTAACACACTCCACCTCTCCCCTAACACCCTCCCCCTCTCCCCTAAAACACTCCCCTCTCTCCCCTAACACACTCCCCTCTCTCCCCTAACACACTCCCCCTCTCCCCTAACACACTCCCCCTCTCCCCTAAAACACTCCCTCTCTCCCCTAACACACTCCCCCTCTCCCCTAAAACACTCCCTCTCTCCCCTAACACACTCCCCCTCTCCCCTAACACACTCCCCCTCTCCCCTAACACACTCCCCCTCTCCCCTAAAACACTCCCTCTCTCCCCTAACACACTCCCCTCTCTCCCCTAACACACTCCCCTCTCTCCCCTAACACACTCCCCCTCTCCCCTAAAACACTCCCTCTCTCCCCTAACACACTCCCCCTCTCCCCTAACACACTCCCCCTCTCCCCTAACACACTCCCCCCCTCCCCTAACACACTCCCCCTCTCCCCTAACACACTCCCCCTCTCCCCTAACACACTCCCCCTCTCCCCTAAAACACACACCTCTCTCCCTAACACACTCCCCTCTCTCCCCCAACTCTCTGTCCCTCTGGATCTCTGCGCCCCACAGGTCTCCGGTGATGCGCTCAGGATTGATAACGGTTTCGGCTCACACCAGGAACTGGTTTGAGTTCCTTTGCCGTTCTCTGTGGATTCAAACGCAGGACGATGACGAAACACACACAGACACACACACGCAGGCCTTCACAGAGAACAGAGGGAGCAATGCCTCTCATTACAGCGCTGCAGGCTCAGAGCCAGGAGTCACCTGTAAAGCCTGTTGAAACAGTTCACTGTCATGCTGAGCCAACCCTTCAGACATGAGCCTGGCTGGGGACGACTAATGCGCTTTGGGAAAATTTTTGGCATCTCCTGCAGCAGGAACTTTCGTCTTAGGCTACATCTGCACTGATGCATTTTCATTTTAAAACAAAAACGACCTCCGACCACACTATAACACAAGCTCTAAGTTTTCAAACTACAACGAGGCCAGGGCGTTTAAAAAAACTCTCCGTTTTAGGGGTTCGAGTAGTGTGGACACAAGGCGAAAACGTAGCAAAAGTCGTGCATTTAAAATGAAAAGGCAAATGACCCATTGCGAAAGAGCTGCCACTGCTTCATTCATGGTCTTTGTTACGACCCTGCTCATTTAGGGACACAACATAAATGAGGGAGACAACAACAGAAATGAATTCAATAATCATTTATTTAAAATATACCAAAAACAGAAATAATACCAGTGTCTAGGGGAAATGAGGGTGTATGTAAGTGAATGTTGGTCGCAATGCATGTAGTCAGTATCAGTATGTTAACGAAAAGAGAAATTGAGTGTGAGCGTAAAGGTGAGGGAGGAGAAAGATAGTGCCTCCCGAGAGATGGTGAGGAAACTCTTTTATAACCCCACCTGTTACAACCAGGTGCGCATCTTTAACAAAATTGTAATCAGACCAAGCTCTGCCCGTGCACTGGCTAGCTACGGCCCGGCGAGGGCACACAGGGACGTCACAGTCTTGAACCACAGAAGGACAGAAGAATCCGGAAACGTCCCCGAGCCCGGGAGCCCAGCTCTTTACCAAAGCCGAGTGCACAGACAGCATCCTGCACGGCGCTCATTTATAACGCCACAGCCCGAGCCCTATACTTACTGTGTCATTTCAAAGGCACCAAGCGGAAGGGTAAAAACAGAGCCTGCCGGAGCCCGAATGCCAGTCGATTCCGGATCTTTCCTCCACATTAAGCTCTCGGCTCATTCACTCACTCAGACACACAGGGTCTGTCTGACAGGCTAAAATTAACACAAGTGAGCAGACAGACAGAGTCCCGTAGCACGTCATGAGAGGACAGTGGCGATACCGAGAGGACGGTGGTGATACTGAGAGGACAGTGGTGATACTGAGAGGACAGAGGACGGTGGTGATACCGAGAGGACAGTGGTGATACTGAGAGGACGGTGGTGACACCGAGAGGACAGTGGTGATACTGAGAGGACGGTGGTGACACCGAGAGGACAGTGGTGATACTGAGAGGACAGAGGTGATACCGAGAGGACGGTGGTGACACCGAGAGGACGGTTATAAACTGCAATAAAGAAAAAGTCCTCCAGCTCGAGTTTGAGGGTTCAACTGCAATGCACAAGCTGAGAAACACCATCATTCACAAACATGATGGACCACACCCTCTCCAAGCACAACCAAACAAAAGACAAAGGCTGCTGAGGTACATTGAAAACGTCCATTTTTTCCCAAAATGCCATGGGAGAAATATAAGATCGAACCTATACCAGTCTAAGCAGGTAAAGGCCCCTGGAGTGCTTTAGGAGTTTAAGAGCCTCCCCCAAGGGCCCAAAGGCACCAATACTGATGCACATCAGAAAGCAGTCCTGGAGCCCCAACCCGACTCGTCTGGAGCAGTCAGGCCAGCATCCGTCCAGTGGGCGACACTGCCAGCGTGACCATGGTTAGCATTATGCTAACAGGACTCACCAAAATCCCCCAAGAACGGTTCATATGAAGAAATAAACACAAGCTGTCAAGGGATTAAATTTTTACACCATAATTAGCGTGTATTAGGTTTTCTTGAATGCAGGAGTATCCACTAGAATAGGTGGCTGACTCTTGTCCCATTGCCCCAAGATGAGTTTGTCCATCAGTTTTTCCCGGTTTGTCACAAACATGCTGGTAAACTGGTTAGTGAACAGTAGAAAGCAACAAGGAGGCGAGAGACAATTTTACTCCGGTTACTTTGCTATATTCTTCATTTAAGTCTCTCTTTGAAACTCGGTCATTGTTGCATCTTGCACGATACTAAGAATGAAGTTAGCATCACAATTTGTTCCCATACACTGGACAAAACAACAAATAATGCCATGGGGTTGGGCCGGAAATTACCGTGTCCACTTGCATCCCATGTTTATATCACAGCATATCACACTGGGGAAAATTAATACCCGTGACTATATCAGAGTCATGTGACCACAGAACGAATCTGGATTGTGCCCTTTCCCTCTGGAGGCAAAGCCAGACATTCGTGGGCGTTACTGCATTTTTTGTCAAGTGTGAGAGGGGTAATACACAAGGAAACTGATTTAAATTACCTCGTACCCAATAGATGGACTAATTTCATGGCCAATCTGACATTATCAGGAATGCCATTCTCCAATTTTGAACATCTAATATTTCCTATTTTCAAAAAGAACAGCAACTGTTTTTATATCTTTTACTTACTGTTTAATGGAAAGAAGTCGAGTCACAATATAATTTGTCCAGCCATTATGTTTGCTACAGAGTGTACATCTCGGATCCTCCTTAAAAAATAATGTAACTTCACTGACACTTCCTGGTTAAAGACGGTATAAATAACAAAAACAAAGCAACTCTCCTCTAAACATTTCAGTCAGAAATAACAAAACCAGGGTTGTGGAACATTCACTTGAAAGAAAAGCGTTCCTCTGACATGCTAAATGCTAATCCTTAAACTCTTCCCGACACTTATACCGTCCTGAATCAGATTCTGAAGGTGGCAGATTTACAAGTGAACAATGCAAACTAGCATTTGAACACCCCCAGATGAACAGGCTGCTTTAGAAATCGAGTTGAAAGGTGCCGGCCTGTGCACGTGTGCTGTAGCCATCATGGCGCATCCGAGGAAACGCATATGAGCATAACGAGGAACCCTTGGATCCATACATTTACAGTTTCATCCTGCAAGTTCAATGACACCATTTAATATCTAAACAGTGAATTTCAAAGCCATTCAGAGACTTTAAACAGTAAATTGGTAGCAGGAAGTGTGGTATGGTGGCTGACGGAATGTGACTTTTCTTGTGGTTCCAAAATAGCAACTCGTTGGCAACTTGATTTGTTTACCCATACAGCAGCTTCAGATTCATAGCTGAAATACTGCGGAATGCAGTTCGACTCGCAAAAGTCACTCATGATGAGGTTCACCTCAGATCTCACTTTCATCTAGAACACACTGACAATCTGAAATATGTTCTTGCGCTAAAATTAATAAGCACAGCTGGAAACTTTTCTAGGAAAGATATCAGGGAATAGCCGTGCAAAAAATAAGATAAATGAAGATAAAATGAACTTTATGGAACCCTCTGGAGTAATTTGACCCATTTTTGTAGCTTAGGAGCAGTGGGCAGCCACAGAGCAGTGCCCAGGGACCAACTCCAGTTCTAAAACCAGAGCCTTGGTCAGGGACACTGGGAGGAGTTTTTCTATAAAGCATGTCTTTCTAAAGCCAGAGCCTTGGTCAGGGACACTGGTATAAGTGTTCCTATAGAGCATGTCTTTCTATAGCCAGAGCCTTGGTCAGGGACACTGGTAGGAGTGTTCCTATAGAGCATGTCTTTCTATAGCCAGAGCCTTGGTCAGGGACACTGGTAGGAGTGTTCCTATAGAGCATGTCTTTCTATAACCAGAGCCTTGGTCAGGGACACTGGTATAAGTGTTCCTATAGAGCATGTCTTTCTATAGCCAGAGCCTTGGTCAGGGACACTGGTAGGAGTGTTCCTATAGAGCATGTCTTTCTATAGCCAGAGCCTTGGTCAGGGACACTGGTAGGAGTGTTCCGAAAGAGCATGTCTTTCTATAGCCAGAGCTTTGGTCAGGGACACTGGTAGGAGTGTTCCTATAGAGCATGTCTTTCTATAACCAGAGCCTTGGTCAGGGACACTGGTAGGAGTGTTCCTATAGAGCATGTCTTTCTACAGCCAGAGCCTTGGTCAGGGACACTGGGAGGAGTGTTCCTTTAGAGCATGTCTTTCAGGGTGTAGTAAAGTAAGTAAGAAAAGTAAGTAAAATTTTATTTGTATAGCGCCCTTCACAGTATGGATACACAGACTGCTTCACAGTTAAAACATATAAAACAATACAGTACGATGACCGTCATCATCATCATCATCAATAGCAGTATCCATAACATTGCCAAAGCTTTGTGAGAAAGCAGTGAGACATAAAGTGCGAGTGCACAATTTCTCAGGCGGAAGCCGTACAACTGAGCGATAAAAACATTCTCAAAATGGAAAGAGACGAGAAACAGAAACTCAGGCCTACTCCAAGGCAGCTTGTCGGAAACCAGAGTGTCCAGAGGAAACCTATGCAGCCCAGGGAGAGTATTTTCGCTCCACAAAGAGTGGTCCCAGCCAATCAGGACTCGAACCCGGTGCCTCCTAATTGTGAGGCAGCAGCGCTAACCATTGCATTTGTCTCACCTGTGAGAACTATAGAACTATATACTGCATTTATGCCCTCAAATTCACCTTTTACAAACCAGGGATTCACACTGAATTCTATTTCCAACGCAAATCGAAGTCATCCTTTTTTCAGAGGAAATTTGTGCAGCGTTTCGTAACTGCTTTTCTTACGCAGCACACTTAAGGACTGGAAAGTTCACTGGCACTGCGCTCAAAAAGTACAGAGTAACGAGCTGACACTGATGCAATATGGCAACAACGGGTCAGAACGTTCTTCCAGAAACCGGCGCTTTCGTGACATTTATTTTTGGTGATTTTTGTGAATGGGGATTTACTATTTTTAAATAATTTTTCTCCCTCAAATCATTATTCAAACTTAATTCTCTGGTTTTTCCAACACCTCAACAGACGGCACGAGTCAGACGCCGTGGCAACAGAGAACGCGACGTTCTCGCCGAATAACCTTCAGGAACAAGCATTGCGGGGTAACCTGTCCCCCCCGTCCTTTATAATGCAGCACACGCGTATTAATATCACCCTCCAGCCCTTATCCACCGCCTTTAATTCTGGGGACAGTAAACATGTCATTTACGAGCTGCCCTGATCGTAATCTCACCCCTGCATATCGAGTGCCTTTGTGAGGCCGTGCCCCCCCTGCGACCTCCACAGAATGGCCGCTCACCTTGGGAGGGTGAGCAAGAATAGGCAGCGGGGCGCTGTCCAATCACCCGCTTTTCTGTCGACGTTCTTAAAGGCGAGAAAAAGAAAAACACAAAAAGAGACGTTAATTAAAGAAACTTCATGTCCTTACTCCTAACGTCATTGAGAAATCACGTCATTCACAGGTTTTTATACGTCAGGCCCTCCAGGGAAAACACGCCTTCGTAAAGCAGGGGGTCAACATGCTTTCACTAACGTTACCTACATTAAACTCTATTACTCTCATTCTATCTCCATGATAACAGACTTCAATCGACTTCCAGGAGAGAAAAGCAATGAATTATAAGGAAATAAAATGCGTTCACTGCCCAGTAAAGGAAGACTGGGGGGGGTGAGAGAGAGAGAGAGAGAGAGATATGCATTTTTTTAAAATCTATTAATTCTTTTTCCTCTCCTTAAAAATAATCACAAATGATCAAATATATTACCTGTGCACGTATCACTTGATTTGAACAGTTGACTGTTTACATTAGTATTGTATTTCATACATAACGGAATGTTCCAGTTCAGCTTCGGTAACACATGGTGAGATGCAACGCCAACAAAGAATTTTTTAATTTGGGAGGCCGATCAAGGCAAGAGGATGGGCTCCTCTAACCAATCAGAGCACAGCATATCCGTCTGCTTTGCGATCTCACAGAACCCACCAAAGCAGATGCCAGTTTTGAGATGGGCAGTAGCAACACAGCGGCATTAACAGAATTTCACTCTGTATGTCATTGATTCCCACACAAATTTGTTCGCAAAGCGATTTTGCATATTTTGAAATTGTTAATTGAAATTGAAATGAATTGAAATTCTGACTATTCTAGTCGGCATACAGCAATGGAGGAAAGCATCATTCTGCCAGTCTCACATTACAAAATTTTGTTCAGTACTGAATTGGCTGATAATGACAGAATATGATAAAAAGAATATGCATGGATTGCTGTCAGAACTGAGATTTCTAATTGATTGTGTCATATCCTGTATCGCTGCAAACCACTAAACTATTTCACAGGGCATTAGCAGATGAGACCAGGACTTCAAAGCACAAATTTCACTCGTTCTCTTTTGGTAGAAGGACACTTAATAGCTCGCAATATTTTTGGAATTGTAATCCTGTTGAGAAACCGGATGAAGTTTTATCACTGAGCTGCCAGTATGCCAAACTTTTCTTTCAGGTTTGAGCTGGATTTATTTCTCTTTTTAAAAATCCAATTCTACCCAAGAGTGATGTAAGCTTCATATCCTCACAAAGGATAGCAATTAGCATATCAGAAAAAGGTTGATAATCAACCAATAATCACTTAAACACACCACTGGCCCTGAAAATCTGCAATCAAAAGGCACTGAAAATCAGTCGCAATGCAATGACATAATTACAAGGCCTTTACTGGTCCGGACCTGGCCTTGAAGCCAATAGGTAGAAACTACTGATAAAGGAATAAGCACAGCCAATGAAAGGCTCATTGATGTGAAAATAAGATTTGTCGGAAAAAAGAAGTCAGTCTGATGCGTGCGCTGCTAAATCAAAAGCGCTTTTTGTGTAAATGAGAGAAAATTGAAAAAAGAGGCGAGTGGCGATTTATAGAGGGGCGGAATGACGACTCAGTGGCACGTGGGGGACATGGGGGGGGGGGCATTAAAATGACAGTGAACACTGGCCTTCTACACCAGACATTTGAGAGAGAGAGAGAGAGAGAGAGAGAGATTGTTGCTGGCGATGGAGTCGCACCCTTCATCACAGAAACCACACTCCCCCGCTGCCACACAGTGGAGGGTAGAATAACGCGATTAATGAGATAAATCGCACCCATCGCCCGACCGCATGTGGTTACCGCGGCGCTGGGCTCCTGGTCCCATCACCATGGTGAGCCCCCGGGCACAGAGGGTCAAGGAGGAGAGGCCTCTGATTGGTCCGTGACAATGCGATACAAGGGCGACACCTTCTGCTCTCCTGGTACGTGGATCGGCGTGTGTGTGCGCGTGTGTGTGTGTGTGTGCGTGTGTGTGCGTGTGAGGGGACACGTGTGTATTTCTGAGCACATATTCTGATTTACTTTCCCCTCCAGACTCTGTCTTTCTTCCCTCCATTATTCTCACTCCTCCTCTGAAACTCTCATCTCTCCCGGCCTCACAAGTCCCGCCCTCTCTCACTCAATCCGTTTCTGTCAATCACTCACTCAATCCCTCCATCCCTAATGCTCTCTCAGACACTATCAATCTTTCAGACACACACAGACACACACACGCACACGCACACACAGAATCCTGGGTCTAGCCAATCAGTACAGGTGTCTGGCTTCAGAAAAAGCCACTGAAGTCAAGCCAGTGACAGCCTCCAACACACAGCCATCATATTGGACACCACAGAAGAAGAAAATAACCCAGCAAACTCGAAGGATAATGAGCCACATTCAGGTGAAGAAATTTCTCTACCAAACGGGAAAAATACTGGGCATGATGATATGAATGGTTCTGCACATATCTAGACGATTTATAGTAAAAACAGACACACAAGCACAGACATCGAACAACCCGATCCTGCAAACAGCACCACAGGACTTAATGCTGGCCCATCACACATGACATCCTCTCAACACCGTGCAGGGATTTGAATGGGTACACCAGCCCAACTAACATCTCATTCCAACATGGGGGATATTAATAGAGTTGGTCGCTCCTTCACTGCGAAAACAGCTTCTAGTCCACTGAGAAGGCTCTCCAGATGTTAGAACATCGCAGGGAAGGTTTGCTTCCATTATTAGTGAGATCAGGCAGAGATGGAGGGTGGGGCGGGGCAGTCCCTCAGTGCTGGATTCACTGATTGATTATGTTTTACTGGCACAGCTAAAACTTCTTTAAGGTTCTATTGTGCCAGCTTTGGCTCTCAAATAGAAGTATCACAGAAACCACACACCATCCGCTCGCACACTCAGACCCATGGGCAGAATTACAGTTTCACCAATACTTCAGGCCATGTAGTGCTAATAAAATACAGCACTTTTCCTTTCTGCAACCATCAGGTTTATTGACGGCTTCGCGCGGAAATTATTACCCCTGGGATAAGCAGAAATTAATTTGATGTCCAAAAAAAACATTCAGTCTAATAACTGGTAGCTGCCTTCGGGGACCGCCTCAGTTTTTAAGTTGAAAAACCCCAGAAAATTTATCTTCTTCCGAGCATAACTCGCCTATCCATTTCAGGCGACAGGTTAGCTAAATATGCGGATGTTTGTGTACAGCCTAACACAAGAACACAAATTGACTTCAGCTAAGTGCTGCTCAGTGAACTTTCCCGTTGACCTGAACAGGGGCGCCGATTAAGGCAACACCCTAAAATGTGCCAGGCGATGGAGGAACATGCAGACTCTAATGAGTACCCGGCCAGAACTGAAGCTCTTTTGAGCTGGGATCTGTTCAGCCTTTATCCTGAGAGCAGAGGACAAAGGCACACAGGCTGACGAGCTCACATGGATCAGGGCAGCACAGAGATGGACAGTTGTGACAAAATGGTTCTAGAAAATCTGGTCATGGAGCCATTTTGTTTCCATCGGGTCTCTAAGTGAATGAGTTTAATCCAGTTTTCTCTTTAACTCATGTCTAAACATTTCCCCTCTAATGCCTGTCGAAACCATTGCCAGCTGTTTCATCGTTTTCCCCCGAAATTTCGTTACCCCTCAGAAAAAAAGAGCAAATAAAAATCCAACAATTTACATTGTACGCAATTCATTGGTTTTGTCTGATGAAAACAAAATGGCTTCCATTCCTGCATTTTCATGGCTCTCCAGCAAGGAACTCTAGATCATGGTTAACATCAAAAAGAATGATAGTATGGTGTAGGGTTGTCCAATTTAATCTGAAAAAGGATTTTTGGGATAGACCACAGGTGCGTCTGGTGTTACAGGACCACCATCAGAGAGGGATCACAGCCCAGCAGTACTACACAACACACACAACAAACTCAGTGATTGTTTTGTTAAAGACCAGCATAAGTAGAATCCAAAGCCTCGGTCTGGGGCTAAAACAAAAGCGTCACTCACAACAGCCCTGTTTCAAGTTCGATGTGACGCTCGATAGTAGTACATGAGAACACAAATTTAAAGCCCAATCAGTTTGGCAAAAACAGTCGCCGATGGCAACAGCAGATAGATCTCGACATTAAAATTCCAATTATTCAACTTGTTATCATTAAGCTCAGTAAAATTTCAAGCCGGATGCGACTTAACACGACACAGTAACGCAAAACGATGATGGAGAAAGAGAAATGATTCTCTCTGTAGATAAAGGGTGACAGTAAACACAATCACTCTTCCCCAATCCCTGGGGAAAATGGACTGTAAATCAGCCAATCACAGAAGAACATCAGAGACCCGAGATATTTCTTTATTCTCAACTCAGCCTCAAAACTGCTGTAATGTTGCGGTCCGTCAACCGCGTTGAATGCTGCAGGATCCATCATTCTTGGGGACACAGTCTGTCCTCAGATGCTCTGGAACACAAAATAACCCCACAGAATCACAGCAATTTCAGCAGAAAAAAACAAGCTGGAATAAAATGCTCTTCTGAGCACTAACTTTATTTTCATCCGAGATAAAGGAATCCGTCTAGACGAAATGACATTGATTTTCCGCTCGCGGCTGAAAGCAGACGAATGCTTCCACACACAATATCTCCACACAAAAATGCTCGTTCAAATTCAAGGCCCCAGCCCGTTATTCTGGACATTAATTAGGCCCAGCTTCTGAATTAAATAAAAAGGAGACATTTTTAAAAAAACCTCCATTGAACGCAAGTCTCGGCCAAGGAATTGATCCTTGACAGAAAAACGGCTCAGAGATTTGCGGTAAAATATAAAGAAGTTGCATGCTCACACAATAAAACACATTCGTGAAGTTTGATCGTGAGTCACATCGTGGAACAGACCAAGCACTCGCACGTTCTCACAATATTTCTGAGATGTTCACACCCCACGGCAGGAAAACAGCGAGGGTCTCCGGTGTTTCCTGGGAAATGCTGGACAGGAATCCTCAAGCATCACCGGCTGGGCAAGAGGTAACCAGCAGACCATCTGCGAGGGACTCGACTCAACTCTAATGCACGATTTCAGATAGACATCGTCATGAAACAAAAAACAGAAAAGGTACTTGGAGCGAAGACACGTCTCGACCCCAAAGAGACAAGCAGCCAAGGTTTAGAAAAATAAAATAAAACACTGAGAACATCTGGACAGTGAAATGAAGCACAGAAAGGCAGATTTGTGTGGAAGTTCTGACATGACGACACCACAAGAAAGGCAGGACTCACCAGCCGAGGGGCGTACAGGCGCCTGGGCGAAGGGGGGGTGGGGCATTTAGGGCTGACTACACAACAACAGAGCGACATGAGCACATCTGCACTGTACCCTCTTTACATGGCACTTTCGATGCCCGGGGCAGGAGCGCTAATCGCGAGCAGCCGAGATCGGGGGGTACAATACGTTCCTCTGCCCAGGCAAAAAAAAAAAAAAAAAAAAAACTTAGGCTGCCTTTTAAGCCATGAAGGGATGAGGATCGTAGAGATGGTGGGGTGGGGGGATTACGAGAGGAATCGTGTTTCATTTTACTAGGCCTCTGTAGCAGGGTTGTGGGGTCTGAAAACTTGAAGGGCTCTCTGCTGCCTCTAGTGGCAGGACATTGTACTGCACGTTTCGTTGTACACCATGTCAGCATTAGAAGCACTCGGTAGAAAGCTCTACACGAGCTATGCGATGTTGTCGAAGCCTCTCTCTTCAGAGGCCATTTCAGCCCTCACACAATCCATGCCTCCATTCTGGACTTCTTTTCTTTATTATTTTCAATTCCTCTGTAAATAAATGAAGTCGTTTTGTTGATATCAAATATCAAACAGGCCTTTTTCACATTAAATGCTGCGACTGGCCAGGAGGCTTGACGCAGCAGTGCTGTCGGAGGGGAGAGACCGGAATCAGTAATCTCAGCATTACAGAGGAAAATGAAAAAAGGAAAAAACTGAGCGGAGATTAAAATGGCCGAATGAATAATTAATTAAAGTTTGCCTGATACGTTTCCAACATCCATCTGCAGGGTCGGCCATTTCACTGTCAAAGGAAAAAGCGCACCCCCCCCCACACACCACATGAATAAGCCTCAACAGCCAATAACAGGCAGGGACATTACAGCACGACCTGTCAAAATCAATGAGTCACTGGCAATAGCGGACATGGGCAATACACGCAGATGGAGACATTGTGAAACTGCAAATGTTCCGAGGGTATTGTGGGAGCCATCTTGGCTCTGAGTGCTGAAAAGAAAGTCTGATTCAAAAGGCACAAGAACAAATTAACTGTGGGCCGCGGCCATGAACAGCAGGTGGACGTGCAGCCTTCTCATGAGCCTTTGTGGAAGAGAAACCAGACCAGTGAGGAGCAGAATTATCCGCCCTTACACATGCAGGGGTCACAATGACCTTCGTTGGGAAGTTTACCGTCCATTCAATTCAACATCAAGGACGGAACACAAAAACTCTTAAAGCCCCCAAATCTCATCATGAAAAACCATTCAGGCATATTCTAACAACCCAGGGTCAAGGCAACCTGTGTCAGGAACACCCAGCCATAACGATAAGGGCACAAATGTGCCTCAACGACCCACCGCAACAGCCATCTTTGTTGTGTTCTGCTAAGAAAGTGGACCATGTAATGTGTATGTAAAAATACCTGAGAGGAAGGTGCGTACACAGTGTTTGTCCAGGGTGCCACTGCCTTCTACGATTTCTTCCATTGCATGCTGGGATACGCCCTCCCATAACCAGGAATGAGCAGGTTACACAATGGATGTATGGATGGGTAGATGTGCATATTGAGTTAC
Organism: Gymnothorax reevesii; assembly: GCA_029721435.1. Lineage (NCBI taxonomy): Eukaryota > Metazoa > Chordata > Actinopteri > Anguilliformes > Muraenidae > Gymnothorax > Gymnothorax reevesii. Next base: position 54,538,219 of record CM056584.1, on the reverse strand, counting down.
CGCTGGGTACACAACACCAAAGTCTGTTCCTCTCAGTAAACCTGTACCATGTCACTGCAGCACATGGAGACGTTCCTGAAAAAGGTTTTGTTTGTGGGATTCTAAGATCAACCAGTGCATCGGGGCTGGAGAGAAACGTCCTGAAAGGCGTGATGTCATCAGCTTATCAACCCCTGAAACTCTTATTCTTCTCCTATATTTTTCCTTCAGTCGGCTTGAAGTCAGAGAAACATTGTTTTTCATGTTATTAGACAAAGTCACATCCATATTCTGTATCTGCTGGTTACAGCGCTTCACTGGAGCCACATCACACTTATACTGAGGAAAATATTCAAAACCAGGACGCCATGTTTTTATGGGCACAGCACTACATCAAAGGGAGAGGACCCAGATTGCGGACATCATGTGCACACATGTCCCTGTGATTCAGCGGGACAAGAGTCGGGATCTTGGGAAACGCTGGAATCTCCTCTGCAATGTAAAACAGGCCTGAGGTTCCACAGGTATGAAGACAGCAGCTGCGTTTCCCGGGAGGTTTTATGCGGTCAGAAGGTGTAACTCACTGGGACACCAGAGACCCTGGGATGGAACCAGTTCAGCGGCCCAGTCAGCAACTCACAGCTCTGCACAGAGTCCGACAGCAGCACCCGCTCACCGCACGCGCACCGTACGCTGTAGTCACACACCGCACGCGCACTGGTCACACATCCACTGCCATTAAAACTGCATTTGAAACAGTGAAGAATCTCTATTCAAAGTTCTCACATAATTACCAGGACGAACCCCTAGGAAAAACATCGACACTCAGCAGCTGCTACAGCAGGTCAGCGCAGAGTAAAAGCAAAGGAAATGCACAAGCGTCCCGAGGCTGTGGGAAGAGAGTCCCAGTAAGGATCGGGGGGAAGGGGGGTCCTACGTCCGAAAATCCAGCATCTCGCAGGATAATCTGCACCTCTATCTCCCGGACTGCACACTAAACGGAGGGAGAAAATAAAAATAAAAACTTCCTGCTGAAAGATCTGGGGTAACATGTAATGGAGTCAGGTGTTGGCAGTTCAGCCAGTGTCAATGGCACCAACCAATGCAGAGAGGAGGGCACTTTCTGCGTGTGTGTGTGTGTGTGTGTGTGTGCGCATGACTGAGTGTGTGTGTGTCTGGGAGTGTGTATGTGTGCGTGCACGACTGAGCATGAGTGTGTGTGTATGTGTGTGTGTGGGTGTGTGCGCGTGTGTGTTTTTGTGTATGTGTGTGTGTGTGTCTGTGTGTGTCTGCGCATGCGTGCGTGCGAGTGCGTGTGTGTGTGTGTGTGACTGACCGTGTGTGTGTGTGACTGAGCATCTGTGTGTGAGTGTGCGTTACTGAGGGTGAGTCTGTGTGTGCGCGTGTGTTTTTGTGTGTGTGTGTGTGTGTCTGTGTGTGTCTGCGCATGCGAGCGTGCGAGTGCGTGTGTGTGTGTGTGTGTGTGTGTGTGTGACTGAGCGTGTGTGTGTGTGAGCGTGACTAAGGGTGAGTCTGTGTGCGCGCGTGTGTGTTTTTGTGTGTGTGTGTCTGCGCATGCGTGCGTGCGTGCATGAGTGTGTGTGTGTGTGACTGAGCGTGTCTGTGTGTGTGTGTGTGTCTGCGTGACTGAGCGTGAGTGTGTGTGTGTGTGTGTGTGTGTGTGTACGCGTGTGTTTTTGTGTGTGTGTGTGTGTGTGTGTGTCTGCGCATGCATGCGTGTGAGTGCGTGCGTGTGACTGAGCATGTGAGTGTGTGTGTATGTCTGTGTGTGGGCGCGCGCGTGTCTGCGTGTGTGTGCGCACACGTGTGTGCTCGTGTGACTGAGCGTGAGAGTGTGTGTGTGTGTCTGGGTGTGTGTATGTGTGCATGCGCGACTGAGCGTGAGTGTGTGTGTGTGTGCGCGCACTTGTGTGTGTGTGTGTGTGTGAGTGAGCACGTTAGTGTGTGTGTGTGTGTGTGCGCGTGACTGAGGGTGAGTCTGCGCGCGCGTGTTTTTGTGTGTGTGTGTGTGTGTCTGTGTGTGTGTGTGTGTGTGTGTGTGTGTGTGTCTGCGCATGCGAGTGTGCGAGTGCGTGTGTGTGTGTCTGTGTGTGAGACTGAGCGTGTAATGTGTCTGTGTGTGTTTGCGTGCCTGAGCGTGAGTGTGTGTGCGCGTGAGCGCGCGTGTGACTGAGCGTGAGAGTGTGTGTGTGTGTGTGTGTGTGCGTGCGACTGGGTGTGTGTGTGTGTGTGTGTGCGCGTGTGCCTGCGCGACTGAGCGTGAGTGAGTGTGTGTGTGTGTGCACGCGCATGACGGAGCCTGAGTGAGTGAGTTGGTGTCAGTGTATAAGGCCTCTATGCTAAGACACCCCCCCCTCCCACACACACACACACACACACACACACACACACACACACACACACACACACACACACACAGTTTGACCAGAATGAATAAAATGAGTTCAGAAACAGATGCTGATTTTTCTTATTCTTTTCATATTTCTTTCTACGATTCTTTGACTCTTCCTCAGATGATAAATGTGAAATGTGCATCAGGTTCTCACTCTCACAGCTGTGCAGAGATCACTGCCATCACTTCCATGCACCTCCATTACAGTCATTCAACAGCTTGATTAAGCTGTATCTTTAACAAAGATATTGATGAAAACAAAACCAATTTTGTTATGAATAATAGCATGTCTACGAGAAATAGACATACACACACATAAACAAACAAACATCACACATACACACAAACCACACAAAAACTACCTGACTAAAACAGCATCAGTACTCAGAAACACACCATGAACCATCGCATGATTGCTAATTTTTCATAAGTGCACAACACAAACTCAAACTTAAATCCTCTGTCAGAGTGAAGATGGATCAGAGGCCAGGATTTCAGGGGCAGGAGCACAGTTACAGCACCACCCTGTCAGGTAAAACACAGCCCTGCTCAGTTAACATTACAGCACCACCCTGTCAGGTAAAACACAGCAGTGCTCAGTTAACATTACAGCACCACCCTGTCAGGTAAAACACAGCAGTGCTCAGTTAACATTACAGCACCACCCTGTCAGGTAAAACACAGCAGTGCTCAGTTAACATTACAGCACCACCCAGTCAGGAAAAACACAGCAGTGCTCAGTTAACATTACTACACCACCCTTTCAGGTAAGACACAGCAGAGCTCAGTTAATATTACTGCACCACCCTGTCAGGTAAAACACAGCAGTGCTCAGTTAACAGTACAGCACCACCCTGTCAGGTAAAACACAGCAGTGCTCAGTTAACATTACTGCACCACCCTGTCAGGTAAAACACAGCAGAGCTTAGTTAACATTACAGCTCCACCCTGTCAGGTAAAACACAGCAGTGCTCAGTTAACATTACTACACCACCCTTTCAGGTAAGACACAGCAGTGCTCAGTTAACATTACAGCTCCACCCTGTCAGGTAAAACACAGCAGTGCTCAGTTAACATTACAGCTCCACCCTGTCAGGTAAACACAGCAGTGCTCAGTTAACATTACTGCACCACCCTGTCAGGTAAAACACAGCAGTGCTCAGTGAACATTACAGCACCACCCTGTCAGGTAAAACACAGCAGTGATCAGTTAACATTACAGCACCACCCTGTCAGGTAAAACACAGCAGTGCTCAGTTAACATTACTACACCACCCTTTCAGGTAAGACACAGCAGAGCTCAGTTAATATTACAGCACCACCCTGTCAGGTAAAACACAGCAGTGCTCAGTTAACATTACAGCACCACCCAGTCAGGAAAAACACAGCAGTGCTCAGTTAACATTACTACACCACCCTTTCAGGTAAGACACAGCAGAGCTCAGTTAATATTACTGCACCACCCTGTCAGGTAAAACACAGCAGTGATCAGTTAACATTACAGCACCACCCTGTCAGGTAAAACACAGCAGTGCTCAGTTAACATTACAGCACCACCCTGTCAGGTAAAACACAGCAGTGCTCAGTGAACATTACAGCACCACCCTGTCAGGTAAAACACAGCAGTGCTCAGTTAACATTACTACACCACCCTTTCAGGTAAGACACAGCAGAGCTCAGTTAATATTACTGCACCACCCTGTCAGGTAAAACACAGCAGTGATCAGTTAACATTACAGCACCACCCTGTCAGGTAAAACACAGCAGTGCTCAGTTAACATTACTACACCACCCTTTCAGGTAAAACACAGCAGTGATCAGTTAACATTACTACACCACCCTTTCAGGTAAGACACAGCAGAGCTCAGTTAATATTACTGCACCACCCTGTCAGGTAAAACACAGCAGTGATCAGTTAACATTACTGCACCCCCTGTCAGGTAAGACACAGCAGAGCTCAGTTAATATTACTGCACCACCCTGTCAGGTAAAACACAGCAGTGATCAGTTAACATTACAGCACCACCCTGTCAGGTAAAACACAGCAGTGCTCAGTTAACATTACAGCACCACCCTGTCAGGTAAAACACAGCAGTGCTCAGTTAACATTACTACACCACCCTTTCAGGTAAGACACAGCAGAGCTCAGTTAATATTACTGCACCACCCTGTCAGGTAAAACACAGCAGTGATCAGTTAACATTACTACACCACCCTTTCAGGTAAGACACAGCAGAGCTCAGTTAATATTACTGCACCACCCTGTCAGGTAAAACACAGCAGTGATCAGTTAACATTACAGCACCACCCTGTCAGGTAAAACACAGCAGTGCTCAGTTAACATTACAGCACCACCCTGTCAGGTAAAACACAGCAGTGCTCAGTTAACATTACTACACCACCCTTTCAGGTAAGACACAGCAGAGCTCAGTTAATATTACTGCACCACCCTGTCAGGTAAAACACAGCAGTGATCAGTTAACATTACTGCACCCCCTGTCAGGTAAAACACAGCAGTGCTCAGTTAATATTACTGCACCACCCTTTCAGGTAAAACACAGCAGTGATCAGTTAACATTACTGCACCCCCTGTCAGGTAAGACACAGCAGAGCTCAGTTAATATTACTGCACCACCCTGTCAGGTAAAACACAGCAGTGATCAGTTAACATTACAGCACCACCCTGTCAGGTAAAACACAGCAGTGCTCAGTTAACATTACTACACCACCCTTTCAGGTAAGACACAGCAGAGCTCAGTTAATATTACAGCACCACCCTGTCAGGTAAAACACAGCAGTGCTCAGTTAACATTACAGCACCACCCTGTCAGGTAAAACACAGCAGTGCTCAGTGAACATTACAGCACCACCCTGTCAGGTAAAACACAGCAGTGCTCAGTTAACATTACTACACCACCCTTTCAGGTAAGACACAGCAGAGCTCAGTTAATATTACTGCACCACCCTGTCAGGTAAAACACAGCAGTGATCAGTTAACATTACAGCACCACCCTGTCAGGTAAAACACAGCAGTGCTCAGTTAACATTACTGCACCACCCTGTCAGGTAAAACACAGCAGAGCTCAGTTAACATTACAGCACCACCCTGTCAGGTAAAACACAGCAGTGCTCAGTTAACATTACTACACCACCCTTTCAGGTAAGACACAGCAGAGCTCAGTTAACATTACAGCTCCACCCTGCCAGGTAAAACACAGCAGTGCTCAGTTAACATTACAGCACCACCCTGTCAGGTAAAACACAGCAGTGCTCAGTTAACATTACAGCTCCACCCTGTCAGGTAAAACACAGCAGTGCTCAGTTAACATTACTGCACCACCCTGTCAGGTAAAACACAGCAGTGCTCAGTTAACATTACAGCACCACCCTGTCAGGTAAAACACAGCAGTGATCAGTTAACATTACAGCACCACCCTGTCAGGTAAAACACAGCAGTGATCAGTTAACATTACAGCACCCCCTGTCAGGTAAAACACAGCAGTGCTCAGTTAATATTACTGCACCACCCTTTCAGGTAAAACACAGCAGTGATCAGTTAACATTACTGCACCCCCTGTCGGGTAAAACACAGCAGTGCTCAGTTAATATTACTGCACCACCCTTTCAGGTAAAACACAGCAGTGCTCAGTGAACATTACTGCACCACCCTGTCAGGTAAAACACAGCAGTGCTCAGTGAACATTACTGCACCACCCTGTCAGGTAAAACACAGCAGTGCTCAGTTAACATTACAGTGCCACCCTGTGAGGTAAAACAGTTGATTTCCTCAATTAACAATTTAAATTGGTTGGCAGTCTAATTTATTTCGATATCTTTTTTGTTTGTCGGGTTTTGAAATTTAAATGGCCATGAAAAATGAGAATCGTGCTGCTTAGCGAAAGCACTGCTATTTTTTGACCAGAGAATCTAGTCAAGCCCAGTCGTGTTCTAAAGCATACAGTTCTGTCGCGTAATATCAATTATCTGATTATAGTCACTGGCAGTTGTAACCTCAAATTTTACACGGTCACTCAGTCAGTTAGTGCAGTAATTACTTTTTTTAAATAAATGTTTTATTTTTGTGAGAACTTTTGTTTAGTTTCAGTTCATCTCAAAATCATAAATGAATAATTGTTACAGTCTCTTATGGTTGTGACAGCCAGCCATTACATATTGAAATCCCCCCTGACAAATTGAAAATCCCCCCCCAAAAAAAAGTTGGAAAGGGGGAAATCCCCCTCTGAAAATTTTTTTGGCAGAAGCCCTGAATGTGGACTGAGCTACACATCCTCGGCCGTGACAGTGTCCCTTTCATGTTACAGTTTCCACAGGTTAGCCACTGTGTCACTGGGGCAGTACCCTCAAAAGGTACTGCTGTTGTACCTTAGAAGTGGGTTTTTATTTGTTTTGGAACATTAAAGTACCCTTTAGACCCTAAAAAAGTTCACACAGGTACATTGAGGTCCTATAATTAGCCCTAAAGGGTACATAATACCTTGGGGAACAGAAATGGACTCCTGCTGTACCCCTATTTCTGAGAGTGTACAAACCTGGAGGATGAAAACAAGAACTTACCATATACTGGTTTTGCCACCAACAAACAAGTAACAATGCAAGCTGTGCGTTCCAAAAACTATTGTCAAGTTGGCATTGCGAACCCCAGGGACAGCTGTGTCCTTGCAGGCCTGTGAGTTGTGTTCATGCCAACGGTTGGCACTGTATTCAAGTACCAACCTCCCGCCGAGAATCCACAAACGCCACCCCAGCGACGAGCCACTCCCTGATCACCCTGCGATGCTTCTCATAAATGCATTTCTAAAATGTCATTTTTGCTTCTAATTACCCGAAGACGACGAGGAAAGGAAGAGATTATCATGCATTTAGTCCGACAGCGAAACCGGCTCATAAAAACATAATAACAATAACCGCACGGCGCAATAATCTCCAGCGCGGTCGGAACCGCATTAATTATGCATGTTGTCATTTCGGATGTTTTTTTTTTTTTTTTAAAGCACCCGGTGGGGGCGATGCTGCTCATCCCTCTTTGCAGAATCGCTCTCCCTCATGCGGCTACGCTCATAAATAAACACCAGAGAAGGAGGTGAGCAGTGTGGTGTAACAGTCATTAGCCATAGGTACGCTCAGCGGTGACGATGATGATGCGATTGGGGTCTGATTCCAGCACAGACGGTTTTATTGTTCAGTTTGATCACAGAGAGGCTGATTTCCCTCCTGTATCGCTGACAGCTGCGATCGATTCAGGCCGCTCATCATCCATCCACACATCCATTATGTCACATCAATCAGCCTGCATATTCCAGGGCAGGGTCATGCGCTGGCTTTCCCAGCATGCAACGGGGGAGAGGCAGCAAAACACCCTGGAGGGTTCACCAGCCCACGCAGGAATCGCACGTGTCGTTCACTCACACACTCATCGCTAAGCGTAATGTAGAGACTCCAATCAGCCCGTCTCTGGTCTGGGGGAGAAAGCTGCCGTACGCGGGGTTAACCCAAATACACACGGGGAGGAGCTAAAGACTTGACACAAGCCGGGATCAAACCCACAACCTCCTCGTGGTGAGGTAGTGCTGTCATGGCACCATCGCATTCTCCTGCGTGTGCGCTGCAGCATGCACCGCATTCTCCTGTGTGTGTGCTACAACATGCACCGCATTCTCCTGTGTGTGAGATACAACATGCACCGCATTCTCCTGTGTGGGAGATACAACATGCACCGCATTCTCCAGTGTGTGAGATACAACATGCACCGCATTCTCCTGTGTGGGAGATACAACATGCACCGCATTCTCCAGTGTGTGAGATACAACATGCACCGCATTCTCCTGTGGGTGAGATACAACATGCACCGCATTCTCCTGTGTGGGAGATACAACATGCACCGCATTCTCCAGTGTGTGAGATACAACATGCACCGCATTCTCCTGTGGGTGAGATACAACATGCACCGCATTCTCCTATGTGGGAGATACAACATGTACCGCATTCTCTTGTCCGTGAGATACAACATGCACCGCATTCTCCGGTGTGTGAGATACAACATGCACCGCATTCTCCGGTGTGTGAGATACAACATGCACCGCATTCTCCTGTGTGTGAGATACAACATGCACCGCATTCTCCGGTGTGTGAGATACAACATGCACCGCATTCTCCTGTGTGAGAGATACAACATGCACCGCATTCTCCAGTGTGTGAGATACAACATGCACCGCATTCTCCTGTGTGGGAGATACAACATGTACCGCATTCTCCTGTGTGGGAGATACAACATGCACCGCATTCTCCTGTGTGTGTGCTACAACATGCACCGCATTCTCCTGTGTTTCTGCTACAACATGCACCGCATTCTCCGGTGTGTGAGAACATGCTACAACTGTGCTGACAAGGCCTAAGCTAAACATGCTCAGCTGAGAATAACAGGACCCTACCTGACCAGAGCTCTGAAGTGCTTTCAGAGATCTGCGCTCTGCTCTTACAGCATAAATACGGGTCTGTAAATAATCTGATGTACTGAGCATGAGAGCAGTGACTGACCCAGCAACTCGATTTTTCACTCATTACAGGGTGAATATAAACACAACAAAGTTTACAATTAAAAAGAAGCTTTAGGACCAGGGTGACGACACAGCCCTCATAATACACAAAGCTATAATACAATTCAATTGTGAAATTATCTGCGTTTCAATGGAATATAGCGATACGTCATGAATTATTTCAGTTTTTGGCTGCCGATTTTGTCCCCATCTCAGATATATCGTGATCGAATAAAGCTTTTACTTCATTCAGTTCACTTCAGTCTTAATTGTGCTTAAAGTTGAACAGTCAGATGAGAGGTGCACAGACTTGACAACACTGTCATAATCAATAAACACATTCAATTTCGTACACAGCTTCTGAGCTCTAAATCAAATCATAAAATATCGATACTTGGCAGGCGCGCATTGATAAAATTCCGTCAGGCAAAATACTGCAATCGATCCCGTCACCCACTCAATCCAGAAGTAAACTCAGCGTTGAGTGACGGTGTGGAGCTACAGTTTCGTCACTCGGCGATGTGTCCCGTCCCTGCAGTGCCAGCCAATCAGCTTTGATAACAGACCTCACAGATGCACAGATCCATATCTGCAGGGAAAAGCAGGATTTACCACGACGCCACAACGATCAGCCGTCCACAGGGACATCAGGGCAGGACCACAGCTGTCTGCAGCCCGATATCGAAGAAGAGACAGCGAAACTCTTTTGATTACAGCTGAAGGTTTCACCTGCATAATGGCACTGCACGCACAGGCCTGGGCTGTAATAGCGAATATCAGTGGGAGTGGGAGAGAGAGGGGTCCAGAGAGGTTGACAGGTGGATGGACAGAACACACAGGAGGAGAGGAGAGGAGAGGAGAGGAGAGGAGAGGAGAGGAGAGGCGCGCAGATCAGATCAGACCGAGGAGCTGACAAAGGTGACCAAGAGAGCGGCTGCCAGATGAAAGAGCGGTGAATGTAATGGCCAAAGAGGCAGCCTACTTTCCTCCCCTTTTCGTCCCTAAAATAAACTCACAGGGCTCCGCCTCTCTGAGGATGCATCTTGGCGTAATGGGATCGGCGCAGAACAATCGCTAGCTCCGCTCTCCGCAAAACTATCAGGTCCAAAAGAAGTCCGTAAGAGGCCATATAGTGTAAGAAATACTGAATTACTCCCTAAATCAGCTCACGGACAGAGTTTATTTAATGTAATTATGCTGCTCGTTCTGTGCAGAGGACGGCACATACTGGGAACAGCTGCACTTACAGCCAAACCCAGGTAAGGCCCAGTTTTCTCACAATGTTACTGCCATGTAGTGCCAATGTTATGCTTCTAAAACTTGGCAGTAAAACCGTGAGAAGAGCGTGTTTGCAGCAAATCTGTCCCGACGCGCGTTAAACACCACCAATGACATCCCCTCCGTGGCCCTTTTCCCCTTCCTGAAGTCCGCAGAATCGTCGCGCTGAAGTGGGCTGATCTTCAGTACCACGGTAACCAAACACCAGTCCTACAACATGGCCGCCGAGCCCAGGCATTCACAGTTGGTCAGGATGAATTGTGTGACGCCATTGGCTGCATCACGGCGCTGGCCCCTGACACTCAAAGAATCAGACTCGCCAGCCCACAGGTCGAGAGATTTTCGGTGGTGCAGCTTTTGCAGATCTTAATCATCGCTCGCACCGAACCGCCGGGAGATTACTGCCAGCCTGCCTGCCTCGGCTCCGTCCCATTACAAGGCCCCTCAATCCTGATAACAGGCTGAGCGAGTCTCCTTCCCCGAACAGAGCCATCGCAGATCCCACCGACAGAGCCCCACACGGCCCCTACGGCCCCATAGCTTTCCTACAGCAGCCAGAAACTGAGCCTTCTCTCACTCTCTCTCACACTTCTTCAGAGAATCTTCTCCAGAATGTTCCAGAATCACACCCATCATGGAGGACTACTACTGCCATTACCTTTCCCAAGAGTCCGTTTGTTTGCATGGATGTCCGTAACAAACATCTAGTCGGCGCTACATCTACTGAAGGAGAGGAAAGATCTTTAGCAAGTCAGACATGGTACCTCCCCACAGAGGGCAGCTGAACTCATTAGGTTCTGAGGTCATCAGGTCAAAGGTGAAGGTCACACAAGGTCAGCTGCAGGCGAAGGCCGAAGATCAACTTTCAGGGCGTACGAAGCGAAGGCAGGAGGCAAAACACTCAGCCCTTAGTGTTGAGTAGCACCTTCTTCGGAACCGGCAGCGAGACGATGTGAGGAACAGCGTTGGACGAGAGGTCTGCGGTCTCTCCACTTCTGCTCAAGGCCTCGGGCGCACAGCGTGACCAGGGGGTCGGAGACCGCCTCTATTCAGCGATACCCTACACATCTCCACACTCTGACGATGACAGCAGGGATTAAAAGCTGGGATTAAAAAAACAAATTTCAGAATCTCCATCTACAATACACACTTCCAAACAACTATAATCAAGAGGAGGACAAAAACGAAGGGTTAATTCTCAGGAAAAATGTTCACTTGATTTTAATTTTACGACATCTGGAGATGCAATAAGCGTGAGTAGATCTTTCATGTCCACAGTAAACAGCTCAGCTGTGAGGGATCTGGTCCCGCAGATGCTTCTGCAGTCTTTTCAAAAGCCGATGACCTCACGCCGCCCGGCAGCCCGAGACAGTGTAAAACTGAACAATAACCTCTGACCTCACGCCGCCCGGCAGCCCGAGACAGTGTAAAACTGAACAATAACCTCTGACCTCACGCCGCCCGGCAGTCCGAGACAGTGTAAAACTGAACAATAACCTCTGACCTCACGCCGCCCGGCAGTCCGAGACAGTGTAAAACTGAACAATACCCTCTGACCTCACGCCGCCCGGCAGTCCGAGACAGTGTAAAACTGAACAATAACCTCTGACCTCACGCCGCCCGGCAGTCCGAGACAGTGTAAAACTGAACAATAACCTCTGACCTCACGCCGCCCGGCAGTCCGAGACAGTGTAAAACTGAACAATACCCTCTGACCTCACGCCGCCCGGCAGTCCGAGACAGTGTAAAACTGAACAATACCCTCTGACCTCACGCCGCCCGGCGGTCCAAGACGGTGTAAAACTGAACAATAACCTCTGACCTCACGCCGCCCAGCGGTCCGGGACAGTGCAAAACTGCAGACCCAGATGTTTTACAAGCGTGTTAAACACACACAACCGCTGCAGAAATACTCAGCCCTCAGAAACAAAGCAGCCCTGGACCATGTGAAGAAAATGATTCTCGAAGAGATCAATGTCCCACCTCATACGCAGTTAGTCTCGGTCCGAGGCAACATCCCCTTCCGGTCTCTAAAGTACATTTTTCACAGGCACACATTGTCTCCCCATAGTCCTGCCTCAAACGCACAGTTTTTATAAATAGGCCGAGCGCTTGCAGCAGTCGCTGGGTCATACGTAAGCAAAACAAGGGGTGTCAGCCAGACAGGAATAGGCGCTCGAGGAAAACAGCAGGTTATCCAAGCGCGATTAGACACACTGAATGAAGATACGGCTTTTTCAATCTCCATTCATTCATTGCAGAAAACCCACTAACGTCAGTATTAGTCATTTTGAGAACATTATGCACTGTGCCGAGGTACTCTGGAATTCATTTGGGTCGACCATTTTACACCAAAATGGTTAACTATGCCAACATACACCTAGAGACGGTCCATTCATCTTAACAGTTTCTGCGAAAGGCAAACGACACAAACATGTACAGCTTTAAAAGTATCGAATGTTTTGGTTTCCCGCTCTGAACTAACACGTTTGCTATTTGCGAAAAGCTACAGGCGCCCCAAGTGTTACTGAACGGTGAGGTGCAACTTTCACATCCAACAGGACGACATCCGTTTCCAAGGTAACAGAGAGAATACGCACCCCAGCAGACAGACGGGGAGACACTGCTGGAAAACTCTGAAACAATCAGAATAAATCTACATTAAAACAAACATGTCGCCCCAGACTGGTGAGATACAGCGGCAGGAGACCCTGAGCGATGCTGCAGGAGCGGCTGGTGATTCGCACATTTTGTTATTAAATCAGTAACGAGAAAATTCAATTAAACCTGATTATTCTAACAGCTTACTGTAAATTACTTTATTTCACTTAGTCGAAACGATAGAATAAATTAGTTGCCATCATTACCCAATTACCACAAATTTAGAGCCAGTCTTCACCATCCCAAATAATGCTTCATCACTGCAGCATTAATGTTGCTGATGGAGAAATATTTCTCTGCAAATCGGATTCAGTTAACAGAAGCAGTTTTCAAATTCCCTGATTAATTTTCCCATAAGACTGGCACGATAAAAAAAAACGGTCAGTTTTTATTTTTATTGAGTACATATGTGTATCGTATTAATTTCTGTTTGATGCTGTGATCAGAAGCGCTGGCATGTGGGTTGTCTCAATCACCAAAGTTCCTCAAGAATTTGAGGAAAATCATCAGGAGAATAGCTAACGTTACTAGCAAACGCAGCAGATGGTAGCTGTTATTCACTCGTAAATTAGTCGCTGTAAATTAATACAAACCGTCAGCACAGAGCAAGTAATGTGCATAAAAGCAGTTGGGCGCATCTGAATATTCAGAACATCAAAACTAACAACCATTCATACATATTTTACAGGGCCTGAATTAGCTACAATACTCCCCTAACCTGGTAAAACCTAGTAACTCACTTTTTGGTGGAAATTGAGTTCGACACATTTTTGCAGTTATTAGGTTACGAAGCACCAAATAAAGTACCTACAGTCGTCACTGAGAATACTCACTCTCTCTTTTTTACAGTGAATTTATCCTGAAGGACTTAAGTTGTTTTCAGTTTTCTCAGTTTCATGAAAAAGTGAGTTACTAGGTTGAACCAGGTTAGGGGAGAATAGGATGGCTAAATCGCAGGTGTGTCGCGTAACGGTGACACCTTCCATTACAGGACAAATCATCTCCATGACTGCATGAACCCAAACACATGACATGACAGTAATACAAATGACACCAAATGAATGTAAAAAGCAATTTGCAGTGAAGTAGACTAATGAGAGGCCAGTTCCCCAGAGCTCTGTGGGGGCTGTGAGGCCAAGTTCCGAAACGCTATTGCATCATATAATCTGTGAGGGCTAATCTTTAATGTCCCTGTTCTTAAACTCGGCCTGAAAACATCCATTTTAACTGGATGACTACCTCATCTCATAACTGTCCGTGGAAAATAAAAATATTGTGGGCGAAATGTGTTATTCTTGTCCTTTTTACTCCTGGTCGGGTCTCAACAGATTTGTTAATGCAGTGTGGTGGAACTTTCAAACACACATACACACATGCACAATAATACCCACACACAAGTGCGCGCACACACTTTTTCATAACACCACGAAAACAAACCGAATCACAAGCAGCCAAATCAAACCATCAGTTGACAGACGGAACATAAATATCTTTCTCCATCCAAACAGAGACATCAATAAGTGTCAATAAAGTGACAAGAACAAAACGTTGCACATTGTTGTTCAGCCGTGTTCCTGCTTCCGAGGACGTCCATCTAAGACAAAGACTCCAAGGTAAGGGTGACAGTTGCTGTGTAGCGCTATTTTACGGCGAGACAGCGCAGTTCATTGAGAAGCTCTGTTTATACGAAAATGTCTCGCAGGAAATAAATCACATTTTCTCTGCTTCCTCCACCGTCGGCTCGCCCGAACTCCCCACAGCTGTGTTCCGACACCACGGAGGGAGAAAGCAAAGTCATTTTTCTTTTTTCGTTTGAAATACTAACGAGGACAGGATATCTGACGGCCTCAGTCGCCATGAAAGATGCTGTCAAAACAGCGGAAGAGGTAACGACACTGACTTCACAATAAGTTTGGACGATGCAAATCGCACAGCAGCCTTTGTTCTCTCCGGCGTTTGATCGTCCGTCTGTCGAGACCACAATGACGCACATTAATTTTTTTTATGTAAGCATGGAAATTTTCATCCGATAGAGCACTGCTGCTCTACCAACAGAGAAAACAGACCATTTCATGTAATGCACCAACTGCCTTGATTGTTTTCCGTTGTCTTGCGTTTATGTGTGTGTGTGTGTGTGTGTGTGTGTGTGTGTGTGTGTGTGTGTGTGTGTGTGTGTGTGTGTGTGCGCGCGCGCAAGCTTGTGTGGGCTTTCACCGTTTCGGCAGCTTCAAATGGGCGTAATAAAATAATTTGTAATCTTCACAGCCGTACTGCGATCAGCCCTTGCTATTCACCACCATCACAGAGGTGCATTGTGGGGGAAAACGTCTTAAGATTTTTTGGCCAAGAAACACTTACAGTAAAATGCTACAAAACCAATTCTCACCAGCTGAGAATTGGAGACAAAACTGCCTGAATGAAATCAATATTCACTTTCCACTTTAAAAGGAAGTGAATTTCCCATTTTTTACACGGTTAAAATTTTGCAGATTCAGCAAAATAAAAAAAATTAAAAAAAGACACATTGACTCCAGGAAACTGCAGTGTTCGTGGAAAGAACAAACAAACTCTCAAGATCATTTGAGAATGAAGTCAAAGAAATGCTGCAGGAAACGATGCTCCTGCGTTTATCCAATCCGTAAAAGCTTGAAAACAGGAGAAGTAAAGTCCCGACCGCCCGGCGCAGTGATATTCAGTCAGGCCGCGAGGTGAAGCGTACAGAGGTGAATCTTAACGAGCGCCGTCTCAGGAAGGAGTCTTAATTACTCCGACTCATTCATTTACTTATCCCCGAGTCCTGCAGGCCGTTACACCACTCATTTACTCTCCCAGTTTTATTGCAGAGCCATTTTAAATGTTCGCTCGCCGTAAACGAGCAAAACACTCACTCGATCGCGCAGTGATCGTCACGGGGTAACAAGGGAGTAGAAGAGCGCAGCGCAGAGACCCGCGGTCCTCGTTAGAGAGGACACACCAGGAGGGCCGCACCTGTGCTCCTCCTAAAAACTCTGGCCGGAGTCCGAGAGCTGCACTAAAGCACCACAGGAGCGAAACTCGCCATTTCACACCGCGGCGGCGCTCCTCAGCATCACCAACCACAAATACCATAAACAACCATCAGGAAGACGCCCATCGTGACAGTACAGCATCGTTATAGAGACGAGCATAGTCACTCTTAATTGTCATTGAGAAATTAATTCCGTTATGCTTGGTAAAAATACACTGCCATGTTCCACAGATCTCACAGGGGTAGCACTTGGATTCGAACCCCAGAGCAGCTCGTCAGTCATCAGGCCACAGGTCGCCCCTGGGGCTCAGTACTCAGCATCTATACACAGGCTGCACACAGTGAGTAAAGCTTTGGTTGTGTAACTCAGGGGTAACTCCGGCCCCTGCACCTGTCTGCAGACCTGTGGGGAGGGCGAGGCTTCGACAGGGCGGCTCTTTCATGGCGACGTGGCGGTTTACCGCCCAAAAAACTCTCGCAAATCTCGACAGAGGCTGCGGTTTTCGCCCAACGTGCGTTACAGCCAGCTACCCTTTTCCCCGCGGTGCTGTCATTTACTACAGCTTTCTGATCCCACACACTCTCCCTCTCTGATTCTCTCTCTCTCTCTCACTCACTCTCTCTCTGATTCTCTCCCTCACTCCCTCTCCGTTTCCACGGCAACTGAAATCCGCACCTTTCACAGAATACAGGAGGATGAGCCACAGAGAGCTCAGATTACAGCAGCAGCAGAATAACTGATGAGCTCAGTCAATACAGAGAGAGAGAGAGAAGGAGAGAGAAAATAAAAGAGGGGCTGATAAAGGCAGGAAGGGATAGAAATTCAGGAAGGCAGAGGGCAAAAATTCCCACCAAATTCTCAAAATACCCCTGAAATCACAAGGCAGGGGGCAAACAGGCACTGTGTTTTTCTACAGAATCATATTTCCTCCGTTAGTCAGTCACAGCGAAGAAAGTGTGTCAGTCAAAGAGGATACAGTCTGAACTTTATAATCCCTGACACCCCCCCTACGCAACATGGCTACGGTGGGCACTTTCCAACTGCCCCCCCCTCCTCTCAAAATGGAGTTGCCCTGGAGTTCAGTCAGCAGGGCAAAAATAGTCTGCTTTGAAAAACATATTCTCCATTATTCCCAAGATTCAGTGAGTGTGTGTGTTTGCGTGCGTGCGTGCGTGCGTGCGTGTGAGAGTGTGTGTGTGTGTGTGTGTGTGTGTACCCTGAAAATTGCATACATGCACTTTTTTTTTCCAGAAAATCACCAGTAATAATATGTAAATCCACAGGTGCCATCACAGCGATTGGCGCTTATAACGATCCCTGGGCACAGATACAGAGATGGTGCCTGTGAAGTCAGCAGGGGGCAGGGTTAACTCTCCCTCCTTAATGGCCCAATGGTCACTCCCACACTCAGGCTCTCCACACACACAGCCTTTGTGTTCGGCCGCCTGATCGTAACCACACACATTCCTCCCAGCGAGTGAAATCATTGTGTTGATTGCATCGCAGAGTCGATGTGTCATGAGAAATAAATTCAGCCCTCGGAGCGAAATTCTCTCCCCCGCAGTATGTTTTTGAGAACCAGCATTTATTTTCAGGTTATAGCGGCACCATCTACATGCAGCGAATGAAATGAGCCCCTCCCACCATACAGAGGCCAACGCACAGCTGCTCAGCAGGGAGAACCAGCAGTGAGAGGCTATTGGTAAGTTAAGTGCTTATTTAGATCGAGGATTTGGAAAAATTATGTTTGAGCCAAAAGTACTCAGCAGTTCTTGAAGCGAATTAAACTCTAAACGACAAATTTTACAGTTTAAATATTACGACCTGACACATTTACTTGTCCTTCCTATGGCAGCGAGAGCAGATAGTCTAATACCAGACCTCAATTACAGACGGATTGTTGTCACCAAGGCGACTCGGGGTTATCCTATGATCCGTCACCAATCAGCTGGGGCAGACGTGAGCAGACATGCGGACTGAGACAGCGACTGCGCAAACCTCTACGAACCCCCGAATCCCACAGGCGGACACATGACAGCGCATCAAAACCCCGAAGCATTTCATCCACTCAGCAGCGATCACGGTGCGGAACAGTGAGCTGATCCATCAGTCATCGATTCAGCCGATTACTGACCGCTTACAGCAGGGCAGCTTCTTAATAACCCCCCAGATTTATGCAACCTGTGCCTCGGGACTAAAAAAGTGAACAAAATTTACTAAATGAATGAGATTAGGCGTAAGAATCAGACGAACGGTGACAGCAATGCTTGAACAACGAAAGACAGGCCTTTCCCAGGTCAAACTAGGCAGTCCGGTCGACCGCAGCTGCATGGGTGTAACCCCGGAAGGCCCACTTCTCCCCTTTTTTGCACATTTTTCAGCCAATACTGTCGCAATGGCAACCAAAATCAATAGGTGTCATAAGCGAAGTATAAAATGTCCATAACAAATATGAAAGTAATCAGTGAAAAATGACAGCCTGTAGAGCGTCCACGAGAAAGTGTCCGCGGACGCGGATGTGGTGGCAGCGGTGGAGATGACATGCGTGAATCCATAATAACCGCCCCACCATGTCCGCGGGCCACAATAACCTCGCCACAGCATGGCCTGCGGGGTGAAGTTGTGTTTTTGACACGTCCTGCTGTCGTTAACTGGTCTACCAGTGGTTTATCAGCCTATTACAAATGATACTCAACAAGTCCTTTAACTCAACCAGCACTAACCAGCAATTATCAGCCTGGAAACCCAGTTTAAGAGTCAAGGTTAGCATTGCACCATGGGATTGTCGCATTTTAGATTTAGCAGGGAAGTAACAGAGACTGAACACTTTAATGTAGAATATAACATACAGCGCCCTGCATCATTATTAGCACCCCTGGTTAAGAAGTGTTCTTTAGCTTCTAATAAATTCAGTTTTTTTCTAAATATAGGACCACGATGAAAAAAAGAGGAAAATCTCCTATAATATTTCACAAGATGGGACAATACAGAAAGAGGGATCTTCAACCATTCTTCTTTGCACAATCTCTCTAAATCATCCAGTGACCTGGGTCCTGTCCTCTGCACTCTCCTCTTCAGCTCACTCCACAGGTTTTCAACAGGGTTGAGGTCTGTGGACTGAGATGGCCAAGGGAGGAGCTTGATTCTGTGTCTGGTGAACCATTTCTGTGTAGATTTGGCCACATGTTTAGGGTCATTATCTTGCTGAAAGAACCAGTGACGACCCATCTTCAGCTTTCAGGCAGAGGCCACCAGATTTTGATTTAAAATGTCCTGGTATTTCAAAGCGTTCATGATGCCATGCACCCTAACAAGGTTCCCAGGGCCTCTGGAAGAGAAACAGGCCCACAGCATCACCTGGTCTCATCTGACCAAAGCACACGGTCCCAGTTTAAGTCCCGGTACCGCTTAGCGAACTCCAGACGTTTGCGTTTATGATTGTGAGTGAGAAAAGATTTTTTCCGTGCATGCCTCCCAAACAGCTTGTTGGCATGTAGATAGCGCCTGATGGTTGCTTTGGAGACTTTGTGATCCCAGATGCTACAATTTGTTGCAATTCTTTAACTGAGGTTTGAAGAACTTTTTATTTCTCTTACCATCCTCCTCACTGTGTGTGGCGGCAAAATAGCTTTGCATCCTCGTCCAGGCTTGTTTACCACTGTTCCAGTTGTTTTAAACTTCTTAATGATTCCTCTGACAGCAGATATGGGCAGGTGCAGGCGAGTGGCTATTTTCTTGTAGCCTTTGCCTGACTTGTGAAGGTCGACACACATTTGCCTTACTTGAATGGTGTGTTCCTTTGTCTTTCCCATGTTGAAGAGTGGATAAGAGAAATGGCCTCTGTGTCACATCATATTTATACCCCAGGGAAACAGGAAGTGATGAATTACTAATTAAATGTTCCTAGATACTCTGATCTGTTTTGCAAACTACTGTAGAAATGACAGAAATACTTCAATTACATTTAATTCCTAGGAATTGTTATGGGTGCCAATAATTGTGGAGCAGGTGATTTTATGAAAAATCATTATTTCTTAGTCAGGGATTTTTTTTTCCCCTTAAAATTCACTTGACTTGAAGGTTACATTTTTCTACAATTTCCAGTGAGAGTATGCTTCTTCAATAAAAATTGAATTTATTCTAAGGCTTTTAACACATCTTAGCCAGTGGTGCCAGTAATTACGGCGGGCGCTGTATACACAGTACAGGCCAAAAGTTTGGACACACCTTGTCATTCAATGCGTTTCCTTTTTTTTCATGACTATTTACAT
This sequence comes from Gymnothorax reevesii, assembly GCA_029721435.1. Taxonomy (NCBI): domain Eukaryota; kingdom Metazoa; phylum Chordata; class Actinopteri; order Anguilliformes; family Muraenidae; genus Gymnothorax; species Gymnothorax reevesii. The sequence continues at coordinate 54,518,055 of CM056584.1, read as the reverse complement.
TGTAGATTCTCACTGAAGGCATCAAAACTATGAATGAACACATGGAATTATATACTTAACAAAAAAGTGTGAAATACCTGTAACTGAAAACATGTCTTATATTCTAGTTTCTTCAATGTAACCACCCTTTGCTCTGATTACTGCTTTGCACACTCTTGGCATTCTCTTGAGCTTCAAGAGGTCGTCACCTGAAATGGTTTTCACTTCACAGGTGTGCCTTGTCAGGGTTAATTAGTGGAATTTCTTGCCTTATCAATGGGGTTGGGGCCATCAGTTGTCTTGTGCAGAAGTCAGGTTGGTACACAGCAGACAGCCCTATTGGACAACTGTTTGATACATACGTACATAATTCCACGTGTTCATTCATAGTTTTGATGCCTTCAGTGGGAATCTACAATGTAAATAGTCATGAAAATAAAGGAAACGCATTGAATGAGACAGTGTGCCCAAACTTTTGGCCTGTACTGAATATATAAATAAAACACATAACGCTCCATCTGAACAGCCCTGCACACCACCATCTGCGATCATCACATATCCATGCAAAACCACAGCGTGTTTGAAAACCAACCACACAAGAACTCAGGAACAGTAAACTGAATGCTCATCTCTGAAATGCATTGTGAAATGATAACCTCAGGCAAAGGAGAAGTTTGGGGGTGTTGCAATGAACGTACTCTAGTTTTCTAAGAACACGTTTGTGCTCTATTGTACGATTAACGAGGAGGAGTTTTTGTGGCCAGAACAAGTATTAATTCCAGTAATTGAAAAGCCCAAGCAACTGCAAATGCACTTCTGTCGGATCTTTCCTTTTAGAATTCGTCCCATAACTCAAGGCCAAGGCAGTGAGGAATTTGGAGCAGACTCTCTGTGAAGCAGCCAATATCTGCAGCCTCCGTCTGTATTAGACTCTTGTTTCTGTTTGTTTAGTATGGATAAGAGAGCAAAAACCATCTCTCTCTAATGTTTTTCTTTCAAGGGTTTTACCACATTCACATTACAACTGCACCCACCGTCCGTCCATCTATATGTATGTATATATATATATTTTTTTTAAGAAATTGCGTTCTTTCTCAAATGAGGTCCTTTGTTTAGTAGACCTTTAATGCAGCTCAGTTGAGTGAGTGAGTGAGCGATCGATCGCACTTGAACGCAATTTCTTTAAAAAAATATATACAAACAGAATGTACGACCAGTAGTTCACGTTAAGATATTTTTAAAATATTCTAAATACTGTATATGATGCAGTTCATGTATTTACGGTGGCCAACGAGAGTAAATAACGCTAAACGGCCCTAAACATCTCCAAGTGGAGAAACGTGCTGCAGTTTTCAATTCACTGACTGAACAGCACATTTACCACCATAGTGAGGTCAACTTCATCAATGAAAATAACCAGGGCTCCTAGCTAAGTGGCTACATTAGACATTTAGGCTAAAAACACAGTGAAAATACGTCGAGTCATATTTCAATGTTGGGTCTTACGGACACTTGTATTACACTGCACAAGCAATATGGAGGCATTTTGTGTTTTTTACGTTTGAAAGAGTGGTCAGCAATAACTTCGGTTGATTTGGATTTGTCATCAATGCTGTTTTTCTTTGAAACTCCAAAAGTGTTTGGAGGAATAAAGAAATTCATGGACCCTTCGATTAGCCTTGGGGTGAGGAGATGATGAGTGAATTTTCAATTTTGGGTGAATTAAACCCTGAAAGCCTGAGGCTCAAAGCTTCCATTTCAGAGTAAAACAGTCACTAAGGGGCAGTGCATTAACAAAATTATAAAGTAACCCCCCCCCACCCCCCGAGGGGCAATGATATCCCCAACTGTTGTCAGGATTAAGACTATTAAGCTAATTAACGTGGAAACTCACTCTCGAAGGAACCCAAAATGTGCATGAAAAGTTGTTTGCTTTTTCCACAAAGATTTGATACTTTATCTGATAATAAACCATAATACTCCAGTATCTGAGGGGCTAACACACCCCGATATCTGAAATGCGAATTAAAACCCCTGACTTTACTAAACAATACCACCGCCGGGCCATTCGCCCACAGCGCCAAAACACGGGCACAAGCGAACAGAGGCGCTTTGGTTCCGCTCACTGATTGGAGGAGCATTTCACCGTGGCGACACAGGCTGGCTAATCTGCTTGCAGAAGCAAACGGGTGCAGGAAAGGGTTCCAACAGACTATTGCTGAGGACGATGGAAACAAGCGGACGATGGCGGCTCTGGTGCTGTGTTGATTTGGAGAGAAAAGCTGCAGAGGAGAGAAGTATTTCTCCCTTAACTCCTCCCCCCTCCTGCTGCATCTGGACCAAACAATCCCCACAAACCCCGCCCACTGTCATCATTTCAATTTCCCTCCAAAACCGCCTGCAGCTCAATCATTGGTATCCCTTCCATTTATGATTCTGTGTCTAATCAATATGAACTCCACTGTAAGGAATTTAAGGGCCCCTCCTAGGGGTCCCTTTCCCTGGCACCAGGGGGCCACAGACTTCTGGAGTTGATTTTTTTTGTAACCTTTTCTAAATTATTTCCACGCAATTTGACCAGCATAATACATCTGATAAAAGACTATCAGCTTAATCATTCAGTCCTAGGACACACAGCTTAAACGCCCCGGGTCACTCAAAGCCAGCGGAGGCAGCTGTTTATACTCCGAACATGGAGGAAATTATGATAACCGTTATTTAACCAGATAGACCATTGAGATAAAATCTCTTCTGCAGTTGTGACCTGGCCAAGATGGCAGCTCACAGAAGTTTTCCATCACGTCTTCATGTCTTGTTTCAGCACAGAGCCATAAACAGCCAAACACAACGAATGCCGCTGTCATGGCAAAGCCCATCGTGGGCAAAGTTGTCACACAATGTGGGGGAAAGTTGTCACATTAGATTTTCAACAAATAAGAACACAAATGATTGATTCGGACTGATTTTTTCCCTCTAATATTACACCAGGAGGTGTGCTGTCGTGATGCATCTTCCCCTCGCAGTTCCTAACCATCGTACTTCATTCCTTCCTTCAAAAAAATATCTCCTTATAATTATAGATTATATATCATAGCCTCCCCCTCTCCCATTGAGCCGCCACAGCGTATTTCATGACAGAAAACACTCATTACACTGGACGAAATAGGGCGTGTGCTTGTGTGAGAGACCAAATTTACAGTCTTGTAAATGAGGGCTTGAACGAATCGTGCAGACAAACACACACACACACACACACACACACACACACGCACGCACGCACAAGCACACGCACACGCACACGCATACTTTATTTATTCAGTTTATTAATGTTTGACAACACATCCGGCACAGGTTTTACTCCTCAGCTCCGACTAAGGGGCAGAGGGTATTTGTTCTCACGAGCGATGTCCGTCTGTCTTTCTGTCCGTCTGTCACGTAAACTTTTGTATTCTGCATCATAACTTGAAAAAACCTTCGTCAATCAACATCATTTTGCTCTGTTGTTTGGACTTGTTTACAGACAGAAGCCTATCGATTTTCATGGTGCTTGGATGTCCAGTATGGCCTCCAGCCGCCATCTTGAATTTTATATTCCGCAGGATAACTTGAAAACGCCTTTGCCAACTTCTTTTCATTCAATTCAATCTAGGGGCTGAGGGGTAAAGCTTTGCAGGCCAATTTTTTACAGGTATATTCCGCCATCCATTGTGCTCTTAAAAATGTGTAGGAATAAAAATCACAGTCTACTCACTCAGATCCTCACACCTCTCATTAGCCTGACCCTGAACGTCTTCGGACTGTGGGATGGATTCGGAGGGTCCAGAGCTGACTCACATGAACACGGACGGTAAGATCACACAAACACCGCACAGTGAGGCCCGGGCTGGATTCAAACACACAACCTTCCAGCAGAGAGGCGACAGCGTTTCCTTGCATGTATGCTACCTGCTCCAAAAATGTGCACATGAAATATCGGTCTCAAAAATCCATACGCTGGATCTCATCCTAGTGAAGGGAGGAGAGTCAACCTTTGAATTTTAATTCAGAGACCCTCGTTACAGACGCCTTCATAAACGAACATGGAGCGAATAATTAAGCGGTGATCAAAAGGAGACATAAAGACCTAACAGATGCAGCTGCCCAGAGCCAATCACTGCAAGTCGCAGCCAAGGCAAGCAAGCAGCACTAAATGTTCTCCCAATGTTCCTGAAATATTGAAAAAAACATTCCTGTAACGGTACAGGGATATTCTGGCCATTAGCTGGATACAGCCCAGGGTGCTCGTCATGCTAATCATATAAAAACACAAATTAACACGGCTGCAAGAACAGCAAACGTCCAAACATTAAAATTAAAAAAGCATGAATTATAATTTAATCTTCAATCACATTACACTAAGATCTGTCATAAAAAAAAACTTCAAAGAAAACTCTGAATTTAATCATACTGACATTTTTGTGCAATGCACTGGGCACAGCTGAAGAAAAGAGTGTGAAACTGCTGCGACCGGAGGGGTTCAGGAGGGTAAAGATGGCAGATGTGAGGGATCTGGAAGAGGGGCAGGTGGGGAACTGCTGTCCTGCTGAGCCCCATCACTACTACTGCCGATTCTCCCAAGGGAGGAGTTCTGGGGTCTCATCATTTATATCTGCGCAGCTCTAATGCTACACAGGTGTGAAATAAATGTGCTGCACAGTCAGAGAATATTCCCTGTTCTAAAATCATGGGCACATGGTACCGCATGCAGATTTTATTCCACACATTAAAATCAGCTTGAAATATTGCAAACATGTACAAGTCTGTCAAGTGAGCATGCATCAAATTTGTCTTTACCCTTCCCAAATCTGCAGGTCAAAGTGTCGTTTGAATCCTTTGCCATCGTCCCCACGCATGTAAACGAGATCTGTAATCTTACATCAGCTCATGCATAAATATATATAATCAGGAGTGTTTGTGTTCTCCTAAAACACACACCTGCAGCCCGTTGCGGGGGAGAAGGAGCGGCGTACTGTACACACACTCACCTCGTGTGCACCGCAGCGGATCGCCGCCTCAGATACGCAGCTGAACTCGCGAAATAAAGGGCAGACTGACACTGGGGGTGCAGGGGAGGGGTGGGGCTCACCATGAGTGTGAGATGGACGGCCTCAGATCTTAGGAGGGCGGGGGGCCGCGTACGCGGGGGGGCGCAGTAGATCTGTTCCTCTCAGGTGGGCCACAGGCCTGGTTCCATATTCCAGAGCGAAAATCCAGCAGGAATCTGCAGAGAGGGGGGCAAAACACGAGGGGCAAGGAGATTGGTCCGTTATTTAGCAAGGGGCAAGGGGATTGGTCGAGTCATTTAAAAGGATTTGCAGTTAATTAGACCAAAAGGGGGTCCCATCTCCTCCCCCCAGAGTAATGTGACCTTAGGGGCCTCGCTCAGGGGCCCCCCCAACAGCTGTACCCTGTCAGGCCCCTGTAAAGGAGTGTATCCACTGCAGCATCAGGGACAACAACCTGCGACCCTCAAGGGCCGGTTTCCACCCTCCCTTTCCTGGGAGTCAGGTGTAAATACAGTCTGGCCAATCAGAAGCACCAGTTGTTCGGTTAATAAGTTAATTTACCAGGGAGTCAGGTGTAATGACAGTCCTGCCAACAAGCAGTTATTTGTTCAGATAATTACCTGGGAGAAAAGAAAAGTGCTGGATGTGAATTTGAGGTTCAGGATTTCGCGATGACTGCACTACGGCCCCACACAGAACACAGAGCAAGAACAATCGGGGTGCAGTTGGGGTACATAGCCCTAAATATACACACACCCCCCCCAACTATACGGCAGAAATGGCTCATACTGAACACATCCATCAATCCTGCCTCCTGCTGTACAGCGAGGGTTTTTCTGCCGTTTAAAAGGTCTCATATTTTGCGCTTGTTTTTATGCAGAATTTAAACACTGACCCCTCAGTTTTCTATGGTGACAAACCGGTAGTGTGACGTGCCGTGCTGATATTGGGAAAGACTGGTCTGAGTCGTCCATCTCACCCGCCCCAGGGGCTCCGACAGCACACAGGGAGAGCAGATTTATCACCTGCTTACCTTCAGCTCCCTGTCTGGGACGGAGGGACGGGGGAAACGGGCGCTCACAGTCCTCTGCTGCCGCACTGAATCACGCCATAATGGCAGAGGCGTTAAACTGTCATTCCTCAAGCGTGTGGAGATTCAGAGGGTCGACCCAACCCAGAGTCAGGAACGGAAAACCAGTGCGGGATTAGTCAATGTTAGCCGCATTTTAAACAAGAAAACAGCCGATTCGTTTGTACCCAAGAAAGGGCCACCACCTTTCGCATGTTTGAGTACTTATCGGCATTTTTGGGCAGTTACTAACGTGTCATTGATGTATTGGTTATAGGCGTAGTTAGTTAGTTTTGGCATGTTTTGGCAGTCATGGGTGTGTTTCAGTAGTTACAGGCAGGTTTGGGTTATCACTGGCGTATTTGAGTAGTTATAGGCGTGTTTTGGAAGTTATAGGTATGTTTTGCCAGTTAAAGGCGCGTTTGGATTGTTACTGGAGAATTTTGGTAGTTATAGGACTATTTTTGGTAGTGGGCAGTTACAGATTTATTTGGGGAGATCTAGGCATGTTTGGGTAGTTTTGGAGTTTTTGGGTTGTTATTAACATGTTTAGATAGAGACAGCTCCTTTTTTGGGTAGTTAAAAGTGTGTGTGAGTAGTGATAGGTGTGTTTAGGGAGATATAGGCATGTTTGGGTTGTTTCAGTGTGTTTGGGTAGTTAGTGGCGATTTGGGTGGGATTGGAGATGCCAAATTTATTTAAAAAAAAAAAGAAGAAAAAAAAAGTAATGCATGAATTTAGCTGAAATTTTGTGGGTGCATTGCTATTACATCAAGGATGGACCCTATTGATTTTCACCGCGATCAGTGAAAAAATATGGCCGCCAAGGCAGCCATCTTGAAATTGTATGACATGCGAGAACCCAACTTTGCTCCCACTCATGAAGATTTAGATTGTGCTGCCTTGGTTGAGGTTTGCACTCTACGAGTGCCTCTACTTGTAGGTGTGTTTGGATAATTCCAGGCATGTTTGGCTAGCTATAGGAGCGTTTGAGCAGTTATGGTGTGTTCGGATTGCTATAGGTGTGTCTGAATAGTTATAGGTGCGTTTTTGGGGTAGGTATAGGTGTGTCTGAATAGTTGCAGGTGAGTTTGGGTTGTGTGCTTGGATAATCACAGGTGTGTTTGGGTAGCTATAGGTGTGTTTGGGTAGTCATCGGCTAAGCAACCAATAAGGAGCTTTCTTGGGTTTTCCCCTTGCGTGTAAACATTAATGACGAAAAGTCAAAGATGGACGATGCTAGTTTTATTACAAAGGCAAACCCCTGAAATAACAGGCACCTGAGGGTTCATATGAGGAGACATGCAGCACACCTGTGGTTTCCTGGGAAATGGGCCAGAATAGCCGTCCAACAGCTCAGAACATCGAGTTCGATGGCAAAGCAGAAAAGGTCACAGGGCTGATCCCAGGGGATGAGACGTAATGAAAAATGCAGGCGCTCATATTTCTGACAGTGTGTCACTCAGAGAACAGAAATGCTTACACGCTTTACTCACAGATAGACCTGCCAGGACCTCGGATCGCACGCCATTATATCCAATTACTATAAAAACTCGCCGGCAGGAGGAGGACGAGTGTTTTCAATATAGCTGAGATTTCCTCTCAATGTATATTTCTTTCTCCCTCCTGTTTGAGAATTTTTTCCCCTCACTAAGAGCCTTTTTTGTGCCATTTTCTATTTTGGGGCCTCCAGTCAGGCCGTGTGCATTTGCTGCTCTATAAAGAGTCTTTGTGTAGAGCCTTCGGCGAAAAAAGCGGTATAAATGAAAGTGAACTGAACTGCAGTCGAACAATCGCACAATTCTCAACCCAAACCCTCTAGGGGATTGGCCAGTTTAAGCGGTTAGTGTGTCTCACAGAATACGGTGGGGTTTGTCTCCGTCTTTCGGGGCGAGCGAGCCGATATTGCGATATAATTTTGACACAGAGGACTGTTGATAAACGGGCTCAGAGGGCCGAAATTCCCAAGCGAAATTCAGTGCTTTTCACACAAGGAGTTTAAGCGAAAAAGAATCTCCCGAAGACCTGATCATTTAAAGGGTTAAATGCATTTATTTCCTGCCGCTACAACAGAGCAGCGGCGCATTACAGACAGAGATTACAATGGAAACGCCTCCTGGCGATTTCTGGGCATCAGGCCACGGCCCACACATACACCAGCACAGAGAAGAGCTCTGTGGGAGGGAGGGAGGGAGGGAGGGATAGAGAGAGAAAAAATCTCTCTCCAAACACCTCTGCACAGTGACAGGTAACAGCTCTCCTCAGGAGTGGCGTATAAAACGGTGGAAATAATAGGATGGACGTGAAAACAAAACCTGTGAAACGAAGAGCGGAAGGGCCGAGACGCCAGAGCAGATGTTCAGCCGACACACGTATCCAGCGTGACTCACAGTTCATTAGACTGTCCCCAAGGGTAATATGGGGTGAGGGGCCTCGCTTAAGGGCCCGACAGCTGCAGTTGCATTACTGTGTCTGTGTTCTGGGTTAAACCACAAACCAAGCCCCTTCCAAAGAGGCCTGAACATTGAAACACCACGAGGCCCCAACAGCCAAACTCCATCCTTACATCCATCCTCATTTACGCGGTAAAAGAGGGAGCAGAGAACAGGAAGAGCGAAGATCTGGCGGGTAGAACACGTTGGCCACCGTGTGTGAGGAGAATCAAAAACACATCGCACAAATGCGTCCAGAAATGTATACAATCACCGAGCAAGTGCGCCTGGGGATTTCTGCGGTTTAAGGCCGCTTCTGTGGACAGAGCAGAGTCAGAGAGGAATTTCTGCTCAGCATTCAACACCTGCGCAGCTGGGATTAACCATTGCAGCAGTCCTCCAGCCTACAGGTGGAGCTAGAGAGTGAGATTTAGCAGCTGTTAGACCTTAATTCTGAACCGCTGCACTCCAGTTTACTCATCATCAGGACAGAGGATGGTCGTTCCGCGTACTTCGCCGAGAGCCGCTTCGTGAATCCCCATTCACACAGATGATGGAGGGCTGCATTCCAGCAGTTTCCCCACTGGGGTAACGGGCCTCAGCAGTGTGCTGATTGGCTGTTGGAGACATGCTGGTTTCCCCCGCGGTGATTCAATGCAGGCGACTTCACTGCCATTTTAGTCCTCCCGTTACGATCTCTCTCTCAGCAAATCACTCTCTCACTCCTTCCTCTACATCTCAACACATATCTCTCTCTCTCTCTCTCCCTCACATTGGCCTTCATTCATTCCCTCCATCTCTCTCTCACTCGCTCTAATCTGAAAGCAAAGGTCTCCATCTCTCGCGATCTTTCCTCTCTCTCACAAACCCATTCTCTCCAGCCCCCTCCCTCCCTCCCTCCATTTCTCTTTCTCGTCATGACAGAGCAGAAGAACAGAGGAAGAACAGCCCCATATGAGAACAGGAGGTAGAGAGGTTTCTCCGATCAGATGCTGCCACAGATAAACACTGCGGACTCCCCCCCCCTTCGGAGTTCATTGCTTTTTTCCGGTCTCCGATGCAAAACAGAGACTTTGCTCTTTAATCAAATTAAACACAAAGCAATCCCACATCCTAAAACAAACATTCAGTGGTGCATGTTGAGTATATTCTCTTTATTTGAGCAGGCAAAAAGCTTGAATTTTAGTGTGCGTGTTTGTGTGTTTCCGCGAGGGTGTGTACAGGTTAACGTGTGTGTGCGCATGTGTGTCAGTATATGTGCGTGCATGCCTACATGTGAATGCGTATCTACATGCGTGCATGTATGTGTGAGCACATGTGTACATGACGTGTGTGAACAGTACATACGTGCGTGTATGTTTGCACATGCAGGCATGTCTATGTGGGTAACCTGAGGACCTTCCATGATGATTTGTGCAGAACTGCTGCATGAGCTGACACCTGCCGTCAGACACCTTTGCCCAAGTTATTCTCCTCCCCCCAACGTGACTCTGTCATCCGAGCTCAGTTCCTGTCCCACTGACACTCTCTGGACTCATGTATATATATATATATATATATATATATATATATATATATATATATATATATATATATATATATACACACACACACACACACACACACACACACGACCTGATGCTGGGTAAATTACAAATTATAAGTGGAATATAAAATATAAAAGATGTGACAAATAAACAAGTATAGATGTGTCCATAAACTATAGATATAAATTCATGAAAGTCAATTTAGACGGGTGGTGACCATTCAACGGCAGGAGGACTGAAGTAACAGAACTTTAAAGTTCGCCAGAGGTTCAAGTGCACTTCCCAAGGGCATTTCTGATAGTACACTGACGCAGCTGGCACTGGTTCCCTTGGTCTGAGAGAATATCGCGATAGCTAGTTTTAATTATTAGATTGTCGTAATCGTCATGATCATTACCGGGGTAGGTCAAAAGAGCTAACGCTTGCATTCAGTATGCTACTGACGCCCCTGAGGTACCGGGCGGGCGAGTTAAATCGCGACCGTGAGGAGAACTTGACGGACGTTTTCGGGCGCCAGCGCAATCGCATGGTGAACATGGTGAAAAGAAGCAACAAAAAAAATACAACATTTTTAGAGCTGACAGTACTCCTTTAGTGCAGAAAAAAATCTGATCCGTGTTCAACAGACCAGAACATAACTCATGCTAAGGAGGCCAATTCAGTCAATTCAAGGAATTCAAGTTGACTTTCAAACCGCGAGTAAAAATACTGAATCAAACTCAGACCATCATATGCATTTCTCTCCATTGAAAACATTACAGTCCTTGAACGTTCCCTGAACCGTCGGAAACGAAGTCGGAATGATCCCAAACCCACATGAAACAGAGGAGGCCAGGAAAAGATTCCGGAACAAGAGCCGCGAGGGTAACCGCTACCAGAACAGCGGTCTGGGCGCCACGTCCGCCGAGGCCGATCGCAGTTCTCCGGTTTCCAACATCCGGGTCATCAGCTCAGCCGCTGAACGCCTCAGGTCTCGTGCTCATGATCTACGCCCGCGCAATCATTTCATGTCATTTAGCAGCCACCAGCCGTTCATCGGCCAATTAATCAACCATCGCTCCTGCTATTGCGACAATGTTGAAAACCCGAGGCCGCACAAGGATGAATATTCATTTACTTACTCATTCGCTCATTTAAGCCCTTATTTACTTATTCATTCTTCCATTACACTTCACAAATGGTTCTGCACCGGCTGCCGTTGCGGCTTTACTCTCCGCTGTTTACAAGCGTCTGAAGCCATTTGTTAAGAGACGGGAATCCAATTTACAACGGGATTAGAGCCGTGTTTACGGACTTTATATTTAATGTGCGGCACTGAATCTTCATCCGCGCCAAAGCGCTGTTTACGCTCCGTCTGAAAGTTCACAGCTGAAAAACAAGCACAGCGGTGCGAATGCGGATAAAAACACAAAGACATTAAGCAAACGTCTAGAGGGAGAATAAAATGAGATGCAACAGTAAAACCACGCAAAAATGCGAAGCCTTAAAATTCTCGAGAATTCCCATGGAGCAAAGCAATCAATCTTCCCTCTGCTCAACGACAGACAAGGGTTCATTCTGAAGCCAAAACCGACATGCGTCTTTCCACAAAATTTGTTCATCAATTATAGTAACACTAAAATGCGATTCAAGTAATTTACATCGATGTTCAGCACATCATATAACCATGTTACACACACACACCTGCACGCTGGGTACGTTGACCCATTAGTTGCCACACAACTTGCTAAGCTCTGGACAGCAACAAACTTCCGCGATTCCTACATCATTCACAATGTAAACAACCCTGAAATTTTAGCGAGAAGACTTAGCTTTAATCTCAAATGTGTCGTTTTCAAATTTACTGCTCCAAACACTGGAGTAGGCTACTCAGCATATAAACAAAGAAATGCTGCAGTGGAAATATAACCCCAATTCCGAAATAGTTGGGACAAAGTGTTAAATGTGAATAAAATCAAAACGCAATGACTTTCAAATCAGACCAGCCAGTATTTTATTCACAACAGAGATAACATAGCAACTGTTGAAACTGAGAAAATTTACAATTTTATGCACAAAAATGAGCTCATTTCAAATTTGATGGCTGCTACAGGTCTCAAAAAAGTTGGGACAGGGGCCTTTTTACCATAGTGCATCATCCCCTCTTCTTTTTAACACAGAGGGGGCATTGAGGAGACAAGTTTCTTGAGTCAAACCATTGGAATTTGATCCCACTCTTGTTTAATACAGGCTTCCAGCTGCTGGAGAGTTTTGGATCCCCTTTGATGGACTTTTCTTTAAATTATGCATCAAATGTTCTCAATCAGTGAAAGATCAGGACTGCAGGCAGGCCAGTTCAGCACATGGACTCTTCAACTACGAAGCTATGCTGTTGTTAAAGCTGCAGTATGTGGTTTTGCATTGTCCTGCTGAAATACACAAGGCCTTCCCAGGAATAGATGTTGTCTGGAGGGGAGCATATGTTGCTCAAAATCAGGGGTGTCAAACTGACTTTCAGGTGAGCTTCTGCTTGGTAGGATTGAAGACCTGCAGCCTCTTGGCCCGTTTACGGGTCAGTTCGACACCCCTGCTCTAAATCCTTTATATACCTTTCAGCATTCATGGTGCTTTTTAAAACACGCAAGTGTCCCACACCATATGCACTAATGCATCCCCATACCATCAGAGATGCTGGCTTTCGAACTGAACGCTGATAACAGGAGGGGTGGTCTTTAGCCCGAAGGACATAACGCCCATGATTTCTGTCCAATTTGGACTCGTCTGACCACAGGACACATTGCCACTTTGCTACAGTCCATTTTAAATGAGCCTTGGCCCGCAGAACACGGCGGCGCTTCTGGATCATGCTCAACAATGACTTCCTTTTCACATGATAGAGTTTTAGGTGGCATCTGTGGATGGGATGGCAGACTGTGTTTACAGACAGTGGTTTCTTTAAGTGCTCCTAGGCCCATTTAGTAATGTCAATGACAGAATCATGCCAGTGAGTGATGCAGTGGCGTCTGAGGGCCTGAAGATCATGGGCATCCAGTAAAGGTCTTCGGCCTTGTCCCTTATGCGCAGAGATTTTTCCAGTTACTCTGAATCTTTTGATGAGGTTATGCACTGTCGATGATGAGAACTTCAAAGCCTTTGCAATTTTACATAGGGAAACATTGCTTTTAAAATATTCCACAATTTTTTTACGCAAGCCTTCTTCACAGGTTGGAGAGCCTCTGGACATCTTTACTTCTGAGAGACTCAGCGTCTCTAAGACCTCCCTTTTAGCCTATCATGTTACACACCTGATTCCAGTTAACTTAATTATTTGCTAAATGTTCTTTCAGCTGATTCTCTTAAATATTAATCCTAGGGCTGATGAGCATGTGCAGCGCGTGACGTGTGACTGACAGGTGACTGACAGGTGGCTGGGGTTGGCGAGTTTGCGTGAACCTGAATCACCGCGGGTCCATCACTAACGTCTGCAGTGTAATTACAGTACTCTACAGTGTGAAACGGCCAACAGCGTTGCGAACCGGCCAGACTGGAGCCTCCACTTTCATTAGCAGTGAGGCATAAAGCAGCACCGCCTCCCGTCAACACAGGACCAAAACAGCTCAGACAGTCTTCAAAGACCTGGTTGTGAAAACAAGATTCAGCACAATGCCATGGAGGGGCCACATAAACATGACATGCGTGACACATCCATCACTTTTATTTCACCTTTATTTGACCATTTGATTTCACTGAAAATGCATTTTTCTTCTTACAGAAAAACGCCAGGTAAAACAGCTGCACTAAGGAAGATGGACAGAAAGCGCCTGGGGTTAGTTTGGGGTTAAGGGTCTGTGGCAGAGTCCTTCCAACCTTCATCTCTCCAGAAGCAACTCAGAGTCCAGAAACTCACCAGGGGCTCGAACCAGCATCTCTCCAGTCACCATCAAGCACCTGCCACGGGGCTCCCAGGCGGCCCAGAGCACCAACTACACATTTTCTTACTCACAGCACATTCATGTGAAAACCTTCCCCTTCAAAATCTGGAGCAAACTAAAGCCCGGTTGAGGTTCTGGGAGCACAGAATGCCGAGATCTCCCACACAGCCCAGAAGGCAGGGGTACACATCAGCTGACACTCACACTCACACTCACACTCCGGACTGTGGCTACTCAAACGCTGAAGTCAAAGCATTTTTAAAAAGGGGGCCATTTTTGCCCTCACAGGTTACAGCCCACACAGGGGCATTTCAGAAGCAGAGGGGCAAACGACAAAATATCATCTTAGTAAACAGCGAGGGGTAAATAATGAGAGACTGGAAAGAGGACACAACAGCTGTAAGGGGGCAGAATGATGCCCCAGGCCCTCCAGCCAGGCCTTTACCCCAAAAACTGCTACAGGGGTTTAAGCCCAGTCTCTCCCTCTCTGAGGGTGTTTTTGCCCTACACTTGTAGTAGTAATTTCATGCTTCCGTACTGGGCATGCTCTAAAAAGCTCAAGACTGCACGATCACAGGGTGTTAAATGAGTGCTTGTTAGCAGTGTACCGCAGTCCTCCCCGGCCACACACACCCTCAGCTCAGGGCCTTTATGGATTTACAGCTCTCCACTTTTCCTACCTTACTGTAAAAATGGTTGCATGATGTATTCAATGCAGAATTATACACAGGAGTATCCATCCGTCCATCAATTATCTAATCCACCTCTTACTGGTCAGGGTTGTGGGGGCGGAGCCTGTCCCGGCATCCAACACACACACGCACACATACACACGCCAGGGGGGCAGCTACCCGTTTTTGGGGGGGTATGCCACTACAACAACAGCGCTCCCCCCCCGCCCCCCCCAAACACCACCCGGTGTTCTCCACTTAATTATTCAATGACCGCGCAGTAGGTGGCGTTCTTTTGCGAGCGGGTGCGGCACGTTTCATTTTGTTGAGCGGGAGGAGATTTATTTCGTTGATAGTGCACACTCAATCGCGCCTCTTCCAGTACTCTTTAAATTCTACTATCTTGTAAATATCATAATCTTGTTTCTTCATCTGCTTGAGGCCATATGTTCTGGCGCCCCCCTCCTTTGTGTAGCACCCCTATGCACTGCATACCCACTTTTTGCGCCACTGACACGCGCACACACACACACACACACACACACATACACACACACACACACACACTCCTGCTGATCAGCACTTCAGAGTTTTCGCCGTTTATCCTGCCCGTCATGTCCTTGGACTGTGGGAGGAGACGCCAAACACAAGAGAAGATGCGAGGTGAAGCTCCGCACAAGAGGCTCACTGCGGGGCAACAACTCTGTGTCGTCATTCGGCTCCACTCCCCAATCATCACCCATTCTGCAGAACACAGGAAAACACACTGCGCTTTTTAGGAGAAACATCTGAGCCCTCCTCTGGTCCCAGGAGAGATGGAATAAGAGAGAGGAGAGGGAGGGAGTAAGTTTAGGAGGAGTGGAAAGAAGGAAGGAAAAAGAGAAAGAGGGAGGAAGAAGGCCTGGGGAAAGATGGAGGGATAAAACAGAGGTAGAGAGAGGGAATGTGCTGCGTTGGGCTGAGGTCCCCTTAATTTCTGCGTCCTGCTCATCAAGCCATTTGGAACACCCTCTAAAACCTGTCCTGCTGTGAGGCGCACTGAGCCCGTGTGCGTCCTCATTACTCCTCCGTCAGAGCGCACATCTGCTGTCCTTCTGTAGCCCTCTGAAGAGCGCGCTCCTTAAATCGTCAGCGTCCTCGAACGCTACATTGTTATGTATGAGTGCTTTATGTACAGCACTGTATATCATTTGTAAATGGAGATTTGTTACATACTATTTGTGCTGCCTTACTGGTCAGCTATTTCTTTATTTTGTTCATCATTCAGCACCCTCTGGTGGTATATCTGTAGAAAAACATGATCTGATGCAATACCACTTGTTTGTGATGAAATAAGACTAGTGCTTTCTCGAAGTTTCAGGCTTCTTCTTGCCTGGAGGGGGCCGGATCACCCAGGACTCCTGTAGATCTTTCTAGAAATTTCGTAGTCTATACAAATGCTGCGATTTTGGTCAGTAGAGGGAGTGTTTGTGTTTCGGCAATAGAGTTACATAGCGGCATTATAGTGTTATTATAAGATTAAACAGTGGATTATTTGTAGAAATCTTTGGACCTAATCAGTGAAGAATAAATTTGTTTCAGCTGTCATTGCTGGTTCTCTTTGTTGTGATTTTCAAGTTATAAAAACATGTTTCTGCCCTTTTAAGCAGTCATTGTGACATCATCACGGTATCACACCTCTGAATCAAGAACGTTCATGAAACGCACAAAGGTGTTGAAAGTCGGCCGTGCAGATTCGCGTGCGCACTGTAGCAGAATGGCTAATCACGCGATCTGCTGCATAATCCCGCAGTGGTTAAACACAGGATTGAGGGCGAGCAGGACACACACTCTAATCTTGGGTGAGAAGATGAGCTTGTGAGCACAACAGATGGGAGCATTTCCCAAAAGCTGGGGGGAGGCAGGAGGTAAACGTTCAAAGATGTTCAGTTTCGAAGACGCTCAGTACGAATGAAACGCTGGTCAGGAAGCAAACCAACAATGTCAGCCCAACAGATTTCACCTGCACTGTAGGACCACCGCAAGCTTTTAGCAGGCCACTAATTACATGATGTCCATCGATTCCTCTTACAACGGCCCAGGAAGGTCCGCAACCATTTAAAGTGACAATGTTAAAGGTTCGGTCCACATGCATACTCCCTCAAATTAAAGAGCTGACTGACAGCTCGGACACATCCATACCGGGGGCTGCAGAGGGAATTACAGTCCTGACACTGTTGACATGAAATACAAATACTGTACCTGCTGGATGAACTACCATCTGTTTACAAAGTCTGTTTGGGTCAGATTGGCCAGGATAAACCACCAGTCTGTGATTGTGTGTGTCCGCGAGTGCGCATGTGCGTGTATGCGTGTGCGTGTACGTGTGTGTACGTGTGTGTGTGTGTGTGTGCGTGCAATGCTCAAATCAAAAGATTGGAACCAGAATCTCTCTCTCTGTCCCTTTTCCACTTTCTCTGTGTTGAAAGTGTGCTCTGTGCTGGAGGTTGAGCAGTATTTTCAGATCCAGCCTGTGTTCAGCATCAGTGGGGAAAGAACAAGGACAGAATTCAGTAACTGAGGGTGTGGAGGCTGGGAGTGTGTGTGTGTGTGTGTGTGGGTGTGTTTTTAGCACAGCACGACAGATCTGTGGTCTTTATCAAGCATGGGGAGGCAAGAGTGGGGTGGGTGGGTAGAGAGGGCTGATTTCAGAAGGTCCTTTCCACACTCAAAGCCCGTATAATGCACTCCTTTACACACCACCCTCTATCTCACACACACACACACACACACACACACACACACACACACACACACACTCCGCTCAGCCTCTGGCTGACATTTACATGAATAGAAGGCCATTAGAACGGAGATAGACAAAACCCACACAGAGGAGCTCCAGCACAAAGGCTGCTGCGCTATGCTAAGCTACGCTTCGCTACGCTACATGCGGCGCAGCACCACAGCTAGGCCTCTCCATCAACCCCTTCAGAGAGAAGCCTCTATTTCTTCCAGATTTCCGAGCCAGTGTTCCAGAACGCCGTTGCCTTCGGTTACCACAGGTGATTGTGACATCACCGTTAGAACGTTCAGTACAGAACACTCTGGAATCATACAGTTGTGACTGTATGCCTTAAACTCTGCCATTTTAATCCTCTTCCCTGTCAGTGATTCGGTCTGCCTCCCACCCCCCTCCCTGTCTCCACAGCTAAGGTTCCTTTCCCCAGATCGGACCCAGATAGGGCATGTTCGAAGATAAGGATTACAGATAAATCACAGATTTTAAATCTTCAGTCAGACAGAATGCATCACCTCATTTCCCGCACTGCGCCTCTCCCAGGGAAAGCTCACTAATTACAGCTGTATTTCAGTCTGGACAGAAGAGTCGTGCATCTGCTATGGTGCATCCACATTAGATAAAGAGAGCGGCAAATATAGAGCTTCCTTTTCTCAAGGCTGTATCCAGACTAAATCTCAAATTACTGCCCATGTTTAAGGCCTCTAAATCCTCTCAGATGAATGTTTTTTACAGCACTTGATCTATTGATATTCTTTAAATTCAGATGTACAGTTGTGGCGATTCCTTTGGTTTTTAAACTCACAATCATCAGTGTGGCTCTACAGTACCTCCAAGACAACATCTCAGACAGTATGCATGCATCTCTATGGTACCTTCATCTCAGAAAGTAAAGGTATGCATCTCTATGGTACCTTCATCTCAGAATGTAAAGGCATGCATCTCTATGGTACCTCCATCTCGGAAAGTAAAGGTATGTATCTCTATGGTACCTTCATCTCAGAAAGTAAAGGTATGCATCTCTATGGTACGTTCATCTCGGAAAAGTCAAGGCATGCATCTCTGTGGTACCTCCATCTCGGAAAAGAAAAGGCATGCATCTCTATGGTACCTTCATCTCAGAAAGTAAAGGTATGCATGTCTATGGTACCTTCATTCTCAGAAAGTAAAGGTATGCATCTCTATGGTACGTTCACCTCGGAAAAGTCAGGGCATGCATCTCTATGGTACCTCCATCTCGGAAAAGTAAAGGTATGCATCTCTATGGTACCGTAATCTCAGAAAGTAAAGGTATGCATCTCTATGGTACCTTCATCTCAGAAAGTAAAGGCATGCATCTCTATGGTACCTTCATCTCAGAAAGTAAAGGCATGCATCTCTATGGTACCTTCATCTCAGAAAGTGAAGGTATTCATCTCTATGGTATCTCCACAATGGCCTCTCCTGGCTGGGTAAATGGAACTCTATGGTACCTCAGTCTGGAACAAAGGGGTGGGGGGGGGGGGCACTGCTGTCCTTACTTTACCCCGAACCCCCCACCTTTTCCCCGTAACCCATCCAATTAATCACACAGCAGGCGGTTCCGCTCGCTCAAACAAGGGTGCCACGGCTGACTGAGGGAGAACTACAGGAGGCATCTATTTATAACAGAGGTACAGTAACTCCGTTTAAAACTGAGACCATTTACCCACCTGACCCCCACACTTCAAACCTCTCAGTGAAGGCCGAGGGGACATCGACTGGATCATTTATTCTTTATTCTTTTATCAAGTCGGCATCCAGAAAGATAACAGGAACAAAAACTGCACAACAACAGCTCACAAAAAGCACAAAATCTGCATATTTCTTTGACTCTCCCGTGGAGCAAACATTGATACCTTGATTTACTTTTTTTTTTCTTTCCTGGCATCAGTTGCAAGGATGGAGTTAAGAGGTGGAGATGATCTTATCAGCACAGGACAGGCTCACTCACTGCATTTCCTTATTTAAGACCAAGTCCTGAAAACTAATCCCATCTACGCCAACATGGACTATAATTTCACACTCATCTGCCTTTGAGTTCACAGGAAGTAGAGACAGGAGGTAATGCAACACTTCCTCTCCAGCGAGGAGACCGACAGATGATCTGCAGGCAGCCTGGATCACCGCTTTTGGACCGGCTGTGACGGGACGACAGATGGGGTCCGGAGGATGAGCCAGGACACATTTTTGGGAAAAGCTTCCAAACGGAGGATGTAAGCGGCAGACCCCCCCAGCTCGCGCACCATAAATCCCTCCCATCAGAGAGATGGCACCTGTCACACACCACAAGCGGAGCTGGAAGAATGTTTTAGGGACGTCGGCATAAGTGTGCGCCTTAATTTTTGACCTCCTTTGCGATTCTAGCCAATGGGGTATTGTCATCCCCTCTGCCGTCCGTCTGCCCTTCTGTCTGTCCGTCTGTTCGTCCATCTTCCAATCGACTGTTACCGCTCTAGCTGATGAACCGTTGAAGGGACAGTCCTGAAATTTAAGCAGGTTATGTTCTGGTTATGTTGAGTGTCTTCAGAAACCTATTCGATGTCAAGGTCACCTCCAATTTTGACCTAATTTTTTCCAGGTCAAAGGTCGGACACGCCCACCAGTAAGGCACACTAGGGGGACATACAGTGCCGGATGCAATCTAGCTCTAGTTCAAAGTACAAATTCAGAGCATCACAAAAACCATTAGCATAGCGCCCTTCCACCGCATGGCCATAATCAAGCATCATATTTGAGGCTCATTTCCTGGTCTTGGTGCGAGACACGGCGTCAGAGGGCCACTGTAGGTCACACACGCACACACACACGCACGCACACACACACGCACACACACACACGCACACACACACACACGCACACACACACACGCACACACACACGCACACGCGCACACACACGCGTGCACACACACGTCCTCTCTGCAGTTAGTGTGCTAGCTGGACAAAGTATCAATAAAGGAGTAGCACAAATCCCCATCTCTCACAGTCCGTGAACAGCTTTCACAGAAGCCATGTGCAAACCCACTCCAAACTGAACACGGCAACACCATAAAACTGCGAAAACTGATGCTGAGACACTTTTAACCAGACCCAGAGAAAGTCAACAGTTGAGGGCAAAGCGATTTGGACCAGGTTTTTGTGAAGGCTGCCTTGCACATTCCACCTGCGGTCTCCATGCCAACGAGGAAAGACACGGACAGCACAGAGAGGCAGTAGAAACTATGATGTCATCATTTAAGATTGCAGAGCACAAAAGCAGCTTTAAACTTATAATTTTATATTTGGAAGCACAAACAAACCAAAAAAATAAAAATGTAAATAAAATCAGGGGTCTAGTTTCCAAGGTAGCAGCACCTCCAGCAGCGCAGGGGCCCCCCAACAGTGCAGGATTTGGGGGCAAGACGATCACAGGAAGTGACTGCAACAGCCTTTAAAAGTCTGAAAAACAACAAACGCCAAACAGGTTTATTTGCAAGCGAGTTGGCTGCAACGCCATTTGAGAGGCATCTCACGTAACGCATTATCCCGCCAACGGATGGGCACTTAGAAAAACACTGCTCTTTAACGCCGTCTCCTCCAAGCGCTAAATCAAACGCTAACTACCAAACTGGTGCGAAGACAATGCAACAGCTGTCTGCTCTGGCTCAGGACGAGTCGGGTAATTCGCAGACAGAGGAAGCAGATGCGCCCGAGAGAAGAGTTGGCAAACTTGCCGTCCTAGCGCCGTGTCTACAAACGCTGGGAGGAGGGGGTGGGGGGCGAACAAACACCCCCATTATAGGGTAAAAAGTCTTTCCTCTCAGAACCAAAATAAAAGGCACGCTGTACGCTACTGAGCAGCATGTGTTTATGTGCAAATGGGTGCGTTTGAGCGCGTCTGCAAGTAAGCCGGCTGCGCGAGATTCCCAAAAAAATTAGGCAAGAAGGTGCGCGATAAGCCCTCCAAACCCAGAGATGGCTGCAGCCATTGCGGGGTTTGGAGGGCTTATCGCGCAACTTCGGCAAGATTCTTGCCTAATTTTTTTGGGAATCTCGCGCAGCCGGCTTACTTGCAGATGCGCTCAAACGCATCCCATGTTGGGCTACCTATCGCAAACCCTGCTAACATGGCCGCCAATTCAGACTCCCCTCCTCCTCTCAGCACAGGACAAACGCTATTCAGACAGAACCATCCCACATAAACTCCGCAAACTTTCCTTACAATAACAAACCGGGCGATGCTAACGGTGTGGTGCAGCGAGTACAGAGACTGGGGTTTGCCGCCGCTCAACAGTAATTACGGAGGAGCATTAAAATCAATTTACAATACATATCAAGGAGGACGTTCAGCAGATTATGCCTCAAGGAAATGCCTCAGCAGGGGTTAAAGGTCATCCCAGTCCTTTTTGCACCCCCAAACAGAGACCATCCCCCACAATATGGGACACATTCAGCTCAGCAAACAGTGAAACAAAAGCCCAACTTCTGCCCCTCCTGCACCCACATTCACCATCAGCCCGATGACAGGAGCAGCTGGCAAATTAGCTAACGAGGGGGACACCGGGGGGCCTGTGAATGACATCAGGAGGTCCCTCCCAATCATGCCTATTCAATTCCTTTAAAAGGATCAGGCTGTTCTTCGAGTTCACACACGCTGTGGCAGAGGCGTACACACACACGCACGCACGCGCACACACACACACACACACGCACACACTAACACAAGAATAAATAAACACACACACAGACAGGCGCGCGCACACACACGCGCGCGCGCACACACACATGCACAGAGACGCACACACTAGCACACGAATACATAAACACACACACACACACATGCACAGAGATGCACACACTAGCACACGAATACATAAACACACACACAGACAGGCGCGCACACACATACACAGGCACACACATGAATATACATACAAACATACACGCGTTCACACACACTCACACACGTGAATATACAGACACACACACAAACACACACGTGCGTTCACACACACACGAATATACAGACACACACACATACACACACACACACACGAAAATACAGACACACACACAAACACAAACACACACATGCGTACACACACATACAAACATACACAAGGATTTAGCCGCCACACACTTTAGTCTACATGCATTTCCTTTTTAGAGCACTGTTTAAAATCTTCAAAAAGATGAAGAGCAATGATCCCAAAGGTACACAAAAACAAAGACAACTGAAGGTCAGACTCAAATGTCCCATTTTTTCTGTTCACAGCCTCACCAGAGCCGAGGTTAGACTTTCAGAGATTTATAAAGCTGCAACAGCTGAGCTGGCCATGCAGTACTCTGACCGAAGCAGCAGTATCCCAGAGAGAAAACAGATTTAAAAGGTCACTTTAGCCAAGTAACCACACACGCCTTCCTGTCTTTTCATAACCAGAAGGAGAAAATAACCAGTGCCAACGACGACAAACACACTGTCGCTCCAGGCAAATAACAGACACACATTATTTGGGAAGAAAGCAGCACGGATGAACTACTCCAGTCTAATTCTCAATATCTAGTGACCAGGTTGTATGAAATGCCCTAGAACTTGAAAACACCTCTAATAATTGCTAATGTTTGCATGTTCTCACAGAGCATTTGGCCGTTTGCAGGATTATGGACTTTTACCTTTAAGCATTTCTATCAAACACTCTCCTCAGAGCGTCAAATTCTCCAGAGGAAGTTCAGAGGCTCCGGTGTTCAGTTTCATTTGATTGCATTTTGGGAAATCGGTTTATGAATGTTTACAAAGAGATGTTTACGTTCCGTCAGCTCACAACCGCTTCACCACAATAACGTTTTCATCTTTCGCAATCCTGCTCTTTATCCCAGCCTACATAGAGTCTTTTGCTCCAAATCCAGAGAATGGCATCATCAAATAAGAGGCCATTATTCATGAAAACATTCCTGCGGCAGCTTACTTGGCAGCAAGATACTCAGCATGAGTTCATTCTCTTGCTCTGAAACCACATACTTCAGTTTCATCAACTTGCAGACCGAGTGATCGATCCAAACAAAATGCTGGTCGTTTAAATTCGCCCCCTGAGTCGGCCAGGAGACGCTCAGAGATTCAGACACGTGAATCTTTTAAACGAAAATTCTAAATTTCAAGGTTTTAACTGGTGAAACTGAGTGCTTGACTAATTGACATGCATTTCCAAAGGACACATCGAGAGTCCCAGGAAAGCAATTTAATCTACTTCCACCTCACTCCTAGTCAGACACGAGACTCGCTCATTTAGTGTGGATTCAATAAAAATATGGAAATGACATATCTGACCTCTTCCAGAACTAATAATTATGAATCCCCATGTCACTGCAAGCCAAAAAGGCACCAAGTAGGATGAACTCTTGAGGAAAGGACTACAAATCCCAGCATCCCTCCACCCTAATACGGCAATCACGGAGATGAGCTAATGAGAGCACCCATCATCACACATCTATAATCACTGCTCACTGCAAAAAGCCAAGTCCACAATGAGCCCATGAAGAGCAGCACGTGAGGGAGAGAAACAGGTCATAAAATCCTTCATTTTTATACTGAAATGGCCTTTGGATTCACAGCCTGGTGCAGCCTTTCTGGATGTGCGCACTTTCATTTACACGGAGCTGCCATCTTTAAAAGAAGAGAGAGACTGAGAGAGAGAGAGAAATATGAAGCCCTTGTTGTCGGGACATTTAGTGCCAGAGCCTCAGTTACTGTCAGAGCACAGCTTCCTCATCCTCGGCCAAAGGCCCGCAGCGAATCAGAGAAGCAGCTCCTGATCAGGGGAGATTCAGGTGAAAAACCTGCATTACAACGGGAAAACACACAGGGTTCAGCGCAATAACGTTTTATGTGCCAATATTACAGGAATCAAGATTTGGATGGTTTTGAATATTGCTTTACTTTATTTAAGCAAAAACAATGTGCTTTACAATGCCATCCTGACCAGTGGCCAACATGAATAAGGTATATTCCCTTTAATACCATAAAGCACGAGGTTGGCATTAATCAAGTTATTGCACTGAACCCTTCAATTCCAGGATGAAAATATGTCAGCAGGAAAACACCGTCCCTCCTTCCCACCCCACACAATATCACTACAATTTGTAAGAAAGAAAAATGCTCACTGCCCGCGACCCAACTCAAGAAGGATAGTGAGACTCTGGGATTTGTAGTCCTTTCTCCATAAGCTCTTCCTGGAGAAGGCCAAAGGGGCGGAGGGAATGACACCTGGATTTGTAATCCATTCCTCATCCCAGTGGGGTGGAATGACTCTGGGATTTGTAGTCCATTCTCTTCTGCGCCCTCAGTGCGCGTCAGGAGGGCATGTGGTCTGATTTGGTTTGTTCTCTCACATCTGACTAAGCTGCATTAACATTTTCCGCACCAATACAAAGAGTGGTTAACGGCCTCTGTGGCAGTCCCATCTCTGCAGCTCTGACCACAGGTGTCCAAAGGCGAGCGCGAGATCGACGATGTGCACCCAACCGAACATCAGCACAGCGAGATGTAGCGCATGTCTTTTAACGAGCAGGAAATAGCACCCTTTGGTGACATTTATTTGGAAGATCGTTTCATCCAAACTTGGCTTGCAACAAGCGCACACCGATGGTCACGGCCCTTCTTTCAGAACCCTCTGGATGCCTCCAACAAGCAGCCAAAGTTTATGCATGGGAATGAGAACAAAACCGAGGTCATCAAAAATCCTCTGCAGTCACCTCCCAAGACTCTACGCCTCAATGTCTGTTTGGCCCCTGAACAGCATCCGTAGCCATCCTTCGGCTCGCCCAGATCACAGTTTTGTGGGAAACACAGAAAAATTACGCAGTGACAACAGATTCTCAAACAGAGAACCGGAGGAGAACCAGAAGAAGCCAGAGGAGAACCGCCGGCGAGTCAAACACAGTGCTGAGCTGCCGTGGTCAGGGTGTAAAGATGAGTGAGGACGAGCCTCTCCTGGAAAGGTGAGGCAGATATTATTTTCACATTTTTAAATAAGAATCCAGTGAGCCAGGCATTTTGGTTGAGTGGGCAGCAAAAGATTCATGAAATCATAATCTAAGCAAATAAACTAAGTGTACCTCACAGGTATTTGAAAAGGGAAGCGATACTGTTTTGGCTCAGTATACCAGCCAAAGGAAATGAGGTAATGGTCTGCTTTCATTGGAGGATACTTACGTATATCGGGGCTGATCCCTGGAAATGCAGCCATTTTTATATAGTAACTGACAGTCCAATCACTAACAGACTTCAGTTAACTCTGTTCTTACTCCAGGATATTGACCGAAGAATAGTTTTCGATAAAAGGAGTGGCATGTTCATTCCTTCAGTCTTCCTATGAAACGCTGCTGCCATGGCAACAGAAGAAGCCTTCCGACAAGACAAGAAATGGCTGCCCTGGAATCAATGGTTTAATGCACATGTGAGGGTGCACACGCATGTCCATGCTGTTCTTGTGCACATGTGTGAGCAGGCCTCCGTATAAACAAGCTTCATTCAGAGGAAGTGGCCGAATTGAGGGGGTGAACTAACCTCCAAAGCACCGGCTGTGAAAACAACCTTTCCGCTATAGAGTCTTGTTTATAAGGTATAAACAAGAGTCCAGGTGGCATCAGTGCTAACATAACCCCTCAAATAAAAAAACAACTACATCTGTAGAACTGGAAATACCATGAACCCAGTACCATGAATCTGTGTTCCCAAAACCCTGTTTCCATTACGTTATTAGCAATAGTGATTGGATATTCTAATGTTGATGTCACAATCAGAAACTGAGTGTGATCTAAGGCATCATGAGGGTCAAGAAGGTGAAAGAATCAAAGAGGTAAAAAAAAGCAGGGGAAACCGAAGCTTAATACCTGTGATTAACCCCTGTGTCTGGTACACCCCACACAGACGGCCTCCCCGAGGGCCTTTTCCACAGACGAAACCCTCCAGTCCAGCCGGTCTGAGAGCTTCATTACAGTGACACCGCTCGTCCTGTTCACGCCCTGATCCAGAATTAATGTCCGTTTCAACTTTCCAAGCGCACAGATTTGCAGCGATTTCCGTGATGAGCCTCCTGCAATCGTAAACATTATGGGCCGCAGACCCGGTCCTCGGAGCCCCGGGCCTCAGCTGTGTGACACACGTGCACGAACGCACGCATGTACGCACGCGCTTCGGCACAGAAAACCTAGGCAAGCCTGCACGCGCCGCTAATACGCCGATATTCTTCCTCCAACTGGCCTTCAGTTTTATTGTCTGGTTTATATCACCAACAAAATCCAGAAACACAATATGTTTCGTCAAAACAAGAGCCAAGACCCAACTCCACACACTGAAAAGGCAAACACCGTTGTGTTCCTTCTGGCACAATATAAACCGATTAGTCCAAATACCATAGCGGCAAAAAAAAAAAAAAAAAAGACTGTCAGAAATTATTAGCATCAGTTACACTGCGCCTGCAGCCTTGTATCCCCACAGCCCTCGCGCAAGGACGATGTTGTTTTCATAGGTTTGGTCGTCTCCTCAGTTCTCCCCTATAACAGACAATTCGGTAAACAACGCTCATTAGATCAATTAAACAATTTGGCCAGGGGACATGCTTGCTTACATGAAAGGATTTCTGAAGCGTTTTTATTATTTTCTCTCCAGTCAAGTGTCTTACTCACTCCACTTGGACACATCACAAGCCACGTTCCAACGTCCCAACAGCTTATCGTGACGTGTTTCTGCTGTCACCGTAAGGTATGATGAGTTGTGTCCGTACAGCGTCACTCCATCCCGCCCCTCGCTCCCTGACCTCCGCCTGTCATCACCTGAGGAGCCACTTCGGCCCTCGTTCCGAACACATTTTACTCAAGATGCCCAACAATACACAGTTCTTTTGATTTATAGCATAAATCAGTAGTTATACGGTCACTGATGTGCACAATACATGCTTGAGAGTCACAAACATTTGAACTTCACAGCCTCCATGCGCGCGTTATATTGTATCATTCCGTATCTCCCGCAGTCACACGGAGCGTCAAATGTGTAAATACATCAAGTGTTCACCATTCCTGAAGACTGCCAGCCAGATTCAGCAGGCTAACTAGCTAGCAGGTCTTCACTGATTCTTCGCACCCCAAAAAGAGCTAACCAGTAACAAGCCTCAAAAATAAGCAAGTTAGATGCCAACTTGGACAGCAGCCAAGCCTCTTGCAATGGAGCCACCGCGGAGAGCAAGGAAGCCAACAATCAGACGGGAGACATTGTATTATTATGTCCAATTTACGTAATGCAGCCGACACGCGTGGCACAGCCAAGGCTTCTCGCAGTAGAACAGATCTCCAGTCAGTAATGTAACCCAGCTTAGTTAGCAAGCATTCTTACCTGCCATTGAGATTCGCATGAATGTGTAAACCGTAGAAAACGCTGACCTATATGTGCATTCAGCACTAGTACGAGCGAATTCGCCGGCACATAAGGGTGATTTTACGCGAAGAGCCATGAATCTCCCAGTCCCTTCAGCCGCACATTCTGAGCACATGCTAACTTATTCAGCTGATGCGGAATAACAACCCACAGACGCGAGCTCACTGATCTATCACAATTTTCACAATCAAAGAAATCCTGCCCTTATCACACAACTGTAGCATATTTGCACGTTTGCAAAATAGGGTGTAGACAGCTTGCAACCTACCTTCGACTGCCTTTCGTTGACCGATTAGCGAACGGAACAGCAGCTGTTTTCTCCAGCAAAGCAGTGCGTCCGACGTCGTGGTCAGCGACTCAATAGCCGCCCCTGAATAAGCATTCGCGCACTCCTTCGGGAAAATCTTCTTGCCCTCCGCCGAGCGCCTTGAAACGATAATAAATGCCCTGCTGCCGTTAGCGGGTCAGTCAAAGGTAAGGTGCGCAGCTCCGTGGTTTGCGTGCAGCGCAAGTACCGCCCCGAGGCTTCGCCGCGCGAGTGGAGCTGCAGGATCGATGCATCGCTGAAGCCACGAATCTGCCAGTGCAATGCAGCGCGAGGACGCTCTGCTGTAGCGGAATCGGCTGGCGGAGCCCAGCAGAAGCTGCGCGCGGCAGGGAGGAGAAGGTGGGGGTGAGGGGGTTGAATTATTCATAAAGTGGGTGGCGCACGCGCCCAGTATGTGTTGAGCGAAGCCGGGTCCAAGGTCGACGCCAGCCGTCTATACCTGTAGTATCGCCATCCAACCCTTTGAAAGTCTTTTTTTCCAACATCACTCTTGCAGCTTTTTCTGAATGACACGCGATTAGTCATGTGGCATACAGCCATGCCATCGGGAACACAGACCAGTGTGCTGCCGACATCCGCGCGCGCAGCCAAATCAAACGCGCACTGTTAATGAGTTCCATGTCAACAAACTTTTAATTATTAATTATGCCACTCATTGTCATGTATTTAACACCCTGATTGAATTTTCAGGCTTGCTCGGAAAATCACGTCCCCCCCGCGCATTCAATCAGAAAACATTGTCGAGGAGCTAATGATCATCACAGCAGTGGTGTCTAAATTTGCACAACCCGTATGCTGCAGATTCATTTCCATATTATCTGGAACAGTGCTTCTTAAAACACTCCTGGAGTACCACTTCTCCTGTCAAGTTTTAGATCTCTCCCTGCTCTAGCACAGATGATTGAAATTATCAGCTTCTTATAAATCAGCTTTCCAGGGATAATAACAAGCTTATTATTTGAATCACCTGAGCAGGAGCAGGGAGAGATCTAAAACATGCAGGACAAGTCGTCCTCCAGGAGAGGTTTGGGAAGCACTGCTCTCAAAGAACCATATTGTGTACAGATTCTATGGACAAAGTGGAATGCAGGCAGTCAATTCCTGGGGAGGAAAAATATTATTACCGAATAATTTTAGAAATTTGTTTCGTCGTCTCCTCAGCAGCATGGCACAATTTATGCTTCAATAATTCCCAGTATGCTTGTGTGCTTTCGCTTCCTGGCCATAGAACAGCTGCTGTCATTACATTTCTTATCTAAGCAGCTTCCTCCACCAGGCCCTGTTCCATTTAATAATTAAGATACAGCCTTTTGCAGACCCTGCAATTTCTACATTAAGCTAATGGTGTTGCATAATCACTGAGCGCAAGGGAGGGCAAAAGTCTGCAGGAATGATCAATCAAGTGTTATTTAATACATTTTGCAAAGCACGTCGCGGATTACTTTACAGTACCAACAGGAAAAAAGATTTACTGTTTAAGTGTTTCAGTGAGTCTTACGGTGCATGCATCTCCCGACCTCAGTAATTACGGAGACAACTCTCCGCAGGCAAACAAGTGAATTGCAAGATGCCTGACGGTCGTTTCTCATTTAAAAAAAAAGCGTGTCAGGATCAACACGTATTTCAAGGTGCTCTCATCTCTTTACACATGTTTCAATGTCGTGACTGGCGGTGGTTTTAGATTTACTGTCTGAACTTAAACAGACCGTGGGGACCAAAGCCGTGGTTTAAACCTGACAGCCGTGGAAACTGAATTCCCCTAATGGGCGCTGGAACGTAAATATCAGGCCTGTCGGGCTGCTTCTGATTTGGGAGCGCACATCTGCAGGAGGAATAAGGGCCGGCATCCTGTTCCTCTCCCTTCTCTCGTTCCCCTTTATCCCTCTGCTGCACCATATTCATTCTTCATACTCGCCGGGGAGACCCGAATTCACCTGCAACCTCCCTAACCCCCCTCTCTCACAATTCTGATTCTGTGTGCGTGTTTCTTGGAGAATTGGCTCAATCCTTGCAATAGATTGGCAAATTGTCTCAGGCTGATTAACGTCCCTCGCCAACTGCATGACGGGATAGGCTCCAGGGCGCCCCCCAGCGACCCCCACCACCAATCAACAGGTGAGATAATGGATGCATTCGATTCCAACCAGATTCCAAAACACATAAAATAGGGTGTTCTGCCTTAGTAAAACATCAGCTTAACATTTCATGAGTCTTCTAACACAAAAACAATACTAATTTGTTTTCCATTACCACCTCACTGCCTCACTGCATGTTTTGAAAATATTGCTTCTGTACACAAACGGGGTTCGAGCTTGGAAACTCACAGCATGGAGTTTGCATGCTTTCCCCATGTCTGCGTGGGTCACGTCCGGGCGCTCCAGTTTCGCTGAAATATAAATTCATTCAACCCAAGGTTTACTGATGCACTATGCACTTGGATACCCCCAGTGCATTAATAAAATTCTCCACCAACATCTAATAAACTAACCAAAGACAGAGTGCACTGAAAATGAGTTGAATTGAAGCTATGCATAAAAACTCCACCAGCCTACCTGTTTACTCACCATGTCAAGTTGCGTAGGGTGAACATCAAGGCTGGTGGAGTTTTGCCGCACTGCTACAAAAATCAACTAGGAATCTACCTGGTAAGAAAATCACCAACAGAAATGTAGCTGGCCATCATATACCTTAGATCATCATATCCCTTACGATCAACATATCCCTTTCGATCATCATTTCCCTTAGTATCATCATTTCCGTTACTATCATCATATCCGTTACTATCATCATATCCCTTACAATCATCATTTCGCTTACTATCAACTTATTCCTTACTATCAACATATCCCTTGCTATCATCATATCCCTTAGTATCATCATATCCGTTACTATCATCATATCCCTTACTATCATCTTATCCCGAACGATCAATATATCCCTTACTATCATCATATCCCTTACTATCTTCACATTCTTACTATCATCATATCCCTTACGATCGTCATATCCCTTACTATCATCATATCCCTTACGATCAACATTTCCCTTACTATCATCATGTCCCTTAATATCATCATGTACCTTACTATCATCATATCCCTTACTCTCATCATATCCCTTACTCTCATCACATCCCTTACTATCATCATATCCCTTACTATCATCACATCCCTTAAAATCATCATGTCCCTTAATATCATCATGTCCCTTACTCTCATCATATCCCTTACAATCATCATATCGCTTACGATCATCATATCCCTTACGATCATTTTATCCCTTACTATCAACATATCCCTTACTATCATCATGTCCCTTACTATCATCATGTACTTTACTATCATCATATCCCTTACTATCATGATATCCCTTACGATCATCATATCCCTTACTATCATCATATCCCTTACGATCAACATTTCCCTCACTATCATCATGTCCCTTAATATCATCATGTACCTTACTATCATCATATCCCTTACTCTCATCATATCCCTTACTCTCATCACATCCCTTACTATCATCATATCCCTTACTATCATCACATCCCTTAAAATCATCATCTCACTTACAATCATCATATTCTTTACAATCATCATATCGCTTACGATCATCATATCCCTTACGATCATTTTATCCCTTACTATCAACATATCACTTACGATCATCACATCCCTTACTATCATCAAATCCCTTACGATCATCATATCGCTTACAATCAACATATCCCTTACGATCATCATATCCCTTACAATCATCATGTCCCTTACTGTCATCATATCCCCTACTCTCATCATATCCCTTACTATCATCATATCCCTTACTATCATCATATCCCTTACTCTCATCATATGCCTTACTATCATCATATCCCTTACAATCATCATATCCCTTACTATCATCATATCCCTTACTCTCATCATATGCCTTACTATCATCATATCCCTTACTATCATCATGTCCCTTACTATCATCATATCCCTTACTATCATCATATCCCTTACTATCATCATATCCCTTACTCTCATCATATGCCTTACTATCATCATACCCCTTACTATCATCATGTCCCTTACGATCATGTCTCATATACCATTAATGACTTGCCATAACTTCTCCGACTTGTTCAATTCCTTGTGAATCAGACATGATGCTGACAGAGAGAAATAAACAAAACTCTGAGTGAACTTTTCCTTCTCTGACCTGTTTCTCCGCTGTTCTAAACGCCCACAGTGTGCGATTAATTACACGTCGCACTGAATAAAAGTTTCTGTCAAATAAAACGCAATGTAATATAATGCCAACAGCTCTGGGCTCTGGCAGTGAGTATTTACCTTCCGCAAGGAGCTCAACTCTCAGACAGTTCTGACAAATTTAGATTCACAGGAGCAGTAGTGACGATACACCTCTGCCTGAGGGTATGACACCATTATTAAGTTGCTCAGATATGCGTTCTCTGACAAAGAAGAAGAAATATTAAACAATAAAATATCACAAGAACCTTCTAGTTATTTTATCCAGTGGCTTACGAAACTGGAATTACGGTGATTACCATAAACGGTAAAAATTCCAGCGTTAATTTGACACTAACTGAAGCCCAATCGTCTCCCTTAGCTCCTCGTCCCAGAGCCAGATGCCATGTACTCAGTAAGAGTCGATTCAATAATGAAGATTTTTCTGTGCGCCAAAAAGGACATTAAATATCTCCATCACTGCCAACTGGTGCTTGGAAATTACAGCAGCGTTACACTGCCATCAGTATATCACTGTGCTGTTTTCAACTGAGGCATAACCAACTGTTTAATTTCTTCATTGAAAGCCATAGATAGATCAACATATGCAATTGAAAGGTGCTTTTCTCACAGAGCTGATGGCGACTCTAAACATTTCCAGTGATGAGGGCTAAACTTACCTTGACCACGAGTAACATGTAGCTAGCAGCCACCTGGGTGATGCACGGCAGCCATTCTGTGCCACAGCGTTCACCACACATCAGCTGACATGATCCCAGCAGCTCAGTTTAAATGAAATGGTGACCATACATTTTACATCACCACTGACAAAAACAGAACAGTCAGTACATAACTGGACAGTGATACAATTCTCTTTTTTCGCTCAATCCAGTGGATTTTAAAGCAACAACAAGGATCCATGAAAATGCTACATTTAATTGAGGAATGTTCGACATTATACACACAATAAACAGAGTCAAGAGGGTGATCTAGAGAAAAAACACCCCTCCATCATAATTTATCAGTTCCGGATTTCAGTCTCCATGCTTGTTCAAGGCTGAGTAGGTGTTACTGATTGGCTCCGCCTCCTGCAAAGGCCTTCTTCACCCAGCAGTGGGCTTGGTTTCGTCTAAACTGGGCTGGAATCACGATAAGACACAACAGGGCTCTCTGAAACCGAAGAAACAAGCCAATTAGAGAAACCAGGCAATATCCAATCGCTGACAACTTTGTGTACAAGATTCTGCCTTAATTACGTTGTATGACTTTAGCACTACGGCAGTTTAAGTGCCTTACACAAATTGGAAGCAACTGAATGACCAAAAAAGGTTTACAGCCCTTTTAAAATAATGAAGGTCAGGCCTAATTTTGGGTGCTAACTGGTGAAAAACGGGCAGCCCAATTGCAGCCCATTTATTACCAAATCATTGTTCAATAACTTACAGACTGCAGCGGACGTTCCCACAATGCAAAGGAACAGAGGGCGAGTCGACACTCGTTGGCAACAAAAAATAATGTCCCAGCCTCTTTGCAGCAAATGGAATTCGGAGAGCAAATTCCTTAAATAAAGCCGATTAGATTCAAAGTCGCTTGATAGCAAATGCGTAATTAAATACAAGCCGATCAGCGCTGATGGATAACTTGTTTGGAATTGTTTGCTGGGAGAAGATTTGCAACAGCACTTATTGCACAGAGCAAATAGCCTGTCAGGGAACGGATGGGATTTTAATGTGTTTGGCCACAGTCAGCGAAAAGCATTTGGCACCTTTGTTCACTGCGCTGGTGTTTGAAACGGACAATAAAGCTCGGATGGAAAATTACATTTCTTTTCATCAGCGTTATATTTCAAAAGCATTTAAGTATGCTACATCAACGTCATCGTGCGCTGCCGTCATCTGAAACACAAAATGTGTGTCAAACTAGAGTGTTCGGGTGAACACGTGTCGCCTGCGAAGCTTATGTGAAAGTGTGACTACCAACTGAAAGTGTGACTACTGGACAGACAGACTGACGGACAAACAGACGCCGGACAAAGTGATCCCTAGTGCCGCTATGCTTTGCAGGCGACACGTAAACTAAGTCTGTCTCATCATCAGCACCCATTCAGTAATCAACTGTTCTGAATTTCAACATGATATATTACACAAATGGACAAAAGCATTTTTTTTTCCTGGGATAAATCACCAGCCGCTTTCCTCTGTCACATCATTTTAATTAGACCCTTACATATGCCTGAGGTCAAATTTGACCCCTTTTAACATTTTAGAGGCAAAAAACTCTTCACAACTTTGCTTCAGCATGAATTTTTACGGTCCGCGAGGGTGTTGGCCAGTTTGGTTGTCACCATGTGATTCTGTGTGCATGTTGCCATGGTAATATGCGGTCCCAGATACACCTATTGCAGCAGGAACTACCACAGAAGTGGTTTTGAGTTCTGAGCCAGCTGTTTATGCCTGTCTGTCTGTGGACAGATTGAAGCTTGAAGGAGGGAGTGGTCCAAGCAAAGGGCACAGGAAGTGGGAACAAAATTGAATGCCATGATATCTATCCCATCATTTTCATTCCCCCGCTGCGCAATTAGCGCAAAGCGGGGGATATAGCATTGGGCTCCGTCCGTACGTTGGTACATATGTCCGTCCGTATGCATAAAATTGAGGCGGCAGGGGATATTGCCATGTTAGTGGAAAACACTTGTTATTATCTGAATTTGGACATAATGCACAGAAAATCATCAAAAGTAATCAAACCAGGAATTCAATTTGACAGAACAGTAGAATGTCATTGTTTAGAAACAAGGAAACACAAACACAGAGCAGACACTAAGCCAAGGCTGGCGAGGTTGATAAAAATTTAGGAGCATTTGGCAAATTCATTTTATCTGCTCTCTACTGTATTTGTCATTAAAAATGTTCTTTATCCTGCTGTGATGCTAGAATCCCCTGGAGAAGTTTCTTGTTCGTCAGACAGATCTGCTGACGGGCGATAGGCCGGTACGACATCGACATCAGGAGTCCATGTCCGACAAAACTCAATACAGCAGAAGGTCAGGCCATCGTGCCACTGTACATCTCACAGAGAAGCTTCCAGAAGGAAGTCCAATAATGATGTAGATAAAGCAGCCACAGTGCATGCTTGCACCCCGGGCCGTCTCAAGTTGGTGATGGGAGGTGGCGAGGACTGTAGGGACCAACAGCCAGGGAGGGTTCAGATGAGATACCAGCATCTTTATTCTTCAGCTGCCATATCACTACTCATTCTGCTGCAGCCATGTGGCTGAGGCTAAGCTGGTGTGGGCTTGGTTAGTACTTGGATGGGAGACCAGCTGGGAAAACTAAGTTGCTGCTGGAAGAGGTGTTGGTGGCCGGTAGGTTGCGATCTTCCCTCTGATGGAATAATCCCCAGTGCAGTGATGGGGACACTGTACTGAAGGAGATGGCGTCTTTCGGATGAGGCGTTAAACCGCGGTCCTGACTCACTGTGGTCATTAAAAGATCCTATGACACTCTTTGATAAGAGTAGGGGTTTCCACGGTGTCATGGGTATAGTCCCAACCTGGCTCTTTCAACCTGCCCCCTGATCTAATTGGCTATGCAATCTGTCATCTCCCTCTTCACCTCGAGCTGGTGTGTGGTGTGTTTTCTTGTGCAGAATGGCTGCAGTCACATCATTCAGGTAGGCGCTGCTCATTGGTGGTGGAGCATAACAACTGTTCAGGATCAATTTCATTGGTTGCAACCAGAGCCGACGCTCCAGAGGACATCCGAACCCTGACCAATCCTGAACCGCATTACAATTGTGCCGAAGGCATTAGAACTATGATCATGGCACAACTGTGTTGGGTAGTTTTATCGCAATTAGAATTCATAACGATGGTCCTGCAAACCGCTGAGACCAGGGGCACAAAAGAACTCCCACCATGTGTCATGGCGTCCCACCATGGAATCAGTGATGACGTGATACCGTGCCGTGAAAAAGTATTTGCCCCCTTCCCTGATTTCTTTTTTTTTTTTTGCATATATGTCGCACTTAAATGTTTCAGATCAAACAAATTTTAATATTACACAACTCGAGTAAATACAAAATGCAATTTTTAAATGATGATTTCATTTATTAAGGGGAAAAAGCTATCCAAACCTACCAGGCCATATGTGAAAAAGTAATTGCCCCCTACATCCTAATAACTGGTTGTGCCACCCTCAGCAACAATAACTGCAATCAAATGTTTGCAGTAACTGGCAATGAGTCTTTCACATCACTGTGGAGGAATTTTAGCCCACTCTTCTTTGCAGAATTGTTTTAATTCAGCCGCATTGGAGGGTATTCAAGCGTGTCATGGTCATGCCACTGCATCTCAAGCGGATTTTAGTCCTGACTTTGACTTGGCCGCTCCAAAACCTTCATTTTGTTTATATTAAGCCATTCAGAGGTGGACTTGCTGGTGTGTTTTGGATCATTATCCTGCTGCATAACCCAAGTGCGCTTGAGCTTGAGATCACAAACTGATGGTTGGACATTCTCCTTCAGGATTTTCCAGGTGAGAGCAGAATTCATGGTTCTATCAATTACTTCAAGTCGTCCAGGTCCTGAAGCAGCAAAGCAGCCCCAAACCATCACACTACCACCACGATGTTTGACTTTAGGTATGATGTTCTTTTCATAAAATGTGGTGTTAGTTTTATGCCTGATGTAATGGGACACACACCTTCCAGAAAGTTAAACTTTTGTCTCGTCAGTCCACAGAATATTTTACCAAGGGTTTTGGGGATCATCGAAATGTATTTTGGCAAATGTGAGACGAGCCTTTCTGTTCTTTTTGGTCAGCAGTAGTTTTCGCCATGGAACTTTCCCATAAATGCCATTTTTGCCCAGTCTCTTTCTTATTGTTCAATCATGAACACTAATTTTAACTGAGGCAAGTGAGGCCTGCAGTTCTTCAGATGTTGTTCCGGGTTCTTTTGTGACCTCCTGGATGAGTCGTCGATGTGCTCTTGGAGTAATTTTTGGAGGCTGGCTACTCCTGGGAAGGTTCATCACTGTTCCAAGTTTTCTCCATTTGGGGATAATGGCTCTCACTGTGATTTGCCACCCTTTCCTGACTGATAGATGTCAATTTTTTGGTTCGCGGCATGACATGTTGCTTTCTGAGATCTTTTAGCCCACTTCATTTTGTCAGACATGTTCTATTAAAGTCATAATTTGATTCTACAGGTCTGGCAGTAATCAGGCTTGGGTGTGGCTAGCCAAATTGGACTCAAAAATGTGGTTAATCACAGTTCATTGATGATTTAAGAAGGGGGGGGGGGACAATTACTTTTTCAGAATGGGCCAGGTTTGGATAGCTTTTTCCCCTTAATAAATGAAATCATCATTTAAAAACTCCATTGTGTATTTACTCAGGTTATCTTTGTCTAATATTAAAATTTGTTTGATGATCTGAAACATTTAAGTGTGAAAAATATGCAAAAAAGTTAGAAATCAGGACGGGGGAAAATTCTTTTTCACGGCACTGTAGATCCAGCAGCAATTTGGCTTATACACACAGAACATTAAAGTTCTTCAGCTTTGCATGGAAGAATGTGCAGTATATCCTGGTTCAGTGATGTTGTGATAAATCAGCTGTTCAGCCAAAAAAAGCCGATCAGTTTCCTGTCCTGATCGGTTCTCCGGGGTATCAGACGGCTGCGTTACTCGACTACTACTGCCTGACTTCGGACTCACGAGTGTGGGGCAAGGATTGGATTTCATGCCATTCGCCTCTCCTATTGACCTCATAATTGCAGTGACCGATATTTTAGCCGCGTTTCAGGACAAGTTCATGGGCGACAACTAAGGGCTGCCCCAGTATCTCGACGGGAATGGTCTTTATTCCAGTTTAATCTCCAGCCAAATTCAGCTGAGTGTACTCAGATAATGAGCTCATTTAAGCTGAATGAGGCTCTGCACACACGCACACACAAATACACGCACACATGCACACACACACGGGCATGCACGCACGCACACACACACACAAACACACACAGATGCACACACACACATACACACACGCATACAGACACACACAAACACACGCACACACACACACACGCGCGCGCGCGCGCATACACACATGCAAACACACACACGCACACACACGCATACACACATGCAAACACGCACACACACACGCACACACACAAACACACGCATACACACACACACACACACACACACCCTAGCTCTTTCTGAATGGCAGAGGGGCTCTGACAGAGACCCCCAGCAGGGAGGTTAAAAGGACCAATCAAATTAAAGAATGGAACAGCTCATTACGGGTGAGCAGAGACTGGTGGCCTCTGAGTGGGGGGGGGGGGGGGGGGGGGGGGGGGGCGATGCTGCACATGGTCTAAAGCTCACAGAGTGATAATTACCCACCCAAACACAAGGTGATTCCAGAAGCTACAGGCCTAATTCCATAACATTAACATTCCCAAAACAGACAAAATATTCCAATGAGAAAATTCCTAGTACACAGAAAATTCCATACTGTACACATGAAATTCCATACAACAAATGTTCCCAGTGTATAAATAATTCAGTACCGTGTGCATTTGCAGCACACGAGAAATTTTGAACGATGAACATTCCCAGCGTACAAAGAATTCCACACCCTTAACATTCCCACACCACTGGCATGGTGCACAGCTCACGTCTGCAGTGTTGTCATGAAGAAATGTTGGCGGTGTAATTTTTCTCTTACGAAGCAAACTTTCGTTCCAAATTCCCAGAACGCTGGCTGAACTGGAGCGGAACGTTCACCAGTGCACTGATGTAAATGTAAATTGGATTGCTGATTCCGCGAGGCTGCACTTTCTCCTCAGTGCTTACATGTGAAACACGATCTGCTCATCTCTCTCTCTCTCTCGCCTGCTCTCTGGGTCTGTTCATCCCGTCATCACCTGCGATAAGCATCTGTGAGGAGACTGAAAGAGCTGGCTTCCCAGAGGGAATGTTGGGAAAGCCAGGGGGCAGTTTTGACGTTTATGACTGCTGTGTTTTACAAACTTCTGGCTGTAGCGATCATATGCTTTATTAATACACAGCACAGCCCATCTCCTCTGTGTCGCTCGCTGTCTCTTACTCTGTGGTGTCTCACTTCCCTGCTTACGCCGCCCAAATTCGCCAGGTACATTACGTCTTCTAAATTCACTTATTCCATCTCAAGGAAGACCGCTCTCTAGAGCAATCAGCGTACTACACAGACGCGTAAATCATCAGCCCAAACACTCCTCTGGTGTTGCAGTGAAGTGATATGAATTTTTATCACATTTATTCAGGCTTTTGTGAGGGACACTTTTTCATTTATTTTGACATTTGTGAATGAGATTTGCTCATTTATTTGGCTTTTTGAATGAGATATATTAAAGTCTTTTGTAATTTATTGGAACTGGAGATTTTTTAAATAAATCGTTCACACACACATGCCTGACCTTGCCTGAAGGCACCAGTAGCTTTAAGCAGGGCCTGACCAGCTCCCAGTTGCTTCAAAACAGAAAACTGGAATCCAGTGAAAATCTCACCAAGAAACAAGGTTCAACCCAGTGGTCAGTCAGAATGGCCGGTCCCAACACGTATTCTTGGTGGAAAAACCCAGGAGCTGGAAAATGGGGGCTGTCAGTCGCCATAAGACGCCCTCTTTTCAAACCATTTTTGGGATTCATTAGACCCGGGACTTTGAACAAAGAAACAGTTGGCCTTTGTCCAACCCAAAATGGTCTATTTTCTGTTTCTCTGACTAATGTATGCAACTTTCGTCTCGACTTGGGGATTCCATGAACCAAACACCAGAAACCAGGGGGCCCATAGATGCTGAATCTCGAGAGGTGTGGTGAATACACGCACACCTTATTTCAGTCAGGGCTGCTTCATGTTCATTTAATGCATCTCTACTTTGGAGCCTTCCTTTTCAGACTCAAAGAGAATATTTTCGGATTAGAGGCCCATGGGAGCAGGATAGGAGGGGGTCAAGGTGTGATTCCTGGTCAGTTTTGGAAAGTTCATTCCATTGGCTGACACACATGCCATCTCACTGGCTGGAACTACGATCAGAAGAAAAGATTAGATTTGTTTGTGTGCCCATGGGGGGGGGGATTGTTAAAAATATCTAAAAATGTTTTAAAAATCTTGATTTTGATTTCAGGATATTTGAAAAGACAACGGGAGATGAGGATTTAATTATACACTATCTCATAAAAGTGAGTAAACCCCTCACATTTTAACAATTAATGTATTATATCTTTTCAAGGGACAACGTTACAGAAATGAAACCTGAATATATTCTAGAGTAGTCATTGTACAATATGAATAGTAGTGTAAATTTACTGCACTGTCCGAATATCTGAACAAACAGTCACTATTTCCAAAATGTCTGGCAACAAAAGTGAGTACTCCTCTCTGTCAGCATGACAAATTGTGTCCATAGTGTCCATATTTAGTGTGACCGCCATTGTTGTCCAGCACTGCCTTGATTCTATTAGGCATGGAATTCACCAGAGCTGCACAGGTTGTTGCTGGGATCCTCCTCCACTCCTCCATCACAACATCACGGAGCTGGTGGATGTTGGACACCTGCTGCTCCTCCACCTTCCTCTTGAGGATGCCCCACAGGTACGCAATGGGATTCAGGTCTAGAGACATACTTGGCCACGCCATCACCTTCAATTTCTTCAGGAAGGCAGTTGTCATCTTGGAGGTCGTTATCATGTTGGAAAACTGCCGTGTGGCCCAGTTTTCAAAGGGTGGGCATCATGGTCTGCTTCAGAATGTCACGGTACATGTTAGAATCCATTATTCCATTAATGAAGCGCAGCTCCCCAGGACCAGAAGCACTCATGCAGCCCCAGACCATGATGCTGTCACCACTCGTCTTAGTACTCCTCACCAGGGAGCCGCCACACATGCTGGGAACCAACTGTTTTCGGGCTTTCTTGTGGGCTAGCTTCAGAAGAGGCTTCCGTCTTAGCCGATGGCCATGCAGACAGTGCAGTGCACGGCGTTTAGTCCAGGGGTGTCAAACTGACCCGAAAATGGGCCAAGAGGCTGCAGATTTTCACTCCAACAATGCAGAAGCGCACCAGATACAACTAATCAGTTGTGCAGGCCTAGATCAGATGATTAAATCAATGCTTTCAGGTGAGCTTGTGCTTGGAAGGAATGAAGACCTGCACCCTCTTGGCCCTTTTACGGGTCAGTTTGACACCCCTAGTTTAGTCAGAGCACTGGCAGGCTGTTCTCCCGCTGCTGCAACCTTGTTTGCAATGCTGCCAGCAGTCCTGCATCTGTTTTCTGAAGCCAACTTGTGCACCTCACACCGAGCACAAGGACTCAACCTCTACGGTCGACCCCAATGAGGCCTGTTCTGAGCAGAACCTGTCTCGGAAAACCGCTGGATAACCTTGGCCACCGTGCTGTAGCTCAGTTTCATGATTCACAGATCTTCTTGTAGCTGAGACCATCTTTGTGGAGAGCAACAATCCTCTTTTTCAGATCCTCAGAGAGTTCTTTCCCATGAGGTGCCATGTTGACCATCCATTGACCAGAATGAGAGCATCGCACCCAAAGCACCACAATTTAAACCTTCAACACGTTACACAACCTCATATGGCCCAGGCGGACAGATACAAGCATGAGCATGATGAACGAGACAAGTTTCACTGCTTGATTGACCATTACCAATAGGGGTGTGTACTCACTTTTGCTGCCACCCATTTCGGAAATAATGACTGTTTGTTCAGTTATTTGCACTCCTACAAATATTGTACAATGAGCACTCCAGAATATATTCAAGTTTCATTTCTGTAACGCAGTCGATTGAAAAGATATAATCAATTAATTGTCGAAATGTGAGGGGTGTACTCACTTTTGTGAGATACTGTATATCAGATGTAAAGTTTTTTTTCCCCCCAATCTATTGCTTGTTTATTTTCTTTCAGCTGGTCGAGTTTTTCATAAGGCAGTGAATGACAAAGAAGCCAAAGAGGCAAAGAAGGGCGCCTCAGCGAGGGAAGGTTCAAAAAGAGCAAGATCAGATCAGCTGATCAGTAATATCCAAGCACCGCACCATCGCAATACAGCTACGCAAGTTCAGCCAATTACACTCACTGTTGCCGCCATTATGGAGGGCCAGGGATTCCTCAACATGACAATCTCCCTCTGGGGGCGACGATTAGCGATCGTTTTCGCATGCCGCACTCTGCATGGCAACGGCAGCCGGTTGCTAGGGGCAAGCCCCCTCCCTGCGGAGAAGACATGCTCATTTGGCGATCGGACTGTCAACGGAATTCCCCAGAGACAATTTATCACGCGCCGCCGTTTCCATGGTGACGTATGAGAGCTGTAATTGCATTGTGGCTCGCGGGTGACAGAGGCGAGGAAAAAAAGGCGCGCGAGCCTGTCACGGATGCCACTTAACCCGTAGTTAGTTAGTGATTGAAAAGACAGGTTTCACTGAATGGGGG
Source organism: Gymnothorax reevesii (assembly GCA_029721435.1). Lineage (NCBI taxonomy): Eukaryota > Metazoa > Chordata > Actinopteri > Anguilliformes > Muraenidae > Gymnothorax > Gymnothorax reevesii. The sequence goes on along the minus strand of CM056584.1, from coordinate 54,475,144 downwards.
CCATAACGTCATGTCAGTCATGGCAGCCGTTTCGCGGCCAAATTGCGGAGTGAATTCCTAAGCTGGATGAACCAGTCACAATGGCGGTATTCATTCAGAGGTCGTAGCCTACGCGCTCAGCTCTCTATTTGGCTCGATGTTAGTTTCTCATTTTTCAATAATTGATTATTTGACAATTTTGGCGAAGTTTCCTGTGGAATGAGCTTTTTCTACGCATACGCATACATCATACCATCCATTACAAAACTGGCAGGTCGTCAGAAACTCTAAATATCTTGAATATCCTGTAAACCCTGACAAGCACAGTGAAGTCAAATGTTTTGAGGAAACCGATAATCCTACCAAAAAATTGAGTCCGCCAAACCTAATGATCTTGTGTTCACAGCACTTAAAAACATGCAAAAAAAAAACTTTACCTCATTTTCTTTAAGTTTCTTCTACACAATGTGATTAAGTTTGGCTACAAATGTTGGTTGAGGTGATCAGTTTCCATAAAACCTTTGAGTTCACCACACTATGAGGGTTTACAGTATACACTGCACACCAAACTACAGACCACACACACACACACACACACACGCAGAGAATAATGTTTTTTCTAAATTTACGGGGATCAAAAATATTTTTGCACCAAAATCCAACTGACAAACTTGAAAATCATCCCTTTTATCCCTAATCTTAATCCTTACAAAAATACCCCCAAAATAATCCAATCCTCAACCCTAATTTAACAACTCACCTTAACCCTGGAGCAGGGCTATTCAACATTATCCAGAAAGGGCCGGTGTGGGTGCAACTTTCATTTCAACCAAGCACTTCCACACCTGATACTGCTAATCAGGATCTTCAGCAAAGACTCTTGAGGTTAATTGGTGATGTCAGGTGTGTAAGTGCTGGGTTGGAATGAAAGCTGCACCCACACCAGCCCTTTCTGGATAAGGCTGAATAGCCTGGCCCTTGAGCATAATTCTAATACCTCTGTAACCTCAGAACCAGACCAAGCCTTAAGCCTAATTGAAGACCCTCGTGCTAAAAGTACTTAAGTCACAAAATATCTTTTTTTAGGAAAACTGAGAAAATCAACTTAGGAGACTGCAAAAGATGTTTTCCCATCCGTTGATTCTCAGACGGGACGTTGAACGTCCAATGTTTATGAACAAATCACTTGCTTTTCTTGACATCTTGTATTGTCACATGACCAATTTCATTCATATAAACCAATGTTTTGTCTACATGCGTCGATAATCCTTCTATTTTAGTTCGTTTGCGCAGGTGCGGCTCGCTGATTGGCTGATAAACAAAAACAACGGGCATCAACTTTAGATGCTCTTTAAGTACTTCTAGGCTCCTCAATTACAATTCCAGACCTAAAGCTCGCCACAGGCCCAGGATTAAGCTTCTTCCTCATGGGCACCTAAATAAAGTCCCCATGATGCCATTCTGTCAGACTTGACTATACTTGTGCGGTCTTTAAGTCCCAAGACTTTTTTCAGTCCCCACAAGTATAGAAATGTGCCAACACGCACACACACACAGACACACACACACTTTTCTTCACTTCCCATATATTGAATACATTTTGCTGACCTCTAGTGGTCATAAAAAGAATCCAACCAGTTAATACAAAAGGTGCCAATATTTTCGTATCATTTTCATTTGTAGTACCAATCACTACACCCTGATTGTAGTGATTAACCTCACCTCCAGTTCAGACAACACGAGTCAGTAGGCCAATAGTTTTCTTCTTTATGAGCACTGCTGCCTATATCCTTCCAGCAAGGTGATGCAATGTAGTAGTAGGCCTATCTTTCAAGCATAAGCAATATCACAGGCAGCCCTGAATGAGACCCATATCTTCAGAATGAGTGGAATAGCTTGTTCTGATTACCTTTCCTACCAAACTAGAGGACTGAAGACAGAGGCGGGGAGAATGTGCCGAGGCGTCACAAGCTTTCAGATGCTGCCATGAGTTTAAACACCCCTGGCTAGCGTGACATAGGCCTAAACCAGAACCACCCCGACATAAAATTTGAAAAGCAATTCAGACAGCGATTATAGCGGCGCCGCCGAAAATTGCAACCCCATTGTATAAAATTTGGCACTAACTGGTCAGCAGTTTCAAATACATTGCAGGCCAAATCAGACAATCGCCAACTCTGCATTTTATTCTAATGATGCTAAATGAAAGTTTCTGGTTTCCATATTATGACGATAATCTCAATGCTTCAACTAAATTCATCCTTGAGACTCATCTTGGCTGAAGCTAATTTGAACATTTTGAAATTTTTTTTTTGCAATAAATAAATAGGCCTATTGCATGCAGACAGACCTCATAAAACTCAGATTTCACAGTTTCCATGGAAACAGTCTCAAGCGTATGAGCAAGTATGAATTTAAAACATTCATAAAATAACCTTCCAATGATTTTTCCGCAGCGGTCAAAGCACGCTGCCTCCTCTGGGCAGTTTGCTGATCCGCACTCTCGGTCTCTCCTAGCAACCGTGCTTCATCTCCACGGATACAATAGGATGCTCGGCGCGGGCGAAGCACGAGGAATAGCGGTGTTAGCAAGGCGGAAGTGGACGCCAAATGTTTTAGAAATTTTACCCAAAACAGTGCAGATTCATATGTAATTTCAGACAAAATTACATGTACATAGGCCAAGAGTATTCTCTCTCTCTCTCTCTCTCTCTCTCTCTCTTTCTCTCTCTCTTTCTCTCACACACATACACACATACACACACACACACAAATACGCACACGCTCATACAAACTATCTAAACACGTTGCACAGAGAACACCAGCCCAAATCTCCACAAGAGGAAACCTAAAACAACAAGTAGCTAACAGCACCAACGAAAACATCCTTGCTGCAGATAAGATGAAATCTGAATCATTACTTCATTACTTGATCAAAATGGTGGGTTAATGTTTTACCCTGGAATAATATCAGCTGATGAAAACAGGTTTGACGCTCTAGAAGTCTTTCATCAGAATGACCAAGACCAATCAGCTGCGCTTGTCTGGAGTGGCAACTAATCGCTAGAAACTCCGCAGTTTTTTAATAGTCTGGTCGTTTTCTCGTGGGATGTTTCAATTTCTCCAGGGCCTACAGCTTCTGAATGAGCAATATTTTAGCATTTCTGCATCTATGAGGTCGCTACACAAATTCCAAATGCACTAGGTGAGCAGATAGGCTTTTATTTTCATTAAATCCAGTTATTAAATCAAATCATTGAGTTCCCAAAGGGCCCAACTCCAATGAACACTGTTTTTCAGCAAAGGGGAAAAAAAAATCACAATTTTTTACCCATATATGTGTGTTTTATTTCCTTTAAAGAGAGTGTCTTTGGGATACTTTCAGCAGAAATGACAAAGCAGTTACCCTCTTTGTTATGCGATATGCAGACCTCTCAGTCACTGGAGTCGGGCCCTTGGATATGTCAACGATTCAATTCAGTCAGGTTGGTGGCAAGGCAATCCGAAACCTGAAAGACTATGTGAGTGTTCATTTTATAATGGCTGTAAGGGTTACATACATTATGCATAACCAAAATAATATCTGTCGCAAATACCGGAACCCTTTCATGTCCATCTTTTTTATTGTTGATTTTATTTTTGTCTTATTATGTCCCAAAATGAAAAGTTTATAACAGTGGTCACCAACCCTGTTCCTGGAGATTTACCATCCTGTAGGTTTTCACTGCTGCCTTAACAAAGCACATCTCATTCAACAAGCAGGGACCTTGTTGAGTTGCTAATTAGTGGGATCAGCTGTGCCAAATTAAGGTTGGAGTAACAATCCATAGGATGGTAGATCTCCAGGAACAGGGTTGGTGACCCCTGGTTTATAACAAAGGATTATGGCCAGAGTGCTTGTAATATACCTGGCCCAAAGGCAAGGGGGATCAGAGGGTTCGTTCGCTTTGAGAAACACCCCATTTCTCCTCCCAGAAGCCCTTCCGCCTCTCCCCATTGATCCGTGCTCCTTCCAGAAGAGGCTTCGCTCTTCGGAAGTGAGTAAATCGCACTGGTGTCACGGTCTCAGCGCTCCCCTAGTCGGAGAGATCCTCAACACTAATCTGCGCATGCGCGTAAATTGGAGGAGCGTTGAGACCGCAGTAAAGGCTGATTCATACTCTCGGGGCTGCGAGAACAAGAACAAATTTCTCTGTTCTTTCGGAGTATGAATCAGCCTTAAGTCGCGGTCACAGAAGTCCCCCGTGCATGAAGCTCCCCTCTGGATGATCGCCAGCAGTAGCAGCAAGGCAGGGACCTTATAAACTTATCAGTGATCCTAAACTTAGCAGATTCTTGTGTTTCAACATTCCCCTGTGGCACCGGTAACAATCAGAGACTCTCTGAGAGGAAATTACCCATCCAAACAAAACATCGGAAAAACTAAGGAAAAACGCCGCAGCCACGGCCTCGCCGCTGGAAACAAACACCTCTCCAATCCAAAATCTTATCAGCACCGCATTTTACCAACTAGAATTTATTTCAAAGACATAAAACTTAAAACAAGGGTTTTCCACCCCACACCATGACTGACCCACTGCCAAACCGGCAGCAGAACATTCTCCACGGCATCTCCAGACTCTGTCACATGTGCTCAGTGTGAACCTGCTTTCATCTGTGAAGAGCACAGGGCGGCAGTGGCGAATTTGCCGATCTTGGTGTTCTCTGGCAAATGCTAAACATCCTGCACGGTGTTGGGCTGTAAGCACAACCCCCACCTGTGGACGTCGCGCCCTCATACCATCCTCATGGAGTCAGTTTCTGACCATTTGAGCAGACACATGCACATTTGTGGCCTGCTGGAGGTCATTTTGCAGGGCTCTGGCAGTGCTCCTCCTGTTCCTCCTTGTACAAAGGCGGAGGTAGCGGTCCTGCTGCTGGGTTGTTGCCCTCCAACGGCCTCCTCCACGTCTCCAGATATACTGGCCTGTCTCCTGGTAGCGCCTCCACGCTCTGGACACTACGCTGACAGACACAGCAAACTTTCCTTTCACAGCACACATTGATGTGCCATCCTGGATGAGCTGCACTACCTGAGCCACTTGTGTGGGTTGTAGAGTCCGTCTCATGCTACCAATAGAGTGAAAGCACTGCCAGAATTCAAAAGTGACAAAAACATCAGCCAGAAAGCGTAGGAACTGAGAAGTGGTCTGTGGTCACCACCTGCAGAACCACTCCTTTATTGGGGGTGTCTTGCTAATCGCCTATAATTTCCACCTGTTGTCTATTCCATTTGCACAACAGCATGTGAAATTAATTGTCAATCAGTTTTGCTTCCTAAGTGGACAGTTTGATTTCACAGAAGTGTGAGTGACTTGGAGTTACATTGTGTTGTTTAAGTGTTCCCTTTACTTTTTTGAGCAGTGTATAAATGACTGTCACGTTTGCAAAAACAGACGTCCATTTCTCCTGTGCTCCTGTTCACACCCCAGTCCAGTGGGTGGCGGTAATGCCCCCATTTCCATTGTGACAGAAACACTGGCACTGAGAGGGTTAAAAAATGGGAAAATATTACGTTTGAAAAGTGGCCATGATCAGATTTTTTTTAAATCAATGAATTACATGGTGAAAAATTTTTTGCAATAGACTGTGTTTGGAATTTGAAAATTAATCTAAAAATAATCACCTGTATCAAATTTGATGAGTACCAGACATAGACTGTATAAAAAGATGGACGCGGCACTCTGGTCTGAAAAAAGAAGCCCATGCGGAAGTACCGTAATTTGGCATTCTATTTAATGGCCAGCAGATGGCGACGTCGGTGGTTGCAGAAAGAACTTCAATGTTATAGAAGTCTGAGAAAATGACCCTACTTTCCCACCTGATTTTTCATTTAAATTATCATTTCTCATATTTTCTTATGGTAGCTATAGCAAGTTTCAAGTCTCCTTCGATATATCATGATGTTCATTTTTGTAAATTATTGTCTCAGGTAGACTAGAATAAAGGATAAAGTCAGAATATGCTTTAGAGGCGTGGCTATCCTCTGGTCCTCGTCCGATACGATCAGATCCACCTCTCACGTCCCTCCCTGGATCTTGATTCTCGCTCACGTCCAATAGAAATCACATCCGGTTTCAAAATGACAACATGGCGCAATTCAAATTTCTGTGAGGATTTACGAAATGGACCACACACGAGAACCAGTAAAATGCAAAAAAGAGACTTTATTTCTGAGGGGGGAAACCCCCCAACAGATCAGGCAACAGTACAGAGTCCACAATCCAAAATCAGAATCCAATGGGCGAAATCCAGAATCGTAACCAGGGCACCAATCACAAAAATCAAGGTCAGACAAAAAATGTTCAAAACAAAAGAAGGCGGTGAAGTACAGGGAGTAGGCAAAAATCGAATGTCAAGGAAGGTCCAGTCAGAAAGATAATCACAATGGGTACGAGGCGAAATGAACGTGGCACAAGTAAGCATCAGAGAACGATCTGACAAAGCAGTGCTGTGAAGAGACATCTAATATACACTTCAGGGAGGTCACATGATAACAGAACACAGGTGGAAGCAGTGAGACTGATTACGAGGGAGCAACACATTAGGGAGAACCTAATCACATGAAATTGGCAGAAGCCAAAACGCTGACAAGGATCACGGGACAAACCTATAGACTAAGATACAGCTCCGGTCAAGGAGTTCTACCGTGCACAGATACTAAAAGAAAGGAAAGCATAAGGTGTGGAGATTATACTGAAATGCAGCAGCGAAGATTAGGGAAAGACAAGAGGCGGAGACTAGAATAGGGCGAGTCCTGAGAGCTTGTTAATCAATTAGTAAGTGTAGCTATACAATACCGAGTGCTTGTTAGTAAGTTAGTCTTATATACAATGTTATTCTTAGTTAGTAAATTAGCAAAAACAACAAACTGTTAGTATGTTTTAGTAATATAGAAAAAGCAAGGGAAAGGAAGTAAACGAGATGGGGAAGGAAGATTGAAACCAGAAACCATTAAATCACCCGAAGGAGTGGCACGCATTTCTGGGGCTGTGAGCAAAGACAAGACCAAGGACCCGACAGGGGGAGACAAAGTGCAATGCATGGAAAAATCAAAACATAGACTGTAATGAAACTATGGCTGTAAGTGAAACATGGAAAATCAAAACTAAGACAATTCATGAACAAATAAGCAACGAGAACACAATACATAATCCTAAGGAATAGTCAGACATGGCAAGGAATCAAAATACACATATGGCAGTCAGAACACATGGCAAGGCACAACCAGGATCACAACAATTTCCAAAATCGAGGCTTCCTTTATGGAATGCTGAAACCAATGGGTGACGTCACGGTTGCTTCATCCATCTTTTTATTCAGTCAATAGTACCAGCTCATCCATTGCCACATTAGAAGAGAAAATATGTCTATAGTGGCCAAAAATAGTCACATCACAACAGTTGAAGGAAAAGTTGAATGACAGAGAGACAGTACACTTAAATTTAATACAATTAATTCATGTTAAAGGAAAGTTTGGAAGGTCATGCACTTCAATTTTATTCATTCATGTTCATTCATGTCAACAGAGGAGAGCAGCAGGGACGGATAATGGAGAACAGAGAGACAACTGAGGAAAGAAACGTCATGTAAAAGTGAAGGTTTAATGAATTAAAAATATGAATTAAAACCTGTGAAGTGTTCTCGTGTATTTAGGGGGGCGGGGGTTGAAGCCGACTTTTTGGGGAAAAAAAGACCCCGCCTCCACAAGGCTGGCTACGAGCCTGTATACCTCATTCAAAAAGCACACAAGCTACACTACATCAACCTAAACAAGACGGTTTATTATTTATTTCATACTTTTTTCTTTATTTAATGCATTCATTTATTTTCTTGCTAGCAAATGTGATTTATACCACAGGTATATTACAGGGCCAGTAACCTGCAGCCCGAGGAATGTCACCTGTTATACGCTTCACCTGCTTGGAGCGTAATAATACGGCCGCATTTCTCACAACAAAATCTGTGAACGCACAAAAGGGAAGAGAGGGCCCACTGCCAAGTCTAAGTGAGTGAATGGAAAGTCAAGCACATTTTGGCGTTTATTAATGGCCTTTAATATCCACAAGCCCACCTTTGTCGCACATACTTAATACAACATGGTGCTGAACAGTGTGGGAGGCTGTAAATGGATGAGTGAAACTTATCAATCTTAAAAAGGCGTGTTTGTGGGCGTTCCATCAGCAGTGAGCGAATGGAGTCGTTTATTAAACAAGTATTTGCCACTAACGTGTCTTTGTCCCCTGCCACAAGATGTGAAATTGTGTCAAAATGAGCAACCTCTCTGTGTGACCTTGAGAGTGACGTCGGGCTATCACCCTTATACATGTTGACATGAAATTTGAAGGAAATCCGTCAATTCTTTCTTGAGATATCTCGCTGACAAGGCTATCAGTGTGAAAATCCACAATCTGTCAGTGTGACCTTGAGAATGGCGCGAAGGTCACTGAAATCAACTGGCGCCGGGATATCACACTAATACATATTGAAATGAAATTTAAAGTAAATCCGTGGATTCGTTCTTGAGATATCTCGCTGACAAGGCTATCAGTGTGAAAATGCACAAACTCTCGGTGTGACCTTGAGAATGGCGCGAAGGTCACCGAAATCGACTGGCGCAGGAGTATCACACTAGTACATGTTGACATCAAATTTGAAGAAAATCCGTTAATTCGTTCTTGAGATATCTCGCTGACAAGGATTCGGGACGTACGCACGGACTGACGGACGGTAGTGAATACTATGTCCCGCTGCTTTGCGCGTTCCGCGCGGCGGGGGACAATTATTGAGTGACAGAGAGGTGTGGACTGGCAGGCTTAATCGTGTGATGATGTATTCCCTCGGTGCTCTGTGCTGTATAATGAGCTCTAATGGAGATTGATCGACAGTCAGCATTCCTAAAAACACAAAGGCCCATGATGTCATTAGTAAACGCGGGGATAAGCCAGCCCTGGTCGTGGAGACACGTTACTGCGCACGCATAGAACTAATGAGCCACTTTCTAAACAAATCCGGTCATTCAAGAGCAGTTTAACAAGTTCGGCGTCGATTCCGGAAATTCAGGAGGTGTAGGTTACGCGCAATACGTCTCTTGTCAAAAATATTTCTTGCCCAGTAATTTTGTTGCCACGCACCATGAGTCACCATACGATGGGGCAAACGCGTCTTTTTCAAGAAATGAAATTAAGAGGGAAAAATGGGAATAAAATATTAAAATTCATTATGAGGGTTCAAATAGCGCCCGAAGTTCCCATGAAGATTGATTTTCATCCACTTTTCAGCGGGTTCAAGGCTGGAAAGCAGCACAACTGTGCACACTGAGTGGGATATTAGCCGTATTTGTAAGAATCATTTATCTCAGCGACCATAATGGCTAATATTAATGCACTCCCAACGGCTCTTCAATAAACGTCCTCAGCTCGACAACTCTACCGACTTATTTATGCTTCAGATTAAGATTGCACACACTGGAAGGAGAATACAATTTTACAATTCCCCCGCGAAGCCTTGTGCTGCATATAATCATTCAAAAATTCTAGATTAGTCGCTGATTGTTTGGAGTGCATTTTTAAAGCATGACCGTTTAGCCTGATATGCGAAAGATTAAATGCGATATTTGATCACCATGAAACGGGAGCATAGTTATTTAATAGATTGCAAGTTCAGCTTACTTCCACCAGGTGACAGAAGTCTGCTGGAAGCCCTATACAAATCGTGCTTTTATCCTTTTTCTTCGCTTAATGAAAGATTAATTGTGGTGTACGTTCAAAACTTATCAGTTTGGGACGGGCCGGTTGCTTACCTACGGTATTGCTGCTTGGGGCTTTCTCGCCAGGCGTTCAGCCAATCCACGCCAATTCTTTGGGCCCTCATCAATCACCCCATCAATGCATTCGCCGAGAGTGAATTCAATCAGATCAGATCAGAAGAGCGGTTTTTGAGAAAATCGAAGGTCATTCACATGCATGCATGCATGTGCGCGCGCACACACGCACACACACACACACACACACACACACACACGCAAGAGCCTTCTATAAATAGTAACACGACTCCGCAAAACCTATCATTTAAGGCCGGGTGATTGACAGATCACCCCGGGGGGCCTCTTTCTGCTGCGAAAGGCGCGTGTTCCTGCTGATAACCGCCAACTCCCCACAACGTGCGCAACAGGTGGGGCCGTCGCGTGCCTCAGGCGATAGCCGTACCCCTGACTAGGACATCCTCAACTGCGCACCAAGCCTCGGGATGTCAGCGACTCGAGTTTCTCCAATGTTTTCACTTTTTTTAGGTTCTAAGGAAAAGGCCGTATTTGGAGAACACGGGGCTTACATTTCGACGGTTATGCATAGTTTGTGTTTTTCAGCGGCAGCTAAATTTGTCAGAAATACTTACCTCTGATTACAGCAAATTTTTTTCGTTCTTGTGAATATATTTAGAATCATTTCTCTCAGTCGAAGATTATATTACAGGAGAGTGGAGTATGTTGTCACACTTTTCACGTTTTCTTTCATTGTGAGCGCAATACGTCAGAATGTGGTAAATGTACAATATTGCATGTGTGCACTTGACACAACTCGCCCCATCAGTGGGAAAGCCGTCTCATGTGACGACTTACCCAAAAGTAATTGAGACAACTTCTCCCAAACTAACTGACACCTGGTAATGTTAACGGAATCTCAAGGTTAGCTGAACACAGAATTACAGCTAAAATATCAAAGGACACTTTTATGTCTCCCCGACCCAATACAAAAATATACTTTGGAACATTCATATTTAACAAATTTTACAACATCAGATGTGAAGAGTCATTTTACTTTTGCAGATGAAAAACAAGAAAATTATGCAAGCCATAGAATAGAGTGACTTTGACCACGTATGAAAAAGTTGACCATATGAACATGTTGTCACACAAAGTAGCGGTTTCACTTTTGAGAAGCACTTATTCTATTCGCCAAATAAGCAGTGTGACTACTTCCCTGCGTGACAACTTGGCCCACTCAGTAATTTAAGTAACAGCTTGTGACAAGAGAAGTCTTTCCGCTCTGGCAAATCTCAAATTGAGTCAAAATTGTGTCACTGCATCGGCAATATGTCTCGTCCCAGTTAAAAAAAACTACTAGAACAAACATTTCAAGTCTCAGTTTAAGACTTGCTTACAATGACTTACTTTTTTCAGTGCTGAAGCTAACCGAGAGGAATTGGCGCACTCTTCATTGGACATTAAAGGTGCACTATGCAAGTTTGTTTGCTTTAACTTTTGTTGACATTCAAACTCAAACAAAACAGAGGTAACTCACCCCTCCCTCCCATAGTTCCCTCCTTCCCATGCTTCATAACTGCCAACTCTTGTCGGTGATTGGCTGGGATGGTTTGTTATGTTATGGGGCACAGCCTGTGCCCCTTGTGTTTGTTTGCAGTTTGTAACGCCTGTGTGCTCTCCAGAGCCCGGTTTTTTTTTTTTTTTTTTACAGTGAATTTAGGGGCAGGCAGCTAGCGGAGGGTGGAGAGACGTCGGCGACTTCAGGCAAAAATACAATCGCGCAGAAAGTAAACAAACTTGCATAGTGCACCTTTAACTAAAACAAAAGTCACATGACCCAGATCTCTATCAGCGCCATTGTTCCGTGTCCTAGCTGACGCTGGCTGGACCTCCTGTCACACTGGCTCGTGTCCGGAGTCGTCACCAGCCCACCATATGCTTCAGCAGCATCCTTCAGCAGCTGAAAGGGCTGTTACACACAGAGCACCATGAACCATCTCACGCCCGGCTCTCTCCAGGCCTAACCCCACCCCCCACACACCTTATGTAATTGCCACTACCTTTAGGGTATTAAAATAGAATTTTGCTTCCATTAGTTTCAGTTAAAGTAAAAATCTTAATGGATTATTTTTACTTGTGTTCTCTTCCACATGTATTCCACAAAGCAAGTATACAGTATATCTACTCCAGTCCTAGGAATGTCACCTCCTTCTATAGGGCGATCCTTCCAGCAATTCCGATCATCCTATATCATCCAATAGCCCTGGAAAGGAGTTAAAGCTAGAGGTTCAGAAGGTGATGTAATGTACTGGGCCACACTACCCTTATTCCCTCAGGTAAGGGTTCCAAAGGTTCCCCTGTGTCTCCTAAGAGGAACTCAATCTGTTTTCAGGGTTCTTGGTTGGGATAAATGGCTCAATCTCGGGGCTTTCCCACTTTTCTGTCCAAGAACATACCATGATAACTAAAGCGACCACATTTCGTTCTTAAAACAACTTATTCCCCAAACGTATCTTGGAATACAATAATGTACTTATTCCATGCAGATGAGCTGCTTCCCCGTGCAGAGGCAGATGCAGATGAGTCGCACATGTCCCCGCAGACACAAATCACACACATCCCCGCAGACACGAGCCACAGGGCCAGTTTTCTGACAGGACTCCTCTCTTCCTCTGTTCACAAATTTGTTGAAAACAGCCCCCCATGGAATTGAAATTTCATGCCACGATTTATTCCTCCCTCTTTTTCACTATAATGGGTGCTTACGAGAGCCGTAACTGAATGTTCATCTACTTTACAAAGTGCACTTGCGGTTCTCTTCACTAAAAATTACAAATACACCCCAGCTCATTTCCGAGAGGGTCAGACCAGTCTAGACCGTTAGACTCATCTAAGTCAATTAAATAATTAAACGAAATTCAACTTGCAAAGTGAAGTGTGTGTTTTTCTGAAGATTTTTAATGGATTGTTGGAGCAGAATTCAAGTTTCACCTGATCTTTGTCTAATCGTGGACCTTAATCCATTTTCACAAAAGAAACAGTTTTTTTCTGGCGCAGATTCACCACATATGTGATGCTTTTGCGGCTGGGCGGCAGTCCATATTACACAGAAAGCAAGGTGGGTCCTTTGTAGCACAGCATGACAAAATTACACAGGAAACATTTTAAAGTTCCTTTTGTTTTCATCATTGTTTATGATAGACTCTTATTTACATTCCTCCGACCCAGTTTGATAATTGCAGTAGAAACAAACAGTTCCCTCTCTTAAAATAAATTTTCAAATTCTGGACACATTTTTGTCAGAATACCGCACTGCCATAGTGAAAAGAAGGGGAACTTAACATTAGAGATAAATAAATTCATTCTGCAGGCTATACCCAGAATCTGAAACAAATAGACAAAAAGACGATGCATAGTCTTTCCTTGCTAAAGGAAGAGTGAACTATTCGCGTTTACGACCGTTACAGCCATATGTTAGTCCCAAATCAAGACACCAGCCGAAGCAGTCAAGTGTGCGCATTTGACCTTCAATATGCCACCTGTGGAATGCGTTGTCCAGACGCATGCGTTTTATGCTCATTTTGCGAATGTTCTCGCTAAACAAACTGTATTTTGAAATTCAACACCTTGTATACCATGGGTACAAATTTGGGACTATTCCGTCAAAGTAAGCATTAATGTGCCAACTGAACTGCTACCAGCACTGCTCGCGCGATGCTATTCTCGGACGGTAACACCGAGAACTGTATACTGGGTCACCTCCACGGTTTAATGTTACTCGGTTTCTCAAGACCCACAATCGCGAAAGGTGTCACGGGGGGAGGAGCCGCGTGGCCGCGCATGAGGCGCACGGATCCCCGTCAGCACACTGCTGACACTGAAGACGGAGTCAAAGCGCATGGAAGGGTGCCTGCCTCAGGACGCGCACAGAGAAGGCAGCACGATTTGGGAATACAAGGCTATATTGCTCACCGTTTCTCATGAAGTATTCCGGACTGGATCGTATTATTGGATGTTATCAAGTACTTCTTCTTCTTCTTTTTTTAATTCACTCAGCCTTAAGAGCGTGACTTTTAAATATACATTCCGTGAGCTTGCAGTACTGAATATTGTTGTATTATTCATCTAAACATATTTTAAAACTTTGCGAAAACGGCGAGATATTGCTTTAAAATCACCAGATAAATATGCAATAGCTTCAAACATTGTACACTAAAATTTCAACTTGAGTAGCTATCGCGTTATGCATTTTTTTTTCTCGAAAATCATTCTGTACGAAAAGCAATTCGGTTGCGCATCGTAGACCAATCATCAACATTATATTTACAGTGGGTACTTGTCATGAAATTACTCTAAAATAACACGCACAATGTTCGCGTGTGAGATCAATATCACTCGATTTCTTTAAACTAAAAAAAAAAAAATCATCAAACCTCTTTAGATTTGATAAGGTTCTAGTAAAGCGACCTAATAATGTCTCAGGCTGAAGTGGATCTTGCTGGACATGGCTTCTCCAAACTACCTGTAGGTTTGGACGACGAGTCTCGCCTGTCCGCTAGACTGCCTCCACGGCGGAGGAGACATTCGGCCAACTCGAGGAGAAACGCTTTCAGGTTAAACAAATTAAACTCTCTGGATCTTGACTCGCAAGCTCATGATGGACCTCTGCCGAAGACACTTTCCTGGTCCGCCGATAACATTTCATCGGAGTCAAGTTCGGACGACAAAAAGACTGACCCGTTTGTCGCTTCCAGTCCTGAACCGAAATCCAACCCATCTGTAGGTGCGCAAAATTCAGACTTGGTTCCGGCGGTTAATAACTGGGAAACAGGGGCGCGAAGCGAAAGCACCCCGGATGGCAGCTCGGACAGTTCCGACGAAATCACTCAAAGGAAGGTTACGTTACCGCGCGCCCCGTTGGAAAATAAGTGGGATCAAGAAGAAAAAGATGAAGTCGAGACCAAAGCCGTGGCAACGTCACCTGACGGCAGGTTTCTCAAATTCAACATTGAAATTGGGAGAGGGTCGTTTAAAACAGTGTACAAAGGCCTGGACACGGAGACAACGGTGGAAGTGGCTTGGTGCGAGTTACAGGTAAGAATGACAATGCTCATATCACTGCCAAATCCCGAAAACACGAATACCCGACAGCAAGCTTTGCTCCTTCTGAAACCTGCACACATTGAGAACATATAACCCAAAGCGTTTATTTAACCGCTTGATCCCTGAATTTTTCACTAAAGTTTCCCTTAAGTAGGTTTAATGTTAGAAAAGCAATTTTCCATATTGTAGGACAATGGCATATAGGCCTACATATTTTTGCATCTGCTGGTTGCAGTGCTTCACTGAAGCTAAATTACACTTATCCTGAGAGAAATATGCAAACCCAGAATGCCTTGTTTTTATGACCATAGCGTTACATCAAATGGAAAATATCTATATCTTATAATTTAAGATAGGCCTGTATTTCCACAGGTTTGAGTACAGCAGCTGTATTTGGCAGACAAATAAATGGTCTGTAGGTTTTCAGGGGTTGAACCACTCTTTAAAAACTTTCTAGGCGCTGTGTTGATATCCTCATGGTTTATTAGAGTTTGGCAAGCTTTGCAACCATGACATTTTAACATCACAGACATAAGTGCTGACCCGATATGAAGTTTATTAAACTTAAGGCAGCGCCATAAATTATGTGCACTGATTACCTGTGTGTATCCAGGGAATGCCAAAGTAATTACCCCTGGGGGTTGGAGGGATGGAGGCTATTCCAGTGCCTAAAGGGCAGGAGGCAGAAATGCACCCTGGGTAGTTTGCTGAACCATCATGGAGGAATCATGAATCTTGATGGTTCCTATTCCACACAGACAGAGCTGCAGCAGTCAGTAAGGCTCGGTGGAAGAGGCAGTTCTCCAATCACGTTTCATCCAAAATGATAAACCTGATCATCATAATGCATGCGCTCCCTGTGATGCAAACAGTTGGGTCTGACTGAATCAAAGTTTTGAGAAGACAACAATAGCTCCACTGACCCAAGCAGCACCCCTCAGCCCACAATGAGCAGTATATCAGTGTGTGACTGTGGGTTTAATACATACCACCATTTGACATAAATTTTGTCATGAAGACAGTTCATTGACATTCAACTGTTTTATGGAGCTTTGTAACTCTCTCTTAAGGACAACAAGATGATGTCAATGCAAGTTCACGATGGCGGCTCTGACAGCCATATTGGATACTGGGGCGCCACCAAAATCGATAGGCTGCTCTAGGTATCCAGCTCCAAGACTCACACCAAAAATGGGATCGATCGACAATGGCGTTTGTGAGTTAATGCGCTGAATATGTGTTGACGGACGGATGGACGCCGTGGGTGATGACAATACCCCTCTGCCCCTTAGTTGGGGCTCAGAAGTAAAAAAAAAAAAGGAGTTATATTCTGTCCCGTGAAGAAAAGGACAGATTGTGTTTATTGTTATTTGGAAGCTTGCAGCGCGGGCCTAAAGCAGACACTCCGCACACTGAGTCTGTAAGTTGATTTCTTATCAGAATGAGGTGACCCCAGGTCTGACTCGGACCCTGGGAGCTGCCCAGCGTCTGGCCCATTGGCACAGTGGTTTGGGCAACTGCTTTGCATGAAGCAGTAGTGTGAAGTCTGCTTGTTCTCCCAGTGTTACAGCGAGTTTCCTCTGGGAACTCCAGTCTCCTGCAGTCTAAAACACCTGCGTCACGGAGTGCTCCTGTCCTATCCTGTCCTGTCCAGCCCGAGGCCTGGGCTTCAGAACAGCCGCTTGTCCCTGTCACAGCACTGCCCTCTGCCCTCCAGTATCTGGGGCAGGTCAAATCCAGAGGACATATTAGCCCATGTGTACATCTCTCTCAAAATCAGTGTGTTCCCATCCAAAACAGGTTGTGACTGAGGGCCTGTATTCAGGGTCAGAAATATGAAAGTACCTGGAAGGGTTTTCTTCAAATCATCTGAATCTGCCAGCGTATACAATCCTTCAGCAAGAAGGTAGAAGGTTGTATCAGTGATGCTGGTTGAGCGTATTGATAAATAAACACAGGGCGACTTTTACTTTCTGACCCCTGCTCTTTCCACTACTGCTTCCAATGCACTTTTGTGTAGCTTTCAACAAACTGTCTCTTTAGTTCCTAATTTTCTTCTGCAAATTCAGTTTGTTGCCAAACAGCAATTTTGACACAGACTTGCCCTGAAACCAACGCGAAGCGTGTTGCCCTAAACAAGGATGCAGGATTGCGTTACTGACCTGACGGCGGGTATCGTTTTTTAAACACGAGGGCTGTGAGGTTGTTGACAGGCCCAGGGCTGTGAGCACGTGCCCTGCGGAGAGGAAGCCTGGAGCCCAGGCTGTCCGCAGGAACTTAACCCTGCTAATCCCTATGCATTCACGGCAGGCCAGCAGACCGCGTGTCCTGTGCTGACGCTGTGCCTGCAGGAGTGCAGCTGTTAGCTGAGCTGGGGCACGCTCCGCGGGCGCTCTTAAAATCAGCACTGAGACCGAGAGGGCTGGGGTAAAGGAGGGGAGGGGTATAGAGGCCCACAGCGATGGGGGCGGAGTGCTGCAGGCCCTGACTGAAATGCCAGCAGGACGGGGTGCCCTCTGCATGGCTCTGTCAGTGGGCCCCAGCATTCCTCCAAAATTTAGTGAGGGGGGTGGAAGCAATGCAATGTTCCTCCCTTTTTTAATTGAAAAGATAATAAAATATAGACTTAGTGACCGCTTATAAACCCTTTCACTCCCAAGACTGTCACAAGTGACTGTTGCAATATCCAAAAAAATTATCTGCAGAAACTTTTTTCTGATATTGTTAAGCTTGAAGTCTCCACATTTTTGAGAAATACTCATTTGAAAATGGGTCTCTAAAAAAACGAATTGAACAGATACAATAAAATATAGACTTAGCGGCTGCTTTACAGAGAAAAGGTTGTCTTCATAATGAATGTACTTCTGCGGGGATACGAAGGGAATTGAGTTGGATTTTTTTCACTGGTTTTCTGAGTTTTCACAGAAATATTGCAGCTGACAGTAGTCCGCATGCCGGGGACTCTTCGTAAAGTGTAACGGCTTTTCCTCGGTCCTCTATGCTCATTCAATTTCTCCGTCCTTAAGAGTGGTTGACAGCGAGCAGAGGGTAGGCTGTGCGCTCAGTTATACTTGTGGGCTGTGTGCCAGGAGTGTATCTCTGTCCTACGCCAACAGGGCGGCGGAGAGATCGGCGAGGTCACAATACAATGAGCTTCGCGCTGTGATGATGGAGGCATGATTGAACTGTAGTCTCGTTGCGCCACAGACGTCTGAGGGCCTCTGGGATTCCAGTCCAGTGTTACCGCCTCATCAGACAAAGGGGGTCAGATAAATCTATGTTTCCACAAGTGGTAGCCTACGTCCCACTATGGGTTTGTAGCTATTAATAAAAATAAAAAAAAAACTGTACTAGCCTCTATTCGGGTTGGAAATTGAGGGATGCATAGGGTAAAAGTGGCTCAACGAAATAGGCTCACAAGGCAGCGAGCTAAATTTCTCATTTCTAAAGACTTCCATTGTTTGGGTGTTTGACTCAGAAAATTTTGTCCAGGATCAAGCACAATCTTGAAGAGGTCGTTGAAAAGCACCGTCATTCATATCGGCTTATTGCAAATATGGGCTTTTTCCAGCTTAAGTTGAACATTACTTTCCTGCTACCAATAGAACGAAAGTTATTGGGTAATTTGCTCTCATTCCTTTTGAAGTGCCGATTTATTTGAGTCTGTGGAGGCAAAAATTGAAACCTCTGAAAATTTCTACTCATGAGTGGCTCCTAGTATGTCCTTTCAGCCATATTTAGCACCAGGAGCTGAAATCATACTTTCCATCAGCCCTTAAAATCTTTCATTTTTCTGTTTATTTTTATGCCGCCACCTGTTGAGTGGGACAGCGCTAATCCATTTGGAACCTTTTACTCAGCCCTTTTCCCCACAATACTCAGTTTAATTAGTTCGGATAAATCACTAGCTCGCCTGTCGGGTGCTGCCCCGGTGGCAGAGGATTTTGACGCAGTAACCGCTTCCCCGCTGCGCGATCCGAACCTCTGCAGCTCTCACGTCTTAATCACGCCTAATGAAATTGAAGCTGACAGCCGACTGGGCATATGATGCGAAAATCAGCGCTGGCGATGCGCTGGTTTTGCTGCGGCCGGAAGTCGGGTCACGCCATTATTTATTTCCATATGAACTCGGCCGTTGCGCGAACGTGAACGACCTGGAGATATTTTGACATTGGAATGCACGAGACTATTAGTGGCTCCGTAGCTTTTCTCGACCATAGATTAAATGAAACAGGCGCCTAATGTGGCGGCTTCTCTCACTTACGAGACTGAGCAGGCTGCACGATGATTATAACCCGACAGAACGCGAAGTGATTAAAAAGAATAAGAGTTAAATCTACAGCCCTTTGTGCTGAGAGTCTGCTGTCGTCAACGGCGAACTAAGTGTCCTCAATAATTACCGTTTTGTAGCAATAGTTTTAGTTTTTGAGTTTCAAGAGCTTGGAGAGCTCAGTCAATGATCCTCCATATAATCTAGTGGGCCGTATAAAACTCAAGTGAACCGAATCCAACGATGGAAAGTAACTGAATCCGGCTGAACATGAACAGAAAGTATACGGTCCAGTTATCAAAAGACCCCGGACACACTGCGGTCCTAGCGCTCGCCTGTTTGCAGTCACACTATACTAGTCAGGGTCGCCTTACATTTTCGCCCGAAACCACAGCGCTTTCGGTCTCTTACACCCAAGCAAGTGGTAAAAGCTGCAAAAATTGAATGAATGTCACCCAAAGTTTTGAAGTCTTAAAAATTTTGCGACATATATATATTTTACCCTCGGCCCGACTTCAGGCCGAAGGATATTGTCATCAGTTCGTCTTCTGGGGGCCGCCAAGCTGTCACGGAATTACAGTCCCATTACATTTTGGGTTGTAACTCTACAACTAAATAAGATAAAATCAAGTATATGTCATATTGAAGGTATTAACTTGTTCTTTAATATTATTAAGTGAAAATATATTTTTTGAGAAATTTTCAAAGAAGAAACAAGCAAAAACTACTCCGTCACAGAATTACACAAAATTAACGTGGTTTTTTTAATGTTGAGTTTAACTATCCAGAAAGTGATGTTCCTGTCATAGTTAAGTTATGAAACCTCAATATGTTCATATTTAAGGTGTTTTTTGTTAATACT
This sequence comes from Gymnothorax reevesii, assembly GCA_029721435.1. NCBI lineage: Eukaryota > Metazoa > Chordata > Actinopteri > Anguilliformes > Muraenidae > Gymnothorax > Gymnothorax reevesii. The sequence goes on along the minus strand of CM056584.1, from coordinate 54,455,128 downwards.
GTAAGTTATAAAAACAAATATTGACTTTAACCCTGCTTTATGGGCAAGAAATTTCAAAAAGTCAATGTCACGGAATTACAAGAGGCAAATTGTCACGGAATGACAACAATAGTATTAATTAGTTTCAATGTATTTATTTCAATATATTATACATATATACACAATTATTAACATTTTTACAGTTAAGCAATATATTACAATGAGTTTTCCATTGAAAATTACCAATCATAACACATACTTCAAAAATTATTTTTCATCTCCATGTCAACATTGGCTTGGCGGCCCCCTTCTGTCTGTCTGTGCACCTCTAAAGTCAGCATCAATAAACTAGTTACCCATGCCAAAACATTCACGGTAATGTAGGGAATCCAGGCCAGGAAAGACTTTTTCAGATCGGACCATTTTTTGGGGAAAAAATGGCATTTTTGGCGTTTTGAAAAAAACTTTGTCGTGGACTGATTTTGATGAAGCATTTTAGCTAGAGGGTTTATACCTGGGGGAGCGATCATATATATGCGGGGCTCTAGATTAGTTTTGAATTTTTAGATTAGATTTGAATTTTCCACAATTTTTGTGGGACTTTGGGCATTTTTGTATTTGTAAATGTATGTTCAGTGGAATTCTACTTTGGTTATTGTGTAATTGTTCTGGGACACTTCATGAGTCAGGCCGAGGGCGTTCAAACGCGGGCGTTTCTTGTTTTCTTTCAGAGATCCGACATTTCTGCATTTATTCATGCGTAAATGGACAGATTTGCCATTTTTACCGAACAAACTCAAAATGCAAGTTCCCTCCTGAAAATGGACCACGAAGTTCAAGATTTGAAACTAGGAGGAGGGTCACTGATGATGCTCAAGGATGCAGCATTATGTTTTTCATTAAATTCAGGGGTACAAATACCCTCAAAAAATATGAACATAACATGTTAAATTCGCGGGTAAATATACCAGCGCAAAGTTTCACCCCCAGCAAACGATCCTGCTGCAATGGGTATGCTGCTCTATTTCTTAGCTGTCGTATTTTGTAGCAATAATGCAACAACATTTTAAATTAATATCTTACCCCACTTTTCATGAGCGGTCAGTGGAGTGTAAAATAATCGTTTTTTTGCAGCGGCTTATGGCTTGGTTTGTTAAGATTCTGCTGTTGACTGACAATGTTTTTGTCATGACTCTGATTCCAAGCCATGTTTTCTGATCTGGTCCATGCCATGTTTTGTATTTTGCCTGTCTTTCTTTGTTATGTCCTTGCCTGCCATTTCCCATATTCACAGTTTATTTATCATTCTTTTTTTTGTAATTCTCATACCCTGCATTGCACAATGTCTCCCCAGTCTTGTCTTGTGTTCTGAGACAGTTTTATTTCCCCAGTCTTGTGTGCCACAGTTTCAGGTGATTTCATGGTTTCTGGGTTTCCAAACATTCCTTCCAATCTCGTTTGCTCCCTTCGCCTTGCTGTTCTATCTTTACTTACAATATTAACAGTTTATTATTTTAGATATATTACTAACATTGTTTATAGTACTAACTTACTAACAAGCACTAGGGATTGTATAGCTGCACATTACTAATTGACTAATGACCTCTCAGCACTCACTCCGCTCTAGTCTCCGCCCCTTGCCTTTGTTTAATTTACTTTGCTGTGTTTCAGCAGATTTTCTGCACCTGGCTAATCACTGTTCTGCCTCTCACTCTGTGCACTTTAGAACTCCCTAACCGGAGTTGTCTGTTTGTCATAGGTTGTCCGCGTTTTGGCTTTTGCCAATTTCATGTAGTTAGGAACTTCCTCTTGTTCATTCCTTTGTTAATTTGTCTGATCCAGCTCACCTGTTCCCTATTATAGCATGTGACTTCCCCTACGCGTATTTAAGCAGTCATTTCAGTTCCAGCTCGTCAGGACATTTTCCTTGTGCTGTGATTGCTTATGCCTTGTACTCTTTGTGTTATATGTCTGACTGGAACGTCCTGGATTTTGGCTTTGTCTTTGATATTCCTGTGGACGTGTAGCGGACCTGCTTTGATGACTTCGAGATTTGTGATTGCTGCCCTGGTAACAAAGCGTTTCTGTCTCTCTGGATTGTATTATTGGATTCTGGACTTTTTACTGTTGCCTTCAATAAAACAAATTTTGCTGCACTTCCTGGTACTCGCGTCTGGTTCCAGAACGCACCCTCACATGGTTTGCTGGTGAGCTGCAGTGAATGACATCAGAACATGATTAATACCAAAAAGATATAAAGTGAACTGGATATTTGAAACCATGCAGGTCTGTTTCAATATTCACGCCTTACTTGCATTTAATTTTTAAGACCACTGATTGGATAGTTTGGTAATAGCCAAAATAAAGTGTCAATTTTCAGTTGGATGAAAAAAATTTGGGCTGGGGTTAGGAGCCGCATTCAGACAGAGCTAGTGTGGATGCAGTCTTTTGTTCTAACTAAGCAGAAACACACCTGATTCCAACAATCAACCACTACAGTTTTTGCTCAGGGCCCTGATCGGTAGAATCTAATGCATCAACACTTGGTGTGAATGAAAGTTTGCTCCCTCACAGGCTCTTTCCTGACTAGATTCCCCACACCTGATTTAGAGCAAATATTTATTAAAATCCAACAGTAGTCACACTGTTGGTCCAGCAAAATTGAATCAGCGAATGACATTTCCAAATTAGGCCACCTTGATTTTTATAATTTTGTTCGGCCCTTTTATGGAAAATGTGTCTCTCTTTCTCGCGTAGCACTGGAAGCTGGACAAGCAGTGAAACTTGTCTTTCATGCACAGGCCAGATTCCACCCTGCCGCATCTAGGCCATATGAATCAGTCCGTGTTTTTGGTGAGAATGCACCAGGCATAAACGGAGTTCATCCTGTCAGTGGCGGCTCGTGAATTGGCAACAGGGGAAGCCCAAACAATCCCTTAATGTTAATGATTGTTCATCACCTGTTTTCAATCATTCATTTAAACAGTGGAGGGTCGTCGGCCGTAACAAAGTTAAACCAAAACCTCGCCCTTCAAAGCTTAATAACTTAAACCTTTCGCAGTTTACTTTTCTTGATCAGACTTTGCTCATACGAATTGTTAGAAGAACAGACAGTTGAGTCAAATTTATTTTCGATAGCAGTGTTATACATTGCACCACGAAATTGAGGGGTTTTCTTTCACACATAAATTACGACATAAATTACCATAGGCCGACACTATAAATTCCGCGCTCAAGAAGCTCACGAAACGGCATAGATGCGCAAATTGATTAGTGAGGCTCATTAAGCAATTAGCTGTGCAACATCGCATTCTTTTCTTCTATATTAAGATTGTAGAAAATGGACTGTCGTGGCTTCTTGTGAAAGAAGCCTCGCAAACTAATTTATAAAGACGTGTTGATCATTTGCGTCGTCATTTGCGATCGAAAATAAATTTGATTGTCCTTCAACCAATTCGTAGGAGCAACTGCTGATAAAGAAAAGTGAACTACGAAATGTTGAAGTCATTAAGCCTTGAAGGGCGAGGTTCTGGCTTCCCTTTGTTACGGCCGACGAGCCGCCGCTGCATCCTGTGTTTCCATTATGTACCATTTCCACAATTTTAGAAAGAAGAAAAAATTCTGTCTTTATCTGTTGTCTCACAATGAAAAAGTTGTTTTCTGTAGATGGTCTGAGAAGCAAATATGGACTCTGCTATGGTCTTAAATGTTTGATACCCAGGACACATTAAAATGTGACACACCATCCACTTGCTTTGTTCACATGTAACTCTCCACAACACTGGGTCTGAGAACACCTTCACATTATTTAAGCATGTGCTCAGAATACTTTTTCCAGCATTTTTAGGGTTAAAAGATATGCGCACAAATGCCTGGCCAATATGCACCTTTAAAGAAAAACAATATGGCCGTCCTACGATAAACAGTGCTATAAAACCCAAGAGACTCTTCAGGATCGAAGTATGCACACAACATCAGATGCATAATAAACTTTATGAAAGCTGTAAATGGTCTCATCCAGTGATTGATGTAGCACGCAGGAGATGAGAGATCCGTGTCAGGTTTGGGCACTTGCTAAAGAGTCAAAGTACAATTATTGGAACTTGGCTGAAATCACAGCCCTCTTGAATCCAACTTCCCCATAAAATGGCAGCTCTTTAAGTACAGGCGTCAGCAAATACTTTAGATGCCGTGTGATAAAGACTGCATCTTAGATAAATGCATTCGTTTGGCTGCAATACAGAAAGAGTGGCTCAAAACAGTGCATCCAAAAACCAAAGCTTTTCCCCTTGGTTCTTGTTAGGATGTTACATACTAAGGGCAATTTTGTAGACTCATGTTGCATTGTTTTATGAAGGTAGCAATTCTAACCAATTCTGACTGGTCATTTTAATATTCAAAATGGCCATGGCTTATTAACTCCTTCTGTAAAGGGGAAATACTGTAGCGCAGGCAAGTAACACATGAAATCAAGATAAGCTATCACGTGTTTGGGCAATGACACATATATTGCTTGTTAATATAATAAATTACTTATCAAATCTCACAGGCATCAAGAGAACCCTTTTGCTCTGAGTACTAATCAGGATATCTACTTATGTGAGTTACACATGCATATTTTACATCATTACTGAAGCCAGGTCTAATGCGCGCACATTTTTTCAATGCAGTTTTCTTCTATCGAGGTGTACATGAGTTGTAGTTAGAGTTGCTGGCCCTGGAGGCCCTGGCGTATTGCAGTTCGTCTGTTTCACAGCGCTGTGTGGCTCTGTTACGCGCACGCCGTCCCTGGACTTGCAGCAATAACCGCTCCTGCATGCTTTTGTTGCCAATAACAACAGGTCTGTTCTACTGTGGCACAATGGCCCACACTCTGCTAGCAGAGACCTCCCCTTACGTTTTTTTTCAGAATGAACTGCCGTGTGTGTGCATGTGTGTGTGTGTGTGTGTGTGAGAGAGAGAGCTCTGTACTCAGTGCTCCACACAAAAGCCATGTATGTTCAGCATAGGTACAACAGATGGAGATACAGACTGTCCAAGGTCTGTTCCATTGAAGAGGAACACAAGGAAAGGCATGTGCTTGGAATTTCCTGAATAATACGTTCTAATGGTGATGTCACAATCCCTACTGGTAACTAAGTTCTCTCACTAAATGCTCTTCAAAGAGCTGCAGTGAAATCTCCTGGGATCTGGATGCTGTGTGGGGACGCCCTGTCCTCATTTGGTCATTTGCTACCGTTTCCCAGGGCGATGAATGGTGCTTTGCAAGACACAAGTATACAGTCTTTTCTTAGAAAGAGATTCATTCTGGACAACCCTGACTGTAATGTTTCAGAGAAAGCTAGGATTTAGTGTCAGTCCACTATGGCATATCAATGCATGCATCTATGGGACAATAAAAATATAATGGAATGCACTGCAGTAAAAATTTACAGGACATGGTCAGTATGGACCAATATACCACTGCTCTGTGAGATGCATGAGTTGTGTGTCAGTCACATGTACACACATGTGCAGGTCTGTCCTCAAATGGGTTATGAGCCCCGTAATAGGTGAACGGACGGTTTGCACAGGCGTCCGGGACAACCGTCCCTCCTTAAACAAACAGCACCTGTCGTTACTGAACTTCCTCTTACAGAGACACCAGTCTGTGGGAACCAGACCACAGGACGCCACGCAAAGCAGAGCTGCGACATGTGAATCCGTCAGAGCTGCCCTAGTGCTGTCTTTTCCTTAGCTTTAACATAACACAACACGATATAACACAACAGAACATATTATGATATAACACAGCATAAGAGTGTAGCAAAGCAATGTCCTGTCTGTAACATAACAATATGACAAAATTTAACATAACGTAACATGGCATAGCATAGCATAACATAACGTAACATCACATGAGTGGTGGGAATGGACCATTCAACCCAACACTTCACTTACTTCAGTATCAGATGGTATCCTGCTCTATATCAAGCCTGGACTTGAAAATTCCCAGAGTTTCTGCCTCTACAATATCATTAGGCAAGCTATTCTACACTGTGATCACTCTCTGCGTGAAAAAATATGTCATATATTTCCTATATTTTTTTCCAATATGTTACGATGCTGCTGATGTTATGTTGTGTAATACATACAGGTAAAAGCTCAATAATGCCCCTTTTACACTGGGCAAAAAAACTCACCTGCTAAAATCTGTCTCCATTGCGAGAGGGTGCAATCTGCACTCATTCCCAGGTTAAATGGCTCTGGTGTAGTTACAGGTATTTAGCAGCTCTAGCTTTGGTCGGCAGTGATGTAAACATCTGGGTGGATATGCTAATTGTTGGTCAAATGTTATTACATTATTTATAGTTTTTTTACACTTTGAGCACAGCAAGCAATGGCGATTTTGTTCTTCGTATTATGCATGTGATTAATTCTGGATTTGAAAGAGAGACTAAAATAAGAGATATAATGAAGTAACCATGGTAACACTGTCACCGGCCTCCGGGCCGCCGCCTACTGTTTACTGACCCTGTTTACTGGTGCATTTCAGACGTCAAAAGTTAAAAAACTGAAAGTCAAACTCGTCTCCCAGAAATGGGAAAGGAGACAATCGCCTATTTTACAGTGGATGTTACACACGCATACAAACGTGGACGGACTCCTACAAATTCTCACCCACACAAAGTGACTTTCAACATTTCGCTGCTGTCATGACGACAGGATGACATCTGTCAGTTGTGTCTGACTGCCCGGAGTCACATGGGGGATGAGGGAAATTTAAGAAAATAATATGCGGACGCATCGGATGATGTCAGTGCAGGTTTATCATGGAATGGAAGATTAATATTTTGTGCATTGCTCTTCATTTGGAGAACATACCCATTGCCACTCGGTGACATCATCATGGCCCGATGTCATCTCTAGCTGAGCGACGGCTCACTGCACCCATATCTCAACCCTGGGCATAACAGCCAGGCCTCACACTGCAATTTATCTGTGGTACCGCAGTCATGCACGGAGAGAGAGAGAGGGGGGAGAGAGAGAGAGAGAGAGGGAGAGAGAGGGAGGGATGGAGAGAGAGATAACCCCACTTCCTGGTGCAGTCGTTTTAATGACTGCTGGAAAACGGATGGGCTCCTTTTGTGAAAATGAACTGTACTGAGATGGACGGCATGTGGACTTCAGACGGCTCTGGTCGGGCGGAAGCCATCATAATGCCATCTGACTCGATGAGTTTTTGAGTCATTCTGTCCGAGGCGGAATAACGTCAGTCATTGTGGCAGCGGTGATTTGTGCGGTTATTACTGCGTTAGATGAGTTTCAGTCCTTGATGTCACAGAGCATTTTGTATTAGATTTTGTTCCGAGCTGGAAAAACACGTCACCCAGATTTTGATTCAATGACAATTTACGATCGCCTGCCTCGAAGTTCTCTGAGGAAAAAACATGTCGATCGTAGCTGAGGTCATTTTTTGCTTGTAAGACATCCTGGCATTTTGCTCCTGTAGTTAACTTTTGCCCCCATTAACTTGGAAGACCAGAGCCAATTAACTGGAGCAGATGCTCAATCACTTCACACTAATTAAAGAGATTTATCTTTGTATTACCGCTGTACAAACACCCTGGCAGCAAAATACCTCCCTGACAACCAGTCAAAGATCCTTAACCCTTTGTGGTATGAGAGCACAAATACGAGGTCCAATAAAAAGTTCTAAAACTCAATTCTGAGATAAGTTCTAGTAACAAGATGGTAAACATCACAGAGGCAAGTAAAAATAAAGAATCGTGACTTTACTGGATCTGTGAGTGACGGATAAATGTCATGCCACTGTATTAAGGCTTTGGTAAGGTGAGCTGACGGAAGGCTTTGGCGAAACTGCACTAGCTGGCTTGTACCGACTCTGAGATAATGAAGATCGTATTGAGAGAGGAAGATCTCAGCCGTAATACTGTCCTCTCCTGAAATCACTCGTATTCCTCTCCAACTCATCGCTGGCATTGGAAAATCACCTATTTATGACAGGAGATGCTTTTAGGGCCGACAGCTTAATTATTTGGTTGTGAAAGGAAGATTAATCCCACCTAAAGTCGTCTGTCCTCACACTAATGTGCGGTTAACCACACACCATAACACCGGAGGTTTCACAGAACATCCTCAGGTTTCCTGACTAACAGCAAACACTGACCGCTTGTGCTCTGTGATTGGCCAGATATAACTGTGATGTCACTCACTGAGGGTCACCTTTCTCTGTGTCATTGTCAACGGGCATCTCACAGACACACAATACACAGACAGACCTAGAACAAAGCCACAGACACGGGCAGAGAATACGGAGACACACACATACACACAGTACGTATACACACACACAGTCGTACACAGCGCACACACAGACAGACACATGCACAGACACACAAAGCACGTCGTAACTTGACAGCGGCAATAGAAACGTCAGATTGAAGGACAGGTCAGGTCAGAGTTCAGAGTACCGCACCACACCAAACACCTGAAGCCCAGTCACCCATGTGCACCCTGTCAACAACGTCCACCCTCCCCACCCTCTTTTCCTGCCTGGGAGTTTGACACGGTCAGGTATATAGTGCTCTGTGTCCCCAGGGACTCTGTGGGTAATGACGCACAGCCCTGCTTCAGCGGCGGCTCTCGTCGGAGCGACACGACTCGATGTCACACCAGCTCAAATGTGCATTTACAGATAACAGGACCAGAGTTCAGGGTAAAACATTTTGTGACGAGCATGAAATACTCAGATTCTCTGTTACAGGACAGCTGATATTTGGCCTGGACACAAAACATGGTAGAAGGACGGACAGACGGATGGAGGACCAACAAAAATATGAGAAGGAAGGTCAACAATTAGATGAATCTGTAATTAAATTGCTACAAGAAATATTGAACATTGTAGGAGTTTTGGACAGCAAAAGAAGCATGGCAGACGGACACGCGAGAGGACGACACTCATTACAGACGGACACGCGAGAGGACGACACTCATTAAAGACAGACATGCGGGAGGACGACACTCATTACAGACGGACACACAAGAGGACGACACTCATTACAGACGGACACGCGAGAGGACGACACTCATTACAGACGGACACGCGGGAGGACGACACACATTACAGACGGATACGTGAGAGGACGACACTCATTAAAGACAGACATGCGGGAGGACGACACCCATTACAGCCAGACACGCGGGAGGACGACACACATTACAGACAGACACGCGGGAGGACGACACTCATTACAGACGGACACGCGAGAGGACGACACTCATTACAGACGGACACGCGAGAGGACGACACTCATTACAGACGGACACGCGAGAGGACGACACTCATTACAGACGGACACGCGGGAGGATGACACTCATTCCTATATCCCCCTCATACTCTTCTCGGCAGGAGACAGTAAGGTTTCTGCAGTGGCCACAGATTCGGGCTGCTCGTTAGCCTGGACTGAGTCAACTTCTCTGGACCCAAAAGGTCCATCTAAACAAATTTAAAAAGTAAAAAATCGTGTCTTGCTGCAGTGTGTGAAATTCAGCTGCGGTGCCCCAGTATCACTGTTTCCATGTAAGGGAGTCGCTTAATGCTGCAGGATGTATAACAGTCTGTGGACACGGTCCCTTTCTGTCCCTCCATAATCAGTGCCTTCCCATCATGCCCTGAGCCGGCTCATGCGGGAGAGGATGTCCAGTAACCCAGAAATCCTGCAGAAGTGCTGACTTACGCCCACACAGCAAACAGCAGAGCCCCGTCGCTGCACAGCCTCCTTTACCACAGGAGAGCAGTGAGGTTTCGGTTCGGCCCCCCGTCACCAGCGCAGACTCTCGCTGAAGGAGCTCATGACATCACAGGGCATGTGCCCCTGCCAATTCAACGGCAGCTTTCATGACGTCAAACGTGAACTCGTATTTGCCAATCCAATAAAAATTTTGAGGACATTAACAATCACCTGGCACAGCCAATCGAATTAAAACTTTGATAACATTAAAGGCCCTGTGATTCATCCCGCCCAACGTAAGATTTAGTGGCATTTAAAAGGTCTTGCTTTCCCGTAAGGACGGGACGTCACATAAAACACACAGGATTGGCTGTTAAGCGATTAAAACAAGACAGAAACAGTCAGAACACGCAAACAGCTCTTACAGCTGATGGAATGAAAATATTGGATGTGGATTTGGCTGAAAAGAAAGTTCTTAAACATCAGGTGTAATTTCCTTTTCATTTAAAATGATTCTATTCTTTGACACTAAAGGGTTCAAAATGTTCAAAACCATCTGTGAAGTCTTGCAGTGTGGTGCACATGTAAATGAGCATAACTTATGTGGACAGTATTCATTCAGAATGGCCTGAGCAGCACGCAGGCCAGAGACTCAATAACAGCGTCACGCTCTATCGCTCTCAGTATTGAAAATCAATCCGCTGTTAGCAGGGAGGGGCAGATGAGCCACATCATTCGATGAAGCAATTTCAACTCGCCTGTGCGGAATGGGCACACAGCCACCGCCAGCTCACAAATCACCGTCACATCAGAGATATTCGGAGTGGAACTAGTTTCTAAATGAAAGACATGCTATTTAACACACCTTCTTATTCCTTGTGACTGTACCACAGTGTGAACACTCGTGAAACTCAATAGCTACATCAGTAGTGCATCCATAAGCCTACATTATACTCAAAAGCGCAATAAATCTAACAGAAGAGGTTCAAGTGAATCTGAAACTCAACTGGTCTGCCACCCTGCCACACCCATTTGGGAGCGGGGCACACGGCTGATATAGAATACCAAACTAATTTACATCCCAAAGATGTTGTCTGCAAAGTTTCATCAAATTTGATGAATATTTGTGACCTCTAGAGGTCAGGGCCCCTTCAAATTTATGACTAAGGCGAAGGAATGTCAGTGGTCATAAAGAGGCCGTTTTTCAGGAATTTTTTTTTTTCAAAACCCATGACCCTCATGTTGAGAAATGTATCCAACGTACACAATACACTCAGCTCTTTATCTATATTAGAAAGGTATAAAACACAGAACTTCTGCTTTTCAATATGGCTGCTCTGCCACATCCAGTTTTGGGGATGTGGGGCTGAAATGGGACATCAGAGAAGTTTATGTGCTGCTTACAGACTTCTGTCAAATTCAGTCAATATTTGTAACCCTTTGAGGATACGGGTCATATTGTTTACGGGCGACAGGCGACGATGAGCGACGATGGAGGTCACGCCATCTCAGCTCAGCTGGTCAACAATCATCAGTCAAGTGAGAAACACACCGATCCATCCTCCCTTGATGGGGTGCGCTCCGAAAAAAGAAACTCGATGATTCCATCGAGAAACTCGACCTTTGTTTACAGGCTCCTAGTCAGACATAATGGTTCAGTCGAAGAGCTTTTACACATCTCACACCTCTGCTCTATAAGGAACACAAAAGAGAGTTTCGCTGGAGAGACGAGCCAAAGGGCGTATTTTCCTGACAGCTCGAGAGCCCTTCTGAGAGACTTCTCTGGCCCCAAGTGCGTCTCTGTGGCCTGGACTACACTTATCTGGATATTTTTTTTAGCGGATATTTTCTTCCTCGTTTAAAAAAAAAAAAAAACTATCCACTCCACAGAAATATCTCTGTCCACACGAAGAGGCAAAACTGAAAACGATCGCCTCTGAAGCATGCAATGCCATTCCCCGGCCGATAGGTGGCGATTATAAAATGTAAAATATCAAAGAAGAAGAACCTTTTGCGCACGTGCGAACGGCTTGTCGCTCCGTGCTTGACGTCATTGCGTCAACACCAAATCCGTTTAACCTCGCTACACGGATCCACTGAATCGGATATATTTTTATTTCTCCACTTTTTTATCCTTTTAAGATTATATCCGTTTATGTGGGTGAAATCGCCATGTTCGTGTGGTTGAGAGGCCCAATCGGACAGAAAAATCTGCGTTTAGAAATATATCGTGTTCGTGTGGTCCAGGCCTGAGCCTCTCGTGTCCTGTAATGGGCAACAGGCTCGTTAGGAAGCGCGTGACACACGCTTTTTAAAGATGGCTGCCGGTCTTCTGGGCCTCGGTGACAGTTCAAAAAGGAATGCTTGGCCCAGTCGACAAGCCTGTGATAGATCGCCAAGTTTCCACACAGCACACCGCTGGTCCCATTACGCTGCATCTTAAGAGGCGTATGACTGATTACACTCCAGCAAACGACCCGCTGACATTTATCAGAGACAAGGACCTGCAGAACTTAAAGCTCCAGATTTCCAGAAAAATTCTGCTCCATTTATAATGGTCTGATTTAGATGGACTAAAGGGGGAAGTGTGGGACAGACCGTGTAGTTCACCGAAACACAATATCTGCTCCTCATCTCTCAACTCCAGCTCATTGGATATGAAAATATGAAGTTAAAGTAAAGACCGTCACCCTCAATTTATGAATAATTATGTACGCACCGCACAAGCAATGACGGAATAGAACCCATTGCAGTATCACTATCTGATTACAGATGGATTGCACAGTCAGGAGAAATATACTATAATTAGCATGAAAGTCAAAAACTGCATAAACATAAAAAGAAACGACAAATACTGGGTGCTGGATAATTGAGCGAATGCAAGGCAAAGAACGGAAGACCACACTACAGCACACAAGGTGACTTTCTTTAAATCATGTGGCCATGTTCATTAAAGGTAATTGGGAGCTACTTCCAATGCGTGGTCATCTGTTTTTTTTCTATAATTAGCATGAAAGCCATTGTGCTGGACAACAGAACATTTCTTTGGACATTAGAAATATTTTTCCTGGGGAGGCAACCCTACCTGTAAATTTGCACAAGCTTATGCACTGTGCAGGATATGACAGTTTAGCCATTGCAAAGACAGGTCACATGACTATGGTTCCTGCCCTCTTTGTCTCTGAATGGGCTGGCAAAAGTAGATGTATGATTGAAAGATAATGGTTTGGTATTCATAAACTGGCCAAACCTGTTCGGCAGCAATGACAGCTTTTGCTGGTCGTGCAAACTGACTGCAATTATGGCAGACATGATGCAGAACAATGTCAAGAAAAAATCACTATCTGGTTACTCATCATTTAAAGGAAGATTTGCAAAGCTGAGCCAAATTACACCAGGTACATTTTAATTGTGGGCAGGAACTGAAAGAAATAAACATAGAGAGATGTAACCAAAATATTCTCCAGATATCAACCAAATTTCTTGATTTAATTAAATGATTGAGGGTCTGAACAGCATTAATGGTTGGAGGAGGTTTAGTGGATGATCTGTCCAAAGATACATCCAAATAGCAATTAAAGTCCCCTCCAATTACAGTATTAGATAATCCATCATCTGGGAGTAAATCAAAAACTTTAAGAAAAAAGGTAGAGTCGTCAGAATTAGGCCCGTAGATATTCAACAGGGTAATGGGAAATGAAGTAATATTTCCAGAAATTAAAATAAATCTCCCTTTTGGATCAATAATTTTAGATTTCAATTCAAAGGGGATAGTATTCCGAAAAAGAATTGCAACCCCCCTTGCTTGAGATGTAAAAGGAGCATGATACACCTGTGAAATCCAATTTGATTTTAGTTTGTTCTCAGTAGCTTTGACAGTATGAGTCTCTTGCAGAAACAAAATATCCCCCTTCAATGAATTCAAATGAGAAAAAACCTTCCCACATTTTAAGTCATTACCAAGGCCCCTTACATTCCATGACAAAAGCGAAATTGTTCCATTTAGATTCATTTACTTAACGTTAACAAATAGAATAATCAACAGTTATAACAACAAAGTGTACCCTCTCAGAGACTAAACCAGTATCAACATATCTTTCCCCATACAGCCTCATCACTCGCACACGCACGCATACCACCTACTCCCACCCCCCCAAAAAGGAAAAAGAAAAACCCCCATCAATAATAGGAGAACGCATGGCAAATGGCCAGCAGTCCAGAATCCCTCTGTGAAGACGGACTTAAACACAGACAAAGGACAGAAGAGTATCAGTTAGGGTTGAAATTTTAGTTTTTTTCTCTGGGGTTTATAAGAGGAAGCTCCCTCCCGACAGGGAGTTTGCTCTTTTTGGAGCCTCAGAGGACTCATTAGTACTCCCTGCACACATACAAGCAGTTCTCCTAATGGGCATGGTGTTAGCAAAAAAAATAATTCTAAAAAAATTGGAAAACACCAATTCCACCTTGCTTCGAAAACTGGCTGCATGAATTAATTTCGGTCATTCATCTAGAAAAACTGCGAAACAGTAATCTTACATTCCAACTCAAATTGGAGGAAACATGGGGTCCCCTCCTGCAACATCTGGAATCATCCTAATCGTATTTGTATGTATTTATTGTCATTTTTCTTTTATTGCTCGTTGTTATTCTCTGTACAAAGATGTTTAAGGATTACTATGGAAGGCTCAACGTATACTTCTGTGCCCTTTATCAAGCACCATTATGAATTTCTCTCTTTTTTCTTTTTTTATCTGTATCCCTCTTTATCAGTCAGAAGTGTGTGTGCGTGTGTTTATGGATATGTGTTCCTTGGTGACCGTGTTGTTGTTAATAAAATGAAATTAAAAAAAAAAAAAAAGAAAGAAAGATGTAACCAAAATATCTAGCCAGTGACCATTTTTAATCAGTTTATATTCAGTTCTGAAGGTGAAGGCCAGACGCTCGCGTCTGCAGCAGGGGACTAAAGTAATTTGCAGAGTCCAAAGAGGTTATCTAAAGATTTATTCTCAAACCAAAGAGCAGAGTGCTTGTAGAACAACTGTTGTTCTTCTATGAACAGAATTTCCTGACTTATTGTCATTAGGTTATTGTGGGACTGATCTGGATGCAAAGCAGATTTACTGAACTGAAGAGTGTTCATCAGATATTGCTTACATTTAAAATAATTCAGATTTGATACGGTTTCCATTGACGCTTTTTGTGATACGAAAGGCTAGGGGTGTCAGCATTTGTATATATGGGCGTCATGTGAGGCTAAATCTGAAAATTTCAGGGCAAGAAGTATTATGTATTAGTGCATTAGTATTAGAATGCACTATGAAGAGATGGCAAGTACTGATTGGATTCTTGGATTGTGATGTCACTTACATCCATCAGTACCCTACACGGCTCTGTTTTGATGTTTGATTGAGTTTGTTTTGGGTTTCATTGAGTTTCCCATCTGAATACGGGATAATTGAAGAATTTAAAATTCTTTTGAGAATTGAAGAAATTAAAAATGCCTCATCCCAGGGTTGACAATTAACAATGAAATGGGAAACGGCCATTTTAGAGTGTGAGGTAATGCTGAGGCCACCTTAGCAGTATAGTATTTGGCAGTTTTTTGCTCCATCAGTACAAATGCACACGCAAACACACACACACACACACACACACACACTCACATAAACACATATACACGCACGTATGTACGCACGCACGCGCACGCACGCACACAAACACATGCGCGCAACAGTCCTCAGCACCTGCCTGAGATACACAGCTGGCCTCATGCCCAAATTTCGCTCCCCAAACTGCATGTTTTGAGCACTTTTATAGTGGGGGAAGTCGAGCAGGTGGTTACCGCGGGCGACAGACAGCTGCTGGCAGCGATCGGTCTCAAAACCCCTGAGGACGGCAGACCTGCAGAAGCAGCTGTTAGCTTCTTTCCAGATCTTTCACAGGACTCATATAGCGCTGCGCAGCAATTGAGTTAATGCGCCAAAGTGACTCACAGTGGACTGGACCCAGCCGGGACTCGATATTGATCGGATAGGAATAGATCACTGATAGATATGACGTAATCAAGACCACGCCCTCTGGATACTCGATTATGTCAAAATAAACGTAAAATAGTTTACCGGGTAGATGGAAATACAGAATTAGAATGTTCGGCGTGAATTTTCACAAATACGCAAGTTTTATGATTTTATTAATTTCTTGGAATGCATACTTGAGGTCATTTTCATATTGCAATCCGTATTTGAGAAAATTGTGGTAAAAGTGAATATTGATCATTAAGGAGTTGAGACATATCATATGTCTGTGATTGTAAAGTTCTCATCAGAATGCTGATGCTGATCACATGATCAGGACAGGTCACGGAAAACAATGGGGAAGAAATCAATTATCCCCTAGAGTGCTGGACCAAATTTACAAATAAGTCGCCACTTGATAGGTTTTCAACAGCTTTGAGTTTGATATCTTACATCATTAAGTAACTATAGTTGCATTTAGCGCTCTAAGGGTTGCCCTATTTTCCAGCTGTTACAATGATCGCCACACACTGCGGCCTTTTTCATTCAAAACTAAACCCTCTGAATCGGCCACAGAGATGTCGCTGATGTGCAGGGTCGATGCAGTCCGACCAGACCAACCGTTTTGCGGCCTATGAACAAGACTGCAGTACATTCTGTTCTCAGGCAGAATATTGCATTATGGCAGGTTGCAGCAAGTGTTGGCAGGTCATTCGGATGATGGACGAGTCTGTGGTCTTGCAGTGTAATGCAAAATGAATACTTGGCCCTAAAAGCATCCATTTTCCCATATCCTGTCAGGTTTAAAAGCTCAGCAGCGCATACGATGCTCGCTGAAATGTTCCAGGCCCTAGTTCCTGGTTTGTGTTCCTCTCGTCTCTGTGCATTAATGGGATGAGCCCCCCTCCACACTGTTTACATAATGGCGTAATAACCGGCTGGCGGGTCGGGGACGAAGGGAAGGGATATATTGTGCCCTCCCTCCCCTCTCTCTCTCTGCGAGGCTGTGTACTCAGGTGGGCTGTTCAGCCTCATAAAAATATTCGTTTATCATCCCTGCCAGCATCGGAATTAGTGGGCACATCTTTTTTATAAGTGCTTTTAGTATCGAAAAAAGGGCAATCGATGTAATGCTCTTAGCGAGTAGCGCTTATGTACCCATAGACGGGCACTTCAGCCATTTACTTGAGAAGGTTCTGTTCCTGTGTTGTTCTCAGTTGAGTACCGGAACATACACAGGTCTAGAAACCTAGAAAAATATGTCACGAATGCATAAGTAAAGTCTCTATAAAACTATATTTTCAAGAAATTTTTTAACCCCTTAACACTCCAACGGCCAGTATACGGGTCCATCAGGGGAGTTAAAAACAAGAAAAGATTTCAATTTACATGGAGTACGTCCTTTATAGGCATTTTAAGAAAATGTTACCGGTGTGGTAAGGCGTAAAACATGCCCGCCTGCATCATGTTCTTCCGATTAAAAGCGTGATAACCTATTTTATTTCATGAGGGAAGATACCGCTGTACAGCAGGATCTAACTAAATTAATACAGTGCTACATTTTCCACTTTGAAATGTTACAAAGACACCCATGCTAGGGCATATAAATCACCATCACCAATGTGTAGAACCCACCTGGGTGATGCATGGCAGCCATTTTGTGCCAAAGTTCTCACCACACATCAGCTGAAGTGGAGAGGGAGGGGCCAATTACCGTACAGGCCAGCAGATACTGCCTAATTCCCAAGAGACGTGTCGTGCATCTCTCGTGGCTTTCTCGCGATGATCTCCTCTTTATGTCGCATGCTATTATCAACCTCATACTCTGCCGATACAAGCTTTGCAGTAGGCCGGCCGCCGAACCTACAGTCGAATGTGTAGAGCCTGCCAAATGCGCGACGTAATGTAGTCCGAATTAGGCCTATGCACAATTGTTACGGAGAATCACTTTTTATATGTGGATTTAATACATATATGTTGTTGCGTTGCTGCGTTGTTGTTGGTAATCGATAATCACTAATCCGTGAAAATTGAGGGTGCTCTGAAGAAGAGTATACGATATCCAGCAGCAGCTGAAGAATCACTTTGAAAATCTCACTATAAATGTACCGCTGGTCTGAATGACACATAATGTGCTACATACATGTAGACTGTAATTTATTCATTTACTGCATTTATTTCAGCCTGTTTACCGTTTCATCATTTCATCAGTTCATGTGGTAGAGGGACATAACTCATTATGTTTGCCGTTTTATAGCCTTATGTCTGACAATGTTGGTTTATTCTTAAACATTTATACTGTAAAAGCAACGTAGAATGTTTTCTGTGCACGTCTCATTGTGTCATAAACAAGTCGACATGGTCTACAACATCCCCCGCCAATCGTGTGTTTCTTATTTTCGAACTCGATCAAGGCCTTTATGGTCTGAAGCTACACACCAAATTTGGTTGTCCTATCTGAAATAGTTTCCGAGAAAAGTTGTCCCCTTCCTCTCGGACGGACAGATGAACACACGCACGCACTCAAAGACGGAGGTCAAACCTATATCCCCCTCACACTTCGTGTTGGCAGGGGATGATAAAGCAACAAATCTATCAATTCACATGTCAAATTATATTTAAAGTGATGCCTTGTTGCAGTATCCTGAAAACAACAGAGCTCACATTCCGTGTCTTTTTTCCTTCAATTGGAATTGGTTAAGTGTCCAGTAATTATTAGTTTTCGCCTGCGTATGTACAGTTTGATGGATTTTGTTTGTATGGATTTCTCTCCCTTCTGCGATCGGACAATCTCTTATGTGCGACGGTGTTTTTTGATTTTTATACAGAGACATTAGACGCGCTCCTAAATAAGGGGAAATATGACGTATGTTCTCTACTAACATCTTGCTTACTGAATGATAATTTTGCTCATTACATATGAATTATAAGGACTGATGAACGGGCCTCAAGTTACAGATTAAAAAATCACTCCTTTTCCATTTTGACATCTGGAACTCACGGCCTTTGTATTATCTAAGCCGTGGCTTCTTTCACAGGTGGCATGAAACACAAGTGCAAAGGGACATCTACTCATTAATCAAGTATAGGATTATAAAAATAATGTCATGCAAGGTGGCATTGTTAACAGAGGAATTTGGTTTTTCCTTTCTGTATTTGTGATAATATAGCTATGCTTAAACACACCCCACGTCCCAATCGATTGGTCCAATACTTACCAGAGCCGGTAAACCTCTTAGATAAATACAATAATCACAGACAAATAAATCTTTTTTGACCAGTTTAATAATAATCAGATGACCGTTACACTCGAAATATAAATTTGTTACTTTTAACAAAATGGTTAACAAATTAATTTGTTCCATGAGAGATGAAAAATTAATTTGTTAAAATCAATCCAACAAAATTAATTTGTTCAGGAAGTAAGACATTAGTTCGTTTTACTAACAAAGTAAAATTGTTGCACTATAAACAAAATAGGCCTATTGTGTTAGACTAACAATTAAGTAACAAATGTGTTTTGCTGACAGGATTGGACCATAAATTATTTTGTAAGGATGATTGTTCAAATAAATCTGCACAAACCGATTATGTGGCCGATGTTCATGTAGAGGAAATAATTCAAGCGCAAACTTTTATTACTTCGCAGTAAAGTGGTAATGCAAGAAGTGAACAGTAAGGCGAGTTCTTAACCAATGCCAATAAGTTGTTGACAAATCAATCAGCTGTTCCTGGACCAAAAACAGGCATCAGAGGCAGTGCCCTCATGTTTAATGACCTGATTTGCAGAAGATAAAATATGGTGGGATAGGAATATCATCTGCACGCATAAATATCTAGATTGCGACACAAAAATAAAGATTGAATAACGTTGTCAGTGTATGTCGCAAAATATTAAAACAAAGAAAGATGACATATAGCTAGTAGCCTATATAGCGAAAAGGTGACATAGGTTAAAACTCGCCTTTCTGTTGCGTTCCTGCTCATTTCAAGATCCTTCACAGGCAGACGACGCTGAAATTGGTGCACGTGATCGATTCTCGCCAATGAAAAATGACAGAAAATTCACTGGGGCCGTGCGGAAAAGTAACAAATCTATTTTGTTAAGACGACTTGACAAAATTTATTTTGTTACGATTTTTGTTAGAATAACTAATCAGATTCTGTTGCATCAAAAAATTAATTTGTTACAAAGGCGTAACAAGTTTGTTTTTCTTAAATTTTTGCAAAATAATATTTTGAGTGTATCATCAATAGGCTACTTAAGAAACTCAAAAACATAAATGACACTGTCCAGGAGACATATTTTAAACGTGTGTGAGACAGTAAACCTCAAAACTGGATGTTAAGACATTCGGAATCTCCTTCTCCTTCATCTCCTTCGAGACTTATCGCGATACACATGTATACTTGTCACCAACACTAGGCCTATTACTTTTCCTGTGCACGGTATATGTATATACATTTATGCTGCGTCGCGATATTCTCGTGTATGTCTCGTGTATTTCTCCCGATGATCTCGTGTAGAAATGGCACTGTCTGCTGGCCTGTTGGGTAAATCGGCATCATTATGTATCCATCTGTGATACGCTAGCTATCACCATGTTTGCATACCGTTGTTGATTTCGCGCTCCAGTACTGGTATACTAGTATAAAATGCACTGAGTGTGGGAGGTTTGGTGTGTAATGTGGAAAACAAAAAGCCACTAGATGGCAGTATTGACTTTTTTTTGTTAAGCCAGTCTCCAGCTAGGTTTTGGGCATGTCCTGGGCATGCCTCAGAGGGGAAAGTCCCAGAGAATTGAAAAACGTCTGGAAGGTGGGAGGGGGCTGCAAAAGAGTATATAAGGAGGAAAATTGAGAGAGTAAAGTAGTAGGAGAAAATGCAAGGAGAAATGGTAGAAGGATACATTTGACCAGACCTGTCACTCTTTACAAAACCTGTGAAGCTCTTTTTTTGGATTTTTGCCTGTGTTGGAGCATTTTCCTGTCCCAGGACATCGCAACAAAGAAACCCCATCTCAGTTACCACTGGGACTGTAAATATCTCATTTTGGTAACACTTTACAATAAGGGTACAACAATTAACATTAATCAACATTAGTCCATTAACTATCAGTTAATTAGCAGGGAAACAATGTGTTAGATAGCTGAATATGTGTTACATAACCATAATTGACCATTTATTAATTTTATGTGTATCCCTTATTGTGAAGTTGAAAACATCCCTTCAGTATCCCCTATGAAGCACTTCAAACTATTAAACCATACTTCATAAATTAATACCTTTGTTCACGTGAACATCATTTGTAAATGATTACCAGGTGCATTAGTTAAATGTTAATTACCAGTTAGTAAATTCTTATTACTGCATTAACTACTGCTAATTATTGTACCCTTATTGTAAAGTGTTACCCTCATTCTTTTGTTAATATTTCAATCTTGGTCAGTATTTGTTTTATTAAATCTGTTAAAGTTTTAAAATTTTGTCTTTCATTCCTTGCTGTCCGATAGGTCATAACTAATTGAGGCCATAACAGGTGCAGCTACATGGCCAGTGCTCTGCAAAAAATGTGCTATAGGAATCCTATAGGACAGTTCAATAGAATTCTATCGAACTTTAGTACCACCAGCCCTATAGAAAAAGTTTTATATAAAATTTCTACAGAAAATAGTTCCATAGAAAATCTCTGAAGGACTTTCTTTTTCAGTTTGGCATCTTCCATCCCACCCGAATTCGGAAGGCGACCACGAACAAAGGAACCATTTTATATTACATTTCCCAACTTGCATCCCTCCCTGTAACACAATGACCACTCATGTGCTGCTTTAACAGGGGCTTGAACCCAAACACTTCTGTTCTGCAATGCGGTGCTTTATCCAAGGCACTCGGAAACTTGTACATGCATGGTCAGAAATAACCTTTAGATTAATAAAGATGGTGGGAATAAGACCTCAAATTGTATTCAAATTAATTCTAAATCTGCATATAATGTGAATGGAAAGGCATAATTTGATTGAATTTTTAAAATTAAGGGAAAAGTTCAAAAGGTCAAACTTTCAACGTAATTCTGTCTTTGTAAGCAAAACAGGAACAAGAGTTTTCCATTATAGCGTAATAATGTTGAAATGCCTTACATTTTTATTTTTTAATTGCTGGCCCGGAAATGGAAAGAGGTCATCATATACCGTAACTGAAATACTGCTAAGTTGTACAATCAGACAGTCAATCAATGGTCTGATCAGTGAGTAGGTATGTGCCTGGTACCCCATGTGCTTAAGCACACCTTAAAGTTAAAAGGGACAAGATTTCCTTGCTACTTCAGTATCGTGGATATCACTGCATATTGCACATTTTCAAACCATTAGTCTGGTCTCTTACCTTTAGAACGCAGGTACACATAAGGTAAATTGACCCTTTGACAGAGAATTGGAAGCAATCATAAGATTATTTTTTATTTTTATTTAACCCTTATTTAAGATGTCTTTCCCATTAAGCTTTTGTTGTATTAGAAAGACCATCAAAGTCCTATAGAACAGGTTTTTCAAAGAGGGTGTTCTATAGGAAGGTCTTACAGAACAGCAATAATCCTATAGGACTTTCTTTTCCATAGAGGTGCTCTATAGGTTTCTAGCAAAGTCCTATAGAACGCACAGAAAATCCTATAGAACATGCTGTTCTCCTAAAATGTTCTATAGAGTTCCATTGATGTTGTCTAGAGTTCTATAGAATTCCACAGAAGTCCCATAGAGCGTTTTTTGCCGGATGGTGACAGAAGAAAAGTGTGTTGAAGGGAAATTAAGCTGAACACTAATGCGGCTCCTGCAAAAATCGGAATCGGCCATGCAGTCACATTTGCTCGCAAGCGAAAGCTTTTCAAAAACGTTTTCTAGAAAGCATTCAGAGAGCGCACACCTAGCCAATACCTAAGAACTGAACAAATATGGCTCTGGTGTCCATATTTCACGTCAAATTCATCTCAAAATGTAATAATAATTTTTCCTTGGCCCATGGTCCACAATTCCACAATATATAATTGAAATTGTGAAATTTCAGAGCTATTGCCTGGACAAACAGGCAAACAGACATGGATGTGTACATAACTGCCCCCCACCTTCGCAGGTTGGCGGGGTTAAAGGTCGAAAGGTGAAAGCAAGAGAACACATTGGAGAAATACAGAAGCAGATGCGGTTGGGCAAGGTCAGGGATGACAGTTATTATCGCGAACAGAGAACATGGCTGAAAATCCTGCACAGCGTGCTTTGAATGAAGCGTTAGCCATATAAAATAAATAAATTAGTGTTTTGAAGTGTAACATGCCAGACTTCCTCAAAGGAGTATTTCACAAGGTCAGTCAAGCATCTGAGTGCCTCTGGAACAAACAATCAGAAGACTGTGTTTGTCTGAGAACCACTGAGAGGGCGCTCACGTCAGATCCTAGGAGAGGCAAGGAAACAGGGGTCAAGTCCAGACTGACCATGGAAAGATTTTTCTGGTTTTCAGCAAAGGCTACAGAATTATATGCATCCAATCTCCATTAGCTCGCAGGAAAACAAGAGTTATGAGATTAAAACGCTCATTCATGACTTTAGGAGGTCTGAGTCTCACACTAACATCACAGCTTCTAAGTCGAAGCCCGGGAGCCCTTTCACAGTGGCTCTATTGAATAATTTTGCGACAATATCATGCTCTCACCACCCAAAAATATACATTCTGTATATAAAAAAAGAGTAAACAATAATCACTTGACTCTTGAATAGTACATTTTGGGGAATTTTTCTCAAAATTCTCTGTCAGTGTTCTAGTACGCCACTGGTCCAGCAATTACAGAGTGGTCGTCAAATTAGCATTAGAGTGCACATTACAATATAATATTTACAGTCTCTTACCGTAGAGGGCTCCACACCGGGCTGAATGAATAGAAAATGGCTGTATACATTACTGTGACCTGGGATCCTATTGTTAGAGATACATCTGCTGGTGCAGGACAACGGATGACGGTGTGATGGTACTGGAGTACAGAGATGACGCATGTCTAGATCCTTGTCGAGAAGTGTGTGTTGTGTCAAAAATGTTTTTTTTTAGTTGGATAAAGGTTTGTTTTCATGCTTCAAGACTCACCAGACTTTAAAGGAATCCATTTATGGATTGTTAATCAAAACGCTGAAATAACACACAGTATTTCTGATAGTCGCAGCCCCAGTTTATGTTGCACCTTTCGTAAAGTTCCCAACAGGCATCTGTTTTTTCCATCCAGTGATTGGCTGAGCTGAACTTCATGGCATTATTACCCATAATCCACAGCGCTGCCATTCTCCATCAGTGCAATACTGCACACTGCAGGTGCCAACGTTTCTCCCATTCATTTCCTATGAGTGTTATGGATAATGCAAATATTGTGCCTGTAATAACAGTCTCAGCTGTGACTCCCGATGTCGGCTGTGAAAGCACAAGTGCACCAGGTGAACGGCGCTGTCTCACAGGGCAGGCCGTCTGTACTGAGACAATGGAGAACTGCCCAGCTGTAATGTACAGATAAAATCCAATTCCTCCTTGAGAGTAAATACAGCAAAGAAAATACAAAATGGAATGATAATCTCAACCCACCATCTCATGCAGAATCGCAGCTTTTTCATCTTCCACATTAATCCCAGTTTCAGGATTTAGTCGGTGTGACTTTGCCTGTGGGCTGCTGCTCGTTCCTGGAGAGTTACCATCCTGAAGTTTTTCACTCCAATCAAAGCAAAGCACAACTCATTTCACAGTCAGATATATTGATGAGCACCTAATTAGCCAAACCTTTTCTTTTATCAGTTCCACTGGCAGGCCTGCTGAGCTGTATAACACAAAGTTTGGGGTAATCTATTTTGAAGAAGGCTATACGAAGGTGAAAGTGTCGGTAACAGAAATACGGCAGAAAAAATGCTACTATTTTTGCCTTTACTTTGACAGGCATTTCTCTAAAATCTTGCAACGATAGGCAGTAGGTTTAAGCTTAAGTTGGTGGCCTAGGATGTTGACCAGGCCATGGTGAGTTTGTGTTGACTGGTATGTTCACAGATATCTTGTTGGATGCCATTTATGAGAGAGAGACACTGGTAGCGTAATTACAAAATAGTAACGGGATTACAGTTTCTGATAATGTACTAAATTTATTATACTCAAAACAACAAAGCAATTGAAAATTGGTGTCATAAATGATGTTTGCGTTGCTGATCAACAAGTCCGGGCAAAAGGAAGGCAATACATATTATTGATGAAAAAAACTCATTTCTTTGGCTACTAATGTATGGAAATACATACCAGGAAATAGCTAAATATCTTTCAGGAGTTGTCAGCTTCGGAAAAATAACCTTTGATCCTTGTCCTGGAGCTAAAAAAAAAATTACAAAATTCAAATCTAAATTTTGAGAAGACCGTCAAAGATATTTCAAAATGGTTTTCAGTGTCTGATTGGGTAATGAGTCATCTTCATGAAAACCTATATATTTCTAATATAAAACACTTTTTAAAAATTGCTGTTGTAGCAACACTCATGTGGATTGGCCCTCCTGTCTGGATAAGGCTAAAAACCCCAATCTCAGGCTGTCCATGCTGTCACCAGCAGTAGCACACTGTCCGTGGCCTTTTCACCAGCAGACGCTGGCCAGCTCTGACAGACGTGTGGATTTGGTTTCCACCATTGTGATCCAGGCTCTGTTAGGCCGGAGAAGGGCTAAGAATAAACCGGGCAACAAACAGACAACGGAGTCATGAAGATGTCAGTGTGTTTCAGGCGGCTGGTGATGAACATGACACAAGGACACCGGGCCACCGGCTAAATTTAACCCTGGGCTCTGCTCAGCTATTAGCCGGCATTAGCAGGTGCACAGTGGCAAATAATAGGGATTAATATGGACCCTGTGATCTCCGTATTCTGACGTCAGAGCTTTTACTGATGTGTTCCCAGAAATTTTTCTACAACTACAGCGCTGCGACTTATACTTGCTGCTTGTAAAAAGCCCATCAGTGAGACAAATTTCACTCATACAAAATACTAAACTGCATTAGAAATCTCAGAATCTGGGGAAGAATTTGGTCGAGTATCATCAAATAATGGACCTCGGGGACTGAAAACTGCCAGTTTCCCTCCCTCAGGCCACTCAGTCAATCAAGGATCTGATGTCCCACACATTCCTCAACCCCTCTCACCACTTTCCAAATTCAGCTTTTTTTTGTTGAGCCCCACCTGTACTACAGGGTATTTATTTATGTTCTGTGGAAACTGAAATGTAGAGGCATTCAGCTGCTTGGTTGTTCTCCAAGATTCTCTGTTGAAACTTACTGCTTGAATGAAACCAAAGAAGCTCAAAGGTGGTTAAGCCAAAATTGACAAGCTAGTTACCAGCCCAGACTCTATAGTCAGCCAGTCACCCAGTTTGGGCACTGGTTTACTCTACTGCTAGCCAGCATTGGCCAGCCACACACCAGCTAAACCAGCACTAGACCAGCTGATGGTGCCAATAACACCGCTTAACCCATCACAGAACTCCAGCTGGTTTAAACTGGATTTGATGGTGACTGATGGCCGTGGCACAGGACCAGTTTCCCTCCGCTCTATAACCGTGATGTCACATTCGAGTCTCGTAGAAAAGCCAGCTGCAATGAAACACATCTGGGTTCCTGTCCAGACGAGAGGTCAGGTCTGTGTGAGCACTGCGGGGGTCGCTTGAATTTCTGCCTCACGAAGGGCGAATATGTCCAGCCGCCAATCAGATGATATCTTTGTAAGGCAGCTAAAAAAGCCGTCCCTGAAGGAAAGTGAAGCTTATTTGATTTTTAGGAACAGTTAACCAGGAGAAAAACAGTTCTGCACCACAAAAACATTGAGCCAAATTTCATATTTAATGTCTAACAGCCCTTTACACTGTGGCCCAAGGAAACACACCAGGACAAGGAGACCCTCTGCTGCGCAGATTATACACAAATCAATCCACCCAATCGACCACGAATCAAAATACCAATCCACTCCTGATTTAGACACAACACTTCTCTACCTCTGCACAAAAGATCAGTGAAAAAAGGGGTCAATCTTGCCGCGAAAGACGGCTGAATCAGGTGCTAAACAGCTCAAGGACAGCAGATATCAAAAGAGACAAAGGAGACTGGAGCACACTGATAAATAGCCTTTATAGTGCAAGCAGACTAACGTTTGAAACTATTTATCAGTGTGCTCCAGTATCCTTTGTCTCTTTTGACTTCTCTACCTCTGTCAGGAAATCACTTTGAAAGTCAAATTCTCCCCTTCACCAGTCCAGGAAGAGTACTTTATATAACACAGTATTTATTTTTATACTCCTGATAGGAGGTACTGAAAACAGCCCTCGTAACAGACAGCTGACCGCTCTGTATGTACTGCAGAGAAGTGTTACAGTCATGTGGGTGACATCATCCTCACAGGTGTTTCTGTGCAGATTTTGATTGGCTGTGGGCATAAGCAGGGCAGGACAGAATTCTCAAAAACGTAAAGAGACGAGCAACTAAAGGTCCAGACAAGTAAAATGTCAGCATTTTGAAACGATAAAAACACTGGAGGTCCAAACCTCTGCCTGCTTCATCAATTATTTCACTGGAAAGTGTTTGATCGCTACCTGTAACAGGAGACACCAGAGACAGGCTTAGAGAGAGAGGAGAGAGAGAGAGGGAAGAGAGAGAGAGGCTCATGGGGAAGATGAAAATAAAGAGAAAAGGACAGACAGAGGAGACAGAAGAGGAACTGCTTTAAAAGAGAGGGACAGAGGAGGAGGGAGGGAAAGGAGAAAGACACGATCAGAGGAGAGGAGAGGCGTGAGAGATGATGCCAGGAGAGAGGGAATAAGAATGAGAGGAGGGAGAGAGGAAGAGTGTAAAGACGTGGTGGGGAAGGTCCTCACTGCTTTTTAAAATACGGCCTGTTCCTGGAACAGCTGAAAATAGCTACTTGAGATCACTGACACCCCCCCCCCCCGACTCGTCACTTCTGGGTCAAACCTGAGCAATCCCAGAATGCTCGGTAACATGACAAAGTCCCATTCCTCTCAGGGCATTTGGGTCTATAGGTCACTGTGGAGCAAATGTCGAGAGATGAGAATTTCAAGCCATCAAAACAACCATTTTACTTAAAGAAAGTGATCAGCATGAGGATTTAAAACTCAGGCTTTACCAGGATTAAACCTCAGATATTGTTTATCTCATGGGATGGAGATACTTGCTGTGTACTGTAAGATGACTAATTCCAGGGATTCAGGACTGGAGATTTATCCCCAGAGTGAGTCTTTTTGAAAAGCGCATTGGTAGGAATCTCAGCTGAGGAGCTTTGATCACAGAAGGAGAATCAGTTTGTTGATCTTTAGGTGGCACAGAGGTGCAGAGGTTAGAACTCTTGACTTGCGTTAAGGAGACTCCAGGTGTGAGCCCTGGTTGGCGAGGACCTCTCTGCGTGGATGGGTTGCTGCTGGTACTCTGGTTTCCTCAAACCTGAAAAACATCCTCGATGGGAACACTCCTACCTGTGTCCCTGACCAAGGCCCTGGCAATAGAAAAACAAGCTCTATAGGAACACTTATACCAGTGTCCCAGACCAAGGCTCTGGCAATAGAGAGACATGCTCTGGAGTGGAGTCCTGGAGTGCTGCACTGTTGCTGACTGCTCCTATGTAAATAGCATGGGTCAAATGCAGAGGGCAAATAACTCCAAAGGGTTCAATAAAGTACATCTTATCTTATCATCGGTAATTCCTCAGCTGGTTTGGGTGGCGAGAGACAAACATCTCCACACGCTCTTATCTGTCATGTAAAAAAACAATGTAGCAAACCAGAGAGTGCTTTCAAACTGCATTCCACCCACATCATTCCATCTGTAAACATCCATTTTTTATTCACCTTAAGAAATTTATTTCACTCATTTTTTTCATTTTCAATCTGTGGATCTTAGAGCTCGTCTAAGCCCAATCAGAGGAAACTGTGCCTTGAGAACAAGTGAAGAACCATGCAAACTCCTCATAGGGAAAATACAACCTGGGACTCAAGACCAGAACCTCTACCCTGTGAAGCAGCTGTGCGTCTGTGGTGCCCATGTGTCATGTAGCCCTTCGCACCAGGGAGAGAAGTGCCGTCTCTGTTTACAGATTCCCCCAAGCGTCCTGGTCAGGTTTCCCTTTACAGTCATTATAAAACGTCATCAGAGTCTAAGGCAGTAGTAAACAGTCCTGTTCCAGGATATCTTACACCGGCTGGGTGTTCCCTCCACCTCAACAAAAGCACACCTTGTTCAACAGCCAGAGATCCGAATTTTGCTTTGCTCGAGTCAGGTGTGCGAAATTCAGATTTTGGAGTGAAAACCTTGTAGATGGTAGTTCTCCAGGGACAAGGCTGACTAACATTAGTTACATTAAAGCTGACAGATTTATTTTTTGAAGGTACAGCTCATTCAAGTAAGCAGGTGCCAATCTCCTTAGAGCAATGCAGCTGTACTGATGTGTGCAGACTGATTCTGTGTGCGGACCGGATCATGTGTAACCCGAGATTTTCTCCTTACTGGTTCAGGCTCGGAGACTCACCAGGGCGGAGCGGCAGCGTTTCCGGGAGGAGGTGGACATGCTGAAGGGGCTTCAGCACCCGAACATCGTGCGCTTCTATGACTCATGGAAGTCCACAGTGAAAGGACACAAGTGCATCATCCTGGTCACCGAGCTCATGACCTCAGGCACCCTAAAAACGTGAGTAGGCCAGCTCGCCATTACTCCTATCTTACTCCCAAAAAGGCGTACACTTGGGCTACCCTTTACCAAGATGGAAATGGGGAGTGACCTTGTAGGTAGCCTCGTTTTCATGATGTGACACCCTAACGCTTCTGGGTAATTTCCAATTTTCGACAGAGTTGATAGATAGACAGATGAAACAAGACACCTAGACTCAAGCTACCTTTCAGGTAACTGGAGTAACAACAGATCTCTCTCAAATTTAACAGATCCCTCATGTATGAAACATATCTCTAACACAGGAAACAGATCTCTCTCACCAGAACAGGATCCCTCATAATTGAAACAGATTTCACACAAACAACAGATCAATCATTAATGTAACAAATACCTCAAATGAGAAAAGTATCTCTGACTTGAGAAACCAATCGCTTATACGGGTAACAGATTGTCTGCACAAGAAACAGATCCTTGGCTCTCGAAACAGGTCCCTCATGCAAGAAACAGATCAGACTCACAGTAACCAGATCCATCAAGCAGGACACTGATCCCTTGATGGGAAAAATGATCTGTCAGACAGGAGATGGGGTAAATAACCGTAATATGAAATAAATACGAAAGGCTGTGTTGTTCCCTCATCCCTGCAGGTATCTGAAGAGGTTTAAGGAGATGAAGCTCAAGTTGCTCCAGCGCTGGAGTCACCAGATCCTGAAAGGCCTGCACTTCCTGCACACGCGCACGCCGCCCATCATCCACCGCGACCTCAAGTGTGACAACATCTTCATCACCGGCCCCACCGGCTCCGTCAAGATCGGCGACCTGGGCCTCGCCACGCTCAAGAGCGCGTCCTTCGCCAAGAGCGTCATCGGTGAGGTGCAGCGCCACCAGCTAACACCGCCATAAACACCTAAGTCAGACCATTCTTTCCTTTTTTAGGGCCATGCCAAGAAATTTATTGAGATTCACCATCATTAGGGCAATTCCAGCTCATTAAATTTGACCTCAACAAGTTCGAAGTTTCCAAAAGATTCTGCTGTGAATAAATGCGTCCAACTTTTGCAGAAATGTATGAGCAACATTTAATTTTCCAAGACATGCTATGGTTAACTCAGAATTTAATGAAAACTTTGAGCATATCTTATATCTGGCCTTCAATAACTTGGGCAGAGCAGTCATGTTTGGTTTTGTAAATCCATATCTCAAAGGGGTAAAGGACTGCTGTGTCGTCCAGAACTCTCCAAAAATGACCAAATTTCATATTTCAGTAGATTGCATAAATTAGCAGTCTATAACCCTGCTCCTGGTGAGCTACCGTCCTGTTGAGTTTTACTCCAACCATAATTCAACACTCCTGATTCGGCTAATTAGCAGCTCATCAAAATCTCTGGCTGGGAAATGGACTGTAGCTTCCAGGAACAGGGGTTGGACACCACTGGCATTAATCTGTGAGTTCTATGTAAATGTTGCCTTTGAAAATAACATATATAAAATTCTGAAAAAGAAAACAATATTTTCTGGCCATCCCCTATTATTCTATCATCTGTCCGTCTCGATTCTGGACAGTAACTTCTGGAATGTTCTTCAAGGGCACCAGCTGCTCACTGACCCTGCCCCTGCTTTTCAGGGACGCCGGAGTTCATGGCGCCGGAAATGTACGAGGAGAAGTATGACGAGGCGGTGGACGTGTACGCGTTCGGCATGTGCATCCTGGAGATGACCACGTACGAGTATCCGTACTCAGAGTGCCAAAACCCCGCCCAAATCTACCGCAAAGTCACCTGCGTGAGTTTCTGTTGTGCTCGTACCAAATCACTTTGCCAACACGTTTATCCAACGGGACAGACGGTCCATTCAACCAATCAGGGGACAGAGGGCAGGGGCTAGCCCCACCCCCCATGGCGGGTTATGTGGGGTTTAAGGGCTGGACTACAGGCCTCAATAGCCTCGTTACTGTGGAAGCACCATATTTGCTGTCGGTTAAAAGACATGGGCAGGCTTCATGTCGGCATTTTGGTTACTTTCTGTCTACATTCTCAACAGTTAATGTCAAGCTGCACCACATAAAATCTGGGATGGAGAGCGGCTTTACAATACACTAAGATATACAACCCCAATTCTGAAATAGTCGGGACAAAGTTTAAATTGTGAATGAAATCAAAATGCAATAACTTTCAGATCATATGAGCCAATATGTTATTTACAACAGAACATAGATAACATTTCAAATGTTGAAACAGAGATTTTTCATTTTTATCCACAAAATGAGCTTATTTCTAATTTTCTGGCTGCAACAGGTCTCAAAAAAGTTGGGACACAGGCCAAAAAGGGCTGAAAAAGCTATTAATATACAAGGGAATCAGCTGAACAAACATTTAGCAAGTAATTATGTTAACTGGAACCAGGTGTGTAACATGATTGGCTATAAAAGGGATGTCTTGGAGAGGCTGAGTCTCTCAGAAGTAAAGATGGCCAGAGGCTCTCCAACCTGTGAAGGCTTGCGTCAAAAAATTGTGGAATACTTTAAAAACAATGTTCCTCAACGTCAAATTGCAAAGGCTTTGAAGGTCTCATCATCGAAAGTGCATAACATCATCAAAAGATTCAGAGAAACTGGTAAAATCTCTGTGCGTAAAGGACAAGGCTGAAGAGCTTTACTGGATGCCCGTGATCTTTGGGCCCTCAGACGCCACTGCATCGCTCACCGGTATGATTCTGTCATTGACATTACTAAATGGGCCCAGGAATACTTCAAGAAACCACTGTCTGTAAACACAGTCCGCCATGCCATCCACAGATGCCACCTAAAACTCTGTCATGCAAAAAGGAAGCCATTGTTGTGCATGATCCAGAAGTGCTGCCGTGTTCTGTGGGCTAACTCATTTGAAATGCACTGTAGCAAAGTGGCAAAGTGTCCTGTGGTCCGAGTTCAAATTTGACATTCTTGTTGGAAATCATGGGCGTCGTGTCCTCTGAATGACGTTGTGGATATCTGAAATAACAATTGTGGATAGCAAGAATGTGATTGGAGATATCTGAAATGCTCTTTTTGACTTGGAAGAATTGAATTGCAGATATTTGCAACACATATCTAGTCTAGCTATTAAATGTTAAAACGGCTTTCCATACGGACAGTGCCATTTGCTGCCAGTCGTATTTCACTCTGCATGGACGTTGATGGATTAATAATACCCTCTATAAGGCACAGAAAGTCAGCTTTATAAATCTATAACATGTGAGCTGCAAGGAAACAACCGCTTAAAATTACAGTCCAAACGCTGACAGACTTCAAGATACACAAGCTCATTCACAGTATCACGGCTGTAGCCATTTTAAAGCACATTAACAGGCCATCCCAACGCGCATTATAACAGTATGCTCTATTAACATGTCCCACTTGAATTTGAGCGAGTTTTTCAGTCTGTTCTTTAAGTTCAATAATGATGAAACAGTAGTCATTTGTAGAAGGTATATTTTATAACCGCTGATCTGGTAATTAGTGGAAAAGGGACCATATTTAATTGCGTTTTAATTTCATACAATCAGGGTCAACTCGTTCTCATTTGCAGGAAACGCGTCCTGACAATCACACGGCACTTTATATAAAACCCAAATGCTACAGCATTTGGAAATTTCAAAATGCAGTTGTTCCCGAAAAAGTATTTTTTAAATTCTTTTTACTTTATAGTGGCACCAACCAAGACATGCCACTCGGATTGCACCGAGCACAGAGATTACTTCGAGCAAGGGAAGGTGCACCGTGTTTTGCATTACTGTGGATTTATTCAGTTTCACTGAAAAGATTAGAGATGCCACAGATAAATATTTTAGGGCCGACTTCAGATGAGCCATTTTCACCTGCACTGCAGACACGTCTTTCCCATGAGCTGAGGAGAGTAAACTGAAAACAGAAAAATAAAGACCTGTTAAAATGTACTTCTGTTTTTAAAGGGGCTTTTCCTCAGTTTACAGAGTTTTACTGCAGCTTCCTAAAGGAAGGTCCATGTCCCTCACGTTCGCACAGATGGAGAGAACGTCTGGAGCCGAGTCACACAGCTCTGTGAAATTACTGAATGTATGTTATTATTAGCAAACCTCCAATACTTCCTTTGTGTGGTTTTCATATCAGCAGGCTATTCTTTCATCACTCTGAGTCAATCCATTCAAAAATAATTCACAGATAAAGAGCTATTATTCTTGCTGTTTATTCTACGGGGGTTTACAAAAGGAGTCATATTTCTGTTTTGGTGAAGGTTGTTTAATTTGGATTCTGAAGACTCGTCAGTCGAAGGCTGGGCACCTCTCCTTAGCCATTGCGGGACAAGCATTAAATTATTATTTTTAATCAGCTGTTCTTTGATATCTCATGACTGATAATATTAGCACATGCATCCAGTTACATGGCTGGATGTGCATGTAGCACCAGTGATAAGTCTGGACAGGCTTTATTCATGTTATTTGTCCACTGTTATGAGTCAAATTTAACCCTCTCAAAACGGAGTACGAATCATAATTACCCATCGGATATGCAGACATGTCAATGGATATACAGTCTATGTCATTTGAACACAATTGCACTAAATTATCATACTTGTCAGAATCG
Source organism: Gymnothorax reevesii (assembly GCA_029721435.1). Classification (NCBI taxonomy): domain Eukaryota; kingdom Metazoa; phylum Chordata; class Actinopteri; order Anguilliformes; family Muraenidae; genus Gymnothorax; species Gymnothorax reevesii. The sequence continues at coordinate 54,421,083 of CM056584.1, read as the reverse complement.
ATGCAGTACTGGTGGGACAAATTTGTCCCTCCGACAAATGTTGGTGAGACAAATTTGTCCCAGTCTGTGTTACTGAGGAAGATACGTGTAAAAGATGAAATAACCATTAATACGGGATAAAACAGTGTATAATCTCTAATATCACAATTCCAATAAACAACTGATGCTTAATTACCAAGGATTTATCCGTAATCAGAGAGCTGTCAACATTCATCGGCCATTTTCAATCACCCATAATGCCCAGCTGCCCGAATTTTCAAGCCAGCATGAAAGTGGTTTTCCTGTAATGCAAACAGGCCCAAATTCAAGGGTCTCGGGGACTATATGCAAAAAGGGTGAAGTGTTTTCACTGGAGAAAATAACTTCAAAGCACGAGGTAAGAAGTTAATGGTCAAAAGTAAAAAAAAAAAAAAACCTCATATCACAGGTTACTGTTCAAAATGTTGGAATTCATTAAAAGCCATATTTGATTAAAAAAAAAAAAAGAAATCAATTTATTTCTATTTATCAATAGATAAATGAGTGACGTTGGGACCTACTGGGAAGAATGGCTCCCTCCCTCCCGAAGCAGTAGCCCCACCTCTGAAACCTATAATTAGCCAATGGAGACCCTCGTTACTACACATCTTTGAAAAACCCATTGACACTGCTCTCAGTTTCCAGACTTAACTAATTGAATTGACAATGTAAGATGTTTGAAATGTCAGAGGATACAACTGTATCCCGTTATAGAATCGCACTAGTGTTCTATTCTCCTTTCTTACCCTTCAACAGTTCACTAAAATACCTCAGCGAGGTTGTGATTCTTTTCACTGGAATAATCTGAGGTTTACTCGAGAATTGGCTCACCACATCATTCCTGCGATGTTGATCTTAATTTAACTGTATTTACTCTGACTGGGATGCTGTTTGAATGTTGCTGTGCTGGGAGCAGCTGAGAGGGAACTCTAAACTCATGATGGTGTAACCCTCTTACCACAAGTTTGCACAACTTAATTACAGCATCATAAAGAGATGACCGGAGTACAGGATGAGTGCTGAGCTAGAATGACTAGTGGGAGAAGAATAGATGGAGTCGTTGGAGCGCGGTCAAAAACAGCCTTTAACCCTCTATCTGCCCGATAAGGAAAATTCAGTCATGCGTACTGGTCTGTGATTAAAATGTCCATCATCGCGATCGGTAACCACACAGCACTGGTTCTCTTTGTACCTCTCTCACACAAACATCTGCATGATCAGATTTCAGAAAAGAGTGGAAAAGTTTATATGCAGGAAACAAAAATCATCTCAAAAAGAAGCGAAACATGAGCTGCACTCAACAAGAGCGATCAGTTTTCTACTTAAGCGTCGAACACATCGTCAGCGAACATGTGGACACAAGTTCAGCAGAGACACGCTTTGAGACACAACAGGTGCTAGCATTGGCCGTTTTGTTCATAATCGTGAAAGGTAGCATGGGAGCGACTAAACTACCTCAAGCGGCGTGTGTCCCAGCATGCCTTGCGCGGTCCGAACTCTTCCGTTCTCTCCATGTGTGATCTATCAGCAATTAAATCATGGGCTAAATTCAGTCCTGTTGCCGAACAAGAACAGAGAATTGGGTTACGCAAAACTTCAGTTTAAAACAATTATTAGTCCTGACCTGTTCTCATTCATTTTCATAATTAACAAAAGGTTCATTCCGAGATCGCTCCACACTTAACAGGTGCTGCTAGTTCTCCCCGATTAGGTGAGACAACAATGATTGTCGTCTTACGTAATTGGGGGAACACGCAGCACCTGTTAACTGTGAAGTGCTCTCGGCCCAATTCTCTGTTCTTGTTCGGCAACAGTACTGAATTTAGCCCATGATTTGATTGCTGACAGATCACACATGGAGAGAAACCGTGTCTTCGGTTGTCAGTTACGATCATTGGAAAACGCGTCAATGAAGGAAAATGATTGAGAACTACTTACGATAATTGCAGTCAAAAAGGGACGTGTCTTAGCCACCCCGCTGGCGACGCCACTGTAATCGATTAAGTGATCATTAAAATGACCAATGATAAATTCAATGTTAAATCAGATTATTGTTGGATTGGGAATGGCTTATATACCCCGATATTATGTGGCTTGAAAATCGTTAACTAGCTGGCTAATCATTATCTCATATTGTAAAAACAGAGACCAATGAGAGGACAGTGCAAAAAAACCCAAAAAACTAGGCAAATTCAATATCCCAAACGGAGATTTAGGCTAAAGTGGTTTGGAAATTGCTCACCGTTTAGGATATCTTACATGATTTCTTACTTTGCGTCCGCGCAATCTCACGGGAGAATCTTCGGAAGAGTTCGGACCGCGCAAGGCATGCTGGGACACACGCCGCTTGAGGCAGTTTAGTCGCTCCCAAGGTAGCATGAGTTAGCTAATCTTCCAGACACAGTGATGCACCTCGCCGTGGATTATGGGTGATAATGCCACAAAGGAGTGCCAAGGAAAATTAATGGAATGAGTGGAGATCTCATTTAGCTGCTGATAAACAGTTAGGTGTGCCCGATGGGGGTTTAAATGAAATTAAAACTGAAATTAGATAAGGGTTAAAATTCAAATCTTCAGGAGAGTAGATCAGAAATACTGAGCACATGCGAAAGAAAAACGGACGGTGAGCTTCATAACTCTTGGGATAGACAAAGGTGAAAATCCATAGCATCACTGCCTGCAACCTGATTTAAAAGCCAATCATCCTCAGGGGATAAACATGGTTTTTGTCAATTGCTTATATGGCTGGGTTCAAAAAGTCGATTTTCCGATTCAGATCGATTTTTTATTTAAATGTTCAATATCAATTCATTTTATTCAAAAATTCGATCTTTTATTAGTGCATTTCCATCTTGCTTGTGAATCTTCCATAACTGATCCGGGAGTGCCATCTAGTGATACAATATTGTTCTGCATGCATAAATTTGCAGCTCCATGTCTGCTGATGGACATGTCCGCACAAGGCGCTTAAGATAACCCTGCCGAGCACCGCTGTTCTTCTCGAACACGCCAAATCCAGATAATCCTTAAATGATGAATTACATTCATATCTTAACTTGTAGCGAGTAGCGAAGAGGGCAGTGTCAAAGTAACAAAGTAAAAGTATACTTTTTATTTTTTAAATGTAGTAGAGTAAAAGTAAAAGTCTCAGTTAAAAAAACAAACAAACAAACATACAAAAAACTCAGGTACAAATCCTCAAAAAAAAAAAAAAAAACTTAAGTAATAAATTTCCCGACGTAACGGATAATAATGAATAAGTTAATTGCAGGTAGAGGTATTTTGACTAAGTGTCATATAAATGTACATCGAGCAGTGTTTCATTGATAATAAAGCATGCAGCAAATGCGAAACTACTTGATGGTAAAAATGTTCTGAGATCCGTACGTAACTGCAGTGGACACGACTGGTTACGCATGGAACGATAAATTGAGGCCGGATTTTCAAGCTACGAGTAATGATGAGAGAACAAAATCAACGCTGGATATAAATTTCGGTATCAGATCGTTATTTTAAGCTCAGCTACATGTGTTGGGAGAAATATTTTCAATAACAGCGTAGGGTGGAAGTTTAGTAAAAAACGTGCCAATTTTCGTCCACCATTTCAACCAGTTTTCGAAAAAACAAAACAAAATATTTTCTTTGTTGAATGTATAAAAATATTCTGTACAGTCGAACATGTCCATGTGGGGTATTTTGGGCAAGGATATTATTGGTTTAAATTCAATAACATTTACTGGAAAATGAACTTGCAAAGTGAAGCATGTAATATTGACCCAGTTTCAGAGAATAATAGTCTACTGACTGTTAAGTCTATGTTGCACTTTATTATGTTGACTGATCAAATGTGTTGGTCAATAAAGTATTTTCAGGAAACAGGTTTGGGGTCACTGTTTAGTGTGAACTTTAATATTTGAAGTATTGTGCCTAGTTAGAAGGTTTCTTATTAATAATTCAACTGAAAGTATAATGTCTGCCATTAGTTCTCCTAGACTCCATTTCATATTCAAGCAAAACAGGTGCAGAAGCTGAAATATTCTTCAATGAATCGATATTGGATTGAATCAAATCGAATAGAATCAGAAATCGAATTGAATCGGGACCCTGTGAATTGAAATGGAATCGATTCAAGAAATCAGTGGCAACACTCAGCCCTAGTTGCTTATCACACTTGTGTCATTCTTACAACAGTCTTGCTGTTTTTTAACCAGGAAACTCAACGCTTCATACTGCAGAAAGAGCAAATGGCCTAAAGGGAATATATTTGTCAGATTAGCCAGTCATGCTATGCCAGAAAACTGTCCAAACAAATGACACTATCATCTTGGTATCACTTTCAAGTGCCGTGAACTTGTATCAGCGCCAATCTCTATGTTGCAATTCCATTTATGTCATGTGTCATTGGTGTTCATCTAGCATTCACAGGAAATTTTGCCAAGCAGCTTTTTTCAAAACAGAAGTAAATTGCATTTTCTCTCAATTCAAAGAGACTGAACCCTAGCAGCTTTTTCAAAATAAATGTCCCTCATGTTTCCTCTCTGCCCCCGAATGCAAAGGAAATGAACTCTAGCAACTTTTTCAAAATGGTACCGGTACCCCCAGTACTTTCTCTTTGCCCTCTGTTTCACAAGAAATGTTGTCTCATCAACCTTTCACAATAAAGATCCCCTGTGTTTCTCTCCCCCTGCCATTTCACAGGGAATGAAGCCGAACAGCTTTTTCAAAGTAAAAGTCCCCGAGCTGAAGGAGATCATCGAGGGCTGCATCCGCATGAACAAATACGAAAGGTAAACAGAGGCGTCCCCCTCGCCGATTCCACTAATCCCATCTTACCACAGGATGATGCTTGTGTTTGACTGGACACACGCTGGTGGCTAACTCAAAAGGTTAGCAGCAGATGTACCCTGGTGCAGCAGCACAGAGGTGTGCTGCACTTGTCTGGCTTGTTTTTCTTGCTGGCACAGCAGGGTAATTATGGAACCACTGCTGACATTCGCAAATAATGGAGCTCTGATCTAAATTTATATCACAAAGCCTGCGGTATTTCAAAATGATGTGCAAGACAAGATAAACACATCACACACACATTAACCCTAGAACACTATTGCTAAAATTAGTAACACCATCACTAACGCCGGGTGATTTTTCCCGATATAGTAAAATACCCAATAAAAAGTACTTGTCATCAAAATATGACAATACATGACAAATTAGAGTAGTGTTCTTTTATTTTCAACTGTGCCATGTCTAACAAAATGAAAAAAAGTACCCTGAGGTAAACAAAACACCCATGCCTTCAAAGATGTCAAAGACAATGCTGAAGCTACCCAGGGACCCATAACACTCAGACAAACGCAACATAATGAAAATCACGTAAACACGTTTGCTCGGGTGAAAATCACCCGGCGATAGTGTTCTAGGGTTAAGTGATCAATAGAAAATATGTATAACCATGCTACATTGGTACCAGGACAGGCATGTCATATGAATGAATTAATGAATGAATGAATGAATTAATATCACATTTATGTAGCCCCTGATCATAGATACTCAAAGTGCTTCGCAGTCACATGGGCAATCTCATCTCCACCACCAACGTGCAGCACCACCCAGGTGATGCGACAGCAGCCATTTTGCAACAGAACACTCAGCACAAATCACATGAGGTGGGGAGGGAGAGGACAGTTTGCATAGCCAATTAAATCAGGGGATGATTAGTAAATTGACTGAAGGTTGGCTAAAAATCAAGGGTGAATTGTTCTGTATACACCAAGGGGATCTGGGTATCGCTATTTCCATACAATATGAGTCACAGTATCACATATTTTTTATGACAGACATTTCCATATTTCAGCTTTTTTTGACTTAAAACAATATCAACTAAAAGAGATCTTTCCCTCTGTATATCTGTAGGCTGTTCCATGTCACCCATAAGGAGGCCTCTCCACATTTCAAATCATATATCCATACACTACAGGCCGAAAGTTTGGGGACATCCTCAGATTTTTAATGGTGCCCCAAGTGCAGTGTGACCTTTTGGTTTTGGGGAAGGCATTTATACAGCATGCCTTCTTGTTACATAAAATTGTTCATGTCCTAGTGAAATAAAATCATGTAACACAAAGGCACTGGAACTCAGTGATAAAACATTGTGGTCAGTGATCAATCAGTCAGGACAGCTTTAAAATGTGGGCTGAGGCCTGGAATTCACCCAAAACCTATTGGCTTCCCATATTTTAAGCACTGAAGTAATTTCATGTGCAAAAAAATAAGGAAAGAACAGTTGATGTGTGCTTTTATTCAAATCTGAGGGTGGCCCCAAACCTTTGGCCTGTAGTGTAAATATTTGGACACAGGGATTTGTTGTTGTTTCGGCTCTGTGCTGCAGCACATTAGGAAACAATGAACGCAAGAGTCTCCCTGCTGCAACCTGCGAAAACGCATTTCCAGATCCAGGGAACTCTAGACAAATGGTAACCCTTCTTTATGTATTCTCATTGTCCAAATATTTATGGACTGTAGTGGAGCTGAATGGGTTCTGTTTACATCTGTTTGAAAGAGGGAAACCACCACTTACACCAGTCTGACACTCGCCGACTGAAGCCCAAATCTCAGGCCAAACACTCCCGTACAGTACAGGTGTAATCCGGCGTAAGCGGGGAGCTGTACAGCATTAGGAGCCCCACAGACAGACCTGACCCTGCTGCAGCACTGGCGTCTGTCGCTCGTCCAGTCCTGGGCTCTGAGCCACAGACGAGCCCGTTTGTTTTCTGACCTACCCTTCCTTCCTCCTCTCATCTCAACCCTCCGTCCCCCCTCCACCTCCCCTCCTCCTCCCTTCTTCCCTTCGCCTGCTGTCTACTCACCCTCTCTTCTCTCCTCCATCCCCTCTCTTCCTCCCTCAATCCCCCTTTTCTCCCCCCCGCCTCCTCCCTCCATCCCCTGCCCTTTCGCAGGTACACCATTCAGGACCTGCTGGAGCATGCCTTCTTCCAGGAGAATAACGGGGTGCACGTGGAGCTGGCCGAGGGCGACGACATGCTCAAGTCTGGCCTGAAGCTGTGGCTGCGCATGGACGACACCAAGAAGCTGCACGGAAAGTACAAGGACAACAACGCCATCGAGTTCCTGTTCGAGCTCTACAAGGACGTGCCTGAGGAGGTGGCGCAGGAGATGGTGAGCCCTGCTGAGCCTCCTTCGGGGAGCGCTTACCACACAACACAAGGAATTAGCCACTGAGCAAAGATTATGAGGTGTTTCTGTACGCCGTTCGGACTCTGAGTGTCCACCTTTTCCAGCAGGACAGTTACCACTGGAACAGCTCGAATACCAACTCAACAGATAAGGTCAAAGAGCAAGAGGGTCAAGTTTGGCGATACTCTGAGAGAAAACGGTATTCAATATGTAGGATACCATTTCACGGCTGGGAAGGGAATTCCAGCAGAAAAGGTCAAGACAAAAAAATGCAAAATAAAAGTAATATAACAATGTGAAAAAACTGAAAGAACTGGCCCCTCCACTGGTTTGTCACATGATTGTTTCATGGACAACTGTTCCATGTTGCCTGTAAATCCACCTCATATACTCGGTGTAATCCGATATTTTCTAGCCAGGGCTTGGTTCCAGTGTCTGGATTAGTGTCCAGTCATGGCGGTGGATAGCGGAGGACATTGCTGAGTGCTTTCTGTAAGCTGCCAAGACCTTGGGTTTGACTGGCATCTTGGCACAGGAGCTAGCTACCTCTGCTCAGAGCCAGAGCTGGTTTAAATAAACAAATGATATGCGATTTCAACTCTCAAATTTCAGCCAAGTTACATTAAGAAGGTATGGGCAGCCAACGAGCGATTTTGCTTCCTGACTCTGCGAGTATAGATGGAGGTCATACACTTACAAACAGAACAACAGTTTAGCATTGCACTCATCTCGCATTTAATGAAATCAAAGTAATAATCCACCGCAAGATATTCCAGATAATATACTGTATACCAGCTCAAGTTTTTCCCGACTGTGGCAAAGTGGGGGCGAGCTCTATAAACCCAAAAGTCCCCAACTGAGTGACTGACTGAGCGAGTGATGAAGTTACACCCTCAGTTACTCGAGTGATGACATCATCCAGAGGCTTTTACAGTGTGGCACAGACAGTCCTCAAATATGTCCTCGTGGTACAGCTATGTACCAGGTGTAAACCTCGTCTTGTTTTGGATCTTGATATTAAAATTTACTGCCCGTATCATTACATTACTGGCCTTCATCACTTTTGTCAGGAAACAGGTTATTCTTGGTGCAGTATGAGACAGAACACTCATTAATGTAGGTGTAATTGTGAAAAAGGTAACGCTTGCGCCCCCTGTGGCTGTGTGCAGGTGGTGCTGGGCTTTGTGTGTGAAGCAGACTACAAGCTGGTGGCCAAGGCGATCCGCGACCGCGTCACCACCGTCAAGAGGCAGCGGGAGAAGCTCCGGAGGCAGGCGGAGGAGCTCCGCAAGAGCCGGGAGAAGGAGGTGATCGAGGAGGAGCCGGAGCTGGCGGCCGAGAACGACCACGCCGCTCGCCCCAGACTCGACAGCCAGGCCTCCGACATACCCCACCCAACCCAGACCACCGCCGCAGCCCTGCAACCGCCACCAGCACCAGCACCAGCACCACCCCAGCCCCCAACCACTAACCTAAACCCACCGGTCCTCACCATCTCAGCTCCCACCCCATCGCCCGTCAACGAGTCCATAGACTCCGGCACCAACTCCAGTTTCGTGGCAGAACCAGAAGAACCGGAGGTGGACCAGCACCAGCACTTCCAAATCTGCCAAACCAGCTTCTCCTCTGCCACCTGTAAGCACCTGCTTCTCGTTTGCTAACTATCATCCAATCACCCTCATTCATTTACTAGTAAAGACCCTCCAACTGTCCGCCAATAACCAGCCAATGACCCGCTTAAAATCTGCTGGTCACCCATCAATAACTAGTCACTCAATCGCTAATTTTAGACAATGACCCTCTACAATTCTCTCAACTGCCTGCAAATGAAGAGCCAAAAAATAGAAAATGATTAATTCAAAGTCTACTAGTCATCTGTCAATGACCAGTCAATCATCCATCAATAACCAGCCAATTACCTGCCAATAAATAGCCAATGACCTGCATAAAGTCTGTCAGTCACCAGCCGCTAACCACATTGCCAGTAACCCACCAGTCAGCTATCATTCCCACATAACCTGCCGGTCATCTGCTAGTAATTTGCCATTAAACAGTAAACAGCTAACCAATAATCAGCTAATTAACCTCCAGTCACCAAGCAATCAACCACCACCACCCAACTCGCATTTCCATATCTGCCATAAAAGTTTGTCTTCAGTATCCTGCAAGCACCGGCCAATCATCCCACAACAAACCCGCCAACCTTCTACTGCCTGAAGTGGCGTCACAGCACTAAGGAACAAGACCTGCATACCTGTTCCTTCCCTTCACTTAAAGAGGTTTTCTCAAGGCTTAGAGAGGATGACGTATGACGTCACAGCAGAGACAGCTGCCGTTCCCTGTCCTCGTCGCTGTACTGAGATCAGTGCGCCGTGGAGCCCGGACACGAGCAACCCATCAATTAGAGCGGCAGTAAACAGTGATTAGAGCTCTCAGAGTCCACACTCTTCCACAGACGGGATTAACACTGTACAAATTAGCATGGGAAGACAACTTCACTGAAGTGTTTTAACAAGCTTTTATTCTCCTGATGATGTAGCTGTTGCCGTGTATAAATGTGGTCATTAAGGACCAAGTCATTTTTCGGAGCTTATCAAGATGGAACTGCCACTGAACAATGTGTTCCTGCTGGTTGCTTGGTTACTGAGTTGATCAACCTTAGCAAGCTGCAGAATTAGCACACAGTGAGGCAGGGTGAAAGTACGTTATGATTGGTGATCAGTAGTTATATGATTTATTAAGTGAAGATGATCCTACGGTGGCTCTGTACGGCGAGCTATGAGAACAAGCTCATTAGGCGATAATGAAGTCCCTTTATGAGTTTGCGCTTTCAAACACTGCAAGACATCTCTGTTCTACAGCTGCAATCCACTGTGTTCAGAACTCAGGGAAAAAAAACAACCTTCAAAAATGGGAAAACTGCAATGAAACCGTCTTGAAACTAAGGACACCAACTTGGAAACTTGAGCAAGATCCGGCCAGCCCGTTGTCAGAACACAACTGACAACATGGTGGCACACGTGGTACACAGTAAGCAGAGTGACCGTTTCCTGAAATTTATTCTGTATGAGGCGTTGTGTTGTGGAACGTGCCGTAACGACTTTCTAGTAGTCATTTCTAATTTAATTTTCTTGATCTGCGTTTGATAGAGGTCTTTACGAGCAATCCAAGATCAATCCTTCTCCCTTTCATTCATAAATCCGGTTTGGAACACTGCTCTGCTCGCGACGGATAGATGACATAAAATAACAGTATATTTTGTGCTAAAATCTAATTAGAATTAATGGCGCTTTGGTTGTAAATAAAGCTCCTCAGTGGTTGATTGTGGAGCTCAGAAACTCATTAAACAAACATGAGTTTGCGGAGGACGGCCATGTTTTCCCAAGCAATGGGACATATTTAGTTTGGAAATCGTAAATACCGATTGGGAACTATTGACTTCCAGTGTCCAACAGACTGCCACATAACTGCTGGACATATGGTCTCGTATTTATTCATTAGCTTTGTGCATTACAACTGAAACTTTCACTCCCTAATGACAAGTCTTGAAATCAGTGAAACAATCTCTCCTCATTGGCTGACCAATTTTTTTTTTTGTCTTATTGAGCAAGAAAGTTGGCAGAAATTAGATTTTTAGTATAAATGTGATACAGATTCTTGCTTAGATTGACCGTTTTTTTTTTTTTTTACTTCAGAAGTGAGCTCGTACAAATAATTTTGGGGGCGAGAGGAACTGACCTGGAGAGCAAGAGCAGGTATGCTGGAGTAATATCTCATGTAATGTGACTCAGCGGTTCATCGGTCGGACTCCCCAGGAGCTGAAATGATACCTTCGCCTGAGTGAAAAAGTATCCATTTCTGCCACATGACTAAAAAGCCAGAGAAGTATTTGAGCTGGTCCTCTTACTCAAATTTCCTGGCTACTTGAGGCAGATTCTTGCCAGCATAGCTGCATATGCTTATTCACTCAAAGCAGAAGAAATTTGAGATGATATTTCATGACACTATGGGCCGGTATTCAAAACCCCTTGCAAAGCATTAGCACTAATCTCTGATCAGTTCACCTTCAATGAAGTGATGTTAAAGACTTTGCAGGACAAAAAGTCAATATTTTGGGTCAAGTGTAGGCTCTTCAGTCTCAGAGTATATTTAGTTAAAAAAAAAAACTGCCTTGTAGCAAGAAGACCGGTGACAGGAGTGAGACAGTGAGAATACTTTCCAACTCTGCCTATGGGTGCAGACAATTTCACTTGACAAGCAAAACTCATTTAAAGCGAGCCATTACTTTCTACTCGAAGGAAGACATTCGGTCTCATGAAAAGACTAAAACTTTTAAGTCAAACCAGTTCTGCAGAGTAGCAAATGATGCACGGACAAAGTGTATCACTTATTGCATAAAAATAAATACGAGCCCCCAGCTCCAGTTCTGCTACGAGAGGGAGAAAGAGGCACTACATGTGCATCGGTGTTTTGTGATACCGATATTACAGCAGTTTGTACCCATGGTCCCCATATCTTGAGAGAGTTAAAGCATTGGGACATATTCTCACGGCATGATTTTGAATAGAGTCCTTTGATGTATGTCTATTAGTCGAACCCCTTTGCATTCAGTGACTGATTGATGCCTGTGACCGGTAGACGTTATGAGGGGTCAGGGATGTTTTATGGCAGAAGGAAGCGCATCACTATCCTGGAACATCTGATAGACAGAGTGTGTGTGATTCTGGAGGTGGGCCAATGGCCGCGGGGAATCTGCAGTTATAATTATACAGGACATGAGACTGATACTCAAAGCACAGGGAGTCATTACTCATTATTCAGGGACGACGGCAGCGTGTGGGTCGCGCTCATGGGGTGGGAGTCAGTGTGTTTTCTTTTTCCAATACTGCATATTAACCCCTTAAACTCTCACTTTACAATTAGGTTTTCCCTTAAGTAGGCTCAAAGTCAGAAGATGTATTTTTTCATATTGTAGAACACCGTCACATACATTTTCTGTATCTGCTGGTGGCAGCGCTTCACTGAAGCTACATCACACTTATATTGAGATAACATGGCGTCCTGGGTTAGCATATTTTTTATGGGCACATTATATCAAATGTAAAATATTCAGATCTTGTACATCATTATCTGCACATTTCCCAGTAATTCTGCAGACATATTTTTCATTCTTTGAAACCTTTGGATGCGTGTGAGATTTGAAGGCCTGAAGCGGCACAGGTTTGAGTACAGCCGCTGCGTTTGACGGCCCCATGTATGTGTCCACAGGCCTCACAGGCTTAATGCCCCCTGGGGGGTTTAGTAAAGTACAAGTAGTGCCAGAGCCACAACTGACCCCCCAGTCCAGTGGGCTTGGCCATGTTCTGGTCTCATTTAGCTGCCTGTTTGTTTTGGCTCCCAGAGCGTCCCGCTAATCCGTGCCAAGAGATCACACCCTGAGAGCATGTTACTGGTCAACACCTCCTCTCTCTCTCTCTCTCTCTCTCTCTCTCCCCCTTCGTCTTATTTTCTATCCCTTCTCTCCCACAGCTGACTGCGAGACGGATGGATATCTGAGCTCTTCGGGGCGTCAGGACCCCACCGAGGGTCCCCTTCCCGCGTCGGCCAATCCCGGCTCTGCTCAGCTTGCTGAGGCTCCGCCCACAGAGAAATCGCAAACCAAGGGTCCGCTCACACTGGCTCCACCTATCCCAGCTCTCCGGTTTCCCTCAGTGGGTAGCCCAGTTTACACATTAGCAGGCATCACCCCTGACCAAACCTACAATGAAGTGGACATTCATAAATTTGGGAAATTTGCTTTTTTTTCTGTGTTCCATTGTTACCGTTGCAGCATATTCACATCGCATGTAGCAAGATACTTTTTTTTATACAGATTTATTTCACATATAAATTAAACATAGCTGTAAATAACAACCATACTATGCTATATGCTATACAGAATACCAGTGTAATAAAAGCAATATTATGCAATGTGCTAGTCAGAACACCAGCAAAATCCAGCAATGTTATGCTGTGTGCTAATCCGATGTACCTGTGCAATAACAGCCATGATATGCTATGTTCTATGATATACCTGCGCAATAACAGCAGAATGTTTCCCTTTCTACCTTCACTGCAGAGCATCGCGGTGTCCCACAATTCCGAAAACACCCAATCTGGAACAGCCAGCGGCTTCTCTTCACCTGTGGACAGGTAACCTTGGGACCTTGGACTCCATGGCAACACAATGACCAAACCCTCAATCAAAAGAAAAAACTGTAAAAATGTATAGAATACTAGAAAATAAGCGTATGCGATTGTTTCCTCCTTAAACCACACTAGTTGTCCATGTCAAGTCCTTTAAAATTGATTGATGCACTGATTCTGTCATTTTAAAGAAGACCTATTTGCTGTAGTGCCTTCACTGCTCAGCCCTTATCAGGGAAATTTAATTACAGAGGAGGGGGCGACTGGATTGATTTTTGCGGTAAATATTTTGTTTCCTGCTGGAAGTGGACGATGTGGTGCTTTGACCGCGCTTATGATTTCATAGGTGCTTTGTTTACAAGTGGCCTAATGGAGCACGAAAGGGCCACGTGTGCAGAAAAACAGTGATAAATACAGAGAGAGCGGGCGGTTCTGTGATAGGAACAGCACGAAGCGTTCCCCGAGGATAATGTGCGAAGCGAAGGCAAGCTGCCCTGCTTCGTGTGTCAATCATAGCGGCGTCATTAGAGAGACAGAACACACTCTTCCTCAGGACATGTACTGGGACGGCCGGTTCGTTACAATCGCTTAATTTCACAGCCTTCCGTCCTCCTCCTGCTCTTTATAACATTATTAAACCAGCGACGCTCCACGGAGCGCATGTTGCTCTTCTTCAAGGACGTCCTGGGAGAAATTCTTGATTGTAAAGTTGCAAGTGAGTCGGGCTGGAGAGAGACGGGGTAGAGCTCTTATAGCGCTTTCACACCCGGATATTCCAGGGGAGTTGGTTCGATTGGGCGGGGAATGCCAAAAAATTTCACACCTTCATTTGATTTGGTTCACTTTCACACAGCACTGTTAAAAGCGGACCAAACCGTCTGGACAACATCATGCAGTTACAGCAACTGCTTGTTTGGGGCGGTGTTGCCCGAAACAAACACTGACCAGGAGGAAAAAAAGCATGAGGAAGAAGAAAACCGGCTCATTGATTGGCCAGGACCTCTCTCTGGTTCACTTCCTCTCTTTGGTTCGCTGGATAGTCCGATTGCATTTCCCACTGTTAGTGAACCGAGACCCAAGTTTTCAGGCGGACCAGAGTTCGCTTGTTTGGTCTGCACCAGAGTTCGGACGAGCTTTCACACCTGCCCAAACGAAGTGGACTATCCAAGGAAACAAACTCTGGTCCGTTTAACAGCTCTGGTGTGAAAGCGCTCTTAGAGTGATATTTACTCCGGGATAAGCGAAGCAGTGATGAGTCCTGAGTGTCACTCACTAATCAACCAATCAATTAGCCATTAGCATGACCACGGGCAGCAAGATTATATTTATCTTGGCATGGATGAAGAGTTTCTAGTTCACAAATAGCTTATCCAAGAGTTAATGATAGCGACACTTTAAATTATGGCTAGGAGCCGTGCTCAAGGGCCCAGCAGAATCCCAAACCCCACTGGGGGCTCAAACCCACAACTCTATCGTTATCAGTCACACAACCTGCAACTAGGCTACATAGCCACTCTCAGCACAGCTTGCTCCCTCACGCCAGTTCTGTGTGACATCAGTCACCAACGGTTACAGGCGCGGTAGACTCACAGGTCACTCGTATTAATTTGTCACACACCGCAGAAGAAATATTTCTGTGATGGATAGTCATGACTCTGCTTGTTCAAGATGCGCTTTAGAATCTTCCCAGACTCATGTATCAGACTGGTGGCTCCGTAACAGCGACAGATCCTCAGTCGGGTGGAAGTAAGGAAAGTTAATGAAAAATAAGCGATTTGACTGAGGCCAGCGTACCTGATCAACACCCCCATGCCATCACACCAGGGGATGCGCCGTTACCTGCGCTGGAGATCTCCCATTCCGATCGGTCATCCAGAGTCAGAAATAACCGTTATCGTTGCTGACAGGGCAGCGGAAAAAACGTAGACAAACTGATCGGCGGGCTATAATGAGTGTGTGTAAGGACTTTCCCTGAAAACTCCTTGACATCGGAATGAGATCAGTGCGCTGCTATTACCCCTTCGATCAGAATGGCCACGAAGGTCCGATATCTCGTCTGAGAACTGAACACAACAGAAAGACACCATTGTGTGCACCAGGCTCTGAACTGCTTTGTAAAAATATACTCAGCCTGAATGGTGTGTTACCATGAAGCAGCGTGCAGAGGTCTGTTCCATTTTAATCTTCCCCTCATGACTCAGCCGATGGTGCACAATGTTATATTTCTGAAATTATCTATTAAAGCACTCGCCAATCAATTTCATCTGTTCCTCAGCGTGACCATTGCTCAGCTGAATTAGCGCCCCATAACCTCTGCTGCGAAGAGGGACATGAACACAGGCAATCAGACTCGCTCGTCTCCAGGAGGCATCAGCATCAGCAGACTAAAGATCAAAATCTATTTTGTATTTCTTAGTAACAATGTAAATCAACCTGAAACAGACATGTAGCTGTATGACCAGAGAACCTGCTGATGAAACACAGCTACCTCTTCAGAGAAGGGAAGATGGTGTTGTGAAATGGGGTTGTTTGCGGTCGTTTTTTTCACCGATATGGGGCTTTAGGGTTCATAGAGAAACCTGTAAGGGGGGGGTTACGGCCATGTCGCTGGAGGATTTAAATCGAGTAGCTCAATCACAGCTTGAATCACAGACAATGAAAGCCTCCGACTGACTCCTTCAAAACATGCAGAAAATAACCCTGTGAACGATCTCTCTCGCTTGCACAGCTACGCCTCCGATGTGACCTCGGGGATGAGTGACGGGAACGAGGGCCTATCAGAGAAGAGCTCCACAGGTTCTGCCAAGCGTACCACCAACAAACTGCTCCGAAGGAGGGCCCGATCCCGCCTGCGCATCACCGGGGTGAGTACGGCATGACTACATTTCCCAGAGTTCTTCACCTCATGCACTTAGCTGATAGAACCATAGAACTAGTGCTCCCCCTAATGGTGCCCCTCTGAACTCCATCGAATTCCGGGTTGTTCAGGAGCTTTTAATGCACATGAAACCTGTGACATGATCAATGATTAGTGATGGTGTTTGGTGTTTATTTGAGTCCAACATACTCTGTCATTGTGGACCACATGCAAACACGCATCCAACACACACACAAACAGACTCGCACACACCCTACGCACACGCCCACACACAGACTCACACACGCCCAACGCACACGCCCACACACAAACTCGCACACACCCAAGCACGCGTGCATGCACACCACACACAAACTCGCACACACCCAAGCACGCGTGCACACACACATCCCACACACACACCTCTCCGTATACTCAGGCTCTGGCCTCCCTGCTGCAGCTCTCTGATAAGGGGGACCGTGTGGTGGAGTGTAAGCTGCAGACTCACAATAACAAGATGGTGACCTTCAAATTCGACCTGGATGGAGACAACCCTGAAGACATCGCTGCAGTCATGGTGAGGCCACGCCTACAAGGGCTGGAGAGCTGCAAAACGACACAGTTTGTGTGAGTGTAAGTGTGTGCAGTATGTGTGTGTGTGTGTGTGTGTGAGAGTGTGTGCAAAATGTAAGTACATGTCCATGTCCAGAATGAATGTGTAAGTGCGTGCAGTATATGCGTGTGTGTATGTGCAGTATGTGAGTGCGTGTGTGTTCGTGTGTACAGAATGAGTGTGTGAGTGCGTGTGTGTGCAGTGTATATGTGGGCGCAGAATGAGGGCTTGAGTGCTTCTGTGTGTGCAGTATGAGTGTTTGTGTGTGTATGAGAGTATGTGTGTGAGTGTACAGAATGTGAGTGCGTGAGTCTGTGTGTGTGCGTGTGTATGTGTGCTGAACTAGAGTGTGTGTGCGCTAGTGTGTTTGTGTGGAATGTGAGTCTGAGTCTGTGTGTGCAGGTGTGTATGTGTGCAGTATGAGCGTGTGTGTGTGTGTGTGCGCAGAATGTGAGTGCGTGAGTCTGTTTGTGCAGAATGTGTGTGTTTGTGTGTGTATGGATACATGTAAATTTATTCTGCACTAGCGGTTCCTCACCCTCAGCTGTGGGATCAGATCCAGGTGTTCCATCTCACTCTCACCTGATACAGCCTAATCAGGGTTAGGTCAGCTGTGCCTGGCGCGCTCTTGCCTGAACGCTCGATCCCTCCCACAGCCCAATGTCAGCAGTAATCCCGACTCTCTGATCCTACGTCGGCACTCACTTAAAATGTGCCACTTTGGGGCGCACCCACGAAAACGCGAGGGAGGGAGGGGGCGAGATAACGGCCTATCAGGCCTCCGAACCACCCCATCTCAAGAGCGCAGGATGCGGGGTGTGTGAATACATGACAGGAAGCTGCTCCGGGACATGTCAGAGGCCCCATACCTGAGGCTAGTCAGCAGGAGTCTACACAACAGCAGCTTTACCCCAGTACACACACTGCAGACCAACAGGACCGCGGTGTACCGGTGTGCGCTCGGGGTACTGCTGCCCAACCCTGTCCCTGAAGATCTACCATCCTATAGATTTTCATTTTAATACTAAATTCTCTCTCAAAACTCTCATCATGAGGTCTGGGAGACCTGTAGCTGTTGAATGAGGTAAACTTTGTTAGGGTTGGGCAGCCCTGCTGCGTTCGTACGGTCCCATCTCTGTGAGACACCAGAGTTCGTGTCACCCAATCTGGTGAAAATGCTGCTGATGTGGAAAATATTTGATACGATCACATAAAACATCTTTAACGCATCATAAGAATTCCACACAAGTAGCAGTTCACTTTCCACTTGTGAACAGAAATATCATTATTCTGTGAATGCTGCATGCATTAGTTTGGGACGTATTTCAATTAAAATCCATCCATATTTTTTTTCTAAATTCCATTGCATAAAAAGTGAAAATATCAGAGTTGAAGTGTTTCATACATATATTTGACCTGGACCCATTACCTAGCTACAGTCGCTGGGTCATTTTCCGCTTGGTAAGTGGTTCGCAGGAGAGGTTCCACTGCAGTGACGGATGACGGCGTTATCTGCCATCACACACAGCACCTTTATGTTCTGAAAGGAACAGAGCTGGCGACAGTACGAACTCGGGCGAGACACGACTGTCCTTGTACTTATCAGCAAGATCACGGCTCGGCCTCCATGCTTTATGGTTTCATTTCACCGGTTTATAGTTTATATGGGCGAGACAAAAATATGCTGACTGGCCCGAACTGTGACCCTCTACATGCATGTGCATGTGAACATTCAACTGTGCAGCGTGCACAAGTAAACATAAACTTATACTGTTTCCCTGTCCTTAAATATACTCCATTTCTCTTTTAGTGAAACGCTCTAAAAGACGTGGACCAGAGGGCGCGTGTCGATCATGCACGACACACTTTTCATTGGTCTTTCTGCTCGTTGTATCAACAGCGAGGTCCGTACGTGGACTGTGACACAATCGGACAGAGCTTTAATCCCATAATTGGTGACTTAATATTCACATTCGTACCCTTACAGCTGGCTGACTGCACTCTTTCATTTAAGGGTAGGTCTTTACGCACACTGTGGACAGCATGCAGACATCACAGCCCTGCAATCCCAGTCACTGTCCAAATACTTATGGGCCTCACTTCAGGAACAAATGACTGTGTCTGTGCACTGGTGGGTCACCTGATGTGATGCCCCTCCCCCTCAGGTACATAATGAGTTCATCCTCCCCTCTGAGCAAGAGGGGTTTATCCAGCGCATGTGTGACATCATCAAGAGGGCGGAGTCTCTGATGAAGACGGAGTTCCAGGAGGCGGGTCATTCTGGTGGCAGGCTCCACCTACCCTATCTCAGCGGGGCGGGGTCTCTGTCCTCATCACAGGTCAGTTTCACCAACCAGCTTTAAGGGGCGGCACTGTATAATTTGCATCTGCAAGGTAGAGGGGATTCTTAAACCTCCTGTCTGTTGTTTTAAAATATGATGTCCAAAGAACAGAAAAAATACCTATGAGTGGAGTGAACTGCACAGCCTGGGAGACCAATACCTCTTTATGGGTGTGGAAGTGTGGGGCGACTTCCACCAGTAACAGGGCTGGACATGCCACATTCTCCAGTTAAACCAGCACTCCCCCAAACCGGCCATTACCCTAATGGTTACCACGACAACATTCAAAACTGTGGACAGTTTTGATGGATATAAATGGTGAAAGCACTGTGCCATCATCAGGGAGACTTTGTGAGGTCACTACCAAGAGATTTGTTTTGACAGATGATTTTTCAGCAGGAGTAACAGGGAGTTAGAGTATTACAGTATTCAGTGGTGCCATCATGCCGTCCTCTCAGCTGGACAAATATTTGTTTACATCAGGCCTCAGGATTTGGCAGATATTTCATGAATGTCGAAGAAAACACTGGAATTAAAGATCGATAACTGCTGCTGTGAGGGTGTCAGTTGCATCCTTCATGAGACGCCCAACTGATTTCCATTTTTTTCCCAGCCAGTAATGGGCTGAGAAATCCTCTGTTGCATCATTACCCATAACCCACAGCGCGGCCATTTACAGTGAATGGAAAATTAGCTGCGGGTGCCATCATTCATTTCCATGAGCACAACGGCTAATGCTAGTAACTGAAGTATCTGGTATAACGTTCTGTTAATACACCCTATAAAGAACAGAGAAACAGGTGCACTAAATTGCCTGGTATTGTTGGCCGCTGATAAATGGGAATGCATTCAGGAGAACTGCTCTGCAGGGAAGAATCTGACTGGAGAGGAAGTTCAGGACTAAATATAATTTGCAGCCGGAGAGACTGGAGACTGATGCAGGATGAGCTTTTCCAACACAAGGTGGTAATCAGGCCTTAACAGAGTCTAGATCAGGAGTTGTGGTCCAAAATATACCCATGACCTGATGTGATACCATTATTACACATTTAAAGTTTACACTTTTTATAGACACATTTTACAGGTACAAACCAGTCAGATATCGTTATCTTACTCAGGGTAAATGAATAACAGGAGCTTTGGAATCCAAAAGGTTAAATAATCCTCTGAAGTGGTTGAAAGTTTTGCTGCAGGCGAGTCACAAGACTTCAGACTGACAAGAAATTAAGCCAATCAGCTTCATCTCTGTGTTTTCACTTCCAGCCCAACCTGCACACGCAGCCCCTCCCCCGCAGTCACTCTTCCTCATCGCTGCCAGGTGAGAAAACAGTGCTGAGCCACTCTGGCAACCCTCTGAGACCCAAACATTTATTTTTCTAATTTTTCAGTGCCGTAAACTTCACTGAGTTAAACCTGTAATACACTGCACAAAGGTGCGATAGCGAGTGAATGGTGCCTGCGCCCTGAGGCAGACAGGCTCCCAGTACGGAGCGCATTCCTGTATCTCTTACCTAGTGCATGCTGAGATGGACTCTAGCGCCCCCTGGTGTCTATGACCTGAATAAGCAGCATCAGAGGAAGGGAATTCATCAACATAGGACAAATGATTTAAGAGAATATTTTCACCAATTTTGCCTTTCAATGCATTCTTACGTCAGAGATGAAAATGCACAACTGCAGTGAATTTATAAAATTACTTTTAGTGGTTCTTACCATTTGACTCAATAAAAATGTTATTACAGGACTTGCGGAGTAAATTATATGAAACAAACTCCAATATGAATAAATGATGAATAGCAGTTACACATTTAAGCGATTTCTCATCAAGGTACACTGCAGGCCAAAAGTTTGGGGCCACCTTCAGATTTTTAAAACGTAGCACTTTGCTGAATACCCCTTGACCTGTCAACTCACCAGAAAAAACTGACGTTGCGCATCTGAGTCACAGAGAGTTACCCTACCAAATTTGAAAAGGCTACCATCAATAGTTGCTGAGTATTGGCCTGGACAAAGTCATGGACACGCGACAGACAGACAGGCAGACAAAAAGGTGACAGCCATACCCCTCTAGCCAAAGTTGGCCGAGGGTTTAAAAAAAAAAAAAAAAAAAATCACACATCAACTGTTCTTTCCTTATTTTTGCACATGAAATTACTTCAGTGCATAAAATATAGGAAGCCAATAGGTTTTGGGTGAATTCCAGACCTCAGACCACATTTTAAAGCTGACTTGACAGATATAAAACACTGTGGTCAGTGATCAAATTGAGTTCCAATGCCTTTACGTTAAAATTGAACTCTTGAAATCTGCATGGCCATCACTGCCAGCAGCATAATTCAAGAAACTGTTGCCAAGAATTTGTGACACAGTGATGAAGGCTAAGGGTGGCTATTTTGATGAATTTAAAGTCTGAGCAAAGTCTCACAAAAATGTCTTATTCAGCCTGAATCCTTGCTGGAAACGTGACTGTATGACCGACTGAAACTGTCTTGGCCCCTTAAATCTCAATAAACTGAAATGAAATGCAGAACATGGGGTTTTGAGGGTGGCCCCAAACTTTGGCCTGCAGTGTATCTAGAGGAGGCTTTATCACTGCATTGCAAATTTTAAGCAGGATTTTAATTTTACAAAAATATGATTCTCAATGGATTTACACATTATTTTTATTTGTGGGTCTGTGAAAATGGGCACATTTTATGAATTTTATGACCCAGGTGATCTCACAACAGCTCTACTGGGTTTAAATCCGGTGATTGAAATGCTGTAATTGCCCCTCATGCTCTGTCCTTTCCCCAGAAAGTTGCTGCAGAGTTCGGTTTTTCAGATTTCTGTCCAAAACACAAAATCGCTCCCATTTAGACTCTGTGAAAATGACCACTGACTCCAAGAATTTGAGCCGTTTCTGCAGACTCGCTCAAACCCTCTCAAGGGCCTCAAAGTTTGCCGTCAGAAGCAGCGATCAGGATGCTGCACTTTATCAGACAGTAAGCATTCTTTGCCTGGATGGATGAAACGGCCTCTCATGCTCTTATCCGTCTCTCTGGGCGTCGCCCTACAACTGTTCCAGCAGATTTCAGCCAGCCTGGCCCCACCTCTCCAGTGCTTGGCTCCGCCCTTGGGCTGGATGCAGCCCCGCCCACCCGTCCACTCCGTTCCCAGTCCTTCCACACCTCCACAGGTAAAGCCCAGCCCCCGATCCTTCCTGCGATGTCACAATCCCTGTCCGCAATCAAAAGCAATGGGAGTTCTGCCCCGTAACCCGACATTCTAATGCTAATGGACCAGGCCACACTGTAACAGTCTCAAAACTGGTGCATTTTGTATCTTGACTCCAAAACTAAGCAAGATAGTTACAATATGTAACACTGTTACAGACCAGTTTTTTCTGTTTTCACCCAAAATAAATGAAATGGACAAAATTAGCTATTTTGTTTCTTGAAGTACTAGGAAAGATGTACACAAGGCCATTTAAATTGCAACTATCTTACTAAAAAAATCTTACTTAGTTTTGAAGCTATGATACAAAATACACCAATTTTGTTACTTGTTACTGCGTGACCCGGCACTAATGTCACTGTGCCACCCGATCATTAAGGGCAGTGAATGTTCCAGCCCCGATGAAGAATAATGCAACAGTTCTCAGCTAACCTCAGTTAACACAATCCATCATCCATCGACACCCAAACTTTTTTTTTATAGCAGTATTGGGCTATAAAATCGGTAGTTCCTAACAGTGCACATGCAGCAATGACAATAATGGTCATATTTCACCAGCCACCACTCAGGTTTCAAACCTTCCTTGCAACATTACCATCACACCTTCAGTACAGCAGCTCATGAAAAAACTTGTTGAAAGCAGAGCTTTGGGTTGATATATTAATGGATGTAATGTCAACTGTGGAGTTAAACTTTAACTTTTCATCATTGACAAAATGAGAAAATAAATATTAGATATAATAACTGTCACATTTCATTTTGTGCCAATATTCCAGCTACATGAGACTGCCTCCATCTTTTTCAGGTTCCGCCCAATCCTACCAGCCTACCTCCGCCCATTATCAGTATGGCTCTGCCCCCGACTCCATCCAAATATCCGCCCCTCAGGGCCAGGTGCCCCACCCCTCCCAGTACGCCCCACCTCCTTTCCTGCAGAGCAGGCAGTTGCCCTTCCCCTATGGGCTGAAGCAGCCGCCAGTCACCCACGTACAGAACACGCCCAACTTCTCCTCCCCCGCCCAGCCTTCCTCCTCCTCCTCCTCTTCCTCACTCCACCAGGGGGAGGAAGGCCCCCCCATGTCCCCGCCCCAGCAGGCCCATCCGGGGATGTGGCCCTCCCACACCCAGCCCATGTTCTCCCTGGCTAACGTGCTATCGCTAGCCATGAGCGTCGCCCATTCCTTTATACCGCCCACCTCTTTACCCAACGCCCTGTCCCAGGGGATGTCGTCTCTCGCCGGCTTCCCTCCCCATATGGGACCCATGTTCCGGCAACAGGGCCCTTATCACGACCTGTATCAGTACGCCAGCACCCAGCCCACTGTACCCCAGGCCCCCCCACCTCGTCCTGTACCAGTCACCTTCAGCCCCCCTCCCCCGACATCACCCGGCACCCAGGGGGGCCCCCCCACCCCGTCCTTCGTCATCCAAGACCGCGGCGAGAGCTCCAGTACTTCGTCCTCCTCGGCTCCCACGAGTCCACAGAGCACGGTGAGAACAGAGGAATAACTTACTGCAGTCCAGGTCCTGCTACTGAATTTACCATGTGCAATACCACTCATCACCACCAGGTGGGGCACTGCCCTCAACTCACATAGGGCACATCTCTATTCTCTTATCTGATACTTTCTCACTCCACGATCCTCGCTTGAACCGGAAGTAGTTCCGGATGTGTCATCCTGCTGGCCTTCTCAATGCTTTTGTTTTTGCTGAGAGGAGGGAGGAGGGAGCTCTGAGGAGCTGTGAGTGAGGAGACGCGAGAGCAACTGTCCCAGACCACTTTCAGCTGAGAGCCATGACCCCAATCGCTAACGACATGAGCTAGCAGCAGATCCAGCTGTACACCGGAAACCGATCTCGTGTCATCTGACGCGACAGACGAACAAACAGTCTCATTTCTCTCTCTCCTCGCTTGGTTTCCTTGCATCTTTCAGTGCATCCCCTTTGGGAGGGACTAAGATGCAAGGAAAAGACGCAAGAGGGGGGAATGTAGATGCAATTTAAGAGAATTGAGATTCACCTTAGCACAGTTTGTGGAGCCGTAAACCACAACTGTAATGAACAGACGCAACATCACTCAATCCTGCCTCACATGATGAATAAGAGGTTTTTTGTAGAAGTTCTCTGAAGAACCTGTCTGACACCAGGGTTCTCGGACAGTACCCACCTCTTCTAGGAACCCGTCATTCTAAGAGCAGTGGCGTTGGGAAGGGGTGTGTTGGTTCCATTTATCTATAATCAGACATGACGCAGTAGGCAACATCAAAAACTCCAAAGCAATTACATGTTTCCAGGAAACACGCGCTGTAACCTTGTTCTACTGGGTCTTGGCCTACAGAACAACCAATCTGCAGTAGGCCCTGGCAGTCTAAATATGAATGGAAGAAATACATCACATGACCACATGGAAGCTTGCTGGCCATCTCATCAGCACCCAGCAGTTTGGTTAGGGAGACGGGCGATACGCAACACAGAGATAACAGTTACTGCATGCAATTATAGTCTTCGCTCCAGACCGCCCTGCCAGACTGCACAGAAAGCATTAGATGGCTCTCAGCATCTCTCATTTCTGCAATATTCAGAATATCTGTCTCTTCCTTAACGGCCAAAAAGGATTTATCTAATGATTTGCCTTTTGATGAATTTTTATGAGGAGGTGTGCCCAAAGACAAAAATAACAGTCCCCAGGACATAATCAGCAGCGACATCTTCTCTTCACAGCCACACCTCCTCATGAAAATCCTGATGAGTTGAGACGCAGATGCTTGAATTGGTCACTGACAGCAGGGCAGCCTGACTTCAGTCCTGCTGTTAGGAACTGCTAGCTTACAGTAATGTTTCCATTCATGACTGACTCAGTAAGACCTGAACATGTCCAAAATGCTAGCTTATTCTTCCTAATCACATTATGGTACAGTTTCTGCTCTGAGCCACATTTAGGCCAATCAGAATGTAAATGGAACTGTAAGCCAATCAGATTGCACGTATTAGAGTTTTCCCTAGCTTATGAAAAATAACCTGGTGTCCAGGACTGTGTATTGTTCTGAGTAAAAGGAAAACTGAGTGGAGAGCTGAATTCAGAATCTGTGTCGACTCACTGCTGCACAGAACTCTGGGTAACAGTTTGGCCCGACAGAGGCTCCAGGAACAGGCTTCATAGATACTGCATCCATTTCACAATGATCTCAAACTCCAATCCTCGTGAGCCGCATCTTCCCCGGATTTTGGGGTTTTGCATGCGATCAGCTGCTGAGCCAGGCCTCATAAATTAGGTGCACAGACTCCTTATCCAATGAGGAGATTAGATTTAGCACCTCAGTACAGGACCATAACAAAAACTAGCAAACATAGCGATCCTCCAGGACTGGAGTTTGAGACCCCTGAACTAACTCACTCAGAGCTGCTGAATCCAGGGTCAAAATAGTAAAATCCTGCCATATTTTCCATTCAACCATGGAGTGTTTCAGCTGATGCCTGGGATTGGCTCCTCCTCTTGGCGGGGAAATGGCACTAAATGGCAAAATCGGGCGACTGTTAAAAATTTCAGGGGAGGATTTTTACTTTCCGAACCTGGATTTGCCAACTCTGCAAACTGCCCGGGAGATCCGCTCTGAAGCACGTGATGCAGGTGGAAGGCAGAAACATTACAGTGGATTATGCTTCCTCAGCACCGCATGTGAAATTAAGGATCAAACTCAAAAGTCTCACAAAATGCCGTTCTATCCCCCTGAAGGTGTCTTCTATCTCTCAGAGGCCCCCGATCCCAACCGCAACGCCGGAACTGCCCGCCCCCTCCTCCCTTGCGGACCGACTGTCGCCAATCAGCGAGGGTACGGTGAATTAATAACTAAATTCTCACACTTCTTTCTCCCGTAAAACTATAGATCTCCTGTTCTGTACAGCAGAGGCGTCACACTGCAGCGCACGAGTGATGCAGCCCCGGATGGCCTGCAGTGTGCTGATCAATCTTTTGCTACTGATTGGCTAAAATGTCCACACACGTTGGTCTCTTGACTGCGATTGGCTGCTGACTGCAGGGTAAGCTCAAACAGCTGCAGAAAAGTGCACCTGCAGGACTGCAGCCTGACACCAGAGATCTACAGAGGAGAAGATTTTAAAATGCAGCACTTACAAAGCACACCTCAGGCACCAGACAGTCCTCTAATGCATTCTACAACACTCTATTTCATACATTATTCTCAGCTCAGTGCTCCAAGTTCAGAGGATTGATTATTTTATATCTGAGAAGGTGTGTCGTTTTAATTTTTTCCTGCAATAACGGTGTAATCGGGCTTCAGTCAGCTTCATCACCACTTCACGCCGGTCTTGAGTCTAGTGTAAGACTGCCACCTACTGCTCAAATCTGGTACTGCAGTGGGCGCCAGCATTAGATCCCCACACCTCAGAGAGCATTACATTATTTTACATTCAGGACGCTAACTTTAATCCAAAGCTACAGTATATACACTAAGCCAATGTCGACGATCGCATAAGCTATGAACACAACCGATCAGGGAGTCGCTTCCCAGAACGCATAGTTGCCAACTTGCATAGTTTGTCCATTCACAGTCAATGGCACCATCTATGTAAGTTAGCCTCTGCACTTTTGGGAAATGCACCCCAGGTCAGATAAGGCACCACTACCTGAGTAATTCATCCTGGGCAATGAACACAAAGCCTACACACCGAGTACAGTGCGTAGGTTTGTCATGTACGTAAAGTCGTGCCAATTCACTAACCATACTGCAAGTCAGAACGTACTCTGATTACAAAGAAAAAATGTGACAGCTTCCACCTTTCCTAATGCAAGCATAACTCAACCAAGACATTTTAACCGTCATCATGGACGTCTCATCACGCCCCCATATCCCCTGTTTTTATAAGAAAACGTAAGTGCCTCCATCTTAATTTCTCTCTCTGTGTCTTTCTTCAGAGAAGAAACCAACAGTCACAGTCGGGCGTTTCCAGGTAACCCCCTCCAGGGACATCCCAGAAGCTCCGCCCACACCACCCTCAGCCCCATCCCTGACCCCGCCCCACACAAACGGTGTCCCATCCCAGGACAGTGAGACAGACACCAGCACAGAGGAGGAAGGCGAATCAGAAGCCAGCTTCAGCACAATAACCGTGTCACCGCCCACTCAGGCTCCCGGCGGCCCGCTGCTGGAAGGGGCGGAGCCTGAGGATGGCACAGAGAGGCGGAGCGACCGCGGGGATAGCCAGTCGGGGGTCTCTGAGGCGCGGCTGTGGGATGGCACGGCGGGAAGTCCCCAGGCCAGCTCTCCGCTGTGGGTCACGTACTCCCGTAGCACGCCCTACATGAGCAGCGCCCCCTACCTGAGCAGCGATGACGAGAGCGAAGGCGAGGACATGTGGGAAGAGCTTAAGGTGCTCCGCGAGAGGTGAGTGACAGCAGTGAACTGTAATGCCTCAGAAAGGCGTTTCAACAGCAAAAATTGCGTCCAATCATTTGATTCCGAACCACCTTTCTTTAACCTCCCTGGAAAACGTCATGATGTAAAGGAAAGGCGTAGAAGGAAATTCTTAACGGTTAAGGAATGAGTCCCTTTAAATATTGCAGTCGCTCAGAATTGTGGGACATGGAGTCATTTCCCTTCTTTTTATAAAGGATGGTTCAGTGTATCCAATACTGAAGATGATTTTGGAAGCACTGAAGCACCTTTTCTTAACATTAATGAATTTGAATAGCTCTCATCACGGCTGCCACATCAATACTTTCTGGTCATATTCAGGGAGTTTGCAACTTTACAAAATTTTCAAAGCAAAAAAAGATTATTCAAACGCAGCCAAAGTCTCCTCAGCTTTCTGCTCCAGCAACCTGGATGTTCTCCTGAGCTCAGCTCTCCAGCGAGGAGACAGAACTCATGAGTCATGTCAGCTGGAGTTTACGGCCGCAGGAGAAATAAGGCAGTAAGTTCACTCTCCTGCCCTGAATGTTCTGTCTCTGATGGGTACTGCTCCTCTCACAGGCCAAACCAGAGCCTTAAAAATAGCACCCATTTTAGCATGGTGTTCCGTGATGATCGAACTGTATATTTCAGCACAGAGATCAAATAGAACTCCAGCAGAACCTGAGCCCCAGGTGACATGAGCTCAGTGCAGCTGTAGGGCCCTTGAGAGAGCCCATTGACCCCCACTGCTCCAGGGGCCCAGTAAGCTGCGTACAGGGAGCCTATCATGTCAAGAGAAGCATAGCCAGTCAGCCATAATAAGTCATTTCAGAATCTGTTCCTTTGTGACATCACATGGGAGAGTGACTGCCCAGAGGCAAGAAGGACTGAAGGCAGAAGTTAATGAAGCAAGAGCTGAGCCTCGAGGAGCTGTTATGCCTCTTCCACACCACTGGGGGCAGTGCAGATGACTCTCTCCATCTCTCACAGACACCTGTCAGAGGTGCAAGCTCTGCAGGCGACGCAGAAGCGGGAGATCGAGGAGCTCTACGCCAAAATGGGCAAAATGGCACCGCCGGGCATCGTGTCTCCCGCCGCCATGCTGTCGAGCCGCCAGAGACGCCTGTCCAAGAGCGGGGGCTACCCTCCGTCCCGCAGGAACAGCCTGCAGAGACTCGACATGCTGCCCCCGGTGGCCACAGGTAACCATGCAGCTGACCCCCACCAAACACTGGAGCGTGAGTTCTCCTGAAGTCAAGAGACTGTGCAGACCTGCTCATGTGATAATCTGGTCCGTGTGATCTTACACAAACAAAATCCGATCAGCATTTGACAACTCACAGTACCATCAAAACTTTGAACCTTTGGGACAAATTTTATTTTACATCAACCTCTATCAGAGACTGCCAAGTGAGTTTTTATGCAGTTTCCTTAAAGTGTGCAGAGATGCAGTACAGCACAATCACCTCACTGATAAAGGACTGATATTACGCTTCACTTCAACAAATGCCAGCTCACCCCTCCTCCAGCAGATTCACTCTGACCCACACAAAGTACACCCACAGGAACTTGTACACCCTTACAACTGTGCAGTCAGGTAGATGCCGATACAGTCTGAATGTTACATACTAACTGAAGTTCTTCAGTGGCACCTACATCATTAGATCACAAACTCACTTCCTTGACCATTTTAATCCATTGCCATCCCTCCAGTATTTTGCTACAATCGCTTCAATTTGCTAATTATAAGAATTCTGAAGTCCAAAGGTTAAAATACAGGGTAAATATGGCCTCATTTGATCCTCGTATTACCTCTCCTCCGGGATAAATGAAGCGTCACTTCAAATCAACTCACAATACGCTCCTAAATATAAGTGTTGCTCATTTTCATCTTCAGAAATACTCAGAGGTTCCCTAAAAGTTGAGGTAACTGAAGTAGAGGTGTAATGTGAGGTGTTATTGTGTCATTGTGTTCAGTGAAGCCTTTTGATTGGCTGGCAACAATGTTTATCTTGGGGCAAAGCCTTCTTATTGGCTGGCCTGAACTCCTGTACAGAGAAAAGCCTTTTGATTGGCTAGCTGTAATATTTGTGGCCGAGTTGAGCCTCCCATTGGCCGACCATGATGTTTATGGACTGAATCCTCTCAGATGACTGACTGGGTGTAAAGACTGGGCCAGGTGAAGAGTACTGCTTGGTTGGTTACTATGTTAGCCTGCTCTACAAAGCCTCCCGATTGGCTGGCTGGGTTCATTTTGTGCCCTGCAGGAATCATGCGGAAAAGCTCAGTCAGCGGTAGCAGCAGTGGCTCCCAGGACCGGTCCAGCAAAGGGGTGACATTTGCCCCAGACTATAGAATGGTGAGCGCCTGACCCCTGACCCGGAACTGCTCATAAAAAATGGCGTCTCCATCAAGTCTTGCACCCGTTCACACTCATAGACATGCCCAAAAAACCTCACTAATGGACAATTACTGACACGTTAACGTCTGTATTGGATACCAGCATTAAAGCAACATTGGACAGTAGATGAAATCACTTCCTGAAAATCTTTTCTTGTGTAGCTTCAAAAAGTCAACCATCATTTACTTTGGATACAACATTAACTGGGTACCTAGTGATGCATACTGCTGATTATTAGCCCCAATAGTGTCTGGCATTTCTCTCTCAGTGTCCCCTATTGAGTGTATCAGCAGTCACCTAGGCGATGGCTCTTATCCAATCAAAGTAACCAGGGTTGCCAACTGTCACGCATTCCGTGTAAGTATTAGTGGCATATTCACGTTCCTGTGCTGTAGTCAAGCAATTATTCAACCAGCGCGTTTGTGAGAGTCTCAGCCGGAATTGAAGTCCTTGCGCACGGGGGTGTATCAGTTACACATGCGTTTCGGTGGATTTCAGCACTAGTAACATGGAAATCAATTATGACTCCGGACTTCTCACACTTTCTTTACTCAGGGGTCCAAAGCAATAGGATTGCGTAAAAACGTTTCAAATGGTCTAATTTCATTTAGACAATTTGTACAATCGCAAAACACATGCATTGCGTTGATTGAATAATTACTGACTACAGCACAGGAACGTGAATATGCCACTGAAACTCACACCGAATGAGTGACAGTTGGCAGCCCTGAAGTAACACTGCCGTTAACTCCTGGATAAGCAGTTTGTGAATTAGGAACTAGTCATCCATGCCAAGATTACATTCATCTTACCGCCCATGGTCATGCCAACGGCTAATTGACTGACTGATTCGATTGATTAGTGAGTGACGCTTGAGACTCAGCATAACACTCCTTCCTAAGCTTAACTTATCCAGGAGTGAGAGGGGCCAGTGTGGAGCTGTAGGGTTTGATTAGCTGGGGTGAAAGCCCGCACCCACACCAGCCCTCTCCTGTAAGGCTGAGAACCCAACTCCAGTCTGTAGCAGTGAGTATTTTGCACAGCATTTCTGACTGTCGTCTCCGATATGAAGTAAGAACTACAGTTCTGGACAGTCTCTTCTGGCAGATGATGTGCTGAATGCACGTGATGTCTGTTTGACCTGACTCCTACCCCATCCCCCACAGTGACACCTGCCCGGACTACCTCATCTGAGCACCTGCAAGCTCCACCCCCTAACCCTGCCCACCAGAGGGAAGTGACATCACCGTCCGCTTCTCCTCCAGCAGCTGAGTGACGGTTCAGTGGTCCACCCAGACCGCCACTGCCCGCATGCACTTTATTCCCTGTCCAATCAGCATGCAGCAGGGGGAACACAGCAGTGCAAAACTGTTGACAGACCACAAAACCCCACCCACTAGGCCTGGCTGGACCCTCAGGCAGCTCACGAGGAGGAGGTAGACACTCATCAGCGCTGTTTATCAGTGTGAAACTGGGGTGCAGATTCAGACAACCTTTAGACACAGGCTGAAGTTCCTGCTGTAGCCCGACTTCAGTCCTCACTCAGAGTAGAGCCTCACCCTGTCTCCAGAGCTCGCCGAGAGGACAGAGCTCCCTCGCTCAGAGTACAGGGCCTCACCCTGACTCCAGAGCTCGTCGAGAGCACAGAGCCTCCTCGCTCAGAGTACAGGGCCTCACCCTGACTCCAGAGGTCGCCGAGAGGACAGAGCCCTTCGCTCCTCCCCTCACCAGCCATGCAGCTGTTCTCACATGAGGCACCAGCGCCATCACTCACTTCCCTCATTTCTCAGCTTCTTTGCACTTTTCTGAATGTGCCAGTTAGCTGCTGGGAGTAACAGCACCCCCTGGCCGGGCGGTTGTGTGTTTCAGTGGTGAGAGGTTGGGATCGCAGAGAGAATTTGACGTCGTCGAGGGAAAACAGCGCCTTAAAGCATTTTAGCTACTGAATGAAGACTCGTCAGGATTCTGATCAAGGAGGAAGCCTGATAACGAGACTTATTTTCCACTAATATCGTCCTGCCAGGAGAGATCAACAGTCTTGAAGCTTGTGCGGCAGCACATTCCTTCTTGCTTTTCATAACAACAAAGCAGCCAAAAAAAGCCAAATTGGCTGAATATAAACTCAAAAATGCACATAACACTACTGACTTCTAAACTGCCAACTTTAAGTGTTACATCCATTCGGGTCTATGACAAAAAAACCTTTTAAAATTTTTTAATAAATCTTTAAAAATGTACAGAATACATTTATTTGAAGTTGGAAGAGTGTGTTTAAACAAGTCTTAATGGTGGCACAACATTTACTGGATTTTAGTGCAGTTTTAGGCTGTATTTGCAATTTCACCAGCCAAAAAATGTCAGGTGGCGCAGCGAAAAGTTCCTGGGCGGGGGGAAAACACACTTCCCTCTTTTTTTTTTTCCCTAGGTGATTTTTTTTAGTAATTATACCCGAGCGTCTACTCTGCCCGAAACATTACTATTTTGTAATTGAGCTGGGCATTAAAAGTAACTTATAGATTCTTTATTGTAGGGGGCGGGTATTTTGGTTTTCCAAACAATTTAAGAACAATTAAACTTTGTTTCTTTGAAAGGTTTTCAATATAAAAGTATGCCCCCAAATTAATATTATACCAATTTATATTTTAAATAACATTTAATACATTTCACATAGTGTTAACTTGCTCGGACGGTTGCGCCACCTGACATTTTGAGGGTTTGAGATGGCAAAACATTAAAAAAAAAAAAAAAATCATTTTTATGATAAACTGGAAATATGTTCAAATTAAACAGGTTTTATAGAATTAAATTTAGCTTCTGAATTATTTAAAATTACTTTAAACCAAAGTAGTGCACTCGGACAATGTCACGTCATTGACCCATTCGCCACTGTTGTAGTAGACAGGATGGAACAAAAATGCAATGCAGTATATCAGCTTTGCGCTTGAATTCTGTCACTTTATTCTGCGCTCTGTTCTCATCAACTGCTTTTCATCTGCAATAACACTACCTTTGAAAATGCTTTTCTCACCCGTAAATTTAGCAACACTTTTTAATTTACAATATGAGTGTTGAGAGACTGACCTTGTTATGCAGACAAGAAAGTTGTCATTTCTTCTCTAAATTTGGAGGTACTGCACTGGGTCCGCAAATGTAAGTATAACAGCCAGAGATATTTATTATGTAAAATACATTGAGTGTTAAGTAGAATTTACACAAATCCATTTCAGAAACAGGTAAATGTCCCTATAGATTAAACAGTGCAAATATTCTAAGTGAAAATAATTTAAAATTGAAGCTGTGAATTTTAAACTTTTGCCTTACAGTATGCACGCACATTGGTTAAGATAATTAGTGCAAACTGCACGTTTCACATTTCTCAGATTGCACCATTTTTTACAAACTGCTGAGGCAGTGAACATGATATATTTAGTACTGGGTCTGTGACTTTTTGCGCATGATTGACGGCAGTGTTGCTAGGAAAAACAATGTCATGCACCCATGCTGATCCTGTGCCTTTTCAATTTTTTCTAACTCATCAAAGTTTAATACAATTTGATTCCTGAATTTCATTTCCAAATACAGATAATTCATGTAACACAATGGTGTTTTTGTCATCCTTTTCTTATTGGGAGATGGAATAAATTCATTCCCCATAACACTGCACATTCGCTTACACTGAACTCCATTGAATAACTCCTTACTGATATGTAGAATACAGAGACAGGATTCTTCAGGAAATCTTCCAAGTTATTAATACAAGCCCTCATCTGAACTTAAAGATATGAAATATGAACCTCAAGTGAAATACATGGTCCACCTCATAAAAGTCGGTTTTACAACTTAAAGCTGGACCTTCCATGATTTTAATCTACTGTAGTATAAATGCTGCCATGGCCACCCTATAGAACAACATTTATAAGTACCCAACGCCAATTAATAAAACAGACTCAAAATAACAGAGGACATTTTGGCAAGGGGCAATGTTGTTTAATTAACTTTATATTGGTTGACCCAATGAGCTATACAACACAGCGCTGAGGTTTTATTCACTTAAAATCAACCCCACCATTCCCATAAACGCAAGAATCACCTGCATGGATGTGACCGTTACTGCTACAGCTACATCGCAAACTCCGCCTAAATGTCACCCCCCACACTCTTCTGAGACCTGCTGCAGCCAAACTGTATGCTGTCCTCCATTTCTATTCAATGACATTTTCATTTCATAGAACTTTTTTACAGTATGACCAGATTTTTTGGTCATAATTACTGAAAATGTCGCTGCTTAGATGTACGAATATGAATCGGGTGATTTTAGAAAAAAATCTGTGACCATCTCCACCCACAGCCTGTAATGCGATCTGCAAAATTCTATCAATCCCGGATCAATTAATCAATCAGGTCATTAGCATGCGCCTTTGGATGTGCACGTAAAAATCGAGGGAGGGACTGATTTGCTTCTCAGCGCAAGTAAGGGAGGGGCTTGAAAGTTGTACTCGTTCGAGCAATCTTCCCGACTTCAGCTTTAATGGAGACGCAGAACAGCAGATCACCAGGCTGCTCCAGAAAAGCCGGAGCACTGCGCCATTTACAGCCCATACAGGACTACAGGGGAGAGCCATCACAGATCAGGGACCAGCCACTGGAACGAAGCAAAGCAGTGTGAACACAAGGGAAAATTAGCCACACTCAGTCCCACACTGTAAAAGCCAAGTGACCAAAAATAACTTGCATGGGTCAAACAAGGAGGGCAAACTTTACACCTCAGCACTCAGGAAAGAACTGACCCATCACCTACTTCAAATCTGACCTAAGACCCAAAGTAAAGACTTCTTCACAGTTCAGTTCACCCAAACAGCAGTCACCACTGTATCTACAATAACAGCCCTTTTCCACTTTAGGCTTTGAAACAGGACGTTTGAAATTCCTGCCATCTTCCACATCACATACCTGCTCTGCACAGTTCAGGCCCACAACCTCTCACCCCCCTCTCTCCAGCTGTCACTGAGCTAACGTCACTACATCACGTTTAACTCTGACCAATCAGTGTAGAGCTCAAGATAAGGAAAGCGACACCCACTCATAACAGCGTGGTCTTCGGAAGGGAGACAACGACAGGTGGTGAAAGGCCTAGCATTTTTCGATTTTTTAAATGATTTTTTGCTAAAAATTTTAAAAACCACCCTTCTGGACATCCAATTATATAAAAACAAACAAAAAGAGTTGGCATACAGCACAATTAAATTCTGAGCCTGTCAACACAGCAGTACGAGAAAAACAGTCCACATCAGCAACCCTTAGGCAGTTTAGTCCAGTGTAAAGAGAGCGCTCTCACTCCACGCTCAGTTAGCTCCGGTCCTCGGTCCTCTTGAAATGGCAAACTTGGCCTCCTCGTCCAGCTGGTCCATAATCCTCTCCTGCGACACTGAGTAAATGGTGTAGCCAACTTGATGGGAGTACACAGTTAAGGTCAACAGCTAAGATAAAAAAAAGCCAGGCACCGGAAAAAGGAAGTCCCGTGCTCTTTAAGCGGATTTTAAATTACTACGGCGAATGAACAATCATTGAAACACCAGGGGCTTCTCATTAAAACCACAATTATTTCGGATGCGTAATTCCTGTCGTGTATATGACGACAGTTGAGTTGGGTTTTACGGCAGGCGATATGACTATACCCTCAACTGTTTGCATATTGTGACGGATGACCATTGAGTATTAACTGAGCCACAGATGACCGCCTTTTATTAGCCATTTCGCAGAGCTGCTGTTACACAATTGACGAGGAAAGAGGTACAGTGTGATTCAGTGAACAAACTTAACCCATTTAGGCTGAGGACTAACAGCGCGGTAATAAGTAACTGACAATCCGCACTACGACGTGAAATTAGAGATAACCTTTATGCCGCTTTCACACCGGACGCGGCACGAAATTTTCGCATGGCGGATTCCATTCAAAGTCATTGCTAAGACGCGAGCACACGCGTAACGGCTTCCCTTTCACTTTTTATAAAGCGACACTTACCGAACGTGAATAGTGACACCTGACAACAAGATTTGCTGCCAGTAGAAAAATGGAAACGGACAGCGCCGTTCAAGTAATCACACTAAGCAGAGGCAGAACTCGCGAATTAGCAAACCGACCGTAAATTTCACGATTCATCCAACTCAATTCTGCCACAGTAAACTATAGTTTTTCTCATGCCAATAAGTTGCCAAATTGACTTGTTGCGATCCAAAGTCTACGGCTCTGAATAACCTAACTCTTACGCAAACGATGTTCCAATAACTCACCGTTTAGTGCAAACATCACAAAACTAATAGAAGGGACAGTCTGAGACAGGGTGACATATAATTTCAATTTTCCCCATAGGAGCAACAGCGTGAACTAGAAGTAAAGTAACTCCCCCAGCCACAGACCCGTAAGGTATAGATAAGGATACACAAGCCAATCACAAATGCCCCGATAACTAGCCCTGTGCCAATATTACGACCACGGAGCTTCTGCGAGTGGTTCCGCAGCCGCTCGAGTTCAGTTCTCCGAATCAGCTCCATCTGTGCAGCCGACAGAGGCTTCTTGGGTTCACCGGTATTCATCACTGGCACACGGTCTCCATCTTTGTGCGCCATCTTAGAGAGTAATGTATATTTTTTCCTCACAGCGCCCTCCAATGGTCGTGCATTGCGATTGACCTTACCTTATGAAAGTTCACGTTTCGCGCAGTGGTTAAAGCAACCTCTGCGAGCCATGCGTACTGAAAGACCGCGCCAGTTTGAGTCGTTTGTTGATTGACCGTGCGTTAGTTTGATTACTATTAAACCGTATAAGCCAACTTAATTGATAAGAAATATACTCCGTGTAACATATTCACCCTAAATCAAATTAGGACTCTCTCCTCTTCACCTGCAAAACCCACAATTTGTAAAATGAACGTTTTTCTCTCTAATTTGGATATATAAGCCAGGAAGTATTTGCCCTGCCAGTCACGTCAAGTTGCGCAGTCAAAACATCACCACAGCAAGGCCATGCTCAGATGTGGGACAACCACTGAGATATGGAAGGGTACTAGGCCCCCCCGCACCTATTCCAAAACAGGCAGCAGTGGAATTGCAAAATTACCAGGGCATATTTAAGACGTTTCATAGTGCAGGGGAGACGACTGAAGGGCGCCGGTGTCTAATGAAGCATGAATTGATATACTGCCCTGGAGCCATGTAATCAGCATGTTTGTCGCATGTAGGTGTGGGGGAAACACGTGGTATGTGGGTGACAGCCCACACCCAGCAAAGGGGCAGGAGAGCCGACCTCTAAGCACAGGTGAGGCTGGTGAAAATGGTCAGTTTCTACACTCATAGCAAAGTGGGGTAAGGATCAGACCGTCCATTCTCACCAGGGTGGCTGGTAACCACTACTAGATCCTGCCTCATGAAGCGGGGCTCACTACCGACTGGGTCACCGCCGGTCGGGTCGCAGATGGCAGTAAGACCACAAGGAGGGTGGCTACTGCACTCAACTCAACTTGCAGTCAGGAGAAGATCTTCCCAACCCATTTCTTTTTTGGGGTGGGGAGGCGGGTAGGGTTCGGGGATTTTAAGACAATGGAACAATTGGTGATATAAACATGAACAATACTGAAGACGGTCAAGCATCTTTGTGCATTGCTGCGCAGGCAGCTGATGCAGGTTTCCCAATATGACAACTCTCACAAATACTCACGTTGAATGCGCTTTATCAGCATGGAAACGCAAGTCACTTCCGTCGTAATTTTTGAAGCCCGCATCACAGCGCAATAAATAACTCAAGAGTGAACACCCGCCCCTTTCTTATGTAATTTCTGACCGCCGTCTTACAACGGTAAAGGTCTGGTTTTTGGCATGAGATAGTTCTACTTTCAACCCTCAAACAGTTTCCAAACACCTAACAAAAATATTTCAATTTCATGCTTCTTTGGCCTAATACACCAAATCAAGGAAATTTGACCTTTCAAGTGAGTAAGCGCGAATCATCATTACTGATGGGTCCACAATGAATGTATTTGTGAAAGCTAGCTAATGCCCCAGGAGAGGAAAAGGCATTCATTGGTTTTCGTAAGAAATACGTTCATGAAAATCTTATTTTTGTTCTATATCCTTCACTTCAGTTTCAATGTGAACACAAGAATCCATCAATGAACACACAAGATTGGTGGTAAATGGAGGGGGGTCGAAAACTGCCTTTTGCGATCTGTGGATGATAAGGGAGATTTAGAATCATTTTAGAATCAAGAAATAGGAACATGATCACTATCGTGAGATTGCTGCCTCGCTGGACGCTTTCCACAGTAGTTGGCCAAAGGTGTGTCCACTCCATTGTTATTTTTAGCTCTGTCACTGTGACCCCATGACCCTGGGTTGTGTCATTGATTAAAAAGGGTCTTCAGCTGCGGGTGTTTGCTCATCATGCTTCTTTTAATACAGCTTTTGATGCGCTTGCTTACGGATGATCAAAACTGCCAAAATCAAAAGTAAACCCAGAAATAAATAAAATACCTAAATAAATAAATACATGAAATTATAAAAGAATAGATGTAGAAATAAATGGCTCAATTATCAAATAACCATGCTTGTCAATTTGAAAATAAATATGCAAATAAATAGAAAAAAAAAGAACAAATTACTTTTTTTGTATTTAATAATTCACAATTTATTCTTTCTGATTACACCACCACCACCATCCCCCCCCAAGGGTGAGGGCAAGGGGTATTGTTTCGGTTTGTTTCTGTGTTCGTTTGTGTGCTTGTGCGTTTTTTTGTTTCTTTGTTTGTTAACACTCTGGCGGCAAAACTAATGACTCACCCCAAATTGGGTTTAGGGATTGCCACTGACCCAGAATAGATGCCTATTGAATTTTGGAAAAGTAGTTCAAAGTATGTGTGAGGGGCGGGGTTTGCTGTGCCTGGCACCACTTGTTACTTGCCGGAATCTCAGATTCTGTAAGTATATTACCCTGTTCGTTTGTTTGAGGGTTTATTTGTTTGTCTGCTTGTTTGTAATGTGGCGTCCACAGTTTCTGCTCAATTTGGCCCATATCTCATGATCAACAGGACAGGCACTGGGCAGGCACCACTATTTTTATGATGGTTCTGCCCTGCAGTCCCTCCCTCTCTTGCTGTCTTCGCCTCGGCTTCAACGAGCCACACCTGCTGCTCGTAGAAGTGGAGGTGAAGAGAAGAGTATTTATGAGCTGCACTGCCAATTTTAGCCCTGTTGAGTTGTGCCGCTGCTCCCCTCATTTGTGGTTTGTTTTACCAGTTTCATTAAAAGTCTTTCTATTCTCACTCAGCCTGTGCACTTGGGTCCCTTCTCTACCTTTTGGGTACATGGTCCCAGTGCCCGCCGGGTTGCTGGGTGCATTCGGCGGGACCAAACCATGACAGTTTTGCTGAATCTAGGTCAAAGGTAAAGGTGAAGGTCACACAAAAGTTCAAAAACACTTAAGAAACCATATCTACGGTTCTAATCATAGTAGAGACTTCAAACCAAGTGCATATTGTTCATAAACAAAAGCTCTATCTTACTTGACCTAGGTACTGCACTATTTTGGCGAATCAAGGTCAAGGTCACCTAAGCAGCACTCTATTTTGGTTTCTTTTTTTGTTTGTCTGTCAGTTTGTGTGCACTCTACAGGCCATTTTCAAATTATCTTCACCACACTTGGTGACAACATTGACTAGCCTTGTGGCTAGAGACCAGTCCCTTTTCAAGGCTGAAGGTCAAGCTCACCAGCAAGGTCAAAAACACATTTTGGTTCAAAAGTTCGCTATTATTACAGCTAGAGACTTGAAACCAATTCCATTCCATTCATTCTGTTTCAGAGATCTATGCATGATTCTGGCAAGTCGTATTCTTTGAATGACCTTTCATTTTTGGCTGGGTTTATTGGTTTTTTAACACTATTGCAGCAAAACTAATGGCCAGATTCACCTCAAATTGGGTTTAGGGATTGCCACTGATCCAGAATAGATGCCAATTGAATTTAGGAAAAGTAGGTCAAAGTACAACATGTGCGAGGGGCGGGGTTTGTTGAGCCTGGCACCACTTGTTTCGGTTTTCATTTGCTAATGAAGGCTAATATGGCCATAATGGGAGTGAGTCGCGATCCTTTCATATTCAATATCTCGAGAATGGTGCTGGGCGTAACCTTCTACCTTTGCACATTAACAGGTATCATTTCGCGTTGAATCTGTGAAGTTGCATCATATTAAATTAATTTGCAAAAACGCACTGCATCGCACGGCCCCGTACAATTCGGTAGGACTGCATGGTGCTTCTATCAGCTAGCTTGCTAACCAAGCTAGCTAGCGCCTTAATAAAATTATTAGCAATTCAGTCAAAGCCTGATGAAGGCTCAGTTTCACCAATAGTTATGCTAGTGATGTTTGTTTTGTGTTTCCGGTTCAGCTGAGATGTACCGCACCGACATTACTTGCGCATATCTTCAGTTCACGTCTACAGTACCCAGTTAGCTAGCAACAGAGCTACAGGAAACTTGCGGCATTGAGCAGCCTGTTCATCATGTAGCTGTGGCTGATCGTTGGCGACTGTAGACATTAAATCATGCTGGCTGGCTGGGAATAATTCAGGCCTTACCTTTACTAGCCAGCTACATTCTCCGAAGAGATCCTGAGTTTACGAGCGGCATGTTAGACCGGTTCTGAAGGAAAATTATTTGTCATTATATAGTTTGTCAATAAATGATAGATAATTCACAAAAGTGTTTCACTATTATTGATTCCAGTCCACAGTTAGGACACAAATTATGTATGTTTTGTACAAATCAAATCACTGTTGTTAATACCTTATTGGTGTTGGTCAAATAAGCCTTCGTTACAGTCAAAATCTTAAAACAAAGGGTCCAATGTACACTCACAGTCAATGAAAACGCACAAGTAAATTTTTACTTCTATTTCTTTATGGGAATGCTTTTAGTGGTGGTTTTTTGTTTTGTATCGCTCACAGGGATGTTTCTCATTTCTAAAATCATGCACTAAATCATTTCTAAAATCATGCTTCAGTGATTTTAGGAGCTGTACACACAAAATCAGCTCATTCTTTGGATCAGCTATTGGCTGGTCTCAAAGGAGTGTCTTTTAGCATCATTTGGTGAGGGTATACATTGCAAACATCAAATACAGTTTAACATTCGCCAGATGGTCTCGGCATGCCGCGCTGATCAGGTGAAGAACCTGATTGCGCCCTTGGCATGTTGGAGGGAGGTTTGAATCAGAGCCTGATAGCAGGCAGATTGGGTTGCAATTAGTCTACCATTGCCAGACTTGTCCAGCGCAACCGTGCCACAGGGTCAGTGAATGACCACCAGCACTCAGGGAGACGGCGGGTCACCGCGAGGCGTCAGGATCGGCAGATCCAGAACCTGCACCTGCGGGACCATTTCCGCACAGCACGAGAGACACTGAGGAGGAACCATCTCCGCATAAGCAGCCCCACTGTTCAATGCCGGCTTCACGAGTTTGGGCTGAATGCGCGCAAACCAATGAGAGGCCTGGTTCTGACACCAGCACGCTGTCAGGCATGGTCTCTGTGGAGCAGGCAGCATGACAGATTGACCGCACACGACTGGAACTCTGTGCTGTTCACTGACGAGACACGGATTTGCATGGATAGAGCTGATGGATGAGAACGCATGTGGCAGCGACACAATGAACGTCACGCCAACCGCTGTGTGAGACAACGAGATCGCTGGGGTGGTCCAAGTGTTATGGTGTGGGCCAGAGTATCGGCCAACTACAGAACACCATTGGTTGTCACACAGGGCAATTTGACCGCACAACGGTACATTAACACTGTCCTCAGAGCCCCAGTGATTCCGTTCCTGCGCAATTACCGACGAGTGACAACGTTTCAGCAGGACAATGCCCGTCCCCATGCAGCGTGCGTTACTTCGGCCTTCCTACAGAACGAGGACGTCAATGACCTGCCTGGTCTGCGTACTCACCTGATCTGAACCCAATAGAGCATCTATGGGATGATCTGAAGAGACGCTTGTCACGGTGAACCCAAGCCCTGAAAATCAACGAGGGCTGATTGCAGCACTTCAGGGAGAGTGGGACAACACTCCACATAGCAGAATCCATTGTCTGGTGTCCAGTATGGGACGGAGAATCATAGCTTGCTTATACGCGGTATTGATAGACACCTTAATTTAAGGGCATCTTTCGAATGAGTTGGCAGCCATCCTCTTTTGCTTTTGAATTATTTTTTTCATGTCGATGGAGTAAATATCCATGTTTACCTATTTCTGAAATGATGAATTGATATGACCAAAAATAATATTAAAAATAATTGAAATATTTACCGTTTTCATTGACTGAGTGTAGAATCAGGGACCAAACTAGAGCCATGAAACAACCCCCACATGCAGAACATCTCTGGTCCTCCTCCATTTTGCTGTAGTATTTTCCCTATCTGTGAGGCACACACTGATCAGACTAACAATTCTTCCTGGTTGTTTCTGGGCTCATCAGGATGACCTCTGACACCTCCCTTCACTGCCGTAAAAACCCCCCCTAGACTTACAAAAAAACAAGATGTGTTTGTGAAACACTAATGCCTCCGGATATAAGCATAGTTTGGATTTACAATATGGAAAAGGACCAGATGAAATTGCTTGGATTTGCAAAGGGTTAAGTAAACGAATAAAACTTTTCCAGGAAACTATTGTGAAATCAAAATGACACCAGGGTGAAGGTCACAAGGTGAAAAATGATGACCTCATCCGACAGGTCTCGTGACAAGGGAGACACATGACAAGTATGAAAAGCTTATCTCTGACCAATCAAAAGTTACGGTTAAAGCTTTTTTCGCTGCTGCAGACAAACAGACAGACAGACAGACAACCGGACAGGTCCAAAACAATATGCCCCTGAATCTTTGATTCTGGGGGCATAAATAAAAAAGTGAGATGAGAAAGTTAGATAGAATACCAAACATGTTAGGGGCATTCCATGGTATTTGCCACATGGCTTCAGAAATTTTTTTTTCAGAATTTTCATGAAATATCTGGCAGATGTGTTAGTTAACATCCAAGAGTTTCTGAAAAATGTATTTTGGCTTCATGGATCATTGCACTCATGGCAATTATGTACCGTTGTTGATCTCATGACTGTGACCGGCGTCAACATATGGAATTTTGTTTAAATTTTCATTTTTCAAAATTGTCACGCCAGGCATTGGACTTATACAACGTAAACGCACGCTTCTAACAACTTTGTACATGCTTATAGATAT
Source organism: Gymnothorax reevesii (assembly GCA_029721435.1). Lineage (NCBI taxonomy): Eukaryota > Metazoa > Chordata > Actinopteri > Anguilliformes > Muraenidae > Gymnothorax > Gymnothorax reevesii. Next base: position 54,377,561 of record CM056584.1, on the reverse strand, counting down.
GAAGCTGCTAGTCTTGATATTTGAAATAAAAATGACATATTTTTATTAAATCTTATTAAGTTAAAAAAACCTATGTTGCAATCTGTCCTTTTCGTAACAGTTTTTCATTTATGTAATTAAATGCATTAATTACCGTTGATGACATTCATTTTTATATCGACTGAAGTACTTCCAGAGTACTTCAAATTCAGCTATTCAAAATTTTGAGGCACTTTAACAGGTTCAGCAGAGATACGTGATCACACTGGTTGTGCTCTACTCACTGTTCAGGTGCACAGAGGACAGGAAGCTGAGGACTGGACTGGACTCGGGTGCAAGGATGGACTTGGTAGAGTGTATTACGCCCACTGCGCAGCAGAAGGGCACAGATGAAGCACGCTCAAAACGAAATAGGAATCGAGGTTCCTTATAAACACTATTAGTATGACAGATTCTGTGCGTATGCTAAAGTAACTGTGTAATACGAATAGGGAAACAAGTAAGAAGACAGTTCCTGAATAAAGTGCTGGATAAAAATAATAACAGCGTTAAAGTTTTATCAGTTTTAGAATATACACACGGTACGCGGGGAATATGTCTACACAAGACTGGAAATACAACACAGGCATGAGCTTACAAGACTTCGCAATGAATGAGTGCGAAGCTCAGTCTTATACAGGGGAACGCTACCACACAGTGGAAATAGGAATCACATGCAGGCAATGATTACAGGAGTGAAGAGTGCAGTTCGGGTCTTCATAGACTGGTGAGCAGCAGGGCTGAAGGCGTGGTCTTACTCTACTTCTGAGTGTGTGTATTATTATTAAAGTACACTGAAACATAGTAAAAACGCAACACCTAATTTTTTGAAATCGTAACTAATTTTCTGAAGCCATTAAAATTACCACAGAAGAAATATAGTGGTATAAAAGTTAACCACTTGAGCCGTGTTTACTGGCGAACAATCACCAGGCTTGAGTCCCGGATCCGTTTATGAATGATAGCTCATGTGAGTCATGTTTAACAGGGCAGCGGTAAGTGCTGCTGTGCGCGCTGGCCCGGATTATTTTCACTGATGGTCGTTGTCGTAATGGGTGATAAGAACTGTGCTGTTTAGCAAATTTACCATCCAAACACTGATTTGAGTTCATGCGATATGCGATAAGGATGCAATCAATTACGCAAAAATGTACCTCTTTTATTTACAAAGAAACAGATTGCGAGGTGACAGACATGAAAAAAAAAACTTGCAGAAAAAATTCTTGACAGTGTGGTAAGTTTGGAGGCACGGTTTGACGCACAGTGGAATCTCATAACTCACGCACATGTAGCGTGACTCTTTCCTCTCAGTTCTGCAGTCTCAACTTTTTCGCAGTCAGCGGGTGCGAACTAGCCATTGATCACTGCGATCAACACCGCTCATACCATAGTTGTTATCAACAACACAACGTGGTTTCACCATTCGCTCACCCTGACATTTCCTCTTCACTGTTTCGCACATGTGGCCTGTGGTCAGACCGCATCTTCACAAGCTTTTTGTCCTGCCACAGCAGGACCAGCATCAGTTCGTTTTGCTGTCACCATGTGATCACGGTGAAAATGAACGGAACAAAATATACAAACTGAAAGTAATGGAATGTATGCACATCGCTTCTGTGATGTGAATAGTGGCCACTAGATGGCAGCATTTACCTTTCTTTCATTGAGCTCAGACTGGAGCCAGGTTTAGTCATGTCCTGGACACGTCTGGGGCAAGTCCCCGAAAATAAAAAAAAAAGAGGTCTAAATGTGGGTGGGGTCTGCAAAAGAGTATATAAGGAAAAGAATTGAGACAGTAAAGTAGTAAATTGCAAGGAGAAGGATACATGTGACCAGACCTGTCATTCTGTTCAAGACCTGTGAAGCTTTTAGTGGATTTTTGCCTGTGTTAGAGTTTTTCCCTCACCCAGGACATCACCAAGCAACCTACAAAAGGGACTGTAAATAATTTCTGTTTTTTTTTATATATTCAATCTTGGTCAGTAGGTCAGTAGATTAGTTAGTTGTCTTTTGTTCATTAAATGGGTTTAAGTTTTAAATTGTGTCTGTCATCCCCTGCTGTTGCTGTTATGTTGTAAATGTAATAACAAATTGGGGCCATAACACTTCAAACCAAAAAGCATTCATGATAACAGTTCTGCGTGTTTAGATACAAAGCGAGCAGCGTGATAAGACGCGGCTCCAGGACTTGAGCCGGTCGGCAGTAATACCAGTACACACGTTTCTGAGCAAGTGTGATTAGCCAACTGATAAGAGATCGGGCAGGCGTGATTTGTGGTCATGTAAATATATGGAAAAAACGAGTGGTTAAAAGCTGGAATTTGTGCAAGTCTGGGTTCAAATCCAGTTTGTGTGTCTGTCAGAGTATCACATTTCCAAAACACAACTTTTGCTATGTCATTAGCAGCAGGGTGAATGCATCACTTGAATGAAATGCAAGAGCAAAGCAAGACATTGCACGCATAAAAGGCACAACAGTTCATCCTCATCAGCATCAGTGTCAGGATGCCACGGCTTACAGATCAGCAGAGGGAATGAGCTTTGGAGATGCAGCTTGGGGGAACATCTCAAAGAGAGGTTGCCCGCCAGTTCAGGGTCAGTACATCCACCATCAACAGACTGGAGCATCGCTACCAACAGACAGGAAGCATTTAAGACCGCCCCTGACCAGGACAACTTCCGGTTATGATGGCACGTCAGGACCGACACATCCAGCAGATCCATCAGAGGAACCGGTTCCAAACAGCAGCAGAAACGGATCGGAACATGATAGGATGCCAGTTGAGGATTACATTTCAATATTTCTCATCATATTCATCAGTAGATCAATTGCCATGTTGAATAATCAATAACCATATTATGCAAGCAGCAGTAACACACCCACGTGCACACACACTTACAGTGCCTGACAGAAGTCTTGTCACTTATCCAAGTTGTAGGAACAACAAATAATAACCTGACTTGTAGTTGATCAATTGGAATCAAAAATTGGCTTATATGAAAGGCAAAGCCCTCTAGATTATGCGAAATATACCAAAATAGAGTTTTGTGTCATTCATTGAGTTTTAGTATTTAATTACTACAGAAAGGTCAGGTTTGCTTGGACAAAAGTCTTGTTGCATTAAAAAAGATAGGCGTGCAATGCACGGAATATCCCTCAGCCCGATGTCAAAGTTTTTGGAGACGCCCGTCCGCCCGCCCAACCGCACGAAGGATAGCAATGCCCCATCAGCCTTGAGGGCTGAGGGGTAAAACATGTGGAAATTATACATACACTTTATTTTGAATACACAAATATGCCACCATAATATTAGAACATAAGTTCATGGTGCCCTGGAAAAAATAATTAATATTGCGTATGACTCCTATGAGCTTGGAGGACTGCATCCATACGTCTTGGCAATGACTGAAATCACTTGATGATGAAATCATCTGGAATGGCATTGTAAGCAGTCTTACAGGACTCCCAGAGTCCATTAAGATTCAATGGTTTCATCATACAAGCCTCTTCCTTCATCTTACCCCTGAGATGCTCAATAATGTCAGGTGACTGGGTCGGCCAATCCTGGAGTGCCTTCACCTTCTTCGCTTTCAGGAACTGTGATGTGGAGACAGAAGTATGAGAAGGAGTAGCAGTATGAGTCGGGCAGCAAGAACTTCTTGATATTTCAGGCTGTTGATGTTGCCATCCGCTCTGCAGATCTTTCTCACCCCCCATACTGGCTGTAACAACAAACCACGATTTTTCCTCCACCAAACATGATTGTTTTCTGGGAAAATCTTGGGTCCATGAGGGTTCCAACAGGTCTTGTACAGCGACTGGGATGCAGTTCAGTGGATGATTCATCAGAAAAATAAACTTTGAGCCACTTTTCCAGTATCAATCCTTTCTGCAAGCTGTGGGCATTGGCAAATGCAATGCTGGTTATTTGTTTTCTGTTTAATGCAGGCTTCTGTGTCCTAATTCAGCCATGAAAACCACTTTGAGAGAGAATCTGATAAAGCTCCTCTTGTATATACCGGGATTTTTAGTGACATTTCCTCATGTAGCTTTGCTGTAGTTGAAGAAGGGCTAGCCTCGTACTGTTGTGTTCCAGGGTCCTGGGGCTTTGGCCAGGACAGTTTTAGGGTTTTAACAGTTTCATGTTCCAGGTTTCATTCATAACCATTTCTCATATCACAGTTTTAACAGTTTCTTGTATCAGGATATGACATTTCATAGTTCACATTTATTGTTCATGTTTTTACTTTTCCATGTTGTATGTTTCACCAGGCCTGCCCAGCCACTCCACCGCTTGTCTGCGTTCCGCCCCGTGCCTTCGTTGTTGCACATTTCAGAGCTCTGGTTGGCTTTGGTATTTCCCCCTTCCTTCTGTGCTGTGCTGGATTCAGGGCTGTCTAAGCTTAATTGGCAATTAACTTTTTTTAAGTTACTAACATTTACTAACATTCACAGGGAGGTGTAATTCTTAGACAGGCACATTACTAATACTACTAATTTAGACAGGGAGTTTATTGTTATGATTCCTGCTTTGCCATTTCAAGTCTTGTTGTGCTTTTCTGTTCTGACATTCATGCTTCCTTCCAATCTGCATGCTTCATTGGTATTTAAGCAGAGCACGCTCATTTTCTTAATGAGCAAGTCATGTCAACCTATCTCTGTCCATGTCTCATGATCTTGCCTTGCCTCTTGTTTCTTCTCCAGGTGTTGCCCCTCATGTATCCTGATTTTCTCCTTTATCTGGTGGCGGTGGAAGTTGGCTGGCAGACAGAGTCTCGAGCTTTTCATGTTCAGTGCGTTTCATGTCCACGGTTTCCTTGTCATTGTGTGTGGTAGTATTCATGCAGCCAAGCCAAGCATTCATTCATTCCTCACCCCCATCCGCATAAGCCTACCTATATATTGCAACGAGACTATAGGATTTCTCTTTATGAAGTAAGCAAACTTGTATGAAACGATTTCTTATTTTTTCGCCAAGATTCCAGGGGAATAAGACCGATAATTTCCATCTCGACAGTTTATATCCGATTCCCAAGAAGTGCGTGGAATGAATGAATGAATGAATGAATGAATGAATGAATGAATGAATCGGATTCACGCGCGACTTCTTACAGCACTAGACACTCGAAGAACCTTTAAAGCGATATGCGGTTAAACTAATCACTTGACCGACACTGTGGTACGCTGACCTGATGCCATATGTTGCTAAAAAACTAAATTTGACCGCAATCGAGGAGTCCCAGCAGTTGTGATCACTTAACTTCGTAACCACAAGAGATGGAATCACACGTAATGAGGAGATATGTTACGCAGCTTCAGCAAACAAGGTTTGATATCGTAGAACAATGCTCCAGTTAACCAATGCCAATGGCAATTAAAGGAGACAGATCATTAGCCTAAGTGTTGACGACGCTCGAGATTAACAAATAAAACTCTAAACTCCAAAGCCGCAGAGAACTTGGCAATTGTTAAACACCGAATGATTCGGAATTCACTCCAAGTAAACCACACGAATGCCCATCCGGAAAACCGCAACAGAAAATAAATACCTGACAAATTCCTACCTTGAATTTGAGAATGGAATGAGGATAAACAGATGTAGCTGGTGAAATGTAACCTACCGCTCGATGTCAGGAATAGCGAAAGCCAATTGAATAGAAGATACTTAAGAAACACCGCGAAGCTCCGATTTTGTTGCGGGGGATGAGCCGGATAAATGCTGTAGCTCAGGGGTGGGCAATCACGGTCCTGGAGGGCCGGTGTGTATGCAGGTTTTTATTCCTATCAATTACCCTGACTAATTGAGTTAATTGATTGCATGCACAAATATAGATTTTCACAATGATTCGATCAAAGGAAAATGTTTTATGAAGGGAGACAAGACTAGTCTTTGTAGTTTCATGATAATTTAAAGAAATGCGCATGAAACGTCAGATTTCATAAATGGTTTGGCTAATTGAGACAATCAACTAATTAAAGACCATACGTTGGTGTGAAAACCAGGGACAGATACGGCCCTCGCTGCCCACCTCTGCTGTAGCTTCTACTGCCGGAGCCGCTTTCGGATGCTTGCGCGATAAGGTTTGAACGGCTGGCATGCTGCACCAGGACACGACAGGGAGGTAATGCTTGTGCAGGAGGCCGCTGACCTGTTCCGCACTATGAACTCCGCTACAGAGAGGAGGATTAGTGATGTGACATTTGAAGCGAGGCACCGGAGCCTGCGTCGAGCAAAAAGGGGCGTGCCAGATGAAGACCGAATGTTAAGTACTAAAGTTAAAACTGTTTTATACTTTTCATGTCATCCAAAGTGAAATGACCTCAACCCAGCATGTGACTTGCTCCATCACTCAGTCCGTTTTTGGAATTGGACTGTGGGCTGGCAGCATCTGGTGATGCGTGCCAAAGGTGCTCCTTGGCCTTGGCCCTGAGCAGCTATCCAAGGCGCTCCTCGTTCAATCTGGGTCAGTGTTACCCTTGGAGCCAGTCGAGCCCGAGAGGCAAGCCCTACTACACTAGATCGCGGGTTTCTACAGGACAGTTTACGGCCCAATGATAGTGAGCTTGTCTGTCTCTGAATTAAATAGCTGGCTGCAGCCTATATGGCACAATAGTTGCGTCAAAACCCACAGCTGGGTACACACCAAAATGGGAAGTCTGAAAAAGAAACCCCACCCTCACACCCAGCCGGTGGGACGCAACTGCTGCGCCCTTTTTCTTACCTAAGCACTCTGCCCTTGAGAAATCCTAGAATTAACACTGAAGCCTGCTCACTGATTCTAACAGCAAAGGAAAAATGCTGAGCATTTGTTATTTTCTTAAAATAAACCAACACCACAAAACTGTACACTGTACTGACTACTGATCAGACTATTGCATGTTGACACAATGCTACAATCACCACCAGCATTGTTTTCCAATTTACAACCAACTCAGCTTTATACCAAAGAGATTACAAATTTTATGTATAACTGTGCATGTACTTAACATATGTCAAAAACCAGAATTTTGTAATATGTCTGGAAATATGGAATATTAGGTCAGTAGAAGTTTATCTTCTTAAGTGCCACCTTTGGTCAGATAGCTATCCACCCAGCATAGTGCCAAGCTAAACTCTTCATTTTCAGAGAAAACTAATTGTGTGTATTGCAATTCAAAAACAATTTCTTGTTACAATTACATTGCTGGGGATAGCCAGTATTTGCCTCCAACCTACAGCGCCCCCATGGGGATGAAATTTTCCAACGTGTGATGTTGAATATCGTTTGCACTGAAAATATTACCAATGAGATTTCACAAATGCTGTAATGTACCCCAAAGGGACAATGTACCCAGAGAACTTTAGATTTGCTGTCTTGCAGTGTAAACCAAATAATGCCACGTAAACAAAAGCAGAATCTGCTATGAAATGGTCCGTTTTCAGTTTTTCTTCAACTTTGGCTCTGTCTAGCTTGAAAGTGTAAAATGCTTGGTATTCCTGAAAACAGAGCTCCAAAAGTACAACCAATGGCATTTATCACCTATATATCTGGGTTACTGAGAAAATATACTGCAAACCTGCACCAAAATCAATTTTGACCATCTTTCCAGCCGTCCATTGCATTGCACTGTATTTTATGCAGTCATAAACTCTCCTCTGAAAATTAAGAGGTACTTTAAGCTGTATGAAGTGTATATTTTAAGCTAAAATAATGAAAGATAACTTTGGGTCCATTGGTCCCCAAAACACTGTTAATGTAGATTTTTTGGAAGGTCCTAAAGAGGGTTAAGAAGTCAGACAAAGGAACTTAAACTCTCAATTTCAATTTTGAGTATTTGTAAACAACTGAGAGCGTAAAAAATGTAAGTACATCTATATCTTAATTTTATTCAGGATGACTTCCTTCAATAAATCTTGTTTACAGTTTGTCTGTTTGTATTACAAGACAAATCAATCAAAACACTGGCCATCACGGAATGACATTTGTGGACTACCCGAGGTGGATATTCTGTGGGTTATTGACACCCCATTACTTACATCATCCTCATCACAATATACTCTCATCGTCCAATATTCTCTCAGCCACAGTGACTTGATGAAAATTTCAAAAGTCTGCCCAGTTTGGCAAATTGATTCTGAATAAACTGAACCAAGTGGGAATATACTTCCAGGAGCAACTTCGATAGTGGGATTTGAATTTGATTTTTTACTAGAAGGTGTGCAAGCTATAAGGGTAAAAAAAACATTACTTGACCATACATGATGGAACAAGACAACACTTAAAGGCTTAGTAGGCAGGAATCCTAGAAAAACGGTGATCGTTGAGTCTACACGGGTCTCATCTCTGACCTGAGCTCCTCCCACCAGACAAGCGCGGACATCTGAATTTACTGTCACTCTTGCCAAACTTGTTGGTATGTGAAGACGTTTGAGGAGGAATAGAATGATTCGGGACTCTACCGTTGCGCTAGCTAGCAACACAAACTTGATCTTGTATTAGCCGCAGCCGTATGCCTTTGGCCTCAGTTAGCAGAAGCCCATCGATAGTCGCTGTCACCTGGCTGTTTATATGGTAAATCAACCCAGACAACCTAACCACCATCACAGCAACTGTAGTTGTTAGAGGAAAAAATAATATAGCAGTTTACCTGTTCAAGAGAAGAACAGCAGCGAGCTCCGGGTCTAGCTTCAAACCAATGTTATCCCGGACTGCTCTCCATCTTTGAAAGGCGACGTCGATATTGACACGCGTTTTATTGCGTTTGTTGTCAGACTGTCTTTTAGACTACTTTTTTTTGACGAATCCGTCCTCCTCTTCTTAGATTGTTTTGCGGATGTTTCCAAACGCGGAATCTAAATCTTTCCTGTCCGATCATCGCTAAAGAGTAGAGGTTCCACTGAAGAGACGTGCACACACTTCTGCCTCAGCAGAACAGCCAATCACAGGGCTCGCTCTCTCAGCGACCACTGTGATTGGTCAAATTCTTCCGTCACGGGGCATATTTTTTGCAGGTTGAAAACTGAGCTCAGAGGGGACGCAGAGGTCTGCTCTTCTCTCAGATCACTTCATTTACATAATGCCCAAAGGTAAAATGGATGTTTTTGCACAATATTGCCAAAAATAATCTGCCAACCGAGCCTTTTAATAGAACTCAACTGTCGGGATAAGTATGTATATAGTACATCAAGTTTGACCTTCAAATGTCATCCACAGTCAGGCTGAATGTCACCAAATGAAAGTTCATATGTGACTTACTATGTCAGTAACACAAACCTAGGCTCCATCTGTGACCTTTTCAGTGATAGAAGTCATTGAATTTTCTCTAGGTCAAGTTAGACATTTGAAGGCCAATATGAAGGTCACCAAATGAAAGTTCATGCATTACTTCCTATACATCTCCAATACAAACCTACACTTAATCTGAAATAATTATGCAGATATAAGTCATTGAAATTTCACTGTATAGGTTGGCCGTTCAAAGTCACTGAAGGTCAAGGTCACTAAATGAAACTTCATGCATATATATATATATATATCCGCAATACAAACCTAAGCTCTATCTTTAATAGTTTTGGTGATAGAAGTAATTGAAATTTCACTATGTGAAGTCTGAGCTTTGAAGGTTGCCAAAGGTCAAGTTGAAGGCCACCAAAGGTAAGTTCATACATGACTTTCTATAAGTGTTCAATACACATATGTTCCCAATCTTCAACATTTTCAAGCTCAGAAACCTTTGAAAATTGTAACATTTTGCTTGACCACAAGTTTGACCTTTCAAGGTCATCTGAGGTCAACTTTAACACAGCCAAAATATAGGTCATATATTACTTCCTATATGTCACTAATACAAATACAAACTTACTCTCTATCTGCAACCATTTGGCCTCCACAGGCCATCTTGCATATTCATAAAGAACAGCGCCCCCACTCGAACCACTTCCATCTATTCAATCAAAATAGCGCTCACGCTGTTTATTGATGGTACTCTGGTAAGTTCATTGCCAGATTTAGAAAAAAATTTATCATGCAGTTTTTGAGAAATCATTTTTTTTTACATTTCTCAGTCCTATCTTTAACATTGGAGTGAAAATTTCAAGGGCCCATAAAATGGACAGAAATGATTCAATCAAAAATCTGAGAAAAACGTCTGGAGATATGGTCTAGTAGTATGTTATTGCAAATTTAAACAAAAAGTCTTCAAGCCAAAAAAAAAAGATAAAAAATGTTCCAGACGACGGACAACGGATGCCACACCACGACAATTGCTCATTGGCCCATAGGGCCGGTAAGCTAATAAAAACAGAATGCAATAATTTGCAAATCTCATTAACCCACATTTTATTCACAATAGAACATAGACAACCTATCAGATGTTGAAAGTGAGACATTTTACCATTTTATGAAAAATATTAGCTCATTTTGAATTTGATGGCAGCAACACATTTCAAAAAAGTTGGGAGAGGTGCAACAAAAGGCTGGAAAGGTAAGTGGTACTAATAAACAACAGCTAGAGGGTTTTAAAACTAATTAGGCTAATTGGCTACAAGTCAGATGCATCACTGGGAACTAAAAGAGTATTTTAGAGAGGCAGAGTCTCTCAGAAGTAAAGATGGACAGATTCACCAATCGGCAAAAAACTGCACCTAAAAATTGTGGAACAATTTCAGAATAATGTTCCTCAATGAAAAATTGCAAAGACTTTGAATCTACAGTCCGTAATATCATCAAAGGATTCAGAAAATCTAGAGAAATCTCTGTGCACAAGGGACAAGTCCGAAGGTAGATATTGGATGCTTGTGATCTTGCATAGTTCAGCAAAACAATGGCAAACCAAACTGCATCCATCATAACAGCATGGCTTCGCAGTAGAAGAGTCTGAGTGCTGAACTGGCCAACCCGCAGTCCAAACCATTCACTAAAATAAAACATCTGGTGCATCATCGAACAAAAAATCCGGCAAATTAGACCAAGGACTGTTGAGCAGCTAGAATCCTACATCTGACAAGAGTGGGACAACATTCCTCTGCCTAAACTTCAGCAACTGGTCACTTCCCGATCGTTTACAGACTGTTGTTAAAAGAAGAGGGGATACTAAACAGTGGTAAAAATAGCCCTATCCCACCTTTTTTGAGATGTGTTGCTGCCATCAAATTCAAAATGAGCTAATATTTTTCATGAAATGGTAAAATGTCTCACTTTCAACATCTGATATGTTGTCTATGTTCCATTGTGAACAAAATGTCAATTTGTGAAATTTGCAAATCATAGTATTCTGTTTTTATTAACATTTTACTGCACCCAAACTTTTTTGGAATTGAGGTCGTATATGTGGTCACTGATATAATGTCTCCCATTTCACAAATGTTTTTTAGAATTAAATATTTACAGTCCTATTTTTACATGTTTACTTCATTAAATATGTGGCCAACTCACTAAACAGGTTTGCTGTTTTTTAACTCAAAATTAACCTGAAAAAATATAGGTGAACAACAACAAATATTAAGTTATTTTTTATTAAAAGAACATTTATAGGGTAAATCTGCTCTTAAGTATGTACAATGTCCATCAAATTTTCCAAAATAGATCTGAGAATTAATACTACTATATAATCTAGTTTCCTCATAGCAATAATGCTAACAATCATTATAGTGTAGCCAAATTCTGTTAATCTGGACTACTATTTATAAAATGTATCATTTTCTAAATGTACAGTGCATCTCCAATACAAAGAGGTGTTATTAATTATATATTTTTTCCACTTTAAATGCATAGAGAAGTTGTACAACACACATAAAGCGATTAACAGTCCCTTTCACATTAAGACAATGGCATGAAGGCAATTTTTTAGTTCACTATTTCCCTTTATACAAATTGATGCAGCATACCTTTGAATGCATTTTACACATTAAACCACGATTACAATGGTTTGAAAAATACAGCTCTATGGCAGTTCATATACCTTCCCAAGGTTGAATGTTGTCTTCAAAGTAACCCGACTAAAATCCAGCCGTGGCATTGATAGGAGGCACAAAATCAGCTCGTATCAAAATAACATCGACAATTTGGTTACCCAACGCTTCACCTACACATTCAATGTAACATCGAGACATCACAGCTTTGTGACGTGTCGCCCAAAATGACAGAAAGAGGACAAACATCTGATTTTAGTCCATGCTGTTCTCCTTGTGTCATCTCCGTCATTCCTCATCTCTGGACCAAAAGCAGGATTAGGACCAAAACAGAGTGATTTCAAGGTAAAAAGTGGAAGAAAAGAGGGATTAGAGAAAGGGGAGGAGATATTACTGATCGCTGGAGATTCACACATCAGACAAAAACCCCCACCAATTTAAAATAACAGTTTGGAAAATAAAAAGTAAAAAATAGCCAGCTATTAAGCTCCCAATGAGCTTTTCATGAGAACCCTTCTTGCTAGTGGACATCAACCCTGTTCCTGGACATCGACCATCCCATATACTTTCGACCCCAGATGTGGCCCACCTGATTCTTCTAATTAACAGCTCAACAAAATCTCCAACTGTTGAATGAGCTGTTCTTTGTTTGGCCGAGAGTGAACAGCTACAGGACAGCAGATCTCCGGGGACAGGGTTGGGAACCACTGCTTCATGTTGTTCCCACCTCACTGACCCTAAAGCTGACGTCCCCCAAATTCCCTTTCCTATATTCCCCACCCCTGTCCCCTCTCATCTCATCCTGATTCCACAGTCCCTCAGTTTGAGCCAAAGATCTCATCATATTCGTGTAGAATGAGCTCCACGATTTGGCTTTGGAAGATCATGTGCATGGCCATGTTGGCTGATTCGTTCTCGGGCCGGAGTAACGTTGGGCCGAAGACGATGGCAACGCTCTGCACAGACATTCGGTTCTCCTCTCCATGGTCCACCACACTATGGGAAGGAAATGGAACAGGATCATTCATGAGGTCATGTGATTAGAGCTGGGTTGTGACAGTTTGAAAGGCACGCAAACAATCTAAAAACGTGGAATGTTTGGAGCGGGATGGATGAAAACTGGGTCATGCTGTTGAGGACAAAAGTAACTGCAGGCTACAGCAATGCAAACTAAACAAGTCATCAGAAGATGATATAACCCCCCACGCCCCGCAATCTAATCTCAGAAATCCCAAAATATCAAAATGCACCAGTCTGGGACCTGATTAATACACACAGCAAGTTTTGTTAAAAAAAAAATACTGAACGGTATTCGACTTCTGCTCTGGAGACAAAATGATTACAGATAGATGGACGCATAGACAGACGGACAGACAAACTGATGACTATATTCCCCCACATTATATGCTGGGGGGATTAAAAGAGGACCAAGAATCCTGTAGTTTACCACCAAGCAATCCAACTGAGATGATACAAGTTATAAAAATTTTTTTGTGTCAAGTTTGACCATTGAAGCATCGAAGGTCAAGTTCAATGTCACTAAATGAAATTTCACATACATGTATATGACCTCCTACTTGTCTCTGATACAGTCCTAAGCTCTGAAGCAGTTTTGGTGATACACGTCACTGAAATTCACAATGTCAATTTTGAACTTCAACCAGGGAAGTGCTGTTGAGGTCAAAATCTCTTTTTTGAGGGAGCCCAGGGGGGTTGAGGTGGGGAGGGAGAGGGCAATTTGCGCAGCCAATTAGATCAGGGGATGATTAGGTGGCAGGTTGAAAGTGCCAGGTTGAGAATTTAGCCATGACACCAGGAGCCCCCTACTCTTGCCGAAGAGTGTCATATGATCCTTAATGACCGCAGAGAGTCAGGACCTCGGTTTAACATCTCGTCCGAAAACGGTGTCTCCATCAATACAGTGTCCCCATCACTGCACTGGAATATTGGGGATTAATCAACCAGAAGGAGGATCGCAACCTACTGGCCACCAACACCTCAACCAGTAGCAACTTGGGTTTTCCCAGCTGGTCTCCCATCCAAGTAATAACCAAGCTTCAGCCACGGGGCTGGAGCAGATCAAACAGAGGTATGGATGCTGGCATTTGAAGGTCAATGAGGGTCAAGCTGAAGGTCACCAAATGAAAGCTCATATGACCTTCCTACATGTCTGTAAAACAAACCTAGGCTCAATCTGTGACCATTTTGGTAAGAAAAGTCATCAGGCCTTCGAAAGTTACTGCAGACCAAGTTCAAGGACATCAAATGAAACTTCATTTATGACTTTTTATGTGTCTCTAATACAAATCTCAGCTCCATCTGTAATGGTTTTGGTGATAAAAGTCATTGAGATTTCACCACATCAAGTTTGACTTTTGAAGGTCATCGAGGGTCAAGATCAAGGTCACCAAATGAAACACATAAATACTCCATTGTCAATATTTTCAAGCTTAGAAGCCATTGAAAATTTAAATATTTTGATTGACCTCAAGTTTGACCATTCAAGGTCATCTAAGCTTAACTTTAACACATCAAAACGATAGGTCATATATGACTTCCTATATGTTGATAATACAAACTTAATCTCAATCAGTCAACGTTTGGCCTCAACAGGCCATTTCATAAAAAAGTGTAGAAAAATGACTGGGCCCCCAGGTGCCCTCGCAAGACCCACTTCTGGCAGTTTAATCAACTGGTGCTCACACTGTACACTGAAGGTACCAGGTGGAGTTGATTGCCTGATTTTAAAAAGTAATAATTTTTTTGAAATTTCAAGTCCTGGCCAAATTTCAAAGGCCCTTGAAACGGACAAAAATGACTCAATCAAAAATCTGAAAAAATTAATTAGTTATTATTCCAGATGTATGGTCAAGTAGTCAAGTAGAACATTGTGGAAAATTTACAGAAAAATTGATCAAGCCAAAAAAAAAAGAAAAAAAGATCTGGACAATGGACGAAAAAACGTGAAAATCGCTGATTGGCCCATAGGGTTAGTAAACCAAAAAAGCTGACAGTAAGAATATTGGCTTTTATTATACAGGGCAGGATTAATACATCTTCTGCATCAATGCGTTAATTTAAACATCCCACCTCACTTTGTTTTATCTATAAATGTAATTGGCTACTGATGTAAATGCATCGCTAATAAAAAGAAAAGAAAAAAACAGACTGGGTTCCTTCTAAAACCAACATAAGTTGCCGAATATAAAATCTTCACAACTATTTTCAAAAAACAGATATAGAACAAAAAAAACGCTGATTCTTCTATAGTTATAAATTGAGAACTACAGGAAGTATAAAAATTTTTCAATAGTATGCCTTTAGAAATGAAATAGTCACTTCAATTACTGAAAAAAGGAAAATGTTTTGACTTTAACAGAAACAATGTTGCCTGCATTCTATGCTCCTGCAAGAGATCAGAGTGCTTCTTAAGTTAGCACCGCAAAATCCAGCCATGGATATTCTCAAAAAGGTTTTGACATTACATTGCCTGCAGTAGAAATCTATAGACCAGAATTGGAGTCCATTCGTCTTGTTATCATTGCATTTTTTTAATGCCAAAACTTCGAATACCTTAAATTTCTTTGCCTCCAAACAGGATTCTTAGTGCAATAGCGCTCCTGATGTATTTGTATGATCATTCTTTTCGGTGAGATCGCTCAGATCCACAAGCATCGATTTCACTTATGGGCATTGAAGCCATGTGCCTCCTCTTGCAGGATCTGAGTCAGGTCGGAGGGTTGAACTCACTTGCGTAGATGTCTGAAAAGGACCCTCATAGTTTCCAGGTTGGGCAGTGGCAGGATCTTAACCAGGTCACGAATGAAAGACACCCTCTGTTTTCTATCATGGACTTCTGCACAAAAATACACAACCACAGGGGGGGGAAATCAATTACCATTTTTCAATTCAATTCATTTGTACCTACACTGCAGTCTGTGAGTGCAATTCCTGCGCATTTAACAAGATGTGGACCTAAATACCTGCAAATTGCAGCATATGGTCGATACTTCGTCCTCAGCCTATACACATAGTTTTAGAATACAGTGGACTAAAACAGCCTGTCCAGGGCACTATGGGTAGGATTAGGGGGAGGCTGCTTACTGATGGCGGCGATGAAGCGTTCGAAGAAGCTGTAGGGGAAGAGTGGTTCTGGAAGTTCTCGAAGGAAGAGCTTCAGCGCTCCTGTAATCACGTGGACCTCCTCCCACTGTCCGTCCTCCAGGTCCAGGTTTTCCTCTAAGGGACCGATGGGGGATGGGGGTGGGGGGGGGGCAGAAAAACTCTGAACAACGTTCAAATAGTGCGGTTCAAGTCTAACTCAGAACTTGTGGAACAAGTGTAGAAGCGAGCAGAGCTCACATACCCCCGCTTTATGTTCGAACAAATCCGGACGCACAGACACACGGGCAGACGGACAGACGCGCGGAGCGCTATATACCCCCGACTACGTCGTAGCGGGGGTATAAAAAACCAAGTGAACAGATGTGGAACTCATGACAATTTGGAAATTCGGGCAGAAGTATCTTACAAAGCTTAAGTAATGGAATGTAGGAATAAAATCGGCATTTTTGGTCACTGATAGTTTGATATACATCTTCGATATACATCTTCAGACTCAATTTATTTATATTTCAATAATCCTGTTTAATTACATGATATCGAGGGCTGACTACAATAAACAGTTGTGTCCAGATGTTATATATTGGACATAACTGTTTATTGCAGTCAGCCCTCCATATGTGATGACATCATTTGTATTACAGGAGAAGAGGCTTCCCATCTGCAAGACCTGGTATTCATCCATCCATCCATCCATTGATCCATTCATCCATCCATCCATCTTCTAAACCACTTCTTCCTCACCGGGGTCGCAGGGGAGCTGGAGCCTATCCCAGCAGACTATAAGCAAAAAGCAGGGACCCACACTGGACAGTGCGCAAAAGCCAGCTTTGGTAGAAAATATTAATTAATTTATTACACGTTAAATGACATTTTAGCAATTCTTTCAGGCCAGATTGTGTCACTCTTCATACTCTTTCCTAGATAACAGCAGGAATCACACACCACTCGATCACACACTCACACCCATGGGAAATTTATCCTGGAATGCAGCATATCTTTGGACTGAGAGACCACATGCACAGGAGCAGGGGGAGACCATGCAAACTCCATGCAGAAAGGCCCCAGGCCAGATTCAGCCCCGCGGCCTTCTTGCTACGACACAAAACCTCTTTCAACTGCTCCACTAAGTCCACAAGATCCTGTCAAATTTTTTAATATCAGCTGATTCTGGAAATATATTTCCAAATAGAGGATATTTGCAGATGCCTGATGCATCTTCCAAGGACTGCAAAATGTTTGGTTGAGAAGCAGCTGCAGCTGTGAACTTTCTATTTACTGCTTCACGTACAAAACGTAAGAGTTTCTGGCAGACAGATGTGTTTTTTCTTTCCTTGCAGGTTTGGAGCCCCAGATTTCACACTTGGAGGATCCCAGTTTCCGGTCGTCCCGAACGCAGCACAAGTGCCTGCTTTCCATAACATCCAATCACAAAGCACTTCCTGGATCAAGGTCAGAGGTGAAAGGTCAGATGGTTTGAAGGCCCTCACCATGATCAGCTCTGTGGCGCAGTCTCTGGATGACGGCCAGGTTTCCACTGACTCTGTAGATCCCGTCGACACTCAGACCTGTGGGTTCCACACGGGAGACACAAATAAAGGAGGCGATTCGAGTCAAATAAATCAATCCCCACCAAACAAGGTAAATCCCATCAAACGAATCAATCACAATCAAATACATCAGTGCAATTCAAATGACTCAATCCAAATCAAATGAATGAATCAAAATCTGATGAATGAATTCCCAATGACTGAGTTCATTCTTCACAGTTGATGAGCATGACTCAGCGACGTAAATGGGATGAAAGAGACGACGCTTCCACAAAGAATGCCACTTACTCAATTCATTATGCAAACCACCTCATACCAATGTTGAAATATATAAAGACAAAGGAAGATAAATTATCAAGTTCAACTGTAGTTATGCTGTACACGCATGCAACAGAGTGCGTGAGAGCAGCTCACCTCGATTCTCCACGGCGTCGATGCATTTATTGACGAAGCTCGGGACATTGGTGCCCTCCCTCATACACAGTACGTCTAAATTGCAGCCAAACACGTTATCTGGAGAATAAACGTAAAACAGCGTCCCTTCATTTTTTAAACTCGTAATTCTTGGTCAAAGTCATGGGGGTGGCGGGGGAGTGTGCGTTCAAGGCGCAGAAGCGCAACCAAAAGCCTGCCAATCCACAGCAACACTCAAGCATCATGCACTCACACACATGCCCACGGGCAAAGAGCAAAAATGGAAGACTGTCTAATGAGCCGGGCAGAAATATGGCTGGGCTGCGGGGGAAACCGTGGGCAGAACCTGCAAACTCCTGGGAGGGGAGTGTCAGTCTGAACCAACAATCTTCTCGCCGTGAGGCGGCAGTGCTACCCACCGCCCCCGGCATGAGAATGAAACCACTGAGCTCTGCCGCAGGTGACCGGCGTGGCGCCCCGAGCCTCACCCCGGATGTAGCCCTTCTCTTTGACGGCCTGCAGCGTGGGTCTCCTCTGGAGCAACCTTCGGAGTTTGGAGCGCACCCTTCGCTGATCCGTCTCTCCGCTTTGACTCGATGTGCTGCCCTGCCGGGTCGCTGCAGGAGAGAAGGACACATCACTGCCCATCCTAACCAGCCCAAGGGCGCCGCGTCTGACCTGAAGGGGGCCGGGCTGGGCGCACGCTTCTGTTTGGAGCACTGTGGTCTCGGCCGAGCTAACCAACCACCCTGTTCCTCTCCCATCCTCTAGTGTTTCACAGCAACCTGAATCTGGAACACCTGACTCGACTGGTTTGTGGGGAATGTTTGGCTTCTGTAGGAGTTAAGTTTGCCGGAGCTGAAGTAAAAACCTGTTGGACAGCAGAACTCCAGTAACAGGGTCATTGACCAATGGCCTTCAGTCTGGGTTGAAGATCATGATTGATTAATGAGTTGAGACAGATGTCATCATGTTGGGCTAACACCAAAACTTGCACCAACCCAGCCTGAAGATACCTGAATGTGACCTGGAAGGTTTGTGGTCCTAATTGTTGATACCAACAAAACGTTTGTACATTAAGCTGGGCGATACCAACCATAATCATAACGATTTGAATGAGGTGGCCTCTGATGGTTAAGGGGCTCTGCTGGGGCACAAATTTCACGGGTTCAAGCCCCAGTACGACCACAGCAGGATCCACGCAATTGTATGACCTTAAGCCAGGCCTTGACTGGAGCCATTTCTACCAGGATCAGTGTATGCTGTGTAAATGTGCTCTATAAATTAAACTTAATTCTGCGCAAGTGCATAGAATACCTGCTCGATTCGTACCACACATGCATAAACATTTTACTTGACGGCAACCAGTGGCTTCTTTTAACTTAAACAACATAATAGAGTACAAATTCACAACAACTCAAGGACATTTTAGAAAGATTATATTTAATTTCCTGGTCCTTCATGAATAGATTTTTACTTTATTTGCACAAGTCATGGCAAACTATGGAAACTATCGTGTGAAATCTTATGGAAGTGTTTGACAGCGGGGATAGCTTGAGAGGAATTTGGGTCTTAATACATAATTCATTTTTCAGATCTCTAAGGTAAACCCTGTGGGCCAAAATTGCATATTAACGAAACCCCTCCTTTAACAATATGAATATGTGATAATAAGTGTCCTCAACAGACATTCAGCACACTGACAGTGGAGTTTCCACACACCGCTCTGGCTCTTTACGCACCCGGCGGAGGTTTTATTTTTCCCCACTGTGATCTGAAAAACAGCGTCAAATTAACCCTTACAGCTTACAATGGATAAGAAACGGAGATGCGTGGATACGTATCAAAATAAATAGTTTTTATATCGGGGAAGATCAATTTTTTTCTGATGAGGGTGCAGATATCCTGAATGCCTGAGTTTTGTTGGGAAACAGGATATTTAGGTGTTTGCAAAATGGGGAGCCAGACGGTTTGATGAATGGGTAATGAATGTGTATTAGGAGATAAAGAGAAGCCGTCAGGTCCGGCAGGACATATCGCCTATTTGTGACTTCCAGCTGGGATCTCACTTTGTCTTCAGTTCCGACAGGACAATAGGCACTAGCACCCCTTAGTTGGAGGTTCCGTATGCCCACATATGGAGCTCACTTCCAGGGATTGGGAATCTATTTGAACCAATTAAGTTGGGTGGTTCAGGAGAGGCCCAATTGTAGAGTATTGCTTTTTATCAATGTGTAAACCCTGGAACCAATCAGCAACAACTTCTGATAACATTAAAGAAATCATATGCAAATGTATGTACTTTAACATGTATAAAGTTTCTTACAAAATGAAGGAATTTTAGAACTTTGCATCATGCTGTTGTTCTCACGGCCGGCTGTGGAATAAACTTTTCCTGATTTTGACACGAAAAACCGAGGTCGCTTCTTCATCGGGACAACGTTCTTGGTTTTTTATTAATTTACCAACAGTTTAAAATAGGATATTCATTTATCTATGTCATATGTTATCAATAGGGTCGTGCACAACGAAACAAAATTTTAGGGGCAGTCAATTACTGGAGAACTTAAATGTTTTATGTAAACATTTAATCACACTTTTAAAAACTAGCACACTAAAAAATTCAGGCTGTCCTGTGCCATTTTTAGTGGTATATTGCATGCAGCATTTGAACTGTATTTCCTACTTTGATGATTAAATTTTGTGATTAATTCACAGTATACATGCACACCAATTTCCATGGAATGGACATCTCATGTTGCTTAAAACATGTCCTCGTTTCATCAGTCCTCTCTCCTGTTTCCTCCATGCATCCTCGGGGAACTAGGATGCAATTTAAGAGACTTGAGACGCAGCCTGTTTCAATCGCATAAACAGCACTTGAATCGCCAATCCAACCAGTAAAGGGTTTTATGCATGCGTGGAACACATCGAGCAGTGTTGTAAATATGAGTTAAACAAAGCACATGTGCAGAACATTTGCACATGCGCAGAATGTTTACACTTGTGCAGAACCGATTGGGCAGGAGGCACTGACAGCAACTATTGCTCCCTATGTGTAAGAGCATTAGCTAAAGAACAAATGCAACATGTCCACTGGTGGGTGGAGCAGCACACTTTGACCTAGTCATGTGATCTTCCATTGACCTCTCGTGTGAGGTCACCATGGAAACCAGGGACCAACCAGCAGTGTTTGGGAGCACTGACCACAAATCAGCTGAGCGTTTGTGACCATGCGACTTTGCTTAATTCTTCCTCGTTAGTGAAAATGGTATCTCAGGTACCAAAGTGGCTTTGGATTGCGATAAAAAATGTCTTTTGCGTGTCTGAAAGTTTCGTCACTCTAACCTTCTCTCCGCTTATCCTTGTCATCTAGAGGCCCAGGGGAATGATCGTCCTCCTCGTCCTCCCCTTCAGAGTGATGCTCCACCTCCTGGGTGAGGGAGAGGCAGAGGCCGGCTCATTACACACTGCCCTGACCGCCATCATCATCATCATCATCATCATCATCATCGTCCTCATCATCATCATGTGAGAGGGTGAGAACCAGTCTATTACTGTAAACGCGGAGCATTTCGCAGTACGGGAATTTTCGTGAGTTGTGCGCAACCCGCACCTGGCGCAAAATTAAAACTCCTGAAAAACTCCCGGCTTGTGTTAGTTTTTTTTTGTGCGCTTACACAAAACGCAAAATGAATAAAAACAAGCAAAATTCAGCTCCTTCAGCTGAGCACAGAAAATTAATCACTCAAAAATTTCCACTTTTACAGTAGCCCACAAATTAAAAGTTGAGAGAAAAAGCTCAAAGTCTCTGCTTTTTCGAGATTCAGATAGACAGTAGCCTCAGGTTCTGGCCCACTCACCATTTACGCAGTAAACTCCTTTCGCAGTTCATTTTTCTCACCTCTAAAATTTCCGAAGAGTGGCTATATTGCACAGGAATTTAGTTCACATCCCAAATGGCAAATCTCTGGGATCAGAATCTACAAACCTATGCAGTGTCAATATCGCGCAATACCCGCCCACACCAACAGGGGTACTGGGTTCTCACCAGCTGCCGGATGGTCTCCAGTATGACTTTGTGCCAGTCGGTGATGATGCTCTCTGTGTCGTACTGCACCAGGTAATCTGTGCCTTGCCGGGTCTTCAGCTGCAAGGAAGATGGGAACAGAAATCAAAGAATTAGAAAACGTACAGATGTGTATCAGATCATCAGATGACAACACCCATCAAAATGAGCAATGAAGCACTATATATATTTTTTGTGTCAGTCCCTGAAATTAAGTGCATTTCATTCATCTGCATACCTCCAAAACGTGCTTTTTGCTGGATTTGTCCTTTGAGGCCCATTGAACAGTCGCCCCTCGCAAGTCCACAGTGAATTCTGGGACAATTTGATTGCTCTTATTCTGCAGAAATGGAACACTGTTGTTCAGACAGCCGAGAGTACACATCATGACAAAACTACAATTCCCACAATGCTGTGCCCTGAGAATACATCAACTGCTTGCCATCACTGATACAAGATTATGCGCTAAATACCTTGTGGAGAATTCTCCAATCTACAAAAGTACATGGGGCGTATTTAACACTGAGGTATTCAATGAACCCAGGATCCTATGATAAGACAGAACACAAGAGTTGTGGTCAGTGATGTCTCATCTGAGCTAGGTATGGTGGGGAGTGGAGTCCCTCAGGGATTGGTGTTGGGACCCCTGCTGTTCTTCATTTACATATTCTGACTGTCCACTATAATGCTGTTGGAGAAATACCTCCCAATGGCTCATTAACAAAAAAAATAATCAGTATTGTACAAGGTTCAATGTAATCCATTATAATGACAAGAAAGACACGTAGGCCAGAGGGACACCAAGAATGTACTTTAGCAAAACCTGCCTATCTGGTAGAATGGGAATCGAAAAGGTTTGTCAACAAACTACACTGAAGTACAACAGTAGAGGATGCAAAAGCTAAACCCCCAGGTGGATGGTGGTGAATCTCACCGCATTTCCAGCGGGAGCAAATTTGGGGTCTTTATGGAAGGTAAGAACTCCGCCGTGGAGCACCGTCCAAGAATGAGCCCAGTTTTTCCTGCCAAAGAGAGGAGGTGACATCATGAGGCACACACTGCTGAGAGCGCACTTCAGATGACAGAGAATAAAGTAATAAATAAATGTATAAGTGTGTCCAGCTCTGGATTAATGGTCTGCTGTAACGAAATAAACAGTGACTGACAGGAAAACTAGCTGAAACCAAGACTCACCTGATCCTTTTCCCGTTCTCCGCAATCTTGGTTTTGTTTAGAATTCCCGCCTTCTCCAAGGTCTGCGCCTAAAACACGGGGCGTGAAAGAGAGCGCTTCAGATCCACAGTACATGACAAGCTAACAGGGGTCAGAAAAACACGTGTAAGAAATGACTATTGCATGTTTTCTGTTCAAATTAACCACTAGGGGGCAACAAAAAACTGTGTGTAGAGCTGCAATCTATCCAGCGCAAGTATAAGGTGCAAAATCTGCATTGAGACACCATTAACCTTCATCATATACTTAACATTAACAGGGAAACTTGGAGATGGAAACTTCCGCTAGGAAAATGAGAGACGAATTTTTCATCAGAGTAAGTAAGCAATAAGCACACATCCCATCTGCCATCGGCAGTGATTACATTACAAAATAAACCTTCACAAGAAGCAAATTAAACTCTTTCCCATACAGTGAGGTTCATAACTATTTGGACTGCGACACAATTCAAAAGTTCACCTGATGTGGATGTTAGCCTGAGTTTGAACTTCAGATTATTGGCGTTCATAACAAGCAAAACTTCCAGGTTTTATAGAACTCTAATCAATAACAGGTCTTTGTGTCACCGTCCAAGTACCTACAGACCGCCCTGTGCAAAACACTGTGACAGCAGTCGTTAGAAACAGCCACCAAGCCCCCAGTTCCCTTGCGCACCCAGCTTCGCTCGGGCCCTGACTGGCCCTGAGAACCCACATGGTGTTGAGAGTCTGAGCTCTGATTGGACGGGCTCCGCTGGAGCTTGGATCCATCAGCCTATGGGAGAGAAGCAAGACATTGTTGTGGGCGGAGACAGAGCTTTTTTTTCCCCTCTTAACACAAGTGACACATGGTGAAGATTGTGGCCCGCCCTTTTAAAGAAACAGCACCTAAAGAGTGGTCGCAGTGACAATGCGCACCTGACGAGGTAACTCAGGGGAACTGGAGGCATCGCTGCCGTAATCTGACACATTCCTCATATGGGTGGGGAAGAACTTCTGTGGATGGGGGGAAAGGAGCTAGAATTACCATCACTGCTACAGGCTTGTGCGCTTAATACATTGCCGAGAATTCTCCACACAACAGAAGTACATGAGGCATATCTAATATTGAGGTATTCAATGAACCCAGGATCCGAAGATAAACCCAGGTTCACCTGGAACTCGATGCTGAAAATGCTAAAAATATGAGGGAAAGCAATTAGTCTGGAAAAACTTGATATTGAAGTTGCGCATGGCAGTGTTTTATCAAGCCACATCAAAGGAGAAGTCCCAGATAAACAGTTGATTCAGCCCACATGCATCCAGTACTACCACATTACTGCACACTGCCACAATAACAAACAATGGTAACTCGAGAAGGCAAGCTGACTTGCTGACATCTCAGTTTCTGGAAAAAATTAGAACAGACTAGATGTAAAACTGAACAGAAGTTCAACTGGGAAAGCTTGGTGTTATGTTCGCACATCTGAAGACAAAACATCTTCATCAGGTGATCATGGTCACATGACCTGACCACATGATAAACAGCCTGGCTGAGTTCAGTCACATGACCCGACCACATACAAAGCAGCCTGGCTGAGTTCAGTCACGTGACCTGACAACTTGATAAACAGCCTGGCTGAGTTCAGTCACATGACCTGACCACATGATAAGCAGCCTGGCTGAGTTCAGTCACGTGACCTGACCACATGATATGCAGCCTGGCTGAGTTCAGCTCCAGGTGAATCAAACAGGTGAGCTGGTAAACACACCTGAATTTAGCAAAAAAAAAAAAAAAAAAATCTCAATCTTACCAAAAGCTTTAGTATTATATAAACACTTACAATCTCATTCTTTTTCTGAAGCAGAACATATCCTCTTTTAAGACACTGTGAGATTGCTCAGTTAAAGGCTAATGTTAAAACTCTCACCACATGGGGTACATGCCTGTCTTATTTCACCGCAAGGCAAAAGAAACATAGTGAGCACTGTGGTGGAAATTCTTATTTCATAGTGAGTACCTCCTGAACTGTAGGTGTCGCTGTTTATATAAGGATTTGCTTACTGTAACCTTCCGGCCCTTTCTCTTTGTTCACTGTAACTCCTCCCCTCCTGTTGTGAATAAGATCTGTGGTCACCCCCGTTTGTAGGAGGTCTCCACCTAGGACTTTTGTCTGTAAAGTGTAGCTTCCCGTGCACATATAAACTAATATCAACTGCCTTTGACTGAGAGTGTTATTACTTATTGCTTACAATACTTAAAATACACAACGCAGAAGGGGAAATCCCCCACAGCACCATAATTCATTGATCAGTGACACAACTGTGTTACTTTGGTTCTGCAGGCTGAAATCACCAGCTCTGACGATGTGTTTTACACGCTGAAGAAGAGACTGAAGGTAAAGAGCTCCTGACACAAGCAGGAAGTGAACATGCTGCAGTACAGACCGGGCAGAGCATCAGCAGAGATGTCAGTGTGTCACAGACTTAAGTCACTGCACGCAAACTTGGACAGGTGACCAAATATTTTCAAAATGATTAATCTACTCCATGTAACGCTGCACAATATTTTTTGGTTCATCTTAAAATGTGGGAGGGACTAAGCATGAAAGGGGTGTTATTTCCCAGCTGATCATCTGTTATGGATAAAACACCCTCACATTAACACTGACAGTCTGCACTTAAGATCGCCGTCATCAAGTCCTTTCAAACTCAAAGTGCCGGAGTACAGAACCAAAATTTTAAAAATGTGTCACTGTCCAATGAATTTTGTCCTCTTTCTTTAGTTCTCTCACTCTGACTCACCAGGTCCTCTTTGGGGGCGCCGAAGGGGGAGGGCGTGAGGCCCGTTGGGCTCATGCTGTGCCTCCAGTTCTTCAGAACGGACACACCCTCGGAGTCTACCCCATTCCCCACTCTGGGGGGGCCGCCAGTCCCAGAAAGCTTTGGGGGGGGGGGGGGGGAGAATCAGGAAAATGACCCACAGATTGGCGGGGCGACAAGGTTCTGAAAACGAGTTATCCGTGAAGGCTAATTGACATTAGCCAACCATGGGTTACACCGTTATTTTTTATGTTTTTTTAAACCCACAACAGATCAGTGTTTCTTCCATCATAACCGACCCTGATCTGAGGTCTAACGGACACCAGAACGTTTGGAGGGCTACCTCAGGCAAGTTCCACTGTGACTTGGAGCCGTCTGCCCGGTAGTAGTAAGTCTGTCCTCTTTCATCCACCGACTTGATCCACTGGCCCAAAACGGAAAACTTCAGGTTAGCAGAGAACATTTCGTTCACATAACACTGCCTTCATTGTAAAAGCGACCATCTACCACCAGTGCGGCGAACTCCAGAACTGAAGGACCATTGGCTGCCTTTCACTGCGTTTCGGTACATATGATGAATTCAAGTCCCCGACTGGTTTACAAAGTCCATATGACCTGTTCAAGAGGCCTCAATTAGCTACATATCAAAACAAAAGTAGAAAGAGACACCACAGCCATTCTAGATCGAATCAGAGGCCCTTGATTTACAAATTGTTGCCCTTAAGTGTAATTTGTTAGTTGCTGCTATAATTGACAACTGGGCATGAAGACATGTCTACAGCATGGAGCCATTTCCGAAAGCAAACAAGCTAATCTTGCTAGCAAGCTAAACCAAGCTATTTGGAGTCAATATTCCAGAACCCCACTGCATTCCATTGGCAATCGCAGTTATTAGACCAGCATTTGAGCGTTCACAGTTTAAGAAAGCCCTAAATCTGTGACCTCACAAAAGGCCTCATTCTCCAGCATTACTCATCCCAAGCTGCTTTTCGTGGGTTATAATCCCTTGGGAATAAAGCACAGCGGGACAAAAGAAGAAGTAGTCTCGTGGGAGCTGAAGGGTGGGACTTGGGTACAACAAACCGTTGTTAAATATGAAACTTACACATCTGAGTTATTAACATGTCAGAATGTCTGAAAACGAGAAAAGATGGGTTAAGGTTAGGTGCCTGTGAACAGCAAGCATGACTTTCTGTCTGAACCACTCAGATGCTGAAGTCTAAAAATATACATATAGACGACTGCTCAAAAGTTTGGGATCACTTGCAAATGTCTTCGTTTTCCAAAGAAAAATACATTTTCATGCATTTCACAAACATTTTTTTCCATTTCACAAATGATTAAAGTTAATCAGATGATTTTAAAAGAATGATCTATACTTTTGCACAGAGGCCTATTATGTATCAGCAACTGTCAGTCCTCAGCATAAATCTCCTGGTATGGCTGCTAATCCAAGTTAAGCATGTTATAAGGCTAATTGATTATTAGAAAACCCTTCTGCAAATGTGTTGCACAGCTGAAAACCGTTGAACTAATAAGGGAGAGCAAAAGGGAACAAGGCATTCTTGACGTTGGTTTAGTATCTGAAGCACCAGCAGTTGTTTCTTTGTGTACAGACTGAAAATGGCCAGAAAGAAAGAACTTCCATTAGAGACCTGTCAGTCAATTGTTGTGCTTAGAAAAGAAGGCTATTCAATGCGAGAAACTCAAAACTTAAAATCTCTTACCATGCTGTCAACTACTCCCTTCAGAGAGCAGCAGAAACTGGCACTAACAAGGACAGAAAAAAGGAGTGGGAGGCACCGATGCGCAACTGTGCAAGAAGACAAATATCTGAGAGTGTGTAGTTTAAGACAATGACGCCACACAGGTTGTCAACTAGCAGCTGCGCTAAATAGTTCCCGTCAAACACCAGCTTCAGAATCAACAGTGAAGGTGGTTTTTTTGATGAAGGCAAAGTTTGAAGTACATATTCATCATTTTCCATTAAAATCATTATTTCTAACTCAGACAATGTCAGCCTGTTCTATTCATTTGCTGAATTTCCTATTCAGACTAATTTCATGTGTGTTTCCATGGAAAACAAGAGAATTTCCAAGTGATCCCAAACTTTTGAGCGGTAGTGTATATAGACAAATGTGGATTTTAAAAATAGCTTCTACTTCACTCCACGATGTGGAAATGGCTCAGTTTACCCAATTCGAAATGGTTTTTGTTATATGCATTTGCTGAAGAGCAGGATTTACCACCATAAAATGAATTGGTGAATTCAATGAGGGCCAAGCCCATGATGAAAATGTGAGAAACTGAATTCACCAATTCAATTAGCTGTGGAAGATAAACCAAAAATATCTTTCTGTATTTGACATGCTATTGATAAGCTGCCGGGTAAGCTCACTTGGTTAAGGCACCGCATTGCAGACCAGTAGTGACTACCACAGTGCGGGTTCCATCCCGCCGCCCCCGAGCCGGCAGTGGTCAGCAGCTTTGTCAGAACAGCGCACAATTGGTTTTGCGTTGCAGGGAATACAAATTGTGAAGGGACTGCCGGGACGAGATAATAATAAGAGTTGCTTTGTTTGTTGCTCAAGCGCCTCCTGTTGGCCAGACGGGCGCTCGTCAGGAAGATTCTAAGCTCCCTCATGTTTGGGTATACTCCGCCCTCACTCTGAACTTGCAAGGTTTTGACCAATGGCTGTAAAAAGAAGTCACAGCTGATATGCGCGTGTGTAGCAGGAATAGTTTTGCCTGCATTGATAAATGAATGAAGTTCGCCAAAATTCAGTTCTGTATCCCTCGAGGGTTTGTTGTTTGCGTTGCCCTGGCAGCACCTCTGGGTCAAAGGGCAGTGCCCTCCCGCCTCTAGCTCCTTTTCCTGAAAATTCTGAGCGAAGAAGGTGGGTAGAATTATGACCTCCGCTCATTGTGCATTAAAACAATGAAATCCCCCTAAAAGTCCAATCTGTCTTTGTAAAATGTATTATGAATGTAAGTGGATCACAATGTATGTATTTCGGGACATACTATTGGTTGTCTTGCTTATATTAACTGAATACGTGAGAGCAAACTATGAATGACTGTTACGATATGTACATTCTGCGCGGGGTTGTTAACGATAGTATTTTGAATGTAGGAGCTGGAGGGTCACCATTACTGTCCGAAACCGACCCATGCCTTGTGTTTGTCATTGTCAGGTATGTTGTATTACATTGGAACCGTATTCCTGTTCGAACTATACGATCACCCTGTTGGTTAAAATGCAGGAGGCTACTTTTGTCCTTGTTCCGTAATGTAAGCCGGATGGTAGCTAGCGTTAGCCGGCTATGCGTTTCTGAGTTTTTTTAATCTAAGTTACGCTTTTGCCTGTTCCTTTTCCTGAAAATTCTGAGCGAAGAAGGAGCTGGAGGGTCACCATTACTGTCCGAAACCGACCCATGCCTTGTGTTTGTCATTGTCAGAAAAATAATAAAGCCGTTGAACCATCGTCTGTCGTCTGCCTGCACGTTCCTGTGGGAAGTAGCTCCAGCAGAGAGTAGTCGGGGTTAGCTGGTTACACGTGCTTCGGAGGAGAGTCACGGACTGTCTCGCTCTCCCGAAGTTGGCAACATGGGGTTGCATACGAGCAAGCCTTGTACACAGTTCTCGGATTGGGCATACCAGATTTGGGTGGGATTGAAGATGCCCAATTAAAACAAAAAAAGAGATGCTTTTGATAGAAATCGTTGAAATTACACAATGCTCTAACACAGGGTTTAGCCATTATAACGTACAATTTTTTAAAATAAACTTCCATGCAGATAAGAGATTTGCATAAATTGCAGACCAGAACCACTGAAAACACTGGATTCTGTTTTCAAGTGGACCATCAGCTCATAACCTCCAATACGGTCAGTTTCCAAAGCGTAGACTCCTTGGCACTAAATTAGCTACACAGCTGATGCTTTTATCCAAAGCAACCAACAGCTGGTTAGACTTAAGAAACTGTAGCCGCTAGCCAAGGGCTGGCCACTGCAGTCACGTGACCTCCCTACCTGCTCCTGGGTGTGCTCGCTGGTGAACACCATCTTCCCCTCGGGATCCACGGAGCGAGTCCAGCCGGCCGGGACCTTGGAATTCAGATTGACCCTCGGGATCTCCGACCGCTTTGTATGGGGGAGGGCTGGGGGGGCCTTGGAGCCCACATCATCGTCCATGGGGTAGTCCTCATCGGGGAGGGGGGGCTGAAGGGCATAGGAAATGGGGGGCAGGGAGGGGGGATTAGCCGCAAGCATGAGCCTCCATACAGTGCAATGAATACAGGAAACAGCTTGTATTTTAGCAGAGCTCAACCGCAGCCCTGCATGACCAGGGAACCTCCAATCAAAAACCCATTTCAAGCCAAAGAAACTGAACTAGTTATTCATCACTTTGGCGGGGACCCTGACCATCACAATATTAATAATGATAATCTGACGAAAATGGGAGGACTCTTTCTGTCTGTGCATGAGCGCATGCTCGCCTCTCCGTTTTCTCCACAAAAACTGTTCATCCCATCGACTTCAGTTGCCGGGTGTACTGCTGATGAAGTGCAGAGTCCAGTGTGCAGTTGTCTGACTGAGCAGTTCTCGAGAAATCTGCTGCAGAGGCAAAACAGCGGGCCCGTTCCATGCAGGCTGAAAGCGAAACATGTTAGCTGTGGGAGGGGGCCAGAGCGCCGGCAGGAAACGAACGCAAACACAGGGATATCAGCCGCATGCAAACACCACGCACAGAGGGTCCAGCCAATCAGGACTCAAACCCACAACCTCCTCCAGAGGCCACAGTGGGCACAGCCCCTCCCCCACGCAGACCCAGGGAGGCAGCTGGCGCAATGGATCAATCAGCCGAGGAGTAACTATCCCTGGTCTTAACAGCAGTGTTTCGATACGAACTGCCGGGCCCCAAACGAGTCATGGGAGTACGTGAGCTTTGCCCACTGAATTACTGTCCCACAGTACGCATTCACCAGGCCCAGACATTTCCTCATTTGGGTTTCCTTAATACAGTGGCTCTAAGATTGGTCCTAAAATGGAACATGTTGCAGCAGGATCCCTACAAAGCACTGAGCACAGTGATTAAGACCCCAAATACCCCAGTTTCTCAGGACCAATGTCTCCCGTTGGCTAAATTGTGTACAGTCCACACCATGCCTTTGTCTACTTGACCAAGATCCCAAACTTCCCCCAAGGCTGGTTTAAAGTTCTGCAGCGGCTACACAGAAGCTGCAACTTCATTTTCAGAACTAGAGGCACTTGTAGAGTGCAAACCTCCACCAAAGCAGCACAATCCAAATGTGCATGAGAGGGAGCAAAGTTGAGTTATCGCGTGAGGAAGGATTTCAAGATGGCTGCCGTGGCAGGCATATGGTTTCACTGATCGCGGTTAAAAGTCATTATGGTCCATCCTTGATTTAACGGAAATCCAGCCACAAAATTTCAGACAAATCCGCCCATCACTTTTTGAGTTATGTTGTTCACTAACAGACAAGAAAACATAACCTCTGCTCCAACTTCATTGATGGAAGAAATTATTCATCACTCAAGTATAACTGCGCCATTAATCCTCTACCGTAAACCTCAGAAATAATCACTTCATTGTCATTTAAAATTTGCTAAGCAATTGGCAGTTATCTGATGACTTCCTGACAATTAGTCATCGTTTGTGTGGCGTTATGTATGCGAGCACAAATCGCCAACTCCACGCCACTAAATTTTTGGAGAGATATGTAACATCTAAGTGCACATGATTTGTATCCTTTGTACATGGGGAACGTCCTGCAGGACGCCCAAATCTGACCACACAGGTGGATAAAACCGCCCTCAGGGTGAAATCAACGAGTCGCCCCGTACCGGGCCGTCCGACGGGGGCTCCGCAGCCCCAGCTGAGGGGGGGCCTGCGACAGGGGGGACCCAGGACGTCTCTCCGGAGGTGTGGTTGTAGAAGTATGACCTTCCGCTGGACTCGTCCACAAGCTTCTCCCAATCAGGACTCCCTGTGGCGAGGGCGGGTTTGGGGGCGGGCTTGGGGGCGGGGCCATGAGGAGGGGCAGGGATAGGGGCGTGGTCGAGGTCAGTTGGGGGCGGGCTAGAGGTTGGGGAGGGGGAGGACAGCACCACCAAGGGCGACTCAGGCTCCATGTTGGGGGCGGGGCTGAAGGGGTTGTCCAAGGAGTGGCCAGAGGCAGGGTTAAAGAAGTCCTCCCTCCCTCTCTGCCTGTCAGTGTGAACCTGCCATTCGTCCGACTCGGCCGATGAGAGGCGGGGCGGAGGAGCAGGGGGTTGGGAGGGGGCAGGAGTGGGGGAGGTGGACGGGGCCAGGTGTGGGGCACTCCTCTTCAGCTCCGGTACGCTGAGATCGGAACCGAGGCTGCTGGGTTCCACCTGCAGGGAAAACAGGAAGAGCAGATTTTAATTCAATTTCTTCCTTCAGTTTGTTTTATGAGGCTTCTACTCTTCGGGTCAAAATGGGCCCATTTTCAATTCCATTTTCTCCTTGCAGAATAGGTGGCCCAAGGTACTTCCCCATTATTACTGTTCAGGGACACTTCCTTAATGAAAAACAGTCATAAACTGCATGGGCACTCCATTCTGTCTTGAGCTAGGGTCAAATATCTTGGATAAATGTTTTTTGTCATCCAGGTGGCGCTAACTTCAGGCGAAAAAAAGTTGTTGCCACAATTTTTTTTAGTGCAGTTGGTACACCTCAGCCACAGTAGTGCCCTGTAGCAGTGAAAACCATGGGTAAACAGCTCTGTTCAAGAATAAATTCTCCCAAACAGCAGGGGTTGTTAAATGGGCGTGCCCCACGCAGAAGGGGAGGGGTTAATCGGAAAACAGACATGGGTGATTTTTCTCTTCCAGGCATAGAACTTCAAAACTGTGAAATATGAACAAATTTGGAGATGGTGAGTTTCCACCTTCTGCCAAGACTGTGCTCATCTTAGAAAAATGGCCTTAAAAATGATAAAATAATTTTTTTACCTGAAACTCCCCCCACCTTCATAACACACACGCGCACACCCACTCACACACACGCACGCACTCATGCACGCCCGCACGCCCGCGCGCACACACACACACACACACACACACACATGTTTATGGCCAAAAACTGAATCGGAACCAGTGCTTGATAACATTGCCGTTAATTTCCTCAGGAGGCTGATTTCCACCAGTGTAAGTTGGGCTGTATGTCGCTGGACTGTCAGACCGCAGAGCCCAGACGGAAAACATGCAAACTCCACACAGGGAGGGTCCAGGCCAACTGGGACTCAATCACAAAACCTCCTGCTTGTGAGAGATCCAAAACTTAACAAGCGCCAACCATGCAGCCATCTACAAAATGACATTAAAAATCGCCATGCTAATCCTGACTAATGCAGCTATTTAAACGTAATCTTAGTACTGGTTTGCTTATTTGCACGAGTCATCCACATATTCATCGTTTGTTATGCAAATCTGATGAGTAGTCAGACGGTGCAGGAGAAAGGGTTATACACCGATCAGCCACAACATTAAAACCACCTGCTAATATAGTGAAGGTCTCCTTCAGCTGCCAAAACAGCTCCATCAAACTGACGTCACTTGAATTCCCAAACTCAGGGTTCCCCAGCAGAACATTTCCCAGAGTATCTCACTCCTTCCAGCAGCTTATTCTCTTCCCTCAGTGCATCCTGATGCCTTCTCTTCCCAGGTAAAGGCGCACACACACCCAGTTAAAGCACATGATGTAACCAACCAACCATCGCACTACAAGCCTCATCATTCATGCCAGTAAAATTCTCCAGAAGATCATCACCGGAAGAATGATGCAGAAATATAGGGAATTCATAGCGGAGGAGCAAGCCAGATTTGTCCAGGGTAAGGGCTCGAGCGGACAGACTGTCGATCTCAGGATGCTGATTGAAAAGTTCAAGGAGTGTGACATTACACTGTACGTGCGCTTCGTCGATTATGCCAAAGCGTTTTATAATTAAGAATGAAGTTTTCCTCCAAAGAGGACAAAAAAATTACAGCTCATTTCACAGAGGATAATGAAATGTAGCAATAGATTTGGATTTTAAGTATTTCAAAACAATGCAAAGAAAAATACAGAAACTTATTTGCACGATAAAAAGGGCCAAAAATCTTTCTGTTTTTTAACATGACATTCAGGGCTTTTCAGCACTTTTTTTCATGACATACAGGGCATTTCAGCACTTTTTATCATGACATACGCAGGGCTTAAAGCAAAAAAAAATCCCAGGACTGAAAATTTCAGACGTGGGATAAGACATTCTGAAAGGGGCTCTAAGCTTGCAACGGTCTAGCCCTGGCCCCTGTCCTAGACAATGGCAATATAAGAGAAATATAAACAACATTGTGCGCCCAGCAAACACCAATTAATTGGGTGATATGCTACTTCACAGTTCTCAAATGCCTTAATTGTGAATGTGTACAATTCGTGCTTCATTTTAACATAAACACCTGCTTAAGTTGTAGTCTGTCTATTGCTAGTCTGGTCTATTTCAAATATTAAAATTACTGTAGGACTTTAAAGCAAAAGTGCGTAGCAGCAGACCTGCCAACCTTGGCAATTATTTTTGAGTACACATGTGCGGGCGCGAAGCACCCGCAGGGCCCACGGTGCAAATTTTCGTCCCCACGCGCCTTTTTGGGTGGGAGCAAATTGTATGTTGACTTACACTAAATGGAGGCAAGCTGTTACAACCTTTTAAATAAAAATGCCAGTCCAGAGAAAAAGTTGTATTACCAGACAGTAATGTTGCATTGGCAATATTGACAAATCTTTAATATACTAACTGCGCCTGCTCAGACTTAGTTAACACTAGTCTAGCAAAACAGTCTAATCATGTTATTCTTTTTACACACTGCTGAGGAGTGCATACCGTGTGCACTGTATCTCCACTGATATCAAGCAATGCAGGGTTCTCCTTCCTGACCATTGTCTCCACTCCAGCCTTCTTTCCTCTCATGACAGCACAGTTGTCCAGCAGAATGCTGACAGCTTGGTTCCAGTTTAGGCGATAGGATTTTATGACATCTGTCAGCTCGATTGTGAGGGTTGTTGTATCAGCAATATTGGCTTTTCTTGAGGCCAAGTGATGAGTAACAACTTTGCCCAAATCCTCATCATAATAGCGCACCAAAACGCTCAGCACACGGTCCATGTTTGTATTGGTGGCCTCATCAACATTTAGGGAAAAATAAATGTTGTTCAGCATGTCAGATAAATGCTTTTTTATCTGAGTGGAGATTCCATGAGTGCACACATATGACGCCTGTGTGTTTGAAACTGTTAATCTAGACAGTGCATTTTTGTCCTGTGCAACAGTTTTAATCAGTTCAGCAAGTGGCTGTGGTGCCGTGAACGAAAGATCGTGCTCTGCAATAAATGTGCAGATACGCACTTTATGATTACACACACGATCTGTCATTGATTGGCGAGCATCCTCACTCGTTGTTGACGCACCTGGTAGCACTGTACAGTGTAGGAGAGCTCTGACAGCAGCCCTGTGACCTGGTTCATTGTTGTGCTTGAAAAGCTTTTTTTGCCGTTTGAACTGTACAACAGCTTTCTGTTGAAAACACAACAGAAACAAGCTCCTGGTTCCTTCCATTTTTGATACCAGGACCTGAATGGCTTTCCTGTGTCACCTATCTCATCCAACCAAGCCCACCTCCATTTGTTTTTGACAGTGCTGTCAATATTAGTCACGTCTGATCCTTCCTTCAGAACTAACCGCTCCATGATTTTTCGCAGACTGAACCGGTACCACAGCAGTGACAGCACACGTGGGTAATATTTTGAGTCAAACAATGCAACGCGGTGAATACACCAACCAATCATGATACAGTAGTTGCAGACGCGGTTGATCTAAAACATTACCTAGAATGGGAGATTTGCACACTAACAATGCTTTTTTAATGCAAGATAACGTAAGAATACATAACAATGAATCAATGACCGATCGTGTGTGCAATCATAAAGTGCGTATCTGCACATTTATTGCAGAGCACGAGCTTTCGTTCACAGTTGCACGGTCATTGATTGATGACTTTATTAGAAGTTTGCGGTTTCATACAGTTTCATAACGGTACAGTTCTCTAGTACATGGTCTACTAAAACTAAAACACACAGGCGTCATATGAGTACATCCATGGAATTTCCACTCAGATAAAAAAAACAGTTATCAGACAAGTTGAACATGATTTATTTTTCTCTAAATGCTGACGAGGCCACCAATACAAACATGGGCCGTGTGCTGAACGTTTTGGTGCGCTTCTATGATGAGGATTTGGCAGTGGCGTACCGTCAGATGTCAGGAAGGCCTTCAGTAACATTACCTTTCCCGGATAATTGCTCTTAAACTGTTTGCGATCAGGTTTGCCTAACAATCAAACAGTTAACAGAACAGCCACCACCAATGCGTAACACGTAATGATTAAGAAATGTTAATGACAAAGCGATTGGCTTTGTTGATATAGTTGATGTGATTCCACAAGGATGACAATCTGAAAAAATCCGAAACTTTCGCGGACTCGGCAGCAATTATTTTTGTTATCACTCAGCTGTGCATCGTACCTTACAACGCTCTTTAGCTGTCACTACATTCAGACTATAGAACGGATTCTCATGGCTTATTGCTCAATGAAACTCGCGAACTAATTTACGCAAATCCAGAAATTATAAAGACATAGGCTATTGATATTTTCCGTAGCCATTGGTGTGCGGAAGTAAACGACGTATAATTTCGTAACGCAATGTATAACAAGGCTTTCAAAAATAAATGAGATTCTCGTCTTCCAATCAGTCTGAGCAACTGTTTCTAATCAGGGAGGTAAACTGCGAGAGGTGTCTGTCATTAAGAAGTGAAAGGTGAGGTAGCCTAATTGCTGGCCCTGTGTTTCTGCCAACGGACCGTCACTGGGATTTGGCCACTGCTACCTTCCCAGTAAATATAGGCTAACGTTATATATTTAGATCATACCTGATGTTCACATGGTGTAATCCACTTTCGATGTTTAAGAAAAAATCCACTGACTGCCATTATTCCTAGTGATTTCATCTTTTGGACACTGTCATCCATACTGAGCGAATTTCATAACTTCACCGTTAAAATCCGCAGCACTATGAATCATGAAGTCACATTGCTGATCTGCCATTTAAGTTCCTCCAACACGACACAACCAACGCTAGCTGGTTGACGCTAAGATAATGCTTGGTGTCAGGTTACATCAGAGCTCAGCAGCCAGCGGCACCCTACTGAGTGCACTCTGAGCTGCGTATCTTCATAGATGTTTAAATTTACATTATTTCCTTGGGGAGGGATGCATCGCAGTTTGGAAATCACCTCACTAACAAGTATATGCAGCATTTTAACATTTTTTTCATTGACATCGCGGCCATGGCTAGACCCCCCATATAACT
Organism: Gymnothorax reevesii; assembly: GCA_029721435.1. Lineage (NCBI taxonomy): Eukaryota > Metazoa > Chordata > Actinopteri > Anguilliformes > Muraenidae > Gymnothorax > Gymnothorax reevesii. Next base: position 54,340,036 of record CM056584.1, on the reverse strand, counting down.
TTTTTTTTTTTTTTTTTTTTTTTGCAAATCTGCATCGATCTCATAAATAGCCCCTAGGGAATCTCCAGGACGGAAATCCGTCCCCAGGACGGAGAACTTTAAGCCCTGCATACGGGGCTTTTCAACACTTTTTATCATTACATACGGGGCTTTTCAACACTTTTTATCATGACATACAGGGCTTTTCAGCACTTTTTATCATGACATACGGGGCTTTTCAACACTTTTTATCATGACATACGGGGCGTTTCAACACTTTTTATCATGACATACGGGGCTTTTCAACACTTTTTATCATGACATACGGGGCTTTTCAACACTTTTTATCATGACATACAGGGCTTTTCAGCACTTTTTATCATGACATACGGGGCTTTTCAACACTTTTTATCATGACATACGGGGCTTTTCAACACTTTTTATCATGACATACGGGGCTTTTCAACACTTTTTATCATGACATACGGGGCTTTTCAACACTTTTTATCATGACATACAGGGCTTTTCAGCACTTTTTATCATGACATACAGGGCTTTTCAGTACATTTTATCATGAAATAAATGGCTTTTCAGCACTTTGTATAGTGATATGCAGGGCTATTTGCACTTTTAATTATAATACACAGGCTCTCCAGCAAGAAAACATGACACAACCATTTAGCAGTCTTAAGCGTGATAAACAAAGTTTCTGGGCACTTCTAACATGATGCTGCAGTTTTACTAGTCTTCAGCATGACACACAAGGTTTTTTAGCAAAATGTACAAGGAGTTTTAGCATAACATTAGCAAATTCCAGTCCATAACACACAGCTCCGAGACAAAAAAGAACAATTCCTGCCCCAGGTGTGTCACACACCACAGAGTATGACAATAACGCATCAAAAGACACCCGCAGCAGCGACAGGGAGAGATTCCATGACACCACTTCTAAAGCACGGATACTCTCGAGTTTCGCCGAATGGAGAGGGATCATTGTTAAAAATCAGAAAACAGGCTGAGGAGAACCCCACCCAACCACACCTCCTCACCCCCACCCCTCGGCCAGTTTCACCAAACGCTGCACAGGAACAATGACGGACACCATTTGGTGCTCTACCCCTCTGCAAAAAAAACGACTCCGTCTCACCAAACATTTCTGTCTTAAAATCTCACTTTTTTAATCCCTTTTTTTCCCCCAAATAAGACTATAAGATGCATATTTTCCCAGTAAGATAAGGCAGTTGACTAATTTTGAATATTTACAAATGGGGTAGGAAGGTTTCCCCTCTCAAGCATGAGTGTTGGGTTCAATAACTTTCAAGAATTGGATGCAAGTTTTTTTTTTTAAATACCAAAGTGCTTGCGCCTGTATTGAAGTACTTCCTATTTATGCCTAAAGTACTTGTACTTGTATTCAAGTACTTTTCAAAGTTCTTGACCAATCGGTCTCCAAAGTGCTGACAGAGACTGGTCAAGTACTTTGACAAGTACTTGAATACAAGTACATGTACTTATAATTTGGTATTATTAGGCATTAAAACTAATCATATTATTAGGCCTGATGCCTTATATTAGGTAGTACTCAGATACAAATACAAGCACTATGGCACTTTAAAAAAAATGATTGCATAGAATTCTCAAAAGTACTTGAAGGTACTTGGACCCAACTCTGTCAAGCATACAATAACTAAAAAAACGACCAAAAATATTTTCAAAACTACCGAAAAAAAAACAAAAAAAAAACTTGATGCCAAGTAGGCGCACACTCGGGCCTTCTTTGACCGAGATGGAAACAGGTAGTGACCTTGTGTGTAGCCTGGTTTTCACGACGTGATACCCAAAGGCCTTTGGGTAATTTCCAATTCTCCCACGCGGAGGATAGATAGGCAGATAGACTCATTGTAATTTAAAAAATATAATCATCTCAGCCTTGTGTTCTTTGTATTTTTCATAAGTACAAAACATTCCCATCCAGAGTAGAGTGAATGCTGCTCCATAAATTAGGTTAGAACGTCACGTAAATTCGAGCATTCATATCAATAATTCATTTTTCTCCCAGTTCCACAGGAATTCAATTTTCTATAACTCCAGGCATACCTATGCTGAGACCTTAAAACTGTCATCACAAGCCCTGCATTCCACACGATGCAGCTAGAAACCAGAAGAAAGCCCTTGAAAAGACGTGAAGTGAAAATAGCCACGCTATATTCACCTCAGCGGGCGAACTCGACTGTGCGAGAGTTTTATTTAGACTGAACATAATGGCGTTCACAGTGGCACATCTTACCAAACCACACACAGCACAGGAAACAGATCTTAAATACCTGAATGTCGACACACAGGAACAGGTTTTATCGTCAGCCAATGCAAAAGAACATCAAAACTAGTGTTTGTGTTGAAGGTCGCTTCAAAGTCATCTCGAAACAGCCTTATTTATACACCTCTATCTGAACTCCCTCAGTAACAGACGGTGTGAGAGACAAATTCATCAGCTGAGAGACCATCTATTCAAGATGGAGAAATATGGAAATAAACTGAACACCACTATAAACAAGATCCTTCAGGCTCATCGAAACAAACCTCCATCTGGGAAAACCTAAATAATCAGTAATTACCATAATTATTAAAAACAACCAAACTCCTCTGCACTCGCCCATTACTCTTAGTGAAAGAGCTGACAGAGTGGCTGCAGGCCCTCCAATCAGGAATAGGGTGTGGGCCTGACGGCTTCCACATCGAGATGCTAAAATACAGCAGCAAAAAGCTGCAGGAATCGCTAACCATAGTCTTTGTTCGAAATATAGACTTTTTTAAATTGAGCCACGAATATGAGAATTACCTTTCCTTACTTAGTGCTACCGAGCGCATTAAACTATGCCAATTTCGATGTGGTAATCACCGATTACCAGTTACAGAAAGAAGGTTCCAACAAGATGACAGTGAAAGTGGTCACCGCACGAAATGTGGCTAAGGGGACTTGAGATGAGTCTCACTACGTCATGACCTGTTGTGCCTTCTTGTCACTGAGGGCTTCATATATAAAAACGTATTATTACATCAGACCTAGTGCTTTGAAATTCCAGCACTTGTTCAATGATTCGAAGGGTAAACAATTGTAAAATTTAGCTAAATTTGTTGCCATAATAATGTCTAGTTTCTGATAAACAGATATGTATTTACATGTAATCTACATAGAAATAGAAAGAACTCAGGCTGGCCTGGGATGTCAGTCAGTGTGGTTTCTGTTATTATAGGACTGTAAATGCTACCTAGTGTTGGAGTAGGCTAGTTGTCATTAGTTTGCAGACCTTGTCAATGAGTAAGACTGTTAAATGAATAGTAACATAGAAGCATTGCTCCATTTGGAATGAATTTATACTCTGTCCGGCTGTTTTGACATTAGGCCCATATGTACATGCATTATGCATTTCCCAGTGTCAATGTAGTACCTCAAATGGTGTTGGTGAAATGTGTGTGCAAGCTGCCCTGTTTGCCTTTTTATATTTTTTATTCTGTCAATGTATTTCTCACATTCCCCGGAAGGGGTCTCTGTCTTTTTAGAGAAATAAACTAAACTAAACTAAACTAAACTAAGCCGCTAAAACTGTTCAATCTTATTCTGAGTGTGGGCTACTCTCCTGAAATCTGGAGTCAGGGGCTAATCACCCCTATCTTTAAGAGTGGAGACCTATTCTCTCCCAACAATTTTAGAGGCATTAGTGTGAACAGTAATCTGGGGAAGGGTTTTTGTAACATTTTAAATAAACGAATTTTGAGCTTCCTTCATGAACAAATTGCCTCGAGCAAGAGTCAAATGGACTTTTTACCAAAACATTGCACTTCAAGCCACATTTACACCCTACGCACCCTAATCAATGATTACCCTCTTTTAAAATTTACATTAATGAATTGGCCACAATATTAGAAAAATCTTCAGCCCCTGGTCTCATGATAAGGAGATGAAATTCCTGCTCTGAGCAGATGACCGGGCTCTGCTGTCGCCGACTGAACAAGAGACCAGGCAGTAAATGCTAAAAGACCAGAATTATGATTTTTCAAAAAAAAAAACCCAGATCTCAGGACAGTAAAGTTTCATTTAGGATCAAACACGATAGACCGCAGCAGAAATGATACTTATATAGGCCTCACAATCAGTTCATCATTTATCTTGGCTGTGAAGGAACTGAAAGAGAAAGGCAGAGGGGCTTTCTATGTCATTAAAAGGGGAATGTATTCTGACATCCCAATTTCAATTTGGTTAAAGATCTTTAAATCATTAATACGACCCATTGCATTATATTGTTGTGATTCTGCCTTGTTGTCATGTTTATGTTCATGTTCATATTCATGATTTTGTCTTTTATTTATTCTTTTTGGTTATTGTAATACTCAGATTTTTGGTTCATCCCATTTCTCAGTTCCATTGCACTTGTCTCCCCTCTCTTGTGATCTAGTTGGTTCAGTCCATCTTCCCTGTCTGCGTGCTCACTGACGTCAGGTGATTTAAATGAATTCCGGTGTTTAAAATATTCCTTCGATTCTCGTTTACTTCCTTCGCCTTTCTGTTCTGATTACTAACAAGACTAACGTTTGTATTTTGTATCATAGTCTACTAACACAACTAATCCATGTGTATAGATTACTAACTTACTGACGAGCACTCAAGATAAATCTGTAAAGTTGCACCGCTGCTAATTATTACTAATTCCCTCTCAGAAATCGCCCTGTTCTAGTCTCTGCCTCTTTCTCAGCTGTACCTGTCTCCCCCTGCTTTTCAGCGAGATCTCTCCCACCTACTTAATTACTTTCCTGCGCTCGTCATCTGTGCATGTAGAACTCCTGGACCGGAGCTGTTTAAATGTCATAGGCTTTCTATGCGATTCCCGTCCGTGTCTTGGCTTTCGCCAATTTTCGTGGTTAGGGTTTCCCTCATGTGATTCTCCCGTTGTAATTAGCCTGATCCAGTTCACCTGTTTTCTGTATAGCATGTGACTTCCCTCTCGTCTATTTAAGCAGTCTTTTCACAGCCAGCGCCATGTCAGAACATTGATCTATATTTCATTGTGCAGAGCGCCTTGTATGCCATTGAGAATTGTTTTTCTTCAACTGGTTTGTCTGACTTTAATTCTTGCCATTGCCCTTTTTGTATTGTTTTTGTCTTCCTGGATTTCAACCCATTTTTGTATGACCACAATTTCTGTGTTTGGATGCCCTGTGTATGACCCTTGGCTTTGCTCATCGACTACGACTTTTTGCCTATCGTTTATGTACGTCTGCCCATCTGTCTTACTGGTTCTGACCCCTGCCTGTGTAGTCGACACTGTTTTTGGATTTCGTATTGTGGCTTAGCAATTCCTGTGTATTTTGGCTTTGACTCGGACCCCATTAAAGGCATTAATTTTTTGGATTTCCTTCTCTCGCGTGTAGTTCCTGAACGCACCGTCACATACATGGCAGTGAAGTCTGGGGTCCGCTTTCTAATCAGGATTTTTCAAAATGGGAAAAACGCCCAACCGAATCCCTGTATGCAGAATTGTGTACAACGATATTACACGTACAAAGGAAAACACCCAATAATGCATGCAGGGCTGAATAAGGCCAGTATCCTCTCATAACTGCCAAAAAGAGCAACACAATATTGGCAACATCCAAACCACAGAGACCCCGACTTACATCAATACAGAGCCCTGCAGATCCAAGAGTAGAGCGATAAAAACATAATCCCCTCACTCAGCTGATCATGAGTTTTGTTACAATAACACCTCACCAGCTCAGAATCTAAACAAAACTACACATCTAATTAGTGTCCACCAAATTTCACCCAACTGAAACAAAATTATGTATCTTATCAGGAATGACAAATAAAATCACAAAGTAAAATGAAAAGTAATCTGGCCCTGAATAGGCAGTCCAGAGCAGCACACTACCTCACCACAGTTTGGAATAAAAAGTTGAGGAGCACCTTGACTGGCCTCCGATGCAGACATCTTATGCGGTTCGCTTCCCTCGCACACCAACATCTGCGCACTCGAGCTGGGTTTCATTTCTGTGATGTAATGGCATTGTGCGAAATAAGCAAATCATTCTGCTTGTTAAATGATAGTCCTTTTGACTCCTTAAAAATACTAATAAACAAAAATGGCAGGTAGAGAAACTGATAAAAACTCATTGGTAATAACATTCGTTTTGTTTCTAAAATAAGAATCGGATCGAAGACAGAGAAAATACATCTAGATGGAAAAAGCCGACTCGATGTTCCTGCAAATAAAAGTCCTGTTCTTTCAGTAAATACTGCTGTATATTCCTCAAGTGAACTGTTTGCATGTTGTACAGGATGCTATCGTTAATCAGAAACCTTTTCAAGAATAAAAAGTCGACTGGATGAGACCATATAGAGAACAAGCTGACCGCGAGACCCACGGTCTCCCATCGCTAAAATAAATATGTACCCTGTGACCTTAAAGGAGGTCAATTCTGTTCAACGTGAGAGTGGATATTTTGTAAAAGATGGCAAGAAAGTGGATCTATAAAATGTGACCATCAGGTTTAAGAGAATGCCGCAAAACACCACGGGGAATAATTTTGAGCTGGTAAATCAAGTTTGAAACAAGATGTGTTTGTGATACCCTGATGCCCCGGATATAAATATAGTTTGGATTTATAATATGGAAAAGGACCAGATGGAATCACTGGGACTTGCAAAGGGTAAAATAAATGAATAAAATTTGCAAAACTTTTCCAAGAAACTATTGTGAAATCAAAATGAGGCCATGGTGAAGGTGACAAGGTGAAATATTATGACCTCATCCGAAAAGTCTCGTGTCAAGGGATACACGTCAAGTATCGAAGGTCTATCATTACCTTCGCCAGCGACTTCGCTGACGAAGGTAATGTTTTGATCCCCGTGTATTTATTTGTTTGTGTGTCTGTCTGTCTGTCTGTGTGTATGTATGTGTATCGAATAACTCAAAAAGTACCAAACGGAATTTCATAAAATTTGGTGGGTTGATTTGGCATGACCTGAGGATCAATCGATTAGATTTTGGGGGTGATCGGGTCAAAGGTCAAGGTCAAGGCCACGAAAAGGTCAAAACCGACTTTCGGCCATATCTCGGTCAATTTTTATCCGATCGGCATGAAACCAACGCCAGTGGCGAGGGATTCAGTGGCGTCGGCGAAGGTATGCGCTCTACCGAGTGCCTGTTCTAGTTGACCAATGATAAGTTATGGCCAAGGTTAACGTTTTCGGAAACTATGTCCTACACCGAGGTCAAGGTCAAAAATGATGACCTCATCCAAAAGGTCTTGTGACGAGGGATACACATGTCAAGTATCAAAGGCTTATCTCTGACCAAGGTTATTATAGTTCTGAAATTTTCATTAGTTTTTATTTTTATTTAGTTTTTTAGTTTGCTTTTTTATTTCAGTTTAGTTTTAGTTAGCTGAATAAGTGATTCGTCAGTTATAGTTTAGTTTTTATTTTGAGGAATTGACTAGTTTTAGTTTTGCTTTTATTTAGTTTTAGTCTTAGTATTAGTTTCTCAGGTGTTAGGAGGAAGGCCTTAATTTGTAGAAGCTGACAAGGATAAAAGAATCGATGACACCTAATAAGTTTTTACCAAGTCCTCTATTAGTCCTGTATTCTTAAACCATCATCTTTTTTTAACACGTGACACGGATGATACTTATATAACTGAAAAAAAAATCCAATCCATCTCACCCCATACAGTCATCATGCTCAGTTATTTCGCAGGTGGTAAGATGCTATGCTGCCCCCCCCCCGGAAGCAACCGGTTAACTCTGACTGAACAGGACAGTAATCAAGGAAGAAAACGAAACGATCAACTAAAACAAAGCTCATTTTATCTGCAATACAGTTTAGTTTTAGCTAGTTTTGTATTGTTCATTGTAGTTATATCCCCGAACGCCGAATGGCGTTCCGAGGATATTATGTTTTTGGTCCGACCGCCGCCGCCCCACTACGTGTTAACGCGATAACTTCAGTAATATTTAAATTGGAAATTTCAAGTATTGCATATAGGTAAGTATCAAAAAGAGGAAGAACTGATTCGATTTTAAACAATTTACGATTTCTAGATTGGCCACCAGGGGCCAAAAACTGATTTTCTTGTTAACACGATAACTTCAGTAATATTTCAATTAGAAATTCCAAGTTTTGCATATAAGTAAGTATCATAAAGAGGAAGAACTGATTCGATTTTGGACAATTTACAATTTCTAGATTGGCCACCAGGGGCCAAAAACTGAAAAAAATCACTGTTTTTATCGTATCTCTGGAAATATTTGTCCGATTGACCTCATATCAAGTGCAAATGAAAGGTAATGACCTGAGGATGTGTCCCACGATGACATTTTACCGGTTTGGTTCAAAATTTTGACACAAGATGGAGTTTTATCACATAAAATTCACCATTTTTGCCAAATCTTTGGAACTATTTGTCCAATTGACATGAAACTATGTGCAACTGCAAGGTCATGACCTCACAACATGACACAAGATGACATCATACCTGTATGGTTCAATATTTTGCCACCAGGTGGCGCTTTGTGATGGAAAATGACCATTTTGGCCATATCTTCAGAACCATCTGTCAGACTGACCTGAAATTAAGTTCAAATGAAAGTCTATTCAAGGTCTATTCAAGTATTGGGGAATTGGAGGATTGGGGGCGTTCGGGGATATACCCCCAGCCGTCGCCTCCAACGGCATAAGCCTAGTTTTTATTTAGTTTTAGTTGTTTTTTTAATTAACATTGACATTTTTGACATTGTGACAGGTCACAAGGTCAAAAATGATGACCTCACCTGAAAGGTCACGAGACAAGGGATACACATGTCAAGTATCAAAGGCCTATCTCTGACCAATCAAAAGTTACGGTCAAGGTTAAAGTTTTTTTGCTGCTGCAGACAAGCAAACAGACAGACTACCGGACAGGTGCCAAACAATATGCCCCTGAATCTTTGACACAGGACACAGATTGTGCCAACAATGTGAAAATGATGAAATAACAATATTGACAGAATGTGCTAAATTTGACCTGATTCGTAAAGAATTCTACCCCAAAACCAACCTGTTGCCGCTAACACACACACACACACACACAGCAGCAGGAACACAAACAAGCACACACCCAGCAATAAAATAAGTTATTTTCCCTGCTCACTGTAAGGAAAAATTGTACAGTCAGACTCGGTATTGAGTTCCAACAGAGAAGCAAGTCTGCAAAGGCGGAGTCATTGAAAGCTTTGAATGAGTCGGCTGGGTTCTTGAAGTATGATTACAGCAACTGTGCTGGGCTGACATGGCCTGTGATGAGGGGGCCCCATGAGGTGGTGGGGCCCCATGTGATCTCTTCATGGGGCCCAAAATCCCAAGTAGCGTCCTTGGTTACCCAACATGCAACTCGACATCCCCAAACGTTCTCGCCCATTCAGCAGCAGTATGCGTACTGAGGCGATTCACACAACCAGAATATAGATGACGGCTGACTCTTATGAAACCCAGCGCAGGAGAGGACATCGAACACAATGTGACATGGTCGTCAAAATGAAACGGCGGATTCCACACCCAGAGGATCAAAGCACTGGGCTGTCCGCGCATTCATGCCCGTTCCCAACCCAGCACCGCCAGGAAATTCCAGCGCCTAATGCGATTCCTGCCCCAAACACTGTTCTTCCTGCTGACTGACTCTCGAGTGCTCCCACAATACGGCCTCATCTCCATCAGTGCTCCATCTTCTTTTCAATGCCATTTCTTTTCACTTCATAATCCGCAGCCTCCATTCCCACTTTTATGATTTTATTAGTATCATGATTCTTTTTTAGCAGGACTGCAACAGGGGGACCATCCCATCAAACCTGCGTGTCCGTGACTTACCTGATTGCCTGAGTGATGTACTAAGCTCACTGCTAACACTTGATGGGAATTACCATTCAGGTGCAAAAGTACATTAGCATCATGATTCCAATAATATTAACAGGCCAGTCGTTTACAAGGTTTAGACCTAGTCTTGCTGATTTTATTCCTTGTTGTTTTATTTCCATGGAATTGATCGTGCTTTTATGGTGGCATTTTATTTTTTCAGAGCACAAGCAGCAGTTACTGAAGGAGCGCTACTTAAACACAGGTACTGCTGTCGTCACTGCTGAGCCAGAACAGCGGCGAGCCTGACTCAACCGAACAGCCTCCTCAGAGCATCAACCTTGTGTACTTTAAAGACCTTACCAGCACCATTTCTAAGACTATAATGTGCAAACATAGCATGACGTTCAGGAAATGATAGCACTGTCACATGAATAGCTCGCCCTGGACACAGACAGGGTCAATTTACCAGTACAAGAACTCCGTTTTTGTAATTTGGTTTTTCTGGGCTGGGGTTGATTTTTTAACGCAGATAAACCATTGGTTCATGAAGCTGAGAACTCACACCATCAGTGACATCTGTTTCAGGAAATTGGGCTGAGGGGTTAAGATTTTGTAAGAGAAATTGCCACAGCACCCCCTTCCCAAACTGTAAGAAAACAGTAAAGGTGTCACTCCTCCAAAAAAGAAATGATGATGGGTGGAGCTAATTTTGAGGAGAGAAAAAAAATGACACCAGCCAGCAGAGATCATCATGAGGGATGTAGAGAGGAAGTGAGTTTTGAATGGCGAGCAAAACTGGGGAGACAATGAATTACAGATACACAGTACTGTCCTCAAATCACACAGGGAGGGAGGGAGAGAGAAAGGAAGAGAGAGAGAGAGAGGGAGGGAGGGAGAGAGGGAGGGAGAGAGGGAAGGAGAGAGAAAGGAAGGGATAGAGAGAGAGAGGGAGGGAGAGGGAGAGAGGGAGAGAGAAGGAGGGAGAGAGAGAGAGAGAGAGAGAGAGAGGGAGCAAGAGAGAGAGAGAGAGGGAGGGTTGTTCACGCTGGGACAGTGGATGGCTGTTCTCAGTTCCTCCACTGAACGTGTCACCGTGAGACACTTTGTCCAGTTTAATACTGCTCTGCACTCACTGCACTGGAGAAAAGGTTCAGATATCATTTCAAAGTGAATTAATTTCCCAGAGTATCACCTGAACCTACATAAATTTCAATCCTGCTCATGTGTAATAAACATAAACCAATGCAAACAGGATAAATAGCTACAGTGATACGGCTGATTCAATGCTGTAAAAGTCATGTCCAGTATTGTAAAGGAGGTTAATGACTGAGGTGATGTGGTCACACGAGCCCATCACCTGCCCTGTACCAGGAAAACACCAGATTCGATGCACCCAACTCCCCCTCATGAGTTCACCAACACGTTTAAAAATCTATGAAGACAGCCACACAAACACACCCAAACATTCCCCACGAGCAACGACAGACACACAGACATGCTGTGCACAACTGTCATTTCCAGTTTTGCGAGTCTCCTGGATGCAAGCAGCTCTGGATTTTAGCATCTGCCAAATTCCAGTTAAACAACACTGAAAATGCAGTGACTGTATGGTGCAGTATAAGGCAATGAAAATAGTATACAATCCAATTAGGGTAATGAACTACATGCAATGCAATGAACTGTAATGCAAGAAACATTTAATATAGATTAACGCATTGGAATGTAGTTTAATACATTCTAAAGTTAATGCAATGTAATGCAATTTAATGGAACACAAAGCCACGCTTTGTGTTTCATGTTGGTGTTCAATGCAATGCAGATGCAATGAATCTTCACCCAATAAAGATGCAATTTTATGTTATCAATGGCAGTTTAGATGTGCCATCATGTAATGCCATTCACTGTAATGCTATGGGAAATAATGCGATTTAGTTACATGTGTTGTGACACAGAATCAATATAATGAAACGATAATGTAATACAGTGTATCATAAACAGCAGTGTAATGTAATGCAATTTATTTTCATGTATTTTAACAGAATAAATAAATTTCAATGATGATGCAGTGTAATGTAATAGCAATGTTATGTAATTCAAATTAAGTTTGATGTATTTTAGCAGCGAACGATGTAATGTAATGATAATGCAGTAACAATGTAATGCAATTTAGTTCCACGCATTTTAACAGAATCAATGTAAGGTGATAATACAATGTAATGCAATTTAGTTTTATTTACTTTAACACAGAATCAATGTAATGTAATGTCATGATGATGTGATATAATGTTATGTCACGAGAGTATGTCATGTCGATAAGCTGAATCTGACTGATCAGAATTAAAACCCTACCTGAGAGGGGAGGCTGTTTGCTCTGAGCTTGTTGCTCCGCGGGGCCCCAAGGAGCCCGTTAGCATTAGCCATGGTTACAGCCGAGACAGGGCAGCAGGTGTGCGCTCGCTCATGAGAACGCAGTACAGACTCAACCGCGAGCAGGCCCCCTTTTTACACACCCACACACCGCTCCGCCATCTGACCAATCACAGCCAGGGACTGACTTGACTCTCAGGATAAAAAGAGAACTGTGTACAGCCTGTGCGCGTGTATGTGTGTGTGTGTGTGTTTGTGAGTCTGCATTTACGCACGTTTGTGTTTATGTGAGTGTGGTTATGGGTGTGTATGTGTGTGTGAGCTTGGGTGTCTGCAGCAGGGGCAGGTGATTAATTGGCAGATTCAGTGATACACACACACACACACACACCAGCAGAAGCTGTCTTCACACAGGTCACCAGCGCCAGCAGGAGTTTCTCTTCATAAGAATTGCTAACCTGCAGAGTGTTGTGTTTCTATCAGACTCTGAGGGGACAAATCTTCCGCAGGGAGTAATCAGGCTTAACGATCTCTGTTGGGGCACTGTACTACATTACCCACAACTCCAGTTAGCAAGTCCAATTACCACAGCCACGGAGTGGAAGGTAGTGACAGTTTTGCCAGTTCACAGCATATGGGGGAGTAGAGCAACAGTTGGAGCAGTCACACAAAAATTTAAGTTGTTTAATTACAAAAACAGTCACGCAGCGACTCTCTCTCAAAACATCCGGAATACCGAGCAACATTCCTGCCAGTACCAGAATTCTGGAACTACACTACCCATAATTCCACACGGATTAATGGCAGAAGCTGATCAGCCCCTCCAGCCTCTGGGTAGTCACTTCCCCATGTGATGTCACAAAGGAACAGACTTTGAAATGGCATGTAAAGAGGGCATAAGAAGTTGCTACATTTCACACACATTCGACACACCTCAGCATCGCAGTAAAAATAAAGGGCTAAATACGTGGTGCATGAATTCGCAAGTGTCATTCATTTTTACTGAAAGGAGAGGGACAAGCGAATTTCTGCCAGGTCCTCTTCGGCGAAGCGGCGACATTCGTTCTCATGAAAACAGCCACATTGCTGCACGACTCGTGCACATGTGGGTAAGTGGTGAATTTCACTAGAGCAGAGGTCAGCTCAACAGTCAGCTGCGATGCTGCCACAGGACATACGATATGAAAGAAAGCTTCATACACGAGAGGCAAAAGGATTTGAATATATTGGCTACTCGTCCCAGTGCCGTGTATTTGGCCCTTAATCTCACTTCATACGTACACAAACAAGCAATCTTATCTTGCTTCGATAGCAACTAATATAGAGTGATTCCAACGGAATAAATTGCAAGCTGCAAAAGTAACGGTAATTAAAATTGTCCAGTTTTATAAGAGTGCCAATTAATGAGGTATTGCAGGTTGCTAAACTTGCCACATAAATGTGAGAGACACCTTGCACAACTTAAACGTTCCCAGACATGTTTCATCTGAGCCAAAATGGTGCCTGCAAAGTCAGCAGGAGGTCACTTGATTGGTTCAGGCTCAACTTTTTATGACATCATAGTCCAGGGCTCGGAATCCCAGAGTTACCCATGAAATGTTCACGCTAAGGTGTTAGCTTAGCACTTTAGTCCTGTGCCAGGTATACAGCCTTGTGCCACACGCTTTTAGCGAAAACTGTACTTCCATAAATAACACGTGCACAGGCCGACATCGACCTTGCTCTTGGTTTCACCAAACAGTAGTTTTTCGATTCCCCATTTACTACCTGCTGAAGCAATACTCATCTGAGCCAAAACAATGACACCTAATATGGCTCTGACCAGGCCTGACATGGTCCCCTTTCATCTGAGTTTTATCATTAAAAATGTTCAGCGCCGCTTCCTAAAACGACACTCCGCCAAACAGAAGTAAAACCTCGGCCCTTCTCCTGATCTGACTGCTCTCCACACAAGAGAACCGTTATGGAGAGCAGCATGCAAACTCATGCGAGGCATTGCTGGTGCTTCAAAAGTTCTTGGGCAAAAAAAATCATAAGTTCTTGAGCTATGTGCTTTGTGCAACACTGCAACACACACACAGCTCAGCGCATAGAGAGCCAGTAGCACCAGGCAGCCTGCATTGTAAGGCCAGGGTGCGAACTCATACGCAAACAGCATAAGTATATTCATACAAACTGCAACGATCTCAATGTAAATATACGGTATTAACATATAAACTCTCAGTGTAAATATGTGAACAGCAGTTACAGAGGTAGGTTATATCTGACAGAAAGAACAAGTCAGACTGAATCCTGCCTTGCGGCCAAATAAAGCCTGCCTCACTACTTCCGCAGTCATTTCATTGACCACTTTTGCAGCAGAATCACAGAAAAAGTACTGCTGCGGTACAGTAATCTACTGTAATAAAGCCACATCCATCTAGGTGTACCCACTAGCATCCAATCTATAACACCAAGATGGACGGACAGAGAGAATGTCAAAATTTCATGCGGTGTTATGTTGATTGCAATGTCACATCAATTGTTACTAATACATGTCACAATTACATTTAATATGGACCGCCCAGATGGCCTGTTCAGACCGAAATGTCCAAAAGTGAATTTCGGTAAAATATAGATTAAAAAATGACAAAGTAAATAGTCTCTGTTGAAAAAGACAAGGGAAAGAGCAAAACACATTAAGAGAAGGAAAATTAACTCATAAAAAACAGCCAAACATACAGATCTGTGTACAAACAGACATTTATACACTACATCTGAACAATACTGTCTAGGAGCCACAACATCTTTATTTATAGGGACAGAGAAGAAGGGGAGTTTGCACCACCATGGAACCTCAAAAAAACCATCTTATCGAATTTCTCACAGGATTTACGCCTTTGAAATAGAATATGATCAAGCAGCCAAAAGGAGAGTCTTTTATTGTTATAACCTGGAGTAGAAGTTGATTTCCATGCTTTTAAAATTACTTAAATGATGGAAAGAGGCTTTACAACCATCACACCAAACATCATGGGTTTCAACAGCAATGTCTGAGGACATCAAGTTTTCAAATTATTATTTTTTTCCAAATTACAGTAGAGGTCCAGTTTGTGCTCCTAATCAGACAATACTGCATGTCTGAATCACTGATTAATATTCAACCAGTTGCTTTTCAACCAAGATCCATTACAGACATTTCCACAGTTTATCAGGGGTTGTATCCAGCTATATAGTTATCCCAGCCCCCACAAAACAGACAGTGACACACACAGCCAGCTGACAGGAACAGCCTAAACTGCGTGAGACAACGTCAGCACCATGTTTGGTGCGACTCCGCGGACCACCATTCAAACCACTTCCTCTGTTGAAGGCCTTTATCGGTCACCTGCCGCTCATGTAAAGAGGACCGGAATCTGTGATTGTGGCATGGTACCTTCGGGTCCCTGCACTCACCGCCGACAGCTGCAGAGGATGTGAGGTCACTCTGATGGCTCACCGATGCAGAAGAGGCAGTCAGTGGGAAGATCCCACAATCACAAATCCATGGGGATGATGCACAACAAGCAAGAACTCCCAGAGTCTTAAAATGTTCTGTTACTATAACCATATGACCATTTTTCAAACATTAAATCAACCCCAGCATAAAAAAGATTTAAAAAAAGACAAATAGAATGTAGATTACACTATCAGTTGCCAGACCATGAAAACGGAAATATAAACCAGCAGTGAAGGCAATGGTACTCTGCTGACATGACAAGAAACGTGTATTAAATCCCAACGAGCCGGAAGAAACAACAACAAATTATGCAACGCCTTCGCTGCAACGTCACACAGGAGCATCTGCGACTTGAAGCATGTGCAACTCGCCAAACCGACCAGATCGGGTGCGTCCGATAACCTGAAGACATACTATTCTTTCACCAACACTTTCCCCAACCTCATACTTCCATTCAGAAACACAGAAGAGAGGAGGAAATAAGAATGTGTACATTTTGAGTGCCGGAACAGACCCAGCATCAAGACCGCGCAGCGCCTCACTTAAGGTCAATGAGGACTCGAGCGTGAATCATGACTTCTGCAAGCGCCTGCCCAAACCTCACAGCACACCTCAAGCGTGTGCATATAAAACTTTTATACAAATGATTACATACGGACAAACGTCAACTGAAAACGCTTAGATTACAGCAACAGCATATCCATCCTATCGATCAGAATTGAATTAACGAATGATTCAAATCAGTCTGTCTGCCAAACTTCATGGGAAGTAAAAAAGTGCACGAGTGAATGGGAGCGTAATAACTTCGGGGGTTTTCTTTTGATACGTAAAAAAAAAACAATAATTATAATCACAAAAATTGGCACTGAACTTTGATTTTATTCAAGCGCATAAAACGCTTTTGAGCCCAGAATGAAAAAGGTATGATTCGAATGTAAGAAGAAGAAAAAAAACTAAAAAATCATGCAGACACAGGCTATCATGAATATTACGTAGGCTATTTCAAGAAAGCTTTATGATCTAAAAGCCCTCAGAATAGATAATACAAGAGAAGAAATAGATTCCCCATCCACACCCACTAAGTCCTTCCGCACACGGATTTCCACTCGACGAGGTGGAGTCCCAAACAAACCTTAATCCGCAGGCAATCTGGCCGTTTTCCAAAAGCCAAGGAACACTCACCGAAAGCCTCTTACATGTGGAATAAGTCAACAATATCACAGTTTCTGTAAAATTAATCTAATAAGAGTTGGACTATCAAGAATGTTCGCTTGGTACCGGCGGCCAGGTAGAGGCTTGAAGCCAACCTTTTGGGAGTGGTTGTGGTTTCGTTTCACGTTAACCCTTTAATTCCCACCTTCACGCGAGCCGGATTCCATGACATTGCTGAGAACGCTTATCAACTTGTGCGTAGTAACTGCCTTATCCGCACTTATAACAACATTTATGGCAGTTTGAACCAGTATTCGCTATTGCTCTGAATTGGCTCAAAACTTGACAACGGATAATTTCAGCCTTAGCAACAGGCCTATGGTCCGTATTTATGCAAATATGACAAGAAAACGAGTGGTTTTGCCCGCTGAACGAATTCACTAAAGATAAAAATCTCTGCGGTAAGTATACGATAAATAATGAACAGCGACAGAAGTGCGCGCGCGCGCGCACACAGTTGTGTAACAGGCAGGGACCATTTCCCTGAGGGGCGGTTTCGGAAGATATAATAGGAAGTAGCTGCTCCTTTGATTTGTAAACAGTGCCAGAGATGGGCTGGTGCCGCGCAAGGTTACGCAGACGGACTCGAGAGAAGCAACAGGTCCCCCGTCTAGTCCCGTCTAAACGGGCTACAGTATACCACGCGCATGAGGAGCGAAAAGCAAACGGCAAAGAGAGTGGCGGCCGCTGCAAAGAAAACAGGGGATGGGGAAGTTGCGGGAAATATCCCCTGAAACAGATGGTATTTCGCCTGTTTTCAATCATTGTTCGTGATTCTCACTTTCAAATAGATAGATACTTTATTTAAGCATCGTGGGGTAATTTGTCCTCTGCATTTGACCAATCCTATAGTTAGGAGCAGTGGGCAGCCACACAGCAGCGCCCGGGGACCAACTGCAGTTCTAAAGCCAGAGCCTTGGTCAGGGGTACCGGTAGGAGTGTTCCTGTATTTCATATTTTTGTTGATGGGAGAAACCGGAGTACCTGGAGGAAACCCACACAAATACGGGGAGAACATGCACACTCCACACAGAAAGATCTCAGGCTGGATTCAAACCCGTGACCTTCTTGCTGCAGGCGGCTGTGCTAACCAATATGATTAATCCATCAGCAGTTAAACTCACGGCCTCCTTATAATGACATTTTGAGGCGAGTAAATAATAAATTTGATGAAAATGCTTCATTCACTTAATAAGCAACCCTTCAAGAAAAAAAGTAACTCTGGATTTTCTGTGTTAACTTTAGTCACATCCTGCAAAACAGGGCATCAGGGTTCATTATTGTTTAAATGAAGATAGAGCATGAAATGACAGATTTTGCATTCAAATGACAAGTTTTATCTCTCGCCTTAACAAAGAGAATTGGAGACACCCGAAAGAAGTTAATAAAAATATCTAATCTAGGAAAATGATAAAAACCGATCAAGACTAATTATCTGTTTAAAGGCACATTTTACGACCTCCCTGGTTTCTGTCCATCAGACACCACAAAGGTCAGTCAACAGGGAACTAGAAACAAATGTACAATGGAGATGCGGTTTTTAATCTTTGCCTGAAGAAATGCAGCAAACGCGACTGTAAAGGCTAAATAAATCTGAGCACTAGTACCACAAGGGAAAAAAGTACAAATAAATTATTACACCCCTATTTTGGGGAGTTTTTTTTAATTCAGTTGAAAAGCAATTTGTAATTTTTTTAAAAGGTCAGCAGCATGAATGAATCTCAGCAACTGCACCAGAGGCCACAGAGCAGACTGATTCTCATCAGCCGTCCTCAGCTCATGCAGGGGGAGGAAACGCCCGCAAGCGCGATGAGAACATCCATACGCCACACAGGGGGGACCCAACCGAACCTCTGACCCATGGCCTCTTCCCTCTGAAACAGCGGCGTTTGTATTGCTTGACTCGGGGCACCGAGCACACGGGGTTTAAGAGATGAGCAAGAATAACAAGAGGCCCATGGGCCTTAAAGGTCACCTGAGTTGCATAGAAACTGATGTTACTGATGTCAATGAACCAAATATACCCAAAAGTATCATTTTCCTTTATAAACGATAGTAAATTTCACCCCCTCCCCAGGGGCAAACATGCTGCTCGAGGGTCATGAAGTGAACCATTTTGATAAAGTTGTACAAGTGCTTTGTTCAGGTGCTTTGAGTTTTTAGCTTTGAGTGTCTGTTTAGGAAATGGTATAAACTGCAGCCGACTGACAGTTATTGGGGTTTATCGTCCACCATCAGCTCAATCCGACGCAGTCGATAATTTAGCGAACTTGCTGTCTGCGCATGAAAACTCTGAAATCATTTTACTCGGTGATTTGAATATCGACTGGCTCTTGGATGCTTCAAATAGCTTTAAAGATGTGTGCATTAATTTGAATATGTCTCAGCTGATGTCGCGTCCTAAACGGCCTGACCCTAAGCATCCTAATAGAGCTACTCCCTTAGATTTTATTTTAACCAACAGGCCTCATAATTTTAAAGCTAATGGCATTTTAGTGATCACGGTCCTGTAGCTTGTAAATAATAGTGACCCAAAATCAGAATCCAGCATCATAGTCAAAAGAAATTTTAAGCACTTCACGGAACAAGCCTTTTCGCATGACTTGTATCTGAGTGACATACATTACTCTGCTGTTACTCCTGACCCTCATTTAGCGTGAAGCGATTTTATCACATCTTTTAACACAGTAGTGGATAAGCGTGCGCCCTTTCAGAAGTTGACAGTTTAGAATAGGGTGAATCCCCGGTTTTCCCTTAATATCTCTGAGCTGTTAAAAGCTCGGGATTTCGCATGTAAAAAAGCGTGTTTCAGGGTAGCGTTCTGACTGACAATATTTTTCGTTACCTTCGCAATAGAACTCTTACAGCAATTCGGAAAGCCAAGTCATCATATTATCTCTCTAAGTCATCTGACTCCGGCAGCAATCCTGTGAAATTTTGGTGAACTTTTAAGTCATTGTCTCAGCCCCCCTCCTCAGCTTTACTGAGTTGGATAAGTAAGGATTCTGTCATTATTTCAGATAAAGGGGAACTTTGTGATATTTTCAATGAGCATTTTGTTAATGCAGGCAACCTCTTTGAAAATTTTGGTTTTTTGCCGGCTGTTCCTAGTTGTGTTAGCAGGCCTTTTGTACCTGCACCTAATAACTCCTGTTGTTTTTCCTAGCGTCCCTTTTCTGAGGAGGAAGTGCTTGAAGCACTTTTTAGCATTGACCCTGAGCAATCCACTGGGGTGGATAAATTGGACCCAAGCCTTTTATTGCTGGCTTCACCTTTGATTGTTATTATCCTGATTCACATTTTTAACCTAACCCTGTTGACTGGTTCGATTCCTGTCTTGTGGAAAACGGCTTTTGTTCTTTCCTTACATAAAAGTGGTTCTTCAGATGTTCTGAATCACTATCAAGCAATTTCAAAACTGCTGTGCTTTGCTAAAGTTTTGGAGAGACTTGTCAATAATCAAGTTAGAGCATATCTATAAGACCATGCTATCTTGAATGTGTTTCAGTCAGGCTTCAGACCAGGTCAGAGCACTGTGTCAGCTGAAGCCAGGGTATTAAATGATATTGTTACTGCCCTGAACAAGAGGCAGGACTGTGCTGCGCTTTTTAATCGACCTATCAAAGGCATTTGACACAGTTGACCATTTTATACTCATAGAGCGGCTAAGTGCCATTGGGTTTGATATTAAATCTCTGAATTGGTTTAAAGATTATCTAACTGGTAGGTGTCAAGTTATTGTGGCTGATGGCTATCAATCAAACTTTATCTTAGCAAGGGGGTTCCACAGGGTTCAATTTCGGGGCCCTTGCTCTTTCCACTTTTTATTAATGATTTTGGTGCTTATTTTGTCATCAGTACAATCCACCTGTATGCAGATGATACAGTCATCTACTCAGCTGCCCCTTCTGCTGAATTGGCTCTTCAAAATTTTCAGTCCGACTTACAAATCTTCCAGAAGGCTCTTTAGGACCTTAAACTAATTTTAAACTCTGAAAAAACTAAATTCATGCTATTCTCTCAGAAACCTGCTGCTAGGTTCTACAATGGTGGTACCAAGACAGTAAATGGATTTCAAATTGAAAGATTTGCAGCCAATTACTTTTGTTGGGATGTTGATATTAATCGATTCAATGATAAGCAGACTTTTGGAGCTGTAGTTTATACCTTAATACCTTATACCAAGGTATAGTTTATACCTTGGCATTTGGGTGGATGACAATCTTAATTTAAGGAAGCAGACTGATGAGCTGGTCAAGAATTTGAAGCCAAAATTGGCTATGCAGTACAGGAATAAAGCCTGCTTTCCAAGGAGCTGCAGAAGACAGATTGTTCAGGCAACTACTCTCTCTAGAGTAGATTATGGAGATGTAGTATATATGCACTCTGCTCCCTCCTTGCTGAAGTCACCTGACGCAGTGTGCCACACTGCATTAAGGTTCATAACTGGATACGGCTTCCGAACGCATCACTGTCGTGTTTATTTTAAGGTCGGTTGGGCTTCGCTGGCAATGAGAAGGGAGCAGCATTGTTGCCTTTTCATATACAAGACATTGTTAGGTAAACTGCCGGGATATTTGAACAGTTTGCTTAACTTGAGAAGGGGAGAATATAGTCTGCGCACTCTTGACTTTTAGGTTTTAGATGTCATACGTACTGAACTGGGTAAAACTGCTTTTATGTATTATGCTCCACAGTTTTTAAAGATGGAAAGTCTTATTTCAATTGATTGTTTTAAATGTCTTTTATTGGCTGCCACGAAGCCGGAATGCTCATTTGCAATGTAGTCATTGTTTTTATTTATTGTTCTTGGTTGTTTGCTATTGTTCGCAACTGGGCTCTGTTGCAATAGAGAGCTTTCTCTCAATCGGACTCCCAGTATAAATAAATAAATAAATAAATAAAGCGCCTGAAGACCCATCCATCTATAAAGAGTATTGTTTTCCAGCATATCTGGGTCTGAAGAAGATTTGTAAAATTTCAGCCAATTTGACCACTTTCAGCTCCGCCCCTCAAAGCCCCTGGGGGTGGGCACCAGATAATTCACAATTTTGGTGCAGATTTGACCAAGGACATTACATTTAACTGCCAGGCGCCTTCACACGAACTTGCAATAAGAGCGTAAAAAAAAGGACACTGCCACACAACCGACTGAACAAGGAACAATTCTACTGAGCATCAATTAGCTCAGTCATGACAAGGAAGGGCGTGTGGGTTTTTTATATTCCTGGAAGCTCTTCAAAGTAACACATTAGCGGTATCACAGGAACATCAGAAAATGTTCCACTGCATCTCAAGCGAAAACACAGCACAGGATGACCCACTCTTGGCGTCATAGACGGGAAGAGTCGCATTTAGCACTGCTTTTCTGATTCCCCCAAAATAACACGGGCGGTCTTAATTTATCCTGCACAGCGAGCGAGGACTGCTATAAGTGCGCACCACAAATGAAGCTTCATTTGACTGCTTGAGACTGAGGGCAAACTGTCTTGGAGGAAACAAGCTGACGCTGAGCGTGGAGAGAACCCCACAGTCCTCAACTGATTATTAGTAAATAGCAGTATACACCTATGGCAAGGCACCGGTCACTGTGCCAAAGTCAAAGGTCAAATCCACTAATGACCCTTACGCTGCACACCTAACCCTCACAGAGAACCTGCAAACCTAATTTAAAGCTCCTGCGGCCAACACTTTCGTAGATATGACCCGGACAAATTATGAAGCTGCCACCCGCCCAGATGCCACAGGATATACAGTATCTCACAAAAGTGAGTACACCCCTCACATTTCAAGAAGTAATTGATTATATCTTTTCAAGCGACGATGTTACAGAAATGACACTTGAATATATTCTGGAATACTCATTGTACAATATGTGTAGGAGTGCAAATAACTGAACAAACAGTCATTATTTCCTTAATGGGTGGCAGCAAATGTGAGTACACACCCCTATTGGTAATGGTCAACCAAGCAATGAAACATGTCTTATTCATCATGTTCATGCATCTGTCTGTTCGACAGGGCCATGTGAGGTTGTGTAATTTGTTGAATGTTTAAATTGTGGTGCTTTGGGTGCAATGCTCTCATTCTGGTCAATGGATAGTCAACATGGCACCTCATGGGAAAGAACTCCTCAAGGATCTGAAAAAGAGAATTGTTGCTCTCTACAAAGATGGTCTCAGCTACAAGAAGATCTGTGAACCATGAAACTGAGCTACAGCACAGTGGCCAAGGTTATTCAGCGGTTGTCCAAGACGGGTTCCGCTCGGAACAGGCCTCGTCAGGGTCGGCCGAAGAGGTTGAGTCCTCGTGTTCTGCGTCAGGTGCACAAGTTGGCTTCAGAGAACAGATACAGGAGTGCTGGCAGCATTGCTAACGAGGTCGCAGCAGTGGAAGAACAGCTTGTCAGTGCTCAGTCCATATGCTGTACTCTGCATCAAGTCGGTCTGCATGGCCGTCGGCCAAGACGGAAGCCTCTTCTGAAGCTAGCCCACAAGAAATCCTGAAAACAGTTTCCTGAAGACAACTAGTCCAAGAACATGAACCACTGGAACCATGTTCTGTGGTCTGATGAGACCAGGATAAACTTGTTCGGCTCAGATTGTATCCAGCATGTGGGGCCCTGGTGAGGGGTACCAAGACAAGTGTGTACTGCCTACACTCAAACATGGTGACGGCATCATGGTCTGGAGCTGCATGAGTGCTTCTGGCCCTGGGGAGCTGCGCTTCATTAATAGAATAATGGATTCCAACACGTACTGTGACATTCTGAAGCAGAGCATGATGCCCTCCCTTTGGGAACTGGGCTGCACAGCAGTTTTTCAACATGATTATGACTCAAAAAACGCCTCCAAGATGACAACTGCCTTCCTGAAGAAGCTGAAGGTGAGGGTGAAGGCATGGCCAAGTGTGTCTCCAGACCTGATCCCATTGAGCACCTGTGGGGCATCCTCAGGAGGAGGAGCAGCGGATGTCCAACATCCACCAGCTCCGTGATGTTGTCATGGAGGAGTGGAGGATCCCAGCAACAACCTGTGCAGCTCTGGTGAATTCCATGCCTCGGTGAATCAAGGCAGTGCTGGACAACAACGGCGGTCACACTAAATATGGACACTATGGACACAATTCGGCATGTTGACAGTGAGGTGTACTCACGTTTGCCACCTATTTTGGAAATAGTGACTGTTAGTTCAGTTATTTGGAAAGTGCAGTAAATCTACACAGCTACACATATTGTACAATGACTACTCTAGAATATATTCAGGTTTCATTTCTGTCACATTGTCCCCTAATAAGGTATAATAAATTAATTGTCGAAGTACGAGGGGTGTACTCACTTTTGTGAGATACTGTAACAACACCCCATCAGCCAATAAGGACTGTGGGGTAATAAAATATGAAAAGTGCCTTAAGCTGAACCCAGTAACCACATAAAAACCACATAAAAACCACATAAAAAAGACCCAGGCCAACAATACATAATCAATTTGAGCAAAATATATTTAGCTTATGAATGGATCCCAAACTAGACATTTTCTTACTCGCAGGGTACTCATGTACAGAATATGTACATCAGAAACAGTGAATATGGTCCTCCACCATTTAACTCAGAGAGTTCAGAATATATGAGCGGCCCAATCAGAAACGACCAGCCAGGAAGCAGGAAGCTTTACCTCAGGGTGCCTCTGAGGCCTATAACTGACACCACAATTAGTCTCATGCATTTAAGTCAGACTGCTCCCCGGAAGAAGTTGACCTCACTACAGTGGCCACCAGGGTAAATCAGCTCTTCAGTCAGTGAATACCAACATTCAAAACTGCAGTGCATTTCTCGAATTGGAGATGTTTAGGGCCGTTGCAGCCTTATTTACCCTGGTTGGCCACCGTAGAGAAGTCAACTTCATCCATGAAAATAACCAGGGCTCCAAGCTAAGTGGCTACATTGGACGTTTAGGCTAAAAACACGGTGAAAAGACATCTCTTCGAGTCACATTTCAATGTTGTCCATAGGACACTTGTATTACACTGCACAAGCAGTATGGAGGCATTTTGTGTTTTTTAAATGTTGTTTTTTATGCTTGAAAGAGTGGTTAGCAATGACTTCAGTTCATTTGGATTTGTCTTCAATGCTGTTTGTCTTTGTAACTCCAAAAGTGTTTTGAGGATGAAAATAATTCATGGACCCTTCGCTTAGCCTTGAGGTGAGTACATGATGAGTGAATTCTCATTTTTGTGTGAATTATCCCTTTAAGGGCCCATTGTAGAAAATTACTGTTGCATCAAGTTGAAATCCTAGTAGTGGTAGAATTTTCAGTAATAAAGGTTCGAACAAATATAATCCAATCTATTCTGCAGTGAATCATTGATCAAGAATATTGAACCAAACTTCATTGAAAAAAAGCCATGTTACTTTTGAGTAACATGGATAACGCTTGAAAAATCCAGTCTGCCATCATAACCATTGGGCTCATTCTGGGTTTTCTCAAGTAAACTTTATGATGGTGATTATGGTCAGGCTGCCACAATGTAGAAGTTTTGAAGTTCCGTCCATTGAATAGCAATCTCATTCAAATGAGCCAATATTTTACAAATGCTAAAAAGGTCTCACTTTCAATATCTGACAAGTTGTCTATGTTCTACTGCGAATAATCATTGCATTCTGTTTTTATTCATGTTTTACACAACGTCCCAACTTCAGTGGAATTGGGGTTTGTATTAAATGACCGTGTGAACAGCAGCTGCTCACATGATGAGGTTAATAAGCGACTGCTGGGGCAGGCACCATATTCCTCAAACCAATAATGCCCAAAATTCTTTTCAAAGTAAAAGTTACATTTTATTATTTAATACAATGACCTTGTAACGCTTAAATTCTGGTGAAAAAGAAATATTTTGCCATGGAGTCCTCCAACTATTTATGTACCATTAGAAATGTACACAGATTGTTAAAAGCATAAAACAATCATCATTCTGAGATGAAAATGAGATAATGCTATGATCTCCACTTTCTGTCCCCTGTGTTGTCTAACAATATGTCAGAGTAAAAGGCACATTCACATTCTAGAGCATCGCACAGTGCTACTAAATGGCGGCCCCCACCACGGCTTTAAAGGGAGACTACTCTCATGAGCACTTCTCCTGAATGCGAGTTACTCATCTTGATTAACCAACAGCAGCTCAGTCACAGTAACACCTTCACTATGGTTACAGAAGTTAAAATGTTCCGTGTCCCAAAAATGGGACTGTGGTCATTCATGGGTTAACTGTGAGAGGTACAAGGCTGGAAATGTATCAGAGGCACACCTGAAAAATGTCACGAACCTCAAATTCTCTGAATTGCGGTCAGGAAGGCATCTACACACATCTACACACTCCTATTCATTTGAGTGCCAATTATCTGCATTTCTGCTTAAATTAGGTCCAACGAGCAGCACTTTGGTACGTAAACCTTCAAAGTAAAATGGCAGCATTGAAGAGTACAAAGGGGCCAAATCGTTAGTGGCCAAATTGCTGGTTCATTGGTCACAAAGATGGCGAAATTGTTTAAGGAAGCAAGAGGGACAACGAAAAAAAAAAAATGAAAACAAATGGCAAAAATCGAAAAACACAGACAGCAAAAATGAACAGAAAGTTAAAGTCAGACCTCTCCGGTTGAGAGGGGGTATAAACTACAGCTCCAAAATTCAGCATATCATTGAATCGATTAATATCAACATCAATCCCAACAAAAGTAATTAGCTGCAACCTACAGACAAAAGTAAGAATTTCTTGGTGTAGTTGGTAAAAAAAAAAAGTATTTCTCTATCACATTCTTTTTTTCCAATTTCAGAAATATTCTCAAACTTCAAACACTAATCACCACTTCCAATGTCAGTTTCCATGAAGACAGCCTAATCTTGCTTTGTGTGAGCGATTAACATACTGCCTTCACCGTGGTACTTTCACAATGACTAAGATTGACAAACTTAACAGGCCCCATGTGTTACTGGGAGAAATAGTTTGGAAGACACGTGGTCACGAACATGTGACAGCCTGCATACGGAAGGTGTG
Organism: Gymnothorax reevesii; assembly: GCA_029721435.1. Taxonomy (NCBI): domain Eukaryota; kingdom Metazoa; phylum Chordata; class Actinopteri; order Anguilliformes; family Muraenidae; genus Gymnothorax; species Gymnothorax reevesii. Next base: position 54,313,064 of record CM056584.1, on the reverse strand, counting down.
TAGTAATCGAAGCGCAAGGCGGTTTAACCTCTGATTTCGACGCTGTAATCTAAAGTCTGTGTCATTCGCTTCTCGCCATTATCAATCAAACCGAATGCCGTTTTGGCGGCCCAGTGCGTTGAGAGTCAGGGAAATGCAATGACTTTCAAATCAAATGAGCCAATATGTAATTTACAATAGAGCATTGATGGCATTTCAAATGTTGAAACTGAGACGTTTTACATTTTTATCCACAAAATAAGCTCATTTCAAATTTTCTGGCTGCCACAGTTCCCAAAAAAGTTGGGACACAGGCAAAAAAGGGCTGAAAAAGTAATCAATATATAAGAGACTCAGCTGAAAGAATATTCAGCCAGTAATTAAGTTAACTGGCATCAGGTGTGTAACATGACTGGCTATAAAAGGGATGTCTTAGAGAAGCTGAGTCTCTCAGAAGTAAAGATGGCCAGAGGCTCTCCAACCTGTGAAGGTTTGCGAAAAAAAATTGTAGAATAGTTTAAAAACAATGTTCCTCAACGTCAAATTGCAAAGGCTTTGAAGGTCTCATCATCGACAGTGCATAACATCATCAAAAGATTCCAGCAAAAATCTCTGTGCGTACGGGACAAGGCCGAAGACCTTTACTGGATGCCCGTGATCTTCGGGCCCTCAGACGCCACTGCATCACTCACCAGCATGATTCTGTCATTCACATTACTAAATAATCCCAGGAATACTTCAAAAAACCACTGTCTGTAAACACAATCTGCTGTGCCATCCACAGATGCCACCTAAAACTCTATCATGCAAAAAGGAAGCCATTGTTGAGCATGATCCAGAAGCGCCGCAGAGTTCTGCGGGCCAAGGCTCATTTAAAATGGACTGTAGCAAAATGGCAAAGTGTCCTGTGGTCAGACGACTCCAAATTTGACATTCTTGTTGGAAATTATGGGCGTCATGTCCTATAGGCTAAAGATGAGAAAGACCACCCCTCCTGTTATCAGCGTTCAGTTCAAAAGCCAACATCTCTGATGGTATGGGGATGCATTTGAGCATAGAGGTGTGGGACACTTGCATGCTTTAAAAAGCACCATGAATGCTGAAAGGTATATAAAGGTTTTAGAGCAACATATGCTCCCCTCCAGACAGCATCTATTCCAGGGAAGGCCTTGTGTATTTCAGCAGGACAATGCAAAACCACATACTGCAGCTATTACAACAGCATGGCTTCGTAGTGGAAGAGTCCGTGTGCTGAACTGGCCTGCCTGCAGTCCTGATCTTTCACCGATTGAGAACATTTGGCGCATAATTAAATGAAAAGCCTGTAAAAGGAGACCCAAACCTCTCCAGCAGCTGGAAGCCCGCATTATACAAGATTGGGTTCAAATTCCAATAGCTAAACTGTAGAAACTTGTCTCCTCAATGCCCAGACCCTTCCACTCTGTGTTAAAAAGAAGAGGGGATGCTACGCCATGCAGGCCCCTGACCTAACTTTTTTGAGACCTGTAGCAGCCATCAAATTTGAAACGAGCTCATTTTGTGGAAAAATTGTAAAATTTCTCAGTTTCAACATTTGCTATTTTATCTTTGTTCTATTGTCAGTAAAATACTGGCTGGTGTGATTTGAAAGTCATTGCGTTTTGATTTTATTCACAATTTTCACTTTGTCCCAACTATTTTGGAATTGGGGTTGTAGTTCAATGTTGGCGATACCAAAGTCCTCATCGCACACACATAAATCTCGCTTTCCCATGCAGCACGACGATTTAGGCACAAGCATCTAACCTAAATACTTTGACTGCCACACCTTCAAAACTTACCCGTAAGCAACCAAGCACTCGGTCTGTGTGTCCATCCAAATGTTAACAATCATAAACGCACCTGAGTCGCTTTCAGATCTCACACAGATGAATACCAGTTAACGTGTCCGTTAGCTTTACTTCCAGATGCTTCGCCCCTGCAAAACTTCAAACACATTCTGGCGAAGGACAACAATTTAGACTGATCTCGGCCTTTAGAAGCTTCCCCTGGAAAACCTGCCCCTTAAATGCTATAATTGAGCATTTCCTTCCTTTTTGCCAAAGCCAAAACATCTCCCGATCTGTAGGCCCGATAAGAACCTCACAGAACCTTCAGGAAAAGATGAAACAAATAAGTGTCAACCTTTGCATAATCTAAATTGTTATTTAAAACTTAATGCCCGAAGTCATCCTGAATGCAAACAGGCCAAGATGAGGGAGGGTGATCACTGACTTCACCTGACCAGGCGCGTTTCCCAAAAGCGTCAGTTATCAACTTGCATGGTTTGTCCATTCGCAGTCAATGGTACCAACTATGCAAGTTAGCACCTGTCATTTCAGGAAACGCAGCCCAGGTTGTGACCACAGTCCAGAGGTGTTGCCAGGAGATATTTCCATCTGTATGTACCCGCCGGTAATATTTTCCAGCAAACGCCATACCAAAATGATCATGAAAAAAATTGTGACCTCCAAAACTGTCAAGGAAGCATTTTCACCGCTAAAAGAAATAAAAACTTTTCTATATGGCGACCAAACTTGTGTCTTATACGTAAATACTCAGCCCACAACCCATGACAAGGCCCAGTAAAACCACGGGCGTTTTTCTGACGGCCTGCACCAAATGCCTCATTTGTTCACCACTAGGTGGCAGTACGCACAAAAATCTCTCCTGTTGAGACTTGACCTCATCGCCACAGGAAGCAGCATTGGTTTCATTCAGACCCATTGCACTGGTTTGTTTCACTGAAGCTGCTGGAGAACTCACAAGCTAAGCAACATCAACAACTGCCAAAATGTTAAATGATGTTCCCCTCAGCATGATAAAAAAGCTTGAAATGTCATTAGTTTCATCCAGACACCAGTTTCACAGAGCAGGATTGTATAGTTAGCTGGATGACTGTATTGTGTAAAACTTGGAACACATTGAACTGTACAGGAAAAAACACTCGCAAAAAATTATGCTTCAAAATTTTACCCAGGTCATTTGTCCAGCCAATGCAAAAATCTTGGTTTGTGATACAGGCCCCAGATCTGTAGCGTTCACCATTTCCTGCTTCGGGTTGCCCGAAGGCCAGCGCTTCCCCGATGATGTCATTTTTCCGACACAGCTGACTCCTTATCTGTGCCCTCCTATCACAGGAAATGGACACATTTTGCCGCTCCCTGGATGTACACATTCAGTTTCTCAATAATTACATCACTATACATACAAAATGAAAATCTAATGCTTTCTGAGACTCCATTTATACTTGAGAACATAAAAGCTCTCCAGAGTTCCTGTTTGCCGCAGTGGTAAATCCACCCTTTTTTTCCATTTGCTGATGAATGCATTCTTCCTCAGTTTGAGCACCAGCTTCTCATAGCTAAAGAACTTGCCGTACACGAGCAAACACTGAGTCAGAGATAGCCACAGAAGAGGAAATTTGTCTCAGGAAAGCAACTCGGTGCACGATGAAGGCAGAGGAATTTTCTGTTAGATACGGAGGGTGTGCTGACAACTTCAACATTAAGTAAAAAAATTTAACTGGAATTTCAATAACAGGATTATATAGTACAGTAAAGATTAGGGTTTATAATTCAGGTGTTTACCTCTTATGTTTACCTCTTAGTCTAATTATGTTCTTCATGATAATGCTGTTGTTCCAAACACACCCGAGACATGAAGATGTACTGCAGGACCCAAATCACAGTCCTCAAGGGCCAGGGACTGCAGATTTTCCACACACCCGTTAACTGGGAGTCGGTGTCATAACAGTTTAGCCAATCAGCGGAAATCATTTTTCACTTAATTGCCAAAAAGGAGAGAAACCAGGTTAAATTTGAATTGGAGGGCCAAAGTTTGGCAGCCCTGACGTACTGCATCCGATTCATTCGTATGAGAAGCGTAAGACACGCGAAAGCAAACAGCTCCTCCTTGTGGTCACTTTATGATGCTTAGGTCCTAGTATGTTTTGCCAAAAATGGCCAGAAATAATATTTGATTAATGTTTGCATTTCATCAAGATTACTCATTGTTTCATCATCCAATTATCTCCACTAATCAACAATACATTTAAAACCATTAAAGTTCTGTAAAAAAAAAAACACATTTGCAGTGTGTTAGAATGGTTCACCATTGCTGGAGCATGACGCCGAAAAGCAAAAAATCTGAGAAAGTCTGAATATTTTCATGAAGATATTGCAGTAAATGTACGTTTTTGTACACACACGTGAACAGCAATAAGGCACTGTAGTGTGTTGATATACACAATAGTCATTATCAGCTAAAATATCCATCCATCCATCAATCCATCCATTCTCTACACCGCTTCTTCCTGTCTAAGGTCACAGGGGAGCTGGAGTCTATCCCAGCTGACTATAGGCGGAAGGCAGGGACCCACCCTGGACAGCTAACCAATCCATCGCAGGGCGCACACACCATTCACTTTCATACCTTTGGGCAGTTTAGTGTCTCCATTAACCTGACATGCATGTCTTTGGACTGTGGGAAACCCACGCGAACACGGGGAGAACATGCAAACTCCTCACAGAAAGGCCCCATGCTGGATTTGAACCTACCAGCTATAATAGTCACAGCCATTTACAGAGGGACTGTTGTGTCCCGGAGCACTGTGTCAGAGACTTTTGCATGGGACTGCCGTGTATGAGACTGTTATGTAGAGACTTTTATGGAGGAACTGGTGGGACTGTTATGTACCAAACTGACGCATAAGGGACTGCTGTAAAGTGGACTGGGGTGTAGAGACTTGTGAATGGGACAGTTGTGTTTGGGACGACTGTATATGAGACTGTTGAGTAGGGACTGTTGTGTATAGGACTGGTGTGACTGTTACGTGTTGAACAAAACACAGCAGTGTAAGACACTGATGCATATTGGACTGCATGTCAGGACTGTTGTGAATCGGACTATTCTGTTCGGGACAACTGTATAAGGGACTGTTGTGCAGGGACTTTTACGTACAGCACTGTATTGAATGGGGGCGTTTTGTACAGGAATATTGCAGAGGCGACCGATGTAGCCGACGGCATTACCTGAGGCGCAGGGTGCTGTGGGGGGGGTGGCACTGGAATTGGGACAGGGACCAGCCCCGGATTCAGAGGGTGAAGGGGAACCGTCTCCGTGACCGGCGAATCCTGTGGCCCCGAACCCTGGACGTCTGATATGGTCTCATAGATATTCTCAGAGTCATCCGAGTGGTCGGATTCTGGTCCCGGCGGGTCGTCGAACTCCACCGGCGGTTTGGGGTGTTCCGGCGGCCCGGGAGACTCCAGATCCTTGACAGTGGGGGTCTCCACGGGTTTGGCCAGGGTGGGCCGGATGATGGGGTCCGCCGGGCTGAAGCTCGGGACTTTGGACGCCAGCTGGGACGACTGCCCGTCGACCACTGGCAGGTGCGACATAAGATGCTCGGCGGGTGGCACTTTGGACCTCCTCTTGGCGTTTTTGCGTTCGTGGGAGCGAGGCCGGTCGGGAACCCCGCCTCGCTTCTGCACGGGGTCGGGGATGTCGAGTGGGACGCCGAAGGTGGACAGCCTGTTCTCCTTCTTCTTGTGTCGGCGAGGCGAGTGGACGCGGATCGTCACCTCTGACGACCCGTCGTCCGATTTCTTTGCCGGCCGCCGCGTCGGTTCCGAGGACGGTGACTTGGGGGGGTCGGTGGGTGGCTGCAGGAAGTCCAGCGGGGACGGGCCATCTGGGGGCAGCTGTTTGACGTACTTGGCGGGAATATAGATGGGTATCGCTTGCTCGTCCTTGCGAACGTGCCACCAGTGGTCGTTGGTTTTGGCCAGCAGGATGTAGCGCTCGTTGGGTTTGATGGAGACCACTGTGCCTTCCCTGCTGGTGTACTCGTACTCAAACTCCACCAGGACCAGTTCCTTACCGGAGACTGCCGTCATCTCGACCAGCTTCCCCACGACTGGAGGTAGGGCGCGGGGGGGAGGCCTTCCTAGTGACCGAGTGACCGGTCAAGACTTGCAGAGCGCCATCCCGGATCTGCGAGCAAAACAGAAACATGCTTTTAAAGTGCTGCCATTAATCTGTAGACCAGAGGCAGTACTGACACAACACTGCTGAAAGACCCACATCAACCTCAACCAGTGTTTTAGTCCGGCAATCAGACAGACTCCTTCATTTCCTCCCGGTACATAACATCTGTGTTTCCAATGTCACCGTTTCCTCGCCATGTTACCAATGTCTCATCCCATTGGTACATCTTAAATCAAGTCAGACTTGGTCACCCCATACGCAGTAAGAATAAAATTGGTCAAATAATATTTCAACTCCTTAAACTCAAATTTTTTTACTACAATTTTTCCTTAAGTAGGTTTAAAGATAGAAAAGGCATTTTTTTCCATATTGTAGGACAATGTCACATACAGTATATATTCTGTATCTGCTGGTGACTGTGCTTCAGTTATGCTAAATCTCATTTATACCAAGAGAAATATTCAAAACCAGGATGCCAAGTTTTTACAGACACATCATTACATCAGATATATCTAGAAAATATCTAGATCTTATACATAATTTTATACACTTTTCTCAGTAATTCCGAAGGACATATTTGGAATCATGGAAACCTTGGAATCTTGGGTTAAAAAAATAGGCCTGAAGTTCCACAGGTTTGAATACTGCAGCAGTATTTGATGGACCCATAAATGGGTACCTTAGGTGTTTTGGGGTTGCGTCCAGACAAGAGAAATAAGTCCATCCTGCGATAAAGGTTATTTTTTTGGTTTTTGCAGGGGCAACCTCTCCACGCCTTGAGCACACTTCCCTGAACTCTCCGCAAGTCTGGTGATTACGGCTCCACACCCATTATCCCGCGGTAATGTTTAACCCCAGAACACGCTAAACAGTCTCAACAACCCTTCTGAGTCGGCTAACTGCAAGAGATCCGCATTCCTCGATTGTCACAGTCGCAGCTACAGGCGGTGCACTCCTTACACTTAGCTGCAACATGGGACACATTCCAGCACTTAGAGCCACCAAACGCGGAATTTTCACCTTGAAAACTTTAAAAAACAGTCATGCTCACTTGTCGCCGAGATACACTGACAACCCATGTTGCTGTTCACTTCTGGCAAGCAACTTGCCCGTCAACCAGTATTTGTAATTCTAAAAATCTTTGAGCCTTTTCTGGGTGTGGCGCGTCGGTATTTGTGTTTTCTTTCTGAAAAGCATGCGATCAACAGAAGAAGATGTGCAAGATAGAACGTAAGCGGATGGGCTACTTCATCTAACCTAACTCCATTAAATCTACAGGCCCGTATATTGGTCTGACAAATGCAGATTCTGGGTCATTCCATGTCAAATCAGTTAGTCATAGATTGCTTCCATATTTTCTCAGTACATAAGTATGTATTAGCGATGAACAAATCCAAAACTTAAAGCAATTCTTGAGATTTCCCCACCCCTGTTCAGACACCTGCAAAATTTATATTGGTCAAAACACATCAACAATTTTTAAAGTGGTCTTTCTACTATAATAGAGGAATCAGTAAAAAAAAAAAAAAAAAAATTGAAGGAAATCCAAGGTGTGCCCCTGGAGATGCGGGGGTTTGAACAGGTGACATTTTAGCGTTTTTTTTTTCCACATTTGGCAAGGTACTGACTGCAGTTGGTGATGAATTCATGGTGAATTCAGCCTCATTTATACCCAGCAGACACAACTGAAAGGAAAAAATGCCAGAGAGCCAATGCTAGGGATTATATTGGGGGTGCTTTGGGGACCTAAACATGGAACTGCCAGAACAAAAGGCACTTTTAGTGTCCTCATAGCTCCATAACCAAGACAGATAAAGTAAACAAGATTTTCTGATTAAGCAGTATAACATTAGCTTAGTTGCAAAGTTTCAAAGCTATAGGTGTAATAATAAAAAAGTTATGCCATGTTAAACACAAGAAAAATGTCAATTGACAAAAAAACAGACAGACAGTACCCTCAGAAAATAATTCATCAAAAATTCATTTTTTGTCCGAATGAGCTATAATTTCGGATTTGTCAGCAGTGATATATATTTATACAGCAGCATACAAAATATTATTGAAATTAAGAAGGTGGTGGTGAGACCCATTTCATGATCTGACATGGAGTGACCTTTCTGTATTCAAACCTGTGGAACATCAAGCCTATTTCAGACACTTGTGAAGATCCCAAGGTCTCCAACTATCCCGAATATGTCCTGCATGTCGTGTGTCCATAACGATCTCCTCCCCCTTTCCAGCAACCTACATGTTTCTTTAAGTGATTTATTGTCCTGTCTTCTTCCCACACCCAGCTGTATTCCATCAATTGGGTTAGAATATTCCAATAATCTGCTCCAATCTGTTCTTGTTGAAGGTTTATTAGGAGCACCTTTCAAGCCTTCGTCGGTCTTCAATATTGGGCCTGCGTTCCTGCTAAACTCTTTGGTCCTGTTGTCAAGCTCCTGCCCCGGGACAGCCACTGGCCAGGCACAGACACGCCCCCTACCCTCTTCTGCTAACACCTACCAAGCTGGACTGCCCCTCTTACAGTTCTGGGCTTTGGCCACACGACTAATATTACCACATTCCTATCAATAAATACCCGTTTGGATTGTACCCTGTATCTGCATCCAGTTCCTTGGCTGGATCATAACACTGCTGAATAACAGCGAAATGAGTATAAAAATGATGTACGAGACCTAAATATGATCCATTTAATGTAATGCTGCGGCCATAAAAAGATGACATCCATTGTTTCAATATTTCTGTCAATATAAGTGTGATATAGTCTCAGTGAAGCGCTGAAACTAGCAGGTTGTGTAAGTGACATGATCTTACTTATCTTATATGAAAGACAGTTTTTGCTGACTTTCGACCCACTCAAGGAAAAACTTGGGTGAGGAGTCTAAGTTTAAGAGACTAAAGTGATGATCCTGCGATAGAAAAATGTCACATCGCATTACAACAGGGCATGATGAATAATCACACAAAAATATTTGCGAAGAAGTAAAACAAGACTGTCAGCACTGCCTTGATCCAGCCTCAGTGCCCTACTTGCGCGAGGAAGTCACACTGACAAAAGATTTAACTGGTTCATACACGGGTTTGCGCTCCCTGCGCTAAGTGACACTCTAAGCACCAATACTTAAGTCAGAGCTGCCAAAATCTCTGCGCTGGCAGCTCGATTGAAGATATACTGTATGGCTGCCAAGGTCCTTGACTACGGCACTGGCTTCAGACCTCAAATCCATCTCCAGGAACAGCTCTATAGTTGCCCACTGCTGCCATGTAAAGAACTTTGGTCAAATATTGGAAGATAGAATTATCCCACTGGATTCAATAAACTGCGTGTCACCATATCTGATGATCATCTACCCCTGTAACATCCTCAAGTAAAAAAACTGGTATTATGAATCAGACATATGAGGGAAGATTCAGATTCTATCTGCAGCGGTCATGTTATTATAGAGGAAGAATTTCCAGCACTCCATAGTTTTATTCAGAGTCGCGTGCAGAGGATGTGTCTGCCGCATGAGATCAGCACCACATGCCAAGATGGATTCCTCGAGCCCCGCGCAAGTGTTCAGCCTTATACCTCCAATTCCCCGCGGTTCTATGAATCCAAACATGCCCAAAGTCCAGCAAAGAAGAGGTCTCAAGAGGGCGTTATCCATTTCCTGTATTCAGGCCGACCTCTGGCCTAACCTACTCAATTAGCCATCAAATTTATGCCACCTGAAGTTCTTGAAACAGCTCTGGCTCACGGTTCAAATGTCTGTTTTTGTGTCCTTTGTGAAAGGCCATACTGCGATCATGTCGACAGGTGAACCACCTTCAGTGTGCATAGCCAATTAGCTTATTTAGCCTTTAGTATTTAGGGAAAGTAATACTTGCACAAACACCAAAACCTGACAAAACCGGACTTGACCACCCCTGGGGTATAACATCCACGTCTCATCATTTTGAACCTCATATGGAACTAGAGGCTCTCCAAAAGTGCAAACCCCTGCACAGGCAGCACAGTGGAAATCTAACCGACTGAACATGGCTCATGAGAAATTTCAGGTATCTGCAACACAGGATTTAGAGACAGTTGCTGTGGTTGCCACTTGATATTATTACAAAAGTAGTTGGAGAGCGGTCAAATGGTCAGGCTGCTGTGGCGGCCATATTGTTTGACTGATCGTGGTCAAAATCAACAGGATCCATCCCTGATGTAATAACAACCCACCCACAAAATTTCAGAGATTTCTGTTCATTACTTTTTCAATTATCAGACAGACAGATAAACAGACAAACCTACGCCGGCAAAAACATAACCTCCGTGGCGGATGTAATAATTCGCAGTAACAGTGCGGCCCTTACGTTAAATTAATTTTCCACTTGTGCTTTGTTCGTACACTGCAATATAAAGTAACAAACAGATATTTTTTCCTCATGACGGAGGGCAGCATTCTCATCTCGATACTCATTTACCGTGAAAGGAGTCCCTTTGTCAAATGCCAAATGTCATTTCAATCCTCCATAAACTGTGAAATTTGCCTCGGCGCATTACGGCAGTCACGACGAGCATTATGAAACAAAGTCACACCTGTTATTCAGGTATAACTGGAAATGTGATCAGGAGTACGGTGTAATTGACTTTTAAAGAATGAAACTCTCAAAAAAAAGGAAAAAATCAGAGAGAAAATGCCGTGACCCCAATCTGTCGGAACTGTCTAGAACAGCAGAGCAAAAGAAACAAAATGGAGATTCCTTCAGCCTATTGTCAGCTTCTTGTGCAGGCACCATAAGAAAACAGGAAATGGCTCACAACTGCTTTAAATATAGCAGAAGATTGCCGGTGTAACTCTGCGGAGAACAGGACGGCACTCCTGAGCCAGCACCGCAGAGTAAAGTGAGATAAGATATTTAAAAATATTGACAATAACATATAAATAGGGGTAGCCTCTGTAAGCAAGCTGCACTGGTGAATCAAGGCCCAGTGTAGCTGCAGTAAGATCAGGACAGCTGTTGGGCCCTTAAAGAAGGCCCTTAGAGCCTGTATTGCTCCAAGGGAGATGGAGGCCGGCTCATTCTCACCAACCCAAAGTCACTTTGTTTACCAGTCAGCTATATAACTGTATGTAAATCGGAGCAGTAATGTGCCTTGAGTTTTTTTCCTCTAAAGTTGGGATGCAGTATGAGCTTGTTTTCAGACAAAGTTTGGTGAGGTTAAATACTATGACCACCATTGTCAAACCTGTACATTTCAGAAAACATATTTCACTTCATTGACTGTCACCAACTTGTTACCTTCTTTGATTAAAAATTATATGTATATTTGGCAGAAAGACACAAATATAAGACGATAATACTTATTTGGATTGGCTTTTTTTGTGGGCACAGACAGCTGAATGGGGTTGCCATGTCAGGCAGGCTGTGTGAGACTGCTGGGCTCCGAGCTGTAGCCACGCGGAGCGCTAAAGGAGGCCTCGGCACATCTGGCACCCTGCTCCGACTCGCCTGACCTGTGCGAGGGCCGCTCCCTGCCCCGAAATCCCGGCTCAGCCCCGGAGGTTTTGCCGAGCGAGCGAGCGAGCGCATATTCGGCAGGGCGTGTCAGGCCATGGAGACAAAGCCGAGAAACACAGCGATGTGCACAGCAACGGTTCTCTCTTATCCTTTCTCTCCTGCGGTTTTTAACCACATAAATAATCTCTGACTTCAACCACAATCACCTCTGGAGGTGGACTGTGCACAGAAAGATGCTAGTTTGTGTTACCGCACTGATATACAGAAGGATTTGAAATGCAGTCATGAAATACCAGCAGCAGACCCCCTGCCTCCAAAAAAAGACAGGCAGATTTTAAAGGCCCTGTATATCCCCTACTACTTTACAGGTGTGTTTTTCAGATTTTTATTTGTCTTATACGAACAGTAACAGGCACATTCCCTCCGCACAGCACAGGCAAGCATGAGAACAGCATTTCTGACCGAGTGTCAATCTTTCTGGCCCCGCCTCCTGCATAAACCAGCAGAAAATGTAAGACTCAGTTTCCGCATGGACGTGCGAGACGACTTTAATCATTGATAGAAAATGTGACTCTCGCTCCAGTCCCACGCCCCGCCCCTGCACATGCTCACGCAAAACAACCGAGGTAAACAGAAACAGCGACAGAAAAAAAATCAGTAGATTAAGAAAAGCCAGGGAACCTCAGGACTTTCCCAGCTTGCATTGGGGCACATTAAGAGGAGCAGGTCCGGGGGAGTCCGCATGCGCTCCTAAGACATGCAACCCCCCCCCACTCCCCCACCACCCCCGCCCCTTCCGAGCTGAAAATGGCACGGTCCATAGAACAATTGGAGGAGGTCAGACCAATTCAGCCAGTGTTTAAATTCGGAAGCCATCCCTTCTCCTTTGAACCGAACTGTCTGAGCGGGTCTTTCACAAGGGGGGGGGGGGTCTGCTTACCGCTTAACCCTTCAAATGATGGTCAGCTCTGAACAAGCAATCCTCTCACTCCCCTCCAAAAAATGGAGAGTTTCAAAATTTAACAAGGCAGACTTCTCTCCGACAGCTGAACTACACTCATAAACCAAGATAAAGACAAAAGGTTGGAATAGTTAGTGATGCACATGACCTGTGGTCACCAGGACATGCATGTACAGACTAGAGTCACCAATCAAACCTGATAAAATAAATTAAATCTGATAAAATTTTGGCAATTTCGCCAGAAAATGACATCTTAAACAAATTTTCCTCCATAGGTGGCACGTTTACGACGCATGCCCGCGGTTTATTGACGCCGACTTCCTGGACAGCGTGCTGTGACGTGATGCCATCAGCTCCTCCCTCTGAGCTGAATGATACACATGCAATGGGCTCATCCTGCCACAGCACTTCAACGAAAAACCGCCAAATTGGTTGAAACCACGAGGAGTGACACCGCCAAGGACCTGAACTGCGTGCTTCCGTCAATGTAAGATTATGATTGGCTACAACCGTTTCCCACTTCAGCTGTATAAAGCAGATGACTGGTTTTTCGGGGAAGGGATGGGAAATGACTTTTCTCCTGAAAGTGCCTGAAGTGGTTCGTCTCTCGGCTTCATTCCGGCCCCACTAGCACAGCCCACTGTGATGTCATCATGGCTGATTTACTAAATAAACAGCAAAGGCTTAAAAAAAAAAACAAATACAACCATTTTACTTTTCTATTCAGATTTATGATGTTACTTTTAATATTAAATATTAAACATAAGCGCTTGAGAGGACAGAGACTAAAGGACAGGTAACATTCTCATCTCCGGAGAAAACATGACTCAAGCACTTAATGACACGTCTTGGCAGTGACAGAGTGGGCGATGGACTTGTTTCTCCTGCTCGGATGAAGCGTAGTAAGGTTTTGAGAGTGTTATGAGACTGAGGTTCTTGCTCTATGGTTTTTGCAGCGAAAGGTGTGCTGAGGGAGGGAGAATCCCTTGAGGGGAAGACCAACGTGAGCATGTCAGAAACTTGCTGGAATGCGCGCCGTGTGCGTGACGGGACAGAGGACTCCAGCTCCAGCCCCACCCACCCCACCCCGAAAAGGAGAGAGAGTCCCAGGAATGCTGCGTCTTCACGACACACTCACTTTGAACCTCGGCGAAGGGGGGGAGGTTTAAATCAAGATTTTTTGACACTGGGGAAAAAGGAAGGGCAAGAGAGACACAGGAGACACAAAGTCGAACAAAATGGCCGATGCACCACCTCCAGCATGCAGTGCGGAGGACAGGGTAAGCTAGACTAGGTCATGCTGAACCGGGCCGAACCAGGCCGAGCCACACAGTAATTGGTGATCAGAGGCTCAGTAATAAGAAAAGGCCGGAAGTGGTCCTGCAGAATGAGACTCACAAAAGTGACCCCACAGAGCGAGACACAGCACTCTGGAGTCTGCACAAACACACCACTCTGGATCATTACACTATATGACATCTAAAATATCCTGCATCAGTAAAGAGTAATCGTAATCATGTGACTTGTTACCCTGGTAATGTACTTTAAGAATCCCTAAATGCAATTTCTGAAACTTGTTCTTTTATGCACAATTTATAGAATTATTAAAATTTATTTAGGCATTTACCTGTATGCTGACCACTTCACTTGGGACGTCTTTGCTTCCAAATACGGCGAGTGTGCGTTCATGTGTCCATATACACTTATAAGAGTTTTTTTCATAACACATTTTACATGACCGTTCAATATCGTTTCGGAAATATCCGCTGGCAAATAGCTACTCTGACAGATTTTAAGGAATATGCCTCTCCATCCAGAAATCAAAGCACAGGAAAGAAGTTCTTATCTAGTGTTGACAAATAGGTTACATATGCAAACTCTAGCTATTAAAAAAGATTTGTTAACAGCCATCAGGGCCACTAAAGCGGTTCAGAAACCAACAAATCTTTTATGGATCAAAAATTAAACTCGTTTCTGGGGGTTGGCGACAAAGGAAAATGCAGGAAAATCAAGAGAGGTTACCTGGAGTCAAAGGACGAAACGTTCATCCTGTTTTTCTTTTCCGCGTGGCTCCTGTTTGCAAAAATTGCAAACCGCAGAAGTTTAGAAACCGGTCATTTCTCCTGCTTTAATCCCTCTGCGGCGCACTCCTTATCCAAATGAGCAGCTCGCGAAAAAACACTCGCTCCCGCGATTTCGCTTCCCTCTCCACCTGAAACTAGACGAGCAGATCTGAAAAGCCTGAAGCTGCGGCGCGCGCGCGCGTGTGTGTGTGTGTGTGTGCGGGTGTGTGCGCGCTGCGCTCAGCGTGAACACCAGTTCAAACTTGCCTGTCTTCGTTGACTCGCATTCATTTCCTGTTGTACCACGCGCACTCCGGCTTGAGTCAGGAGAAACAAATGGGCAGGAACGTGACGGCGCGTGGGGCGGGGGGGTTGGTGTTACTCATGGCCAAAATTCTCACCCTCGGTAGGCTGACCATTCCGTTTTTAAGAAGCTGCATGCGAGCATCTTATCTTACGTTTTTCGCCAGGTAACCCGTTTTATAACCCCTTCCCCGCCAGCAAGCGCTTCCATGACGTTTAATATGCCGTCGTTATCAGGTTGAAGTGCAGACACTCAACTTACTTCCAGTCCATGCTTTCCTTCATGAAAAAAATACCTATAGTTTTATGCACTCTGTAAATCCATGGTACTTTCGCCACCATCAGTATCAGGCCTACTTTAGTGATATTATACAAGTAGTAAAACTGACCATGTTGACAAGTAATACCATGGTAATGCTGACAATAGTAACACCATAGTTGTTTGAACTACAGTAATATTGTGGTACTTCTAACCATAGTTGAATGAATTATAGTAATACCATGATACTGCTGACAGTAGTAAATTGATATGGACAATAGTAATACTATGATACCGCAGATTTTAGTAATACTGTGGTTGCAGGTATACGTAAAAATTATACCAATCCTAGTTGTAATATGAAAAGGATTTGCGTAGTTGTATAGTGAGAGCTATGGTAATATAGCTACCTAAAGCTTCAGTAATGCGGCAGTTATAATGCAAAAGCAACAATGATACTGCAGCTACCTATGGCAATACTATAGCCTACTGCAGGGCTATAGCAATACTATTATTATGCTATTAATACTCTTCTAGTTACACAATGCAGACTATCGGAATACTATAGCTACACAATGATACTTTAGTAATGCTATGGTTATACTCCAAAAAGCTGAAGTCATACTAATAATGCAATGTCTAGAGTATTACTCTAGCTATACAATGTAAACTACAGTGATACTGTAGTTATACTAGGGTAATATGGTAATTCTGCAGTGGTATCATAGTTACAAAGTGACGGCTGTCATATCTCTCTGGTTATACTATGTAAACTATAGTAACACTGTAGTTATACTGTTAGTACTGTAGTAATACCACAAAATAACCATAGGATATTTTCATAAGGATTCATCCATTCTGGATTAATTATTGAGACACAGCAGCGTTTGTCCATTGTCCCCCCATTTTTAGGTACATCACAGAATAATGGACATTATAAATAATACTGAATAAATTAACAATTTATCGTATTTCGCTACATATCCTTTGCTTGCAATGACTGCAGGAAATCTTTGGCACATAAACATTAGATGCTGCTGAATATTTTCCCTGGTGATGCTCTGCCAGGCCTGTACTGCGCAAGTCTTCAGTTCCTCTTTGTTTCTGAGTGTTTTTACCTTCAGTCTCCTCTTCAGCATGTAAAATTCATCTTCAGTTGGATTCAGATTCAGTGATTCACTCTAATAACTGCACCAGGAAAAACTGCTCAATGACCCCCCCCCCAAAAAAGCGAATGGAGCACTACCATTTCTCCAACATCATTGTCTCTGACCTCTGCCACTCACACGCACAGAGACACACGCACACACACATGAACAGAAAGAAACACACAACTTTGCACAAAATGCAGGAACTCTTAGTCTAATATTGAGGCTGAAAATTAGCTTATTCTTCTCAGTTTTTGCACGTCAAGGCTTCAAGGTAAGATAATTAGAACCGTTCCAAGATTTAACAATGTGGTAACAAAATTTTACTCATCAAACATGCACCTATTTCAAAAAGGCTTTAATGAGAAGGTGAAAAACCACATCTTTACAGCCCAGAATGTGAATGAACGTCATGAGCTCCATAGGAGCAGGGCTGCAACCCGAGGATTCAGACCTCAGCATGTGACAGCACCGGGCCAAAGAGGGTTTGCCTGTGGGCTGGTTATTATTCAAACGGTGACCTTCATGTAAGTTTGCTGACAGGGTTATGTAGGTCCAGTCCTGTACGTGAGCACAGAAATCGGATTCTGTCATAACCCATGTCTGCCGTCAGTGCTTATAGAAATATCGACGATACAGAGAGTGTCGTGCATGTGTACGCAATGGAAAAATGTAATTAAATGGTGCTCCTCACAGAAACTAAGCAAAGTGTCAGGTGGTTCAGTATTTTTTTTTAATCTTCCTCATTTTTTTAATAATTAGTGCATAAAAATGCCTGTAAATTTGATCGTTTTGCCTCAAACGCTACACAAAACCGCACTGCACATCTATCTCACTTTATTCTTCCCTCTTTCTGACCCTCTGATTCTCTATCCATCTTTCGCTCATGCTCGCAACTCATTCTCTCTCCCTCTACCTCCCTCTTTTAATGTATCTCTCTCTCTCTTCAGTGGGAGGAAATGTGGCCTTTCCTTACAGCCGGCAGCTGGACTGCACTTCCTGTACTCTGATGATGTCATTTCCTATCCAGGACAGGAAGGGTCTACATCCTCACGCCGGTGCCCTACTTCCTGTGAAAGGACGGGAAGACAAAACCGCAGCCACTATTCCAGCGGATCAGCCGATGGTCAAGAAAAATATCCTCCCCTCTCGCTGACCTTTGAGCAGGAAACAAAGCTCGTGCTTAAATGTAACAGGTCCATTAACATATTTTTCCTCGCATATTTTATTCCCACCTGAAACGATGAAACGATGACCGTGGAGGACTGATACCCCTCGATAGCCGCAAATTCCTCCAGACATTTTTGCCCTGTGGGAAGATTTCTCTTCCAATAATTATGGTGCTTTAGTTCCAGTTAGGAATTTTTCTGGCCCGACTACTTTATTGTGGATTCCGGGATCATTCTGGCCCAGCTTTATTATTAGGACAGAGGTATTCTTGCCATTTAACCATGCGTTTGCAAAGACAACTGACTGCATCATGAACAGAACTGTTCACAATCTTGCCTGTGTACTTCACCAGTTACAGGTGGATTCCTACAGAGGACAGTCCCGATATCTGATCGATCAGATCATTTCTGCAAACCCCAGACTCCACTACACCCATAGACTGTATGAAAAGACAGACGAAGCAACCGTGACGTAACCCACTGGTTTCAGCATACCATTGAGGGAGCCTCGATTTTGGCAATTTGAACAGCGCCATTTTGTCATTTTTGATACCGGATGTGATTCCTATTGGACGAGAGCATGAATTGAAGACCAGGGAGGAGCGAGGGGTGGATCTACGGGTGGATCTGACAGTATCAGACGGGGACCAGAGGATAGCCACGCCCCTATAGCATATTGTGGCTTTATCCTTTATTCTAGTCTATTCGGGACCTTAATTTACAAAAATGAACATCATGATTTATCAAAGGAGACTCGAAACTTGCAATAGATACCATAAAATAATGTGGAAAATCATTATTGAAATAATAAATCAGGTGGGAAAGTAGGGTCATTTTCTCATAGACTGGCGCATTGAACTTCTTTCTGCAACCACCGGCGTCGCCATCTGCTGGCCATTAAATAGAATGCAAATTTTGGAGATTTCGGCATTGGCCTCACTTTCGGACCCGGGTGCTGCGTCCATCTTTTTAAACAGTCTATGGTCACATCCCCATACTGCCCCATGAGGTTCATGTGTGTCCTGTATCTTGCGTACGCGCAGCGTTAATAGATCCTTTCGGTTTAAGGGTGTGAAAAAGCAAGATTCGAAGAGCGCATGAGCACTGAACATGTACTGCAGAAAAAAAACTGGAGACCGTTTACAAGCCTGCAGTCAGCGAGAAGAGAGCAATCTATCAACTCAGAGTTCGAGAATTGAGAAAAATATGCAAAGATTTGGATGTACCACATTCAAAGCTCCAAAAGGGAGAATTAGTTGAAGCAATAATTGAAAAACATCTGCTTTCAAAACAAATATTCACTCACGACAGGCGTATCTCCATTTACAGTCCACTCATTCTGAAATACCATGATAACTGGGTCAATTAAAACGCCCGAAAAGTAGATTGACATGGTTTTCATTTCACTACCTGCAATAATAATTTGGTTTCTTTATGATTTCATTGACATAAGTACAAACCACAATTCCAATGAGGTTTGGATGTTGTGTAAAACGTGAATAAAAACAGAATGCAATGATGTGCAAATCTCATAAACCCATATTTTAGTCGCAATGGAACATAGACAACATATCCGATGTTGAAAGTGAGACATTTTACCATTTCTTAAAAAATGTTGGCTCATTTTGAATTTGATGGCAGTAATGCATCTCAAAAAAGTTGGGACAGGGCTGTATTTACCATTGTGTAACATCCCCTCTTCTTTTAACAGTCTGTAAACGTGAAGTGAGGAGACCAGTTGCTGCAGTTTTAGGAGAGGAATGTGGTCACACTATTGTCAGATGTAGGATTCTAGCTGCTCAACAGTTCTGGGTCTTCTTTGCCTGATTTTCGATTTTATGGTGCGCCAAATGTTTGCTATTGGTGAAAACTTTGGACTGCAGGTGGGCCATTTCAGCACCCGGACTCTTCTACTGTGAAGCCATGCTGTTGTGATGGATGCAGTATGTGATTTAGCATTGTTTTGCTGAAATATGCAAGACATTCCCCAAAAGAGACGATCTCTGGATGGGACAATATGTTGTTGAAAAACCTCTATCAACTTTTCAGCATTGATAGTGCCTTTCCAGGTCTGTAAGGGGCCCATGCTACAGGCACTTAATGCAACCCAATACCATCAGGGATTTAGGCTTTTGAACTGTGTGCTGATAACAAGCTGGATGGTCCCTCTCCTCTTTAGACCGCACGACATGGCTTTCAAAAAACATTTCAAATTTTGATTCATCTGACCACAGGACAGTTTTCCATTCTGCCTCAGTCCATTTTAAATGAACTTTGGCCCAGAGAAGATGGTGGCGTTTCTGGATCTCGTTCACATATGGCTTCTTCTTCGCATGATGCAGCTTTAACTTGCATTTGTAGATTGCACAGCGAACTGTGTTCACAGACAATGATTTTGGGAACTGTTCCTGAGCCCATGCAGTGCATTTCAGGGCAGAATCAGGCCTGTTTTTAATGCAGTGCCATCTGAGGCCCGAAGATCACAAGCATCCAATACTGAGCTTTGGCTTTGTCCCTAGTGCACAGAGATTTCTCCAGATTTTCTAAATATTTTGATGATATTTTGTACTGTAGATAGTGGGACATTCAAAGTCTTCACAATTTCACAATGAAGAACATTTTTCTGAAGTTGTCCCACAATTGTTGGACAGTTTTTCACAGATTGGTGAACGTCTGACCATCTTTACTTCTGAGAGATTGTGCCTCTCTAAAATGCTCTTTTTACGTCCAGTCATGTTACTGACCTGTTGTCAATTAACCTACTTAGTTGCTAAATGTTTCTCCAGTAGTTTCTTGTTAGTAACACTTACTTTTCCAGCCGTTTAAGAACGCATGAAAATGCACGAGAACACAAGAGAATGCATGAAAACGCAGGTTTTGTTTCATTGGCAAGCTCCAACATCAGTGTTATCGTACGCACCCAGGTGGTACCGGCGCTGCAACCAGGGTCGCACCCAAAACTGTCGCCTCATCTCATCAGCCTGCTCCTGTTCTTGCCTCCTTCGTCGTCTGCAAAGCCACAGCCAGGCTACAGAGGCCGCCAAAACCTTCCTGTTGCGGTCACACAAGTGTAATACATTGTTATAGCGCCAGGCATGAGTGCTGAGATTGAAGACATGGTGAGGAACTACACTAAGTGTGCAGAGACCCAAAACAGACTGCCAAGGCTGCCCCTCAATCCAACGGCCACTCCTGAGCTCCCCTTTGAGCAGGTCGCCTCAGATATATTCGAGTGGCACGGGAAACACTACATAGTGTTCGTGGACTACTATTCAAAGTTCATTGAAGTAGATGAGCTTAAAGACCAGCGAAGTCGCACTGTGATTGAAACACTAAAAATTCAGTTCAGCAGACACGGAATCCCCACTGTCTTACGCACTGAGAACGGCCCACAGTATGCTGCAGAAGAGTTCAGAGACTTTTGTGAAAACTATGGCATTTCCCATCGCACATCATCACCTCACACTCCTCATTCCAATGGTGAGGCAGAGCGAGCTGTACAAACAATCAAAAGACTGTGGCATAAAGCTTCGGATAAATATCTTGCACTGCTTGACTACAGAACCACCCCACTTGAGTCTGTGGGTCTCTCCCCTGCACAGCTGTTAATGGGAAGGAGACACAGAAACAAACTCCCCTCAGCTCAGCAACTGCTCGTGCCAAGAGCTTACAACCCCAGCAAAGTAAAACAGCAGCTGGACAGGTGTAAAGCTTCCCAGAAGTTCTACTATGACAACAGCAGGGCATCTAAGCATCGTATTCCACTTACACCAGGTGAAGAGGTCAGAATGCAACCATATCCTGGTAACTCAAACTGGACCCCAGCAGTTGTGGTTCAGAAACACCCCGCACCAAGGTCCTACATCGTAGAGAGTGGTGGAACTAAGTTTCGCCGCAACAGCCAGCATCTTCGCAGAAGCACATCAGTGGCAAATCAGTCCCGTCACTTTCTAAGCGGCGAGCCTTGGGCTGAGCCGTATGAGGCTGCACCTAATCAGGAGACACCTCGCCCCTCCACAGGCAATGTCATGGTCCCATTTCCAGAGATACCCGCCGATTCGGGCCAAGTGCTGCCATACTACAAGGAGTGGCAGAGTAGTGAATCCCCCTCAAAGACTGGATTTGTGACTTTCAACTCAAGGTTAAATAAGAGTATAAGAGCAAGATTTACTTGCTAGATCCTGATTTGTACATAAGATGGGTTTTCTAATTCCCTTTTGTGTGTGTTCGTTTTCATAGATAAAATGTTTAGTTTGTAAAGACTTTGTAGTTTATAGTAAGCACTGAAACTAAAGAAAGTTGATATAAATTGAAAAGTTTTATATGTTCATATTGGTTGCATTTGCAGATAGTTCTATATGTTCATATTGGTTGCATTTGTAGAATCTCTAGTTCAAGAAAGGGAGATGTAATATATTGTTATAGCGCGCGACAATTACATTATGTAGCGCGGCTTGGCGCTGTGTCCCTCCTCAGCTACAGAACCTGTCAGTTGTTGCTATGGTGACGCGGAGTCGAAAACCAGAATAAAGTTACATAGTAACAAGTCAACACTGTCTCATTCCAGCGCTACCATACTTTACAATAAGTGCCTTTTCCAACGGGCGTCTTCCGAGGATGACATTTTCCAGGAACATGTCAAAAGAACAAGAGAGAATAGCAAGCACAAGTGATTGAGTATAGCGGGAAGAAGGCGGCAGAAACGCTACTTACCGAAAGTCGTCAAAACGCACGAAAACGCAGGGCCTGCGTTTTGACAACGCTGGACGTGCGTTCACACGGCGTCAACTATGCGCTAAATTGTGCGCTTGACGGCGTTTTCAAAACGCGCTAGTTGACGCCGTACTCGGCGCTCGTGTGAGACCGGCTTTAGAAACTCCGTGACTGGAGCCGTATGTTTGTTTATAGGAATGTCTCGTGTTCCCTGTCCACGTTTTGGCTTTGGCCAATTCCATGAGATTAGGTTCTCCCTCATGTGCCGTCCCCTTGTAATCAGCCTAACTTCCTGCACCTGTGATTCTCCCCATGTGATCTTCCCAGAAGTGTCTTCTCACAGCCATTCTCTGTCAGATCGTTTCCCGTGTTTACCTGTGCTGCTTTTCTCTCGCCTTGCTAATCATTGAGTTTCTGATTCTGACTGGATTGCCCGACTTCTGATTTTTGGTTTGCCCTTTTGGATTACTGTTGCACAGTGACGTGCCGTCGGAGGTTAGTTTGGTGAGGCAGAAACCTTCCCTTTGCCTGATTAGCAATCAGACGATTAACTAGTTCAGTAAGACTATTCGGCAAAATGACGGGCCAAATAAAGTTTCCGCGGCGTTATTATTCAGTAGGCTACATTGAACTTAAAATGCTCATGAAACTGCAGATTTGCAAGTATTTGCTTTCAGGAAGCTGGAGACGCGCCGAGAGGTGAGGCAGTGACCCAAAATTTATCGCAGGATTTTGTGAACCTGTTCCCACGTACTATTCCTGATTGACAGTGATAACAATTAAGACCAAGCCTTATGGAAGCCTGATACTGATAGAGAGAGAACTTCATTCACGTATACGCTGCAATATGGGACTGCAAGGATGGAAATGTGAATAATCAATTAGGAAAAAGTCTCAGCTCTCGGTAATTCTGTATATCATTTAAACATTCTGTTAATCGGATTACGAAAGAAGACTGAAAATAAACGCCCGCTTTTTGTTTGGGTGTAACTGCGCGTATTTAAAGGAGAATACATCATAGGCTATTGATTAAGCATTGAACTCTGCATAAGTCGAACTGCGTTAATATTTTTTGATGACATTGCTTCGGCTTCCTGGAAGCAAGTACGCGCAAATCTGTTGAGAATTTCAGGTTCGATGTACTGAGTAATAGTGCCGCGGAAACTTAAACTGGCCCGTCATTCTGCCGAATTGTCTTACTAAACTAGTTAATCGTCTGATTGCTAATCAAGCAAAGGGGAGATTTGTGCCTCACCAAACCAACCTCCACCGCACGTCACTGCTGTTGCATCTGTGTATTTTGAGCCGTTTTCTGCCCGACCTCGATTTTGTGGATTGCTGCCCTGATTACGATTCGGACTGCCCTTTGGCTTATGAGTTTGCTTCTCCCACAAACCCTCGCCTGTGTACCGAATCTGTTTCTGCTGACGATTATTGTGATTGGCGCCCTGGTTACGAACTCTGCTCTGTCCCATTGGAATTTGAGTTTTGGATTGCAGACTCTGTACTGTTTCTATCTTCTCTGCGGGGTTACCCCCCTTACTCAATAAAGCTCCTCTTTTTTTGCAATCCCGTGTCCTCGTATTTGGTTCCAGATCGCTACCTCACAAATCAGATGCGGGGATACATTGCCAAAAGTATTGAGAACAAATCTAAGGAGGTGATGCTTCTTTTGTAAAACACATTCGTCAGACCACATCTGGAGTATTTTGTACAGTTCTGTGGACCATACTTTAAGAAAGATATAGAGGCTGTAAAGAAAGTTCAGAGAGGAGGCACAAAGCTAATTCCAGGTATAAAAGATGAAAGCTATGAGAAGAGGCTGAAGATCCTTAATCTCTTTAGTCTTAGTCTCATTTTTCTAAGGGGTGATTTGATTGAGGTCTTTAAATATGTTAAAGGGATTAACAAAGTAAATTATGCAGGATTCCTTCGACCAAGTGTTGAGTCGGACTCGGGGTCACAAATGGAAGTTGACCAAAGGTAAATGAAGTACTTCTTCACCCAAGAGTAATTGAAGCACCTATTACTAAAACCTCATAAGTTACACTTGACTTGACTCGTGGGGTTTTCAGTGCTTCAATTTCAATGTGGAATAGCTTGCCTGACCATATTGAGGCAGAGACCTTGGGGGTTTTCAAGAGCAGGCTTGACTTAAAGCTAGATGCCACTGAGTATCTGAAGGGATATATTCATAATAGTATAAAGAAACTGGCGAGTGTAGTTGGGCTGAACGGCCTGTTCTCGTCATTCATGCTATGTTATGTTATTTAATGTTGCAAATGCATATGCTGCACCTGACCTAGCAACCCAGTGTGTCATCAGTGACATGGCATCCGCCGTTATATGCAACTACCATGAATAGCAGCACTGGAAATTAAACTCTAAATTTTCTTGACTGGATGTGCGCTTGATGTGTTTACATACCTGAATGTTCCTCTGGGTACCCAAACATATTGGTGGAGGTTGAATACAGAATTCTTAATCTCGCTATCCGCACACAAAATGTAGGCTGAACAACCTAGAATGTTCCTGAACAAAAATTCTTCCTGTTTATACTCTGAATCCACTCTGTAAACTGCCTTTTAGTATGGGGAAAGCAAAAGAATTTATAATTCCCCCCTTTTTCAATGCAATTTCAGGGTTGCCCCTGGGTTCTGAAAAATATTCTTCAGTTTCTCCCTCGAGAAATAAATTTTAAAAAATGTCCTATCTCCCTCAAGAAATAAATTTTACTGCATTGCATTATACTTCTGCTTGTTTATATAATTTTGCGTCCATTCAAGTCCAGCCTCTAATAATGGGGACCCTGTGGACCATAAAAGCTAAATTAAAACCTCTTGAGCATTTAGCATGGAATTTATTCAAAAGACTGGCAATTGAAATCCCTTTAAACCCTTAATTTCTTAATTTTTTTCCTTAAAATTTTTATCAATGCAGCCATTTTTGGCATCCCAAAATTAAAAAGGGACACACCCTTTAAGGGCAATAGAGAGGCCTGACAAAAATGATAAATAGGGTTTGTGGTGAGCTCAAAATTTTGTGCTGTTGAAATCAGAATTAGCAGAATTGTCAAATGTTTATTTAAAATGTTTAACTTTAAAGATTTCCATTAACTGATTCCAAATTATACTTTATGTGAGTTCAATGTTTTATGCACAACTTATTGGAATCCTTAATGTAAATCTCAAATGTTTAGGGTTTCAAATGTTAAACATCTCAGATAATCACCAATTCTGATGCCAGCAACAAACAAGTCTCAGTACTGTCTCCCTCATTCACTTCTCTCTATGGAGTGATTTCTGGTTGCTGTACTGTTCGAAACCACCATGTGATGCTAAGCTGGTAAACCCCAGCGGTGACGGGATTTACATAATTCAGTCCTAATTACAACCCCACGCCTCGCGGATAAACACGTATTGTTATTGGTCAAAAGCTTGCCGTCCATTCGGTCATAAGATGTAGTCTACTTTTACAAACACATTGCTGCCACTTGCACTGAGTTTTTGAAAATCATTGAGTGCATAGCCATTTCAGTCATAATAGAGTTAAAAAGAGTGAAAAGCCCCTCTAACATTATTAGCCTCTCGTTAAGAAAAATAATTGCTTGGAGCTCATTTAAATTCTGCGATAGTAATTCCAGTTGGAGCAAAAACCATCGCACACAGCGTTCACCCCAGGACCGAGTTTGAGAACTGTTGAGTTAAGCTTCAGCGAAATACCTTACTGGCTAACTGTCGCAGTGGCCTGAACATATTTTTTCAGTGATGAGTTCACAGACAACCAACCCAGCTGTGTAGGAACGGTTTGTTGTCAATACAAAGTTTTGATCATTATTGATGATGAATCAGATACTGTATTGTGCCTTTAAAGCTAACTTGGAAGTACCATGTTTTGCATAATGTTGGCTCAGAAATTGCCAGTCATACTGTGGTAGAATAAAGGAATAAGTCCCAAGAAGCAGTGGGTTACAGTGATTTATAACGGCGGAGGGGTGTTCTAAGGCATGACGCACAGCGGAGTGCCTTAGTGCCCCTCCGCCATAAAATCACTGTAACCCAGTGCTTCAAGGGGCTTATTGCTTTTATAAAATGGTTACCCTACATACAGCCCATTAAATAAACACACATTAAATAAAAATGGACAATGTATTGGTAATAATGCAACAATAAAATTGAGAACTTCTTCCACCAAGCAAGATGGAGTGGACAGAATGGTTGGCCAGCAACACAGACGCTAAGATTGCTCTGTCATCTAGCGCCATTATCATGTCACGTCAGGCTATTTGGGCTCGCTAATGGAGATATACTATGAAAGCAGGCTATTTTGTTTGTCTCCTTAGGTCTTCCGAAGACCCCGTTAAATAATTTTACGTTTGTTCGGTTTTCGAGTTTCCTTATTCTCAACTTACGCCCATCAGCCAAATTATTACAATCAGCAGTGAGAGTAGGGAACGATTGACTTTTGTCCTCCACACTTGCCGGTATACAGGAAAATATATTGAATTATGCATTAGTTTGCTAGCCAGCTTGTCATTTAGCTTGACCCCGTTAAATAATTTTACGTTTCTTTTGGTTTTCGAGATTCCTTGTTCTCAACTTGCGCCGATGGGCCAAATCATTACAACCAGCAGCGAGAGTTGGGAACGATTGACTTTTGTCCTCCACACTTGCCGGTGTCCAGGGAAATATGTTGAATTGTGCATTAGTTTGCTAGCCAGCTTGTCAACTGGCTAGCATTCACTACAGTGGATGTGGTTACCCTAAGTTACACATAGCCCATAAAATAAACACGCAAGAAAAAAAGTCAACAATTTATCGATAATAGGCTACTGAAATAGCGAGCTAGTTGGCAACATAGCTTGCAATGCAAAAGTGATATCGAACTCTGAAATGGAATAGCTTGCTAGGTAGATATCTAACTGGTTAGCCGGTTAAAAGGCTAAACCGCTAACACTGACATAGCGCGCTAAAAGTCTTGAAACAAACGTAACCCTAACGAGTCAGTTGAGTGCAGAAGTTCGTTGTGCGCAGGGATATTTTGTGCTGCGGCCTGCCACAGTGGGTTACAGTAATTATACACCGGCATGGAACGTGGCTCAGCCAATCACATTTAAGGATGAGAAGCACCCGTTTTATAAAACATGGCAACAAACGACATTGTACGCATCAAGCTACTCTCGAAGTCGAACACTAATCAAATGATTATATGCCTGGTAAAGATGCGCTCATATTTGCTCATAATAATCACATTTGTATATCTCGGGACTCATATAGAAATGTACACACATTGTTTTCCTAGTTCAGAGGGGATGACAGCTTCCACTGTTTTACAGGTAGATCTAAAATTCGCAAATATGCACTCCCTCACATTACTGACTGCCTGCCTGATGACATCATTCAGCATTTCGGAGACCAGTCAGCCAAGAAGACGGCTTATGGACGTATTTTCCCATAAACCCCTCTCTGAATTAATGAATTAATTTCGTCAAAAATGACGAGCGGCAGAGGGAACCCTGCGATGCGATTTGTGCATCTTCTGCCATACAGCCAGCAAAGAGCATATGCGCGACCCAGATCTCACTTAACCCTCTTAACCAGCGTAGCATATCTTCTACATGAAGTAAAACGGTTATCAGCCTGGACACCCTGCTGGTTTTATTTCTTATTGCCAAATAAACATTTGAGAATAACTTGAATGGTCCGTCACTAATTTTTCCATTCGCATTATTACCCAATGTAGCAGACTGCTACATTTTGGAAAGGTGGGCCAAAGGGTCTATTTTTCCAAATATTGGCCCATAATCAACTATATTTGTCAAGGGAAATGATTTTTACACAATTAGAAATGGATTTGGTTAATAGAGGGTTCAGCAGAATTCGTCCATTTATCAGGACAAGCACAACCGATGCTCCAAACAGACGCAAAAGAGAGGCAGCCAACATGTGCACATAAACAACAACAAACCACTTGGTTTGTTTTGTTCATGCATTCTGTATTATCTGCCGTATTATACACACCGTTTCCCTCGGTTATGTCTTCGGTTTCTATGTTCTTTGCCAGTGCACGCCCCTGTCTGCCCTAGCTACAATACTAATCCTGTAAATAACTTGCACATTTGGGTCATATTAATGCAGCACAGATCACTAACTCGACTAATTGAATCTCTCCACTTCCCACACTAACCTGTAACCTCGCCCTCTTTTCTCTCCCAGTGCTTTGCCTTTGTTTCTGCAGAGACTTTGCAACTAGGCCTATCTCTGACTAGCTGCTACCCGCTACCCGGAGTGAAATTGCCATTTTTTTTTTTGCGTGTATGACCATTTTTCAAAAATCGGGTGACGTCAAGCCCTTCCTGGTGTCCAAGTGGATATTCACACCAAATTTGGTGATAATCGGTTGAGAAATGTAGGAGAAAAACATGTACATACACACAGACAGACAGACAGACAGACAGACAGACAGACAGACATCGACCTCAAATATATTATAGATACTAATCTGTTTATCCCATCTCTCCCCACTTAGGCACTGCTTGAATTTGAGCCGTTGTTGTCTAAGGATGTCCTGCGAAACGAGCCTTGTTCATTGTTTCTCATTTTGTATTTAATTAC
Source organism: Gymnothorax reevesii (assembly GCA_029721435.1). Taxonomy (NCBI): domain Eukaryota; kingdom Metazoa; phylum Chordata; class Actinopteri; order Anguilliformes; family Muraenidae; genus Gymnothorax; species Gymnothorax reevesii. The sequence continues at coordinate 54,284,350 of CM056584.1, read as the reverse complement.
CTCTTGTGTTTTCCCCTCTCAGTAAATGTTTAGATTATTCCTCACACCTTTTGAACCGCCCAGCTCGTTACCCCCCTTGTGTATATATAGTCCCACACCTCTGCTTAGCTTGTCAGACTGTAGATCACCTTCTCCTGAGCCGAGCTCCTTGTGCACCAGTGATTTGTTTGAGATTCTGCGACCCCTTCTGCTTGATTCTGATTTCTGTCTGTGCCTGACGGGATTTTTTGCCTTCTGTTTATGACCCTTTTTCAGCCCGACCTTGATTTCTGTGTATTGCTGCCCTGACTTTTGAATTCAGATTTCGGACGCTCAACTGTTCCACCTCATTAGGATTTGAGACCGTTTCCTGTGCTTTTAAGCTTTTGAACATCTGCCTGTCTTTGGACTTAGCCCTTCTGTATCGTCCATATGATTACCTGGCTTTGGACTTCAGATTCAGATAACTTTATTTATCCCCAAGGGACAATTCATTTGGACTCTAATAAAGGCTGCGATTTTTGCATTTTGGACTACTTGCAGTCGGTTCCTCTCACCGGACATAACATTTTAAATTTATCTCCATCTGAACTCATTACTCCAGGCCTCCTTAAACACCATAAGTCAGGGAATTTATGCAGAAGCAGATAACACAGGCAGATCCAGGCTTCTTTTCTGCTGCGCGAAGCAAGAACTCATGAGAGCAGCTCTGGGGATGGGGGGGGGGGATGGGGGGATGGGGGCATTTTTTGTTTTGGAGATTGGAAATCAAATATTTCAAAATGGTACATTTATTTTCAAAAATGTATTATACTTGTATGAAGTGTCTCATCATTAAGGCTTCAGTGCTGCATCACAGAACATATGATTTTTGAGAATGATAGGACAGTCTCTTGAGAAGAGAGATGAATTATCCAGGTTTAATGTTAACCCTTTCAATCCTAAGTGTACCAAAAGGCTGCCTTTGACTATTCCCACAATAAACAATCAGATCTCTGGAATATGAACAGAAACATAAGCCATTGCATCTCAGTCAATGAGAAGAGATTTTGAAATGCACCATAAACTTTTTCATGTCAGTGCACTTAAAATCAAATTTTTGAGATAAGCCAGTTTGAAAAGGGGTCTCTTAAAAAAAATCTTGATTTTTGTCCAATACGCTTGGGCAGTAAGGACACTAAAACCATGGGGGACACTGGGAGTGAAAGGGTTAAACGTGCAAGCGCTCCTCTTTGCGAGACAGAGGTGTTTAATCGTATTCTTTCAAAAAGTGCCGCAGTTTGCAGGGGCTAACCGGCGCGTGATTCGGAGGAGAGCCGCAAACTGTCTCTCTCTCCCGAGCTGACATGGGGTTGCATACGAGCAAGCCTTGAACACAGCTCTCGGATCGGTCATTCCAGATTCTGGTGGGATTGGAGACGCCAAATTAAAAAAAGAAAAAAAGTGCAGCAGTCAAAAAGAAACTTTTGTTTCTCAGCTGAGTATTTGTTCATTCCTGCGATGTTCCTAGTGATCTTGTGGTCTTCGACTTGAGGCTGAATAAGCCACAAACATGCTGGGTTTGGACTTTAGGAAATATGTGAGCGTGTACGAGCATGTGCCCCTTTACAAGCAGTGGAACACACACACATGAGCTACATGTGACTGCCGCAACCTGACAGCGAGACTAAGCCCTTTTATATGCAAGTAAGCAAGCAAATGTACAACACGCAAAATAAATATCGCATTCCAAATAAAAGTAGACCTCATACTACAGTGAATTGTACATTTCTATCTAATGCCCTACAAGCCACAAACGTTTAATGGACACATTTTATTATTAGGGCAGCGGTTCCACAGTGAACACTGACAGGAACATGGAAACATCCTCCAGCACTCGGCTCACAGACACCCCCACCCCCTTGTGTGTCTGTGCCCGTCTGTCCCCACCACCCCCTTCCACTCTTATCATCTGAATTTCCCTCCAAAACCCCCTGTAGATTGTTCACTGGTTTTCCAATGGGCTTTCATTTTTGTGTACAATCACATAAAAACTCTACTGTAAAGAATGGCCCACTCCGTTCCAATATTATTTCCTAAGTGCTCATTTTAGTGCCCTTTTTCTGCCAGCAGAGGGCCACAGACATCAGTCTTAGTTTGTGACTGCCGCATTATTATTTTCTCACTATTTGACTGCCAACATAAAGTGGTTACAAGACTGTCTGACTCATCATTCAGCTCCACGGCACGGTCATTGAACTTGACTGTGTACCTGGCTGTTTTGGGCTGACTGTCATTTAATTCCACCATGTGTGCTCTACTGGGTTGGCACAGCATGTTCAGAAAGGTCAGTGAAGCACAGATGGATAGAATAGGGCTCAATCATAAACAGCCATCTACAAACCAAAGGCGAGTAATTAAAAGCTGGCCAAAACTCAGTAAGAACAAGAACAAGAGTTTAACCTTGATATTGCAAGAACAAAGTGACAGGAGTCAGAATGACCATTGAGTTTGTTCATTCTTCTGATGGATGGATAGTTGCCATGAAAAACTGCAGCAAATCCATTTTCAAACAAAACCTTACTTAACCCACCTCAAACATGCACAACGACAATAACTTTTGATAGGATCATATTTTCTCCTTGAAATAGATGGAAATACAATTCAAGGAGACACGTGGGGCAGCCAAACGGAATACCATTGAGTGCCCATTTTCAAAATAAACCTTCGTCAACCCACCACCAGCACACTCAGCAAATGTGAATTTGATCGCATCACCCGTAGCCTGCGTTGCCGGCGGTCAGCGGCTGGTGGTAGAAGGGAGAGGAAAGACCGCCTGCACGATAACGTAGGGATTTTGAGTAGCCACCCACTTCCATGCGCAACGAGTCGCGACGGACCACCCCTTTTTTAAACCAATGAAACTCGAGTGTAATTTGAGAGCGCAAGTGATGCGTGGAGATCAAATGATGATTGATTGCCTGTAGTTGTTAGTTCTTAAGAGTAATCTTTCGGTCCTGAATTTCAAGATATTCAAGCGATTTCTTTATCAAAGCGTCGTTCTCTACATTCGCCCAGGGCTGGCCCTTGCCTATACGATTGCCTAGGCAAAAATCAATCCCTTTATTGGCAACAATTAGTCCTGGCTTGTTCTTAATAGTTCTCCTTTATTAACACACTTTCCAATTTAAGAATAATCAAGTGGCAATTGAAGACACGGCTTCTCTCCCCCTATGCGATCTAACAGCGACAAATGGACTACATTCAGCTCAGAAAAATAATTATAATTTGGTCTATGCACTGGCACTCAGCGACATAACTTTTTTTTCCAGCGAGAGCTGCATTTCAGAAATCTTCAGGTAATTCTGGTGACAAGTCCGTGGTTTCGTCCGTTTACATTTTCCAATCGGACAGCTGTCTATTTTTGACTGCAAGTTGCGTGACCGTGCAGCAAAAACAGGTGTGCGCACTTGTCGCCGAAATTACCTTCTTTCGCAAGGGAGTTCTGAAATGCTGCTCTCGCTGGGAAAAAATTACCGTTGCTCTGTGCCAGTGCATAGACTTATTTATAATTAAATTATTTTTCTGTACTGACTGTAGCCCATTATTTTGTCGCTGTTAGTTCGCATGGGGGAGAGAAGCCATGTCTTCAATTGCCACTTAGTTAATCTTGAATAGGCAAACGTGTTTATAAGGAAAACCATCTAGAATTAGCCAGGACTAATTGTAGTCAATAAAGGGTAGGATATTTTACCCCAAATTTAGCCGCCTGGCGCCGGCCCTGCATTCGCCATCTTTGTTTTGGCAGTTTACGGCGTCACCATGCGTTGCGTTACATTCGATGACAGTTCAATTTTGATTGACACCTCTTAAGCCAATCAGTAATTCCCGTTCACTGGCGAACGGACAACTCAAAATCCCTACGTTATCGTGCAGGCGGTCTTTCCTCTCCTTTCTCCGGCCAGCCGCTGACCGCCGGCAACGCAGACTACACCAACCGATTTCAGAAAAATTGACAAAAATCAGTTTACATCCTGATGCCCGGACTGACATTCGATCAGGGTCTGGAACTTATGCCTCCGACAGACTCTTTTGAGTTCAGGGGAATAAAACCGCAGTACACCGCATTTCTGGAGGCTCTCCAATATTAGAGATGGAGCCCAATTTGGTCGGGTACGAGCAGTGGCGGGAAATTTGGCTGTAACGTGGTGTCGCAAAGGAAGAGAAGTCACGCTCTGTCACCAGGACAGCGCTTTATAGCGAAATAGGGCTAATGCTAAAGACCTTAACAGTATCTTTGCTCAAATGGAACATTCTTTCGGGTTTCCGTAACCCCCAACATCGACTCGGACCTAAATGGTTGGAGACCATTAAAAGAATAGTCTCCTACCGATCAAACCGTACACACAGACGTACAGGCAAGTCGAACGATTCAAGCCGAGAGGAAAATATTCCCAAATTCTGTGCAGTTTTAATCCTTATTCCAGTTGCACTTACATGATGCATGTTTGGACATGGTCTTGCAAAACATTTAAATTCTGAATTATTTCAGTGTTAATGCTTACAGAACAAGTTCAAATGGACTGTGTCCTTGGGACGACGACGTGTAATTATTGAGTGCTTGTGCAGGATGGGCGTAAATCGTTTCATTAGCAGTCATTTTGTGAAAATCTATCCAGATACTCATCTTTGATGTTGTAAGTTGCAAGACAACCGGTAGATGGCAGTGTTGTGCTGTACAGTCGGTCAGAGTAGCCCATGCTGACCGTCGCCAACAAATAAGTGAGTGCTTGCTCCGGATGGACGATCATGCGTCCTCTGCCCTTTTTGCATAAGCGGGCACAGTTAAAGCCCGCGCATTGACATGAGGGGTGCGTCTCAATTTTCTTATTTGTGTATCTTCCCTCTCCTAACCTCCGTTGAACCGAGGTTGTTCCTGGTCTGCCTCCTCGCTGTGTCGTCTCTGTTAGTCCGGTGGAATAATGCCATTTTTTTTGCCTGGACCCAGATTTCTGTTTAATGCAATGTTTTATTGTTGTTTCTGGTTGGTAAGGCCATAAAGATTCAAAATCAGCTTGGTGCCAAGATGGCACCCAGGGAAATTTTTTTTATGAATGAAATTAAAGATGGCGATGAATACGTAATTGTCCTTTCGATTGTTGTCCACATGTCAGCTTATATTTGACGTAGAGACATCGTTTTAGTGTCAAAATGTAGGTTTTTGGGCACAATGAACTCATTTTATTATGAAAAAAAATGTATTACAAATTTGAACTTGTAGCATTGATGGTTCATTGGCATATTGCAAGAACAATGCAGTAATTTTGGGGAAAACTGCCAAAAAGACCAAACTTAATTTTTATATGTTCAATATAATACAATCCGTTCATTCTTACAATAGCCAATTTAGTGTAGGGGGTAAAATATAATCATACACTAGTGGTATGAACTCATATTTCCTGGATTTCAGTCTGGGGTAATAAATTAGATAATACCCAAATAAATAATTAAAAGTTACCATCAACACAAAAGATGTATGATGCATCTTGGGTTATAATTTTCAAATTCATTTGGCGCTAATCAAAAATATTCACTGTATTACATTTTTTCTTTGCTTGTTTTTCAGCTAGATAAAGCGAAAGAGATTCACCATATCACAGTAGAACATATTGCTTCTCCTCATTTCAATTGCACAACAGCATTACAGTGAAAAAGAGCATCACAAATCACGCAAGCATCAGAAAGATTAAGGTCGCGTTCTAGTTCTAGTGAATGAAAAGGGCAACTGCCGCATGAATCCGAGTATGGAGAAAGTTACTGGTATTTGCGTTCTTAAACCATACACAAACTGTGGTGGCAGTGCGAGTAGTTTTGTAGATCTAGGTGCAGAATGCTTAAGAACAGCCACTAACCATGAGGTGATGATCTTCACCAGCACCTGATTCTGGCGTGAAATACAGCTGCCATAAAAATTGCATGTCCACTTACACATCTCATTATATTGTTATGACTTAAAAAAATCACAACAAAGAAAGCCAGCAAGTACAAGCAAAACAAATTTATTCTTCAAAAAAAAGTTCTACAAATAAATTCCACTATTTAATTCTCTAATAACACTCTAATGCCACTAACTCTGTTGCCAAAACAAAACTCTGCTTTTCTCTGCTCTGCCCTGCTGTGCTTAAAATCACAGCATTTATATCGACGAGCAACATTCTGGAAAGATCCACAGGATTCCTGGGAAATCTCGCCCCCTCCTGGCAGGAAGGTGCCAGAAGCTTCTAGAAAGGACCAGTCTATTACATCAGATTATGTTTTGCTAGACACGCCATCAGAGGGTGCCAAATGAACAAAATAAATATAGCTGACCAGCAAGGCAGAAAAACAACATGTCATAAATCTCCATTTACAAACGAAAAATAATGCTGCACAAAAAATACTCATACATAACAATATAAAGCGTTATCTGTCCAACAAAACTGAAACAAAGGTCGAGCCATCAGTGAAAAGAAATCAGCGGTCACAGGACAGTCCATTTAACTTTAAAGAACATTGTCTTTTCTGTGGAGAGGTATGCTTGGATCCAGATCTTTGACGCACTGAACGCTGGCGCCAAGTAGTCAAGCGCAGAACTGCAGAATGTTCTTAAAATCTGTGACAGATGGAATGATGAGTGGGCCAATGATGTTCGTCTCCGAGTGCAATCTGCTGTCAGTGATCTGCGTGCAGCCGATGCACAGTATCACAAGTTGTGTTTGTTCATAAGTTCATATAAACACTGGCAGCAAGGGGTCGCAAACGAGCAAGACTTGTACACAGTTCACCAATTGGGCATTCCAGATTCGGATGGGATTGGAAATGCCAAATTTACATTAAAAAAAAAGTTCAGATACATTTCTACCTCCACTTCTGCTGATGAGGAAGGTCATGATCAGGCTTTAAACATCCATATGGAACTCCACAGAAATAGAATCCATCTATAAATCTATCGAAGGGGTCAGATTTTCTCACAAGACTCTGCTTCGCAAGTTATCAAAGAGAGTTCAACTTTCTGCGTCTGGTGTAGCAAACATTCTGGTGTTCAGAGATCAAGCTGCAAAGCACATGAAATTGGTTTCCAATGAGGATGATGATACAGATGAAGCAACGGAAAGAACAGCAAAAAGAATCATTGCTGAATCAAAGGAACTGAAACATGACAATGCAACTTATGACACAAGAATAGACTTGTTATTGTAGAAATGTTGTTGCAACTGTCATCCAAAATCTCCCCAAAATTAAATGGGACGCTTCCACCAGCCATGATGGGTAACATGATGACTTCTGTTGCTGCAAACAAGCCCACACCATTGCAGATTGCTCTTGGAGTTGTTGTCTGTGAGAAAGCAATCACTGAATTGCTGTATAAGTTTGGAATAACTTTGTCTGATGACAAAGTTCTTCAGTTTAGAAGCTCTATGGCACAAGCAGCCTCAGTCAGAATCACCCCGGCTCGTCTCAGGATTCTGGGTTTGTTCACTTCAAGTCGTAGCAGACAATTTTGATGCTGATATTTTATCGCCAAATGGTTTGCAGTCTACCCATGCTTTGGCCATTCTACTAACCCAAGCAAATGACTTTAACGGCCGTCACAAACTCTGCAAAATTCAAAGACTCAAAGAAACAGAAATGTATGAGGATGCTCTACCTGACATTCCTGTACAGCGATATAAAGGCCCCAAAAGACCTCAAATGTCAACTGAGGAAGCAACCCAATCGCCACTCGCATTGAGTGTTAGTTTCTCAAGTCATATCAATGAACAGAGCATACTAGACTGACATTGAGTTTCTAAAAACGTAAACAAATATAATGTAATGTAAAGAGAATAGAAATAGCAATTATGTATTGTCGGCCATCTTGAATTTTGTCAATAAAAAAAAATTTCCCCAAGGGTGCCAGCTTGGCACCCAGCTGATTTTTAATCTTATTGCCTTACCAAGCAGAAACAACAATAATACATTGTATTAAACACAAATCTGGATCTAGTCCCCCAGCCACTGGAATATGAGATATGTGCTTATTTCTGCTGAGAAAGAGATGAGAGAGGAGGGCGCAGTGAGCAGGGTTTGCACGAGATCAGCCTTCTGGGAAGCGTGCTTATTTTTCCTAACCGAGTTGCGTCAATTAGATTGTTCATTACTGCAATTTTTCCCGAAGTGGGTTATGAAAAATAATCCGGCTTGCCGGAACACTTCCATCTGAAAACCATGACGTCAATCGGTAGCGATTTAAGCAAGCAGTAAAAAAGGGTGCAACAGATCAAACTCGTGAATCAGATCGGATCAGTTCAAAGTTAAAGATTAGAACAGTTTTTGGATCAAAAAATAAATTGAAAAAGAGGAGACAATTACATCTTTGCTTTCCATTTTATCAGAATCTTTGGTAGGGAAATTTTGCACAGGGTCTTCATTGAAAACAACATTAAAGATGTCAAGTGTTTCCATGAAATGTTAAAATTAGCCCATATAAAATGCTCAGAATTCAATTGTTCAAATAATGCACAATATGAGACATGATACTCCCTTCCTTTAAACACAGTAGAATGAAGAATTTCCCAAGTCAAAAAGCACGGCAGACCTGTTCTTATACTTTCAAGAAAAATATCTAAATGATGAAAATGTCAACATCATAAGTTCATCGCTTTTTTAAAATGATTAATTTTTAATATACAACAAATATTCGTGTGAAGGCTAAATGTGAATATTTTAAAATATTAATATATCTTGGCAAAATTCAACAATAGGATCACCCGCAACACAATGCAATTTTAGGAGTCCTTAACATGAGAACTTCAATCTTTGTGTTCGCGTGGGTTTCCTCTGGGTGCTGCGGTTTCCCCCACCCGCAGAAACATGCATTACAGAAACACTCCTGCCAGAACCCCTGACCAAGGAACTGGCATTAGAACTGGAGTTGGTCTCGGGCGCTGCTCTGTGGCTGCCCACTGCTCCTGACTATAGGATGGGTCAAATGCAGAGGAGGAATTACCCCACGGGGTTCAGTAAAGTAAATCTTATCTAATAAAATGTTTTTTCGCCAAAAAGCATGAAAATAATTAAGACGAAACACATTAGAATAATGTCATAGTTTTTATCACTTGATTGCTTTGAAAGGATTTTTTTATTCTTAAACATGAAGGAAGGAATTGAATGTGAAAAAATCTCACATATTTCTGGTCAAAACATTTTTTCAGTGAAAGTGGCAGGAATACATGAGTATAGTTTCATGTTATAAACGGGAAAAAACTTTAAAAATGTTAGATTCTTGTATTTTTCCATGTAGATTAATTAAATATCATGCATGATTTGTAAATTTGCAGCAAGAGACAGAATGAGGCGATTCCACATAAAGCAATACATTTTTAAGAAATTGGCTCAAATAAATGAGACCATAGATTTAAGTGTCGAATAGCCCAAAATTGTGACATTTTTTCATGTTGATTTAAAATCACATTTTAATTTTAAAAGCATGTAAAAAGAAATTGAGAACAAGTAAATTTGACATGTTTCCCATCAACAATTTTTTTCAGATGAAAATGGCTTAAGCCCCTGAAATTGTGAAAATTGAGACAATTTTTCTTTAAAAAAAAACCCTAAAGTATAAAAAAGATACCCATTTTCATTACTGGAAGTATGGAATTCCAATATGGAGAGAGAAATTGCGTAACATTCCTAATAAAAAGTTTTATTCACCAAAATTGAGAATATAGATAAACATGTATGTATACATTATTTTATTATTCAAGCACGCTCACGTTGCATGAAGCTGTGTCTACCTGCCAATGAATTATTCAAATCACTGAAAATATTGTTCAGGTAAAATGATTGAAGGGGGGACAAGACTAATTTATAATTTATTTAAGAGGATATTTTTTGGCCTCAAATTTCAGTGGGGCCACAGATCTACAGGGTGTCAGTGGTGTCAGTGGGTGTCAGTGGTGTCAGTGGGTGCTCTGATCGTTATGAGGAAGTGAACGCTGAGAGTTTTGGGAAGGACTCTGTTCTGCCTTGACTATTGTGGGAAGCCAGTAAAGACACCAAAAGAAATCTTTCAGAATTGTCTTTGTTCACAACAAGTGCAAAACGTTCGGTTTAATCAACTTTTTTCTCCGCTGTTGAGGTCATCTCAATGTATAAGACCCACATGTGATTAAAACACAGTCATTACACTGTTTTTTGTCCTGCATGCATTTAAGGAGAATTTTATAGAGATGTCCACTCGCAGTCACTGGTCTCAGATCATTTTCTTATTTTGGGTCATTTTTACACAATAGATCCCAGAATTTTGTTCAAAGTAAAACTGTTCAATAGGAGTCTATCAAATGCTTTTTTTCAGACCAGTAGGGCAGCATTTGGAGAATGAACTGTACAGACACAACAGATGATCTCAGTAATTCTGCGCAACATTATTTAACATTCTTTTAAGAGACCCTTGTTCTTTCTGTTTTGGTCATGCAGAGTTCCATGCATGCATTATATCTCAGAAAATTGCTAAGTCTATGATTCAAAGCACATCACTGAACTTTAATATCCCGGCAGGAATGTCACACGCTAATCTATAACGTCACTTATAGGACAGACTGAACAAATTCCTCCGTCTTGAAAATTCTTTAGTGAGAGGGTATCAGTCATGTCATTTTTAATATAAAAACTAAAAGATTAAAAACACTTAAAGGACCTTGTTCTGCTCTGAGCCCTCTCTTTATTCCTTTCCTGTCGGTCACAGTTTCACACAGAGCACCTGAGGCGAAGAGTTTGAGGTAACTGTACTAAAAAACAAATCTTAATCTTATTGGGATTTTAAATTTTATTTTACCTCCATTTTTGGAGATAATCATATTGAGATTTGAAATCACATTTACGAGTGTTTCCTAGTCAAGACAGCCGCACAGTTACAACATCATTTCAACTCAATAGACAATATAATTAGAAATAAAAATAATTAAAGTTTTTTGAAAGAGGACATAAATGGGAAAATAATGAGCAAGACTTTAAAAAAAGTGATTGCTTTTGGGATGAAGGCTTCCTCGGCAATTCGCAAGAGAGTTAATCTCCCCAACTGATGAATGATCGTAGTTTTAAATGCATTCTAATAAACTCCCCCAAAGTGAGGAATGATTCTCGTTTTAAAGTGCATTGTAAAACGTTTCAAGTAGCTGGAGCAGCTTTTGAAAAACCCATTTTCCAATTTTAGTCTGAGAATATTAACCGCTGCTCTTTCGCTGAATATGCTGACACAAATTTTGCAGTAGAGCAAAGCAAGGCTTTGTACGGTATATCATGTCATGCCAGTGTTGTAACCTATGACAGAACCAAAAGAAACATGCTACATGAGCACAGAAAGTACTATAATCAGTTGGTGAATTACACTTGTTAAATGACAGCAGAGCAATGGGAGAGACCATTTTTAACAGATTAAGAGACTTCAATGATACAATCAAAAGCAGGACATCACCATAGTCAAGAAGTGGCATAAAAGTAATAGTAATAAGTCTTTGATTTTGGTTTTTTCTGTGTCCAAGACCAGCTTTAAATGAAACATCGCCTTCTGCAATTTGTTAAAAGCAAGCTGAGGTTGGAAGGGGGTCATGGTAGGTTTTGAGGCATAGCAGCATATCACTAAATTGTCTGCATAATAGTGAAATGTTGCATTAGGAACAGCCATACAAAGATCACTTTGTACAGAACAAAAAAGGGCCCAGAACTGACCTCTGGGGAACACCATTTACTATAGGGAGAAATGATGAAACTGTGTCATTAGCATTTACACAGTGAACACTTCCAGACAAATAATTATGAAACCAGCCAAGAGCAATGGTAGACATACCAATACTCAGCAAATGGAATTGTATTAAAATGATCCACGATGTTGAAAGATTTGATAGATGATCAAGTTAAATGATTTAATTTCTAATCTTTGGAATTCTTATGCATTATTTGGCCTGGCTGGGTTATTTTGCTATAGCAGAGTCCCTCTCGGCTCTGAGCTCCCCCACAGGCACACAGAGGAGGTAACAGCACCAGAGGCTGCCCACAGGACACCACTCTTCACCACTGACCCCTTTTACCGCTGAATCCGTCCTTCCCGGTTGCTAAGTGCAGATGTGGGAATGCAGTTTTGGTCCAAGATTAAGTGAGCCATCCCAACCCCCAGAGCTTGGAAATAATACACTTCCTGATTAAAAACTTCTAGAATGACTATGTGAGAACTCAGGGAATAAGGGTTGCTGGCCTTTTCCTCCATTACATATAATACATGTCATACATCTTACTTTGACTGCCCCATTTCTTTTAGATTTTTTCCTTTAAAATTCCCTTAAAAGCAGATTTCCTGCTTGAAGTCCCTTTAGAATCTGTGCCTTTGCATGCAGTACACAAAATAAAATGCTATTTGTTCAATCTCTACTGTATGTCTCAATTGCTCCTGTAATGAAGTTCAGTCTCACTGCTCACTCTCTCTCACAAACACACTCTTTCAGTCTCCAGTCCACACACACTTACACACACACACACACACACACACACACTCCTACCCACAGTGAGCAAATATTGAGCACTCGCTGCAGTCTGGGGTGGTCAGGGCAGAACCTGAGTGTGATACTAGTGACACTCCACTGCAACCAGCTACTGAAGGGGGGAGGGGGGGACGAGTGTGGGCACAGAGAAAGAGAGGGGGAGAGAGAGAGAGAGAGAGAGAGAGAGAGAGAGAGAGGGTGGGTGATGCACAAGGGGAGGGAGGGATGGAAGGGGGACAGAGAATGATAGAGTGAGTTCCAAAGAGAAAGAGAGAGAGAGGGAGAGAGGGAGGGTGGGGTTAGAGATATACAGCAGGACGACACACTGGCTGCGAGGAGCGAGGGAGATCAGGAGGGGTGGGGTGTGGGCAGGCTCACCTCCTATTTAAAAGGGACTGGGGGAGTTAGACCCAGCATTAGAAGAGGACAGAGAGAAAAGGGTCGGAACACTGGGGTGCAGACGAGCCTATCAGGCCACAGCTGGAATCCATACCTCACCGAGCCGGACACATCACTACGACAGCGGGATCCCCAGAGATCGCCGGAGTGTTTTCCCAGCTCCCTCCCCTGCCTTGCGGCGATGCTGGGGCTCCGGCTGCTCCTCTCACTGGCCTTCCTGGGGGGAGTGCTCACCCTGCCCCCCCACTGGCTGCCCGGTGATTACCCCCGTACCGAGGCGGGGGCTCGGATGTTCGCTGACGTCTATAACCGCACCGCCGAGGAGGTCCTGTTCAGCAGTACCAGTGCCAGCTGGGCGTACAACACCAACCTGACCGAGCACAACTCCAAACTACAGGTAACTCAATCTGACCAGGCACAATTCCAAACCCCAGGTAACACCAACCTGACCGAGCACAACTCCAAACTACAGGTAACACCAACCTGACTGAGCACAACTCCAAACCACAGGTAACACCAACCTGACCGAGCACAACTCCAAACTACAGGTAACTCAATCTGACCAGGCACAACTCCAAACTACAGGTAACACCAACCTGACTGAGCACAATTCCAAACCACAGGTAACACCAACCTGACCGAGCACAACTCCAAACTACAGGTAACACCAACCTGACTGAGCACAACTCCAAACTACAGGTTACACCAACCTGACTGAGCACAACTCCAAACTACAGGTAACACCAACCTGACCGAGCACAACTCCAAACTACAGGTAACCCAATCTGACCGAGCACAACTCCAAACTACAAGTAATGCCAACCTAACCGAGCACAACTCCAAATTACAGGTAACACCAACCTGACGGAACACAGTTTTAACCTACTGGTAACACCAACCTTACCAAGCGCAATTCTACACTACCAACAGTATCCGAGAGCACAACTCCATGCGTAACAAAATATCATTAAGGGTAGTTTGTTATGCAATTTCTGATGATGAGATCAAAAGTCTTGGTGCCAGAAAATGCAATTTGAGTAATTGGCTTTTTGGTCAGTTGATTAATTTTTTTGCCCAAGGAGCAGCTGGAGTGTAAAGCAGGATAAAAATGTGTCCTGTTGTGTCCATTCTATTCATGCATATCTGAAAAAATGTACTCTGTGCTAGATAATATAATCATGAAGTCATTCATGCTGCGCGGAAACCACAAAATGATGCAACCAAGTATTTGACAAAATTCTCAATCAGAGCAACTAGGTAATTCAGAGGCACCCGGTACTTTACCTGCCACAAGATTGCCATGTCATATTCACAATTTTCAGCATATAGTAATATACATCATCGAACACAATGCATAAACACACACACACACACTCTCAGACACACACACACACACACACACACACACACACACACACGTCACTCAGCAGAGATTCTACACTACATGGGAAACCAAGCCTTGATCCAAGTTCTCCCAGATGGGCTGTACTGAGCATGAGAAGTGCTGCTATTATCATGCAATCAGCAAGCAGGTGACCCTGTTACCTTTCTTCTGAGTTTGCGTGGTTTTACCTTACAGCCATATCTAAATCTGCAAACAAAACACCTGCGCTTACTTTAAAACACTCTCTCTAATGTCAAAGAGAGAAGCTACTCTGCTTCATAAGTGTCAAGCAAACATCACGGGTTTTCAGAACGTGAGGAGATACAACATCGTCTTAGAGACCCATCAATTGTTACTGCTCAAATCTACATATGATTGTGTATTTATTATAGCCTTTTTTTCCATAAGTACAAGCCGGTGGATATGAATTCATCATAGAATTTGCACCCTGTCCGGACTTTTTCTCTATAAAACAAGACTGAAATCTCAGAGGGTTTGTGGATCAAACTAGGCTTCTACTTTGATTGATCTGGATATTTTACCAAGCCTGAGGCAATATTTTACTACATGCGGTTTCTGTGGGTCTTTGGGAATTAATTCAGATGAGAAATTTCCAGCGTTTGAAATGGATTCAGGCACATATGCGCATCCAGATGGTTGTGCTGTGTCTGGCATTTTAAATTATCGGTAGAAAGCAAAAGAGCCGCATCGTTGCTTCTGTTTCGCATTACGCGCAGAGAGCTGGAACCAATACATATGCCTGTTATTGCAAAGATGAGAAAAATGCACTGAGCGCGCTCAGAAACACTGAACCGCACTGGGCGTGGAGAATCAGAAATATGGGCAGCGGGACAGACTGTGACACACCAGCCAGGCCTAATTAATGGCGCCTAATATTCTAAACCACTCATCCGGAAATCCATCCTGACATGCTGATTTCACTAAAATGCCGCCACAAGACTCCCGCTTGTTTCAACACACTCTTTTTATCTCTGTGCATGATCTTCGCTTGTCGGTGAATTTCCGCCTTTGTGACACGATTCATTGGGTCACTATACAGCTAAAATGCATAAACCAGTCAGGGGTTTACTTCACATTTTTTGCAGGTTGATATTTTTTGGGTGATGTGATCATCTTGTTGGAATAAGATTGTTATACTGTAATAACTGGAAGTATATAAGCCCATGTACACTGTGCAGAAGACATGGGAGTTTTACCGGCTCAGTAGCGTACCATGTGAAAGGTTGAGTGAAGTAAAAGCACAGGTTCCCTGTGAAACAGGTGGCCGCATCGCTGGAGAGACAGGCCTTCACCGAGGCCTGGGGCAAGAAAGCCAAAGAGCTCTTCAGCAACACCCTGGTGGAGTCTTTCTCCGACCCCCTGCTGAAGAAACAGATCAAGAGGATCAACATTCTGGGAGCTGCAAACCTGCAGCAGGCAGAGAGAGAAAGAGTGAGTTTATTAGATCAGATATTGCACCGAGATTTTACACTGAGAGAGTGAGTTAACTCTGAGATATCACACAGAGAGTGCATTTACACTGATATATTACACTGAGCTTGTGAGTTTATGCTGAGATATTACACTGAGGGAGTGAGTGTAGACTGAGATATTACATTGAGAGAGTGAATTTTTATTGAGATATTACAGTGAGAGAGTGAGTTTGCACTGAGAGAGAGTGTGATAGAGATTACTCTGAGATGTTTCACTGAGAGAGTGTCATTACCCTGAGAGAAAGCAGGTTTAAATTTAGATATTATACTGAGAGAGTGAGTTTACACAGATATTACTCAGGGAGAAAATTTACTCCAAGTGACAGGTGTCACAAAGATTTTACAATGAGAGAGTGAGTTTACACAGAGTAAGTGAGAGAAAGAGTAAACACTGAGATATTACTCTGAGAAAATGAACTTGCACTGAGATGTTTACACTAAGATATTACAATAAGTTAATGAGTTTACACTGAGGGGGAGAGTTTATACTAAGAAAATGATTTTACACTGGAGAGTTTACACTCATAGACAGCAAGTTTAAACTCAGAAAGTGAGTTGACACAAAGTGATCAAGTGTTCAATCCTAAAAGAGCAGGGATTTACTCAGAACAAGGTGAGACTTTACAGCCAGAGATTATTATTTACTCTGAGAGGGTGTGTGAGTGAGTTTTCACAGTAAGAGAGACTGAATGCAAAAGCACTGATAACTTTCTTCCTCAACCATAGACTGTATAAAGAGATGGACGAAGCAACACTGATGTCACCCATTCGTTTCAGCGTACCGTATAGGAAGCCTCGATTTGGCAGTTTGAACAGCGCCATTTCGTTTTGAAACCGAATGTGATTTCTTTTGGACGAGAGCGTGAATTGAAGATCCAGGGAGGAGCGAGGGGTGGATCTACAGGTGGATCTGACCGTACCAGACGATGATCAGAGGATAGCCACGCCCCTAAAGCATATCTAGCTTTATCCTTTAGTCTATTTGGGACCATAATTACAAAAATGAACATCATGATTTATCGAAGGAGACTTGAAACTTCCAACAGATACCATAAAATGTGGAAAATCATTACTGAAATAATAAATCAGGTGGGTAAGCAGGGTCATTTTCTCATAGACTCTAACACTGAAGTTCTTTCTGCAACCACTGACGTTGCCATCTGCTGGCCATTAAATAGAATGCAATTTTTAGAGATTTCCTCATTGGCCTCACTTTTGCTGCGTCCATCTCTTAATACAGTCTATGTCCTCAACATGGAGGACTCTGAGCTTGCGTGTCACTTCCTGTCAGTTAAACAGCATCCTCAGTAGCATGAGCAACATCTACTCCACGGCGAAGGTTTGCCTGCCCGCCAACAAGACGTGCTGGAGTCTGGAGCCGCGTGAGTCTCATGCATTTACAACATTACCATTAACTCGCAGTCATCCTCACATCCTTACATACACTTCTCAGGTGTAAAATCCCTGGTCAGACAGTAAGATTCCTCACCGGCACTTTGTTCCAACCACCTGACTTTGCCAGTCGGCAGGATTCCTAACCCATGAGGTAGAATTAGTGTGATGTCAGCTGGCTGAGTTTAAGGAAGGATGGAATGAATGAAGGAATTTCTCTTTTCTGACTTCAGGACTCAACACCACTATGCCTTTATTTTTCAAATACTGTCCATTTCCTGCTTACGGGAACTTTTTTCTGAAATATCTCACTTGCATCAGAAATCTGAGAGTGATGCCAGTTTTATCTTGTTTCTCGGAGAAGGAGCAAGGGCCTTGCATACTGAGAATTAACGAGAGATCAGCACCAAAAAATGATGCTTACAATTCCGTACAAGAAATGGTCGAAGGGGTGTTAACCATACTGTGGCAGTTAGCCAGTATTTTTTTTTTTCGAGTGAATAACTTCATGTCTGCATAAAATTCTGAGGTCATGCTTAACAGTACCTCTGATCAGATTTATGCATGATATACCCGAATCCCACATCTTCGGTGCTCCCAGCCCAGTGTCCGAACCTTGTGGCCAATGCTGTGTATCGGTGTGAGATCCTGAAACTTGTCCAATTTCCTCAAAGAAAAAAAAATCCAGCAGATCATCACAGATTACTGCTAGTTGTTTCTTGCTAACAGTATAGGAACGTTTGAGTAAGTCTCTGCCGTAAGGATGCTTTATATGAGTGAAAATACGGCTCATATTTGTTCAACAGAGCACAGGTAGTTGAAGAGAACCTTTAAATACTACTGTATGGTATCTCTGGGTATTTTTCTCATTATGGGCACTGTCACTGAAATGCAGAGTCTGGGTCCCTTATTTTTGAAGTAATCCCACAGGGTTAGTTTTTACCTATTAAACTATAGGTGTGTCCTTACTAATTGGTAATAAAGTATCATGGGTGTATTTTCATTCTATCCATCATTTTTGGGGTCAGAAAAGTGGATTTTGGGGCATTTTGGGGTTGTCCTAAATCTGGATGATATTTTTGAAACTCGCAATACTCCAATGATTTCAAATTCCTCTGGCTGGAAACTGTATGCATACATTAAGCCGTTGTGAGATAAATATTCTCAGCAAAAAAAAAAAAAAAAATCAAATGTGGTGGTTTTATGAGAAAAATCACTGAAAATAGGGATGTCCAAAAAACCCACTCAACTCCATAACCATCACTACACAGACTTCCCCTAGAGGCAGAAGCTGAAATCGCAGCATATGGCCCCAAACAGAACCTTTGTGAGACCCCATAGCGGCCATGTGGACTTTTTTCAAAATGGCTCAATGATTATTTAAAATTTTCTCTAAATTTTGGCATCCTGTGGTGAGTATACTTTTTAAACTCCACTCCGTTAGCTTCATTAAAATCCATGGTAATGGTAGGACAAATTTAAAATCACGCTTTTGATAATACTTGTGCAAAATCCTCCATGGTATGGTAAGAAGCATCAAAAGTTACTGCACTGGAGCACGGAAAATTCCACTTTTCTGAAAAACACTCAACTCCACAGCCAGTACTGGTCATGGAGGTGAGTAAAATGGTAATGATGAATACTAATGGTTTATCAGTGTCAATCAGAGGCACTGAAAAGGGTGATATTCACTCAGTTTCAGAACTCTGCGATAGCACAGTGTACCAAGAGAGAGCCTCACTTGAGAAAGTAACGGAGTTGGGTGTATCCGAGGACAGGGCAATTAAATTAAATTTTTCAAAAATTAAAATGGACTGCCGAAAAAAAAATTATTTCCTGGTTTAAGCTCTGCCTTGTGGTTTTTTTTAAGTACCTAAGGGGGTTTCCCTACCTCTGGGGGAAAAAGAATCAGAATCAGACAAATTAAAAAAAAAACATCTGAAAAGTGCCCGTATTGAGAAAAATACCCTTCTACCACTTCATGCCATTTGATTTTAAGAAAGTAAAACGTGCATAAGGCTTGCTGCCGGTGAAGATGAACACATTTTTATTTCTATTTCAATAGATCGTCCCCTTACCCGTTTATGAAACACTTTGTGTTGAATTGCTTGAAAGGTGCTATGAAAATAAAATGTATTTTTAGACAATTATTACCTTTAGTTGAGGTGAATCCAATGATTTATTCATCTTGAGCAAGTTATAGGCTTATTCACCGAGGTGCAGTCGAGCTGAATATCACACGTCAAAGGTGGATAATTCATTGGATTCACCGATAACTGAAGTTAATAACTATTCTATTACATGACGCTACTTAAAAATATAAAATAAAGATCGTCTGCCATTTTCTGAGAGGGGCGACAACTCTAACGTAATCTAGTGTTAGGTCGTCGAATTGTTATATTCACCTATCGCGCGGTGAATATCACTGACCGGCGGAGCTCGAATCCTTCCGTCACTATAATTTATTGTTATCCTCCAAAATAATTCATTTGTCATATATTCAGCAGGTTTACACTGTGTGAAAGTCAAGGATTTAGCAGTCAAGAGTCCTGATTTTTGCAGCTCATAAACGTAGCTGATTCCTCCTGCTGCGAACAGCTTTTCTTTTCCTCATTAAATCGGCTCAATCTGACTTCCCAGGCTAAAGCAATCTGTACTATCCTGGGGGTCCTGAACCCTGGTGCTAGTTTACTGGCTTTCTTCGCGCATAAAAGCTTCATCCATCATCTCTCAGGCAGATGACTGCCTGATGGGTGACAAATCGCGCTCGGCTTCCCATTATATTACGGAAATCAAAAACAGCTGACTGGAGCGATGTTGTTTCAGACAAATCGAGAGCCACGTATGAGACAGCTCAATTATTTGCTATCACTTACATGGGCAGAGTGCTCTGTTGGAGACATATGTTAAGAAACCATGAATAAAATACCCAAATAATGCAAACATTTTCACAAATTCAATGAGTACGGTCATGCCCAGAATCACAGTGCCCTTAATTTTTTTTTTTTAATGTTTTACTCAGTGAACTGGGTATCATTCACATCTTTTTCCTCAATTCCAGTGGTATGGCGGGTGCGTCATAAGGTGTGGAAACTTCGTTTCACATCCTGAAAATAGTTTTTCCTAATGTAGCAGGCAAATCACAGAGATATGCACATTTTCCTGAGTTTTTCTAAGTACACTACGTTTAACAGAGTTTTCACTTACCTGCACGTAAAGTGTACTCAACTCTGCTGAAATGAACTGCCTCCTCATGAGGGCAGTAAGTAGCCTAATTAGCAGAATGTTTAGTAAACTCTACGGAACATATTTTAAGGACACAGGGGTTGAGAAATTGTTTTGAACACCGGCCAGGTTTGCTGTCACGGCTGCGAATACTTACATTGTGCACAGTCGCATTATTCGCATGATTACCATCACATTACCAGTTCTGCGATCACACTGCGCTCTTCCTCATGCGAACACGCCACACACCACAGAGACTACAGCCGTCCGGCCAGAGCGTGTAGGCCAGCCTTACACAGCATCGCAAAAAATTCAGTCCTGAAATGTATTAACATTTCCATTCGTAATGAGACTTAGAACATCATTTTATCCTGGATTAAGCCTGCTGCCAACCTACCTCATCACTTCCTCAAATCCTGCAACATCTCGAGATATATCTCACCCCATAAAGAATATTATTGTCCTATTTTGCCAAGGTTTTGAATCTCAATACATGTCCTTGTTAAATTAAGACATGTTTTTGGTTTGGTGGAGTGAAAACAGACATTGGCTTGATTTCAGACTGCTGACACAGTTGAATTACAGTCATGAGTATGTCCCAAGGAGATGTGAAACCAATATGACGGCTTATTAATGGAAAGGTTCCCATTTTTGAGTAAAATATGGCTCAAAACAATCATTTGTGCCAATAGGGATATTTTGTTCCTCTGGCATAAATGCCTTTGGCAAATAAATAGATAAAATTACGTCAGTTATGACCCACGTGAATGAACATTTACCTGAAGCCTAGCCATATTTTTCCCAAATGACATGACACATGGAGTAGGCTAATCACCCAAGTATGCAAACTGTTTTTCTTCCCTGAGGGTTTTTTGGTGAGAACACGGGCTGATATTTTGATTTGGCTTTGCCAAGAAGTCACCATGGCATGGAATGACAACTTCAACCATTCTAGGTTAGAACACACGACTGACTGGAACCTGACAAGTCAAATTTCTGTGCCCATGGAATTGGGCTTCAACAATTACTCCAACCATAAAGCTTTTTCACACTGGACGCGAAATGAATTTTTTCGCTCGAAAAAGACGCAAATTTTTGCATTGACTTTGAATGTAATCTGTCGTGCGAAAAATTTGTTTCGTGTCCGATGTGAAAGCAGCTTAATAGTCCCTCAAGACCATGACTGGAAACCAAAGTCCAAACTCAGGCCGCTTTCCCCATGTTTGCTGTCATATACAAATTTATTGACACCCTTGATTTTTTATGGACGACAAAGAGAAACTCCCTAAATTTCTACATCCCTTTGAAACGGGGAGAGTTGGAATGACAGAGCATAGTTCCATTAGAAAGAGATGACCTTAATAAATTTGGAAAAAATTATGCCAGTTTAACTTGATGAAAAAGCCTGTTCTTATGTCATTTAGACCTTATGGATTTGATGGCAAACTCCAGAAGCTATAAGGAACTTCTCTTTGCCTGGGAGGGCTGGCACAACAGCGCGGGGGTCCCCATAAAACCCCTGTACCCCGAATTTGTGAGGCTGAGTAACCGGGCCACCCGCATGGATGGTAAGAACTGAGTCCGCACATCCACTATGAAACCAGCAGTGCATCGAGTCCACACATCCATTATCAAACCAGCATAGTGTTCAGCCTCAATTCAGCCAATCAGATGTTCCCAACTGGAATTGTAAGCCAATGAGATTGTATGTAACTGGAAATTTTCCTTGGTTATGAAAAATAATCCGCTGTTCAGGACAGTTCACTAATCCAGGTATACACACACATATGCATGCGCGCACACAAGTACACACAGACATACACGCTCACACATATAGAAAAATAATTAAGTCACCCCCTCACTCACAAGCCTATGGGCAGTATAGAGTCTCCAATTACCCTTGCATGCAAGACTTCGGATTGGATGGAAATAAGATTACGTACTTAGAAGAAACCCACATAAACACAAGGAGAACATGCAGACTCCACACACCTGTGCCATCCTGAATAGTGAAAAGAATTGAGGAAATTAAAAAAGAGTAGTTTGCTGCCGTCTCCCTGCTAGTGTCTCTGCTCCCTAGGCTTTTCAGACACGGGAGCATACTGGCGGTCCTGGTACGAGTCGTCATCCTTTCAGGACGACCTAGAGTACCTGTACCGGCAGCTGGAGCCACTGTACCAGAACCTCCACGCTTTCGTCCGGCGCAAACTGTACGAGCGCTACGGCCCCAAGTACATCAACCTGCGTGGTCCAATTCCTGCTCACCTACTAGGTACGGCAGCCACAGAAGGACATTATCAACCCTGCAACACATTAGCACATTTTTTGGTTTGTGATAAATGTGGGCTTATTATGCACTCATGGAACGTTGTTGAGTCATTTCAGTCCACCTAAGGTTGGGTCCAGGGAAACCAATCAATGTCTGTTTGAATGGAGGGCAGGGCCACAGTTTTTCACGGCCCATTTCCCACACAGGAAACATGTGGGCACAAACGTGGAACAACATCTATGACATGATGGTGCCATTTCCTGATAAACCCAATGTAGACGTGACCCAGGCTATGAAGGACCAGGTGAGAGAACAGATTAAGCATCGGTGAGGGACATTAGTGACCATCCTAGGAAGGACAGAAATTCCACTGAGGTCCATTAGGTGAAATCTTCCTAATGACTTAATTTTCAGTTTCATTCAGCCAATAAATTCTAATAGCTTTGTGAATAAATTTCACCCCTGAAAATAAGAGAAAGGGAAAGGGAGAGAAATTACTAATGCTGTTCCCAAAACCCAATTAACTTCATCATCAGTTTTAACACCCAGCCTGATTTCTGTCCTTTCTGGAATGGCCTTACGGGATGATGAGCCTAATTAGCTGTGAGTCACTTTGGATAAATAAGTCAGCTAAATAAATGGGTTTCTCCCACCCCCATATTCCCAGAACTGGAACGCCACCCACATGTTCAAGGTTTCTGAGGAATTCTTCACTTCCCTGGGTCTCATCTCCATGCCGCAGAAATTCTGGGATGAGTCCATGTTAGAAAAACCAGCTGATGGCCGAGAAGTAGTGTGCCACGCCTCTGCATGGGACTTCTACAACCGGCAGGACTTCAGGTGACTGGCAGGGCATGCAAGTAGAACTACAGGAAAGTTGGAAGGGCCTTCCAACAAACATACAGGAGAAAGTATGGTTTACCAACCTACAAAATTCTAGAGGTGAAAGTCAGGGGAAAGGAATGTATCAAGATTCAAGATGTATCAATGCATTTTCCTGTTGAAAACGCTTAATGCTGGTTATATTCCGGCAGCGACTGCTGCATAACAGAATAAAACAGGTGTCACACGGGGTCTTTCGCTTCCCTCACTTGCAGAATCAAGCAGTGCACCACTGTGACCATGGAGCAGCTCTTCACCGTGCACCATGAGATGGGCCACATCCAGTACTACCTCCAGTACCGGGACCAGCCAGTCAGCTTCCGCAGAGGCGCCAACCCAGGCTTCCATGAGGCCATTGGCGATGTGCTCGCTCTCTCCGTCTCCACCCCGAAACACCTGAGGGAAATCGGCCTGCTCGACAACCTCCCCGATGACCCAGGTGTGAGCCCATATCACACCAATAACTCATCAGCAGTATATCATCAACTAATAAGGAGGGAAAACACTCGTGACATCATAATCCTTGGATAGGCACAAGAGTAAGATAGGAGCAGTTTCGCAAGCTCATTGTCTTTTAGCCATAACATTATTCACCATTTTCAAGTGTGTTTAGTCCTTATTTCCCAAGACTTTTCCCAGCATTAATGACATGGAATGCTGTTGCACATTGTAGTGACTCTCCACATGCCTCCATGCTTTCCTGACAGACAGTGACATCAACTACCTGCTGAAGATGGCTCTGGGCAAGATTTCCTTCCTGCCATTTGGGTACCTCATCGACCAATGGCGGTGGGGCGTTTTCAGTGGACACACGCCACCCAAACGCTACAATGCAGAGTGGTGGTACCTGAGGTGGGCCTCCAAGCTGACGGCATACGGTTTTATACTCAAAAAAACCTGAAATGATGCATAACAAATGCAAGAGCTAAACGACAAGCCATTCGGAGGCCAGCTGCAGCTAACCTCCACCTGCATCTCAGATGGATGCAATGACACTGTTTAGCGGAGCGTCCCTGATACAGCTTCAGTACCAGCACCCAAAAAGCCGATCTCACTGCTGTCTTTCCTTTCACCCTCTCAGAACAAAATACCAGGGAATCTGCCCCCCGACTGATCGATCTGAGGAGCACTTTGACGCAGGAGCCAAATACCACATCCCCGGAAACACTCCGTACATCAGGTGGGAATTCAACTGCCGACAATGGCGTTTGCCGCAGCAACCATTCAGCAGTTAAGTCATGTTACCCCCAACATTTTAGCACAACATTCCCGACCAGAACCACGCTAGAGCTGATATATCGTTACTTCATTTGCAATAAAAACCCAGATAGTAAGAAAATTTTGGGCTTGAGACATCTCTGCTGGTTACAGCTAAATCCCACCAGAATTTCGAACAATGCAGCTTACAAATATAAAGTCTCTCAAAGGCATGAGCACTATAGATTTTTTAAAGCTGAAACTGAGCGTTCAAATAGATTGCTTTGTTTTTCAAAACATAATCAATTTCAGAAGTAATAAGCAAGCTTTGTCAAGATGCTGTGTCTAAACTAGTTTTGAAACCAGTGGGTCATGTCACTGTCCAGGGTTAGTAACAGTGATCCCAGTACAATGCAAATAAATGCCTGTCTTAGTTCTTTCATATGTTTTAGTCCTGGGACGAAACTCACTTTTCCCTTGATTACAAAATATTTGTTACGTTTCTCTTCTGTTTGTCGACTGAAATTCTTGTACTCCTTTGGAAAGTCTACGAAAAATTCAAAGTGTCTATTCACAATGACAGTCTTTGATAAAGCAAATAATAATAACGGCTCCTTCATTCACGGCTTCCTGTGTCCCTGTAGATATTTTGTTAGCTTCATTCTTCAGTTCCAGTTCCACGAGAGGCTGTGCCAAGCAGCCAATCACACGGGTCCGCTGCACAAGTGTGACATCTATCGCTCCAAGACAGCAGGAAGCATCCTGGCGTACGTAATCCAGAGATTCTTACAGGGGTAAAAGGGCAACAGGTTTTCTGGAGTAAAAACAGGTGGTAAAAGTTCTGTATCAATGTTAGAGACATTGGGAGGTCAATGCCAGTGAAGGCTGTACAACTGAATGTGGCACCGGTTAATGCTCTGACTATATAATGGTGTTTTTTGCTAAAGGAAGGTGCTCAGCGCCGGCTCTTCGAAGCCTTGGGCAGACGTCCTGCTAGAGGCCCTTGGCACAAACAAAATGGATGCTGGTCCCTTGATGAGCTACTTTAGCCCCATAACCCGCTGGCTACAGGAACAGAACAGGGAAGAGACCCTGGGATGGCCTGATTTTGACTGGAGACCTCCACTGCCAGAGGACTACCCAGAGGACGTGGGTAAGGCAGCAATTGATCATGTTGATTCGTGACTGGATGATTCAGATCGTGATGCCCATGATCACTCAACTATTACAGCTACCGGTGTCATCAACTTCGAAACTCAAAGTAGGTCAATTCTGATCTCAAAACTTGCAGATGTAGGCACATCTCAGTCAGCGTATATGAGGATTTCATTTAAATCAGCCAAAAGGAAATTTCCCTGGGTAAAGAACGTACGTTGTTTTTTTACAGCAACTGGCTGTCAATGCAGCAAAAATTGTGATGTATTTCTCAGGGAAAGGGATCAGCGTGAGAGGGGTAATGAGACAGGCGAGAGACAGAGAGACAAAGAAAAAGAGGCTCTTTTAAAAATGAGATAATCTGGAGAAGATATACCTCAGTCCAGTGTGTCCTTCTCAGACGGCTTTGTTACGCCGGTCTACATGGCACCAGCTTGCGATGCATTAGCTTTTTAGCCCTCTGTCTCTCCAGCTCTACCCTTGTGCAAAGGACGCTCTGTGTTTTGGATTTTACGAGCCCTGTGTGGCAGCTCGTTCCTCACCGATTGGCTCTTTTACAACAGAGACGCAGCGACGATGGAGCCTCAGAACACCGCCCGGGGATAGCTTTGTCCGCAAAACTTGTGGAAATGAGAAACATTATTCATGCGCAGAAGACTGAGTGTTCCGCAGCGAGGGAGCTCTTCTGTTCGAAACTCACAAACAAAATCCCCTGAGGAGCCACCATTGCTGCAGTCCTCCTGCACCCCTCTGTTTAATAACACCAGCCGTCTGTACCCCCAAAGCCAGCTCCCTGCACTCTTATAGTCTCCCTTTCATAAAGCTGGCTCATTACTTGGGTATTGTTGGAGATCCTCCGCATTGAAATTAGCTGCCATTTTTCAAAGTGGCTCCACATCACTGCCTTAGAGATGGCTCCGAAAAGTTTAAGCTAACCCTTAAATAATCCCCCCGTAAAATCCAGCCGTCCAGATAACAGGGTGTCAGATCAACATGTTCATTTTATCTATTTGCAGTGCAATGCATGACATGGCAGGATAAAGTGAAAAAGAATCACCGTGTCGTGGTTCTTTTGTTGTGGTCAAACTAAATGTTGATACGTCTTACAATGAACAACAGGCCTTCTCCAGTGAGGATTGCATTATGTGTGTCAAATGCAGTGTGTGTGCGGACCTCACCCACCTTCTCGTCTCCTGGTTGTCCTCCTTCATCATAAGTTTGGTTCTGCTGATCCCAGGTAAGACTGCAGATGAGGCCCAAGCCAAAATGTTCCTCTCGGAATTCAGCAGTTCTGGTGAGGAAGTGTGGAACTCGTACATCGAGGCCTCCTGGAACTACGAGAGCAACATCTCCGAGCACAACAAGCAGGTCATGGTGAGGATTGGCCCCGACGCCTCACTACTGCCGACCCACATGCACGTCTAAACCCCTGAACACAATCTATCCAGAGCCATGCCAAACCACTATAGCAGGGCACTAGCACTTCAACACAACCTGCTGACATACATCTCCAAGCATCTCTACACAAGCAGTCAGCCACCATAGCAGAACATGGGACCAAGTGCACCCAACAGACCTCAACTCAACCTGCATGCAACAGCCCAACTACACCTGGTGAATTTATTTAACATCCGTAAACCCTCTGTGCACAATTATAGGCCCCCTGATTAAAAATAACAAAACAGGCTGAAAATAATTAACATCACAGTCCTCACAAACAAATTCCAGTCCATCCAGAGGTTAAAATCATAATTGAAAAGGCTTCATATGCGTGAATTATTTTGCAATATTATAAGGTGTACACAACGCCCAGCTTTGAACCTCACACGGTTGCACCACCTGGCGTAGCGTCTGAAACCATATTTCCAAAGGAGTGACCGACCCACTGGCAGAGATTAGAGCGTCTGAGGCCATCTGCTAACTTCAGTTTGGGCTAAAACCCCTCCCAGCTGGAGCGGAAGCTGGAAACGTCCAATCACACGCTGGCGTATGGGCTGAGGGCGCGAGAGTTCGACACCACCGACTTTCAGGACAAGGCTATGAAGCGCATGCTGGCCAGGATGCGGGACGTCCACAGCGCGGCTCTCCCTGTGGAGGACCTGCGGAGGGTAAGTACGAGGACACGCTCGATTAACCGGGGAAAACCACACTGAGCAGATCGAACAAATCTGCACAGAGACACTGTCAAGAAACAGCAAGGTTCACATGACACGACACCTGCACATTAAAGCTGATGGTCTCCACTATAACCTCACAGACAATGTTAGCAAATCCACTTTGCTGATTTACCTACAGCAAAAACTGTTTTAACGTCCAGATCATTACAGAATATTTATTCTCTGAGTTACCTACAGGAGGGGCTCCAGGTTGAGGCCTGAGTAAAGCTGCTTTCACACCGGACTCAAAACGAATTTTTCGCACGACAGATTACATTCAAAGTCAATGCAAAGGCGCGAGTATTTGTTTCACGTCTGGCGCAAAAGCAGCTTAAGAGTGATTTGCCATGCTAGTGCACTTCAGGCTCAGCGATTTATATCGCCGAAGGAAGATAAAGATTCTCACTGATCACTCCTGATCTCAATGAATCAGCCACTGATTACGAGCACCCGCACCTGGAAATGATGCACAGTCCAGTCTACATTTTAAAATGTAGATGTACTGTTTTTAAATATGGATGATGGGAACACATATAAGTCAATTTAATGCTGAATATTCTAATTTGTATGCAATTATGAGTTTAATTTATGCATAATACAAATAATGCCAATTTTTGCCTGTTGTGTAAGAGCCTATTTTAGGCTTTTGAACTCAGTATTTGTGTCACAGAGACACAAATTATTCCAGTGAAGCAAGACATTTGGAAATTCAATTACAGGATTATTTAGCTATTAAATTTTGGAATTTATGGACGCCAGCCTCTGTATTTGCGCAATGGCGTTAAGACCTGGGCTCCAATGTGGCTACATATTGTACTCAAAGCCACCGACTCACCTGTGCAGCCAAACAAAGACACAAACGAGTAACTGCCACCATGTTTCCAGACCTAAATTACCGAGTATGGCGTCTCGTATAGATTGTGCCCGAAGATGATCCTATTTACTGAGAACTGCAGGACTTGCAGAATCTTTTGGCACAGGTGTTACAATCATTGGTCACGGTATTTATTTTGGGCTAATGGTTGGTAGTATCACCATGTTGCATGTTATTGCCGCTAGATAAAGGCTTTGCACGAGCTTAATGTTTATGTAAGTAAGGTTCACCACATCGATTCAGACGTTAAGGCAAAGGAAGACTAGTAGGGCTCCCAGTCGGTTGTCTTTGAAAGCGATGTTTGAAAGCGATGGCATTCAGAATTTCACAAAAAAAAAAAAAAATTATTTTGGAGGACAGATACTTCATATTCTTCCATTTTGCAATGTGTTCAGTTATTACTTAACCTAGTTGACACCATTTCCACTTCCTGCTTGCATTTTGGTTGGGGCGGGACTGCCTGTCATAATTTCTCTTTTAGTTCAACGATCTGATGGCTACCATGGAAGCCAAATACAGCATGGCTGAGGTGTGCCGGGAAAACGGAACTTGCCACGCCCTCGACCCAGGTAATACAGCCAATGCATTTAACCTGGTAGGACTTATGGCAACAAAATAGGTCCATGTGAATTTGCAGTAACTTATCTAGTCATTAAATGCTAGCACCAAATAGTCAGTCTCTGCATTACTAAGACATGTTAAGAACGGAAGGTAATGTAAGATCAAGTGACCTTATTCGGAAGTGTTGCCTTTTGGACAACTTTATAGGGGGAGGTGGTGGTAAACTAATGGCACGGAATGCATTGAATCTGCATTCTGGTAGGACTTGGAAGGTAGCGAAATGGGTCCATACGCATTGGCACTGATGTAGGCGTTCAATAAAAACAACAGAACAGTCAGTTTGTACATCATAAAAACATGTCAATAACAACATCAGAGAAAGTCAGATCATGTGACCTTACTGTTCAGTGTTACCTTTTAGACACGATAATGGAAGGTGGGGGGTAACCTGAGGAGATATCGGTACTGGTCCATCAGCATATGGGTTGGTTCTCTCCAAAACTGATGAAAGACGTTTCTGCAATGAGGTGAAGAGGTTTAAAAATTCACTGTGACACTCCATGTTAGAGGAGAACGAAGAAATAAAATTCTTTCGCTGGCTGTGTTGAGAGCTGTGTTGCGTTTTAGGCCTGTGAAAATGTCGAGACTTGTGAATTGCATTTCAGACCTAGGGCAGTGTTGAGAGTTGCGTGTTGTGTTTCAGACCTTACTAAGATCATGGCCGAATCGAGGAACTACAAGGAGCTCCTGTTTGCTTGGCAGGGTTGGCACGACGGCACTGGCAGAGCCATCCGGAAAGACTACGCCACATATGTACAGCTTGCCAACAAGGCTGCCAGAATCAATGGTAAATGACTGAGATACAGTCCTAACATTCCAAGTAAAGTTTTGGTTAGAAATTAGAGAATGTCAGTGCTTCTGCTGATACTCCAGATCAGTTATGTTATGTTGTGGTTTGGGATCCAAAATTGGTTGTACCAGAGGGCATGCAGAATCGGTCTGCAGTTCACTAGTCTTATACTAGTCTGCTTATTTTGCTTGTTTCTGAAGGACATAAAATATCAACTATAGGTCCCAAAGTTAATAAGATTAAGATCTGAAGAGACATCATAATCATAATCTCATTCTCCCACGGGTCTCCCTCGCGTTCCTGACAGGACATGCGGATAACGGTGCCTCCTGGCGCTCTGTGTACGAGACGCCCACGTTTGAGCAGGACCTGGAGGGGCTGTGGAGGGACCTGGCTCCCCTCTATCTGAACCTGCACGCCTATGTGCGCCGGGCGCTCCACACTGCGTACGGAGCCGGCCGCATCAACCTGCGGGGCCCAATCCCAGCCCATCTGCTGGGTAAGGCCAGCCAATCATAGGCCAGAGCTAGGACACGGCAGGAACACTCTTGAGAGACTCAGCAGCAGGAAGGGACGCAGTGGGCGATGGCATTACGGTATTCTGTAGCTCGAGTGCAGCGCAGCTGGAACACCAACATTTCACATGCTGCGGTCTTCTGGCGCAAAGTGGATTATGTCAAGAATTGACTTGTTTTAAGCAGGATAACTATCTGTTGTTACGCCTCATGATTCAGCGTACATCACAGCTGGCAACTTGTTTTCCGACAGACCAAAAAGAACGTAGGGATAAAAGATAATCAGTGCGGTCTGGCTTTAAGTTTTGCCCGTTCATTGTTCCGGCCAGTAACAGGCCGATTACTCCTTTATTTAGAAGGTCTATGGTCCAATTTTTTTAAATGGCACTTATAATTAGTTATTATATTGAGTGGCATAATACAAGAAACCGTGAACATATGGATTCTGTTTGTAAAGCTTCAGGATAAAATTGAATATGCGGCCAATTATTTGTCATACCAGTATATCTACTGCATACCTCTTTGGTCACAGGAAATTTCATTTCCAATTAGCCTCTCATAGATAAGAATGTGTTTAATACTTGTTTTGAAGACAATAGGCTGCACAGGCCAGGCAATGCTGCAGCTAGTGCAAATCACTTATTTACTTTACTCATATTAGGAATGAGACACGGTGAGACGAATGTTAATCTTCGCCAGAGTTGTGATCGTCGTCTCGCTCTCTGCCCAACAGGAAACATGTGGGCGCAGACCTGGTCTAATATATTCAGCCTCATGGTCCCATACCCTGATGCTACACAAGTGGATGCAACACCAGCAATGGTTTCCAAGGTATTATAATACTATCTTTGAACAAGATCTGTGCAGATAATAGACACTGAGGGCATTTGCAAGGCAAAAATGGTGGAAGGCAAGGCTAAACAACGGTGCGTAATCACGCCAGTAAATGCACTGTTATGATACATACATTTCAGAATTAACTACAAAGCAACAAGGCATTATAGAAGCTGGTTTTTGGTGACATGAAAAGCTATTAGAGACCCATACTTATGCAGAATAAAACGACGCTAAGTTATGGAATTAGAGTGTAGCAATCTTATCCTGTTGTGTCCGTACCGTCTTCATAGAGTGGTTGTGCTTGTGATGAGGGCCAGTCGAGTTGGCTGGATTGGTTGCCATCTCTTGGGATTCCAGACAGAAGAACAGGGTCGGGTTGAGGGAGAGGCTGTAATGTGGTGGCAGATTTTTGAGGGGACAGTTTTGGGAATAATGGCGCGTTATATTCTCAGGGCTGGGACGCACAGCGTATGTTTGAGGAGTCGGACCGCTTCTTCACCTCGCTGGGCCTGGAGCCCATGCCCTCAGAGTTCTGGAGCAGATCCATGCTCGAGAAGCCCCAGGACGGCCGGAAGGTGGTGTGTCACGCCTCCGCCTGGGACTTCAACAACCGCAGAGATTTTAGGTAAATTTACACCTATATCGGCCAAGTCCTGAACAACCTACCAGCTAACGCTCCCTCAATGCCCGTTATTGTTTTGGTGCAGTGGTGTCCAGCCCTGCTGCTTCAGATCTACCATCCCGTAGGATTTCAATCCAGCCCAAAGGAAGCACTAAGACTCAACAGCTGTCGATCTTGCTGAGCAGTCAGTAGAGTGAGTTGGTTGAAATGAAATCATACTGGACAGGAAAGACTCAGGACGTGAGAGTCTAGGGTTCAACCACATTTATGGTATAGGCTTACACAGCCAGTTTTTGATAAATTTTCCATGGTGTTTTGGTTGGCACAGGGTTGCACCTTACAGCTGTGAGCTGTAAGCTGCAAGCCAGACTTTCAAAACTTTACAGCTTACAGCCACCCGACCTGATAAAGCCATGGGGTGATGGTGTTGAAAAACCCTGCAGGAAAGATGACTAATAGTAGATTGTTTACGCTGATATGGATGGATGTGTTTGTGATTGTCCTCGGTAGGATAAAGCAGTGCACGGTAGTGACCATGCATGACCTCATCACGGTTCACCACGAGATGGGCCATGTGCAGTACTTCCTGCAGTACCGTGACCAGCCCCTTGGCTTCCGGGATGGTGCCAACCCAGGCTTCCATGAGGCTTTTGGCGATGTGTTGGCCCTGTCTGTCTCCACCCCGAAACATCTGTACAACATCGGGCTGCTGGACAAAGTGGAGACAAACTACGGTGAGTCTAACAATCTCCAACTGTTCATATTAATCCTGAGGACACACATGGACTATCATTACTGTAGTTTAAATGCGCCATCCACCGTTAACTGTACAACTTATTCCCATGAGCTTAACCATCTGTGATCAACTTCAGTCCTCAAACATTGACCATCAACACTCTCTACTAAGCCAACTCCGAGACTGTAAAGATTACCCACCCACATGCTAACTTCAGTTTATGCGTGTAAACCCATCTCTCAACCATTGCTCCCATCAATTGAACTACACTGCCTGGCCACAAAAAGTATCAATTTGAATTTAAATGAGTAAATACTGAATAGTCTGTGATTTGATCAGTATTATAGTGATTAATAAGTTTCAGCTGGGAACAACTGGATTGGTGAATTCAGTAAGGGCCCAACTCCACACACTTTCAACATGGAGTTAAGCCCCCATTGAATTCACCGATTCAATTCTTTTAACACTGAGGCAGTGCTTTGCTTCTCATTTCTTCAACAACTACAACAACCCTCTGGACAAAGTGTTTCAGGAAGGGCAAATTATTGGCCTGTATCAAGCAAAGAAACAATTCAGGAGATAGCTGAAATCACTGGAACTGGATTAAAAATCGTCCAAACGATTATTTACCCCACTAAAAGTCTTTGGAATGCGCTGGAGAAGACTTTATGGAGTGGTCTGACAGTCCTGTCACCAATACAAGATCTGGGCCAAAAATTAATGCAACTTTGGACAGAAATAAACGTTGTGACATTGCAGGAAGTTGTTGGAACAAAGCCGACAACATATACGGGTCATATTCAAAGCTAAGGAGGTCCAACAAAATATTAGTGTGCAGAACTTTTTTTTTTTTTTGGCCGGGCAGTGAATCCACGCGTTTCCATTAGTGCACTCCAGAAACATTAACCCTTAACCTTCTGTGCTGGGTCAAGTCTTCACTGTTCAGTATCTAGTAAGTACTCACTTCAGACTGACACAATGTTAGAGATTTCATTACTCTGGATATTTCACTTGCTGAAGACAGAATCAGGGTCAAAGGTTACCTGCATGGCCCTCTGGAGTCGCCTAGAGAAGCAGTCAGCAACTGCAGCCACACAGTATTTTAGGGGCCAGTAATCTCCACACGGTAGCACATTAAATCTCTGAATCTCACATCTAAAAGGAGTAGGTCATTTCCATCATCACAATGTCCCACTCAAACTTGAAATGCATTAATTTTTTTGGACGATAATCATTGCATTAAGCAGACATCACATGCACAGCATGCAGCATCTTTAACCTTTATATCTAAACACGGCCTTCTGATGTTTACAAAAAATTAACCCAAACACTCCACTGGATAAATGCCAGTTCCTACAGCAGAATGCCAGAGAAGATATAAATTAATATTCCATATTCATATGGGCAAAACTGTTCCTAATTTTGATGGAATCATACAAGTAAAACACCTTGGTGATGAAAAAATGAAATCGTTCAAAATTAGAAGCACTCACAGAGCGCAAAACTTCGCCAAGCCTATCCCACTAAAGAGTCCTTTAGAAAATTCCTGGACCTGGATCATGATCCCGATCACCAACAAAATTTAAAGAACTGTTCCTTGTACCATCCCAGACTCCTCCAGAAAATTTCATCCAAATCTGTTTGTAACTTTTTGAGTAATCCTGCTAACAAACAAACGGACACGCAACAAACTAATGGGGACAGAAACATAACCCCTTGGCTGAGGTAAAAATACAGTGAATGTTCCCCAAGGAAACAGGCAGATGAAAAAATGAAATAATCTTGAACAATGTTGGAATAACCTCAGTATCATGTCTGTAATGAGCACAGAGAGCGACATTAACTACCTCATGAAAACGGCGCTGGACAAGATCGCCTTCCTGCCGTTCGGGTACTTGATGGACCAATGGCGATGGATGGTGTTCGATGGGCGGATCAAGGAGGGCGACTACAACAGAGAATGGTGGCACCTCAGGTTCGACGCTCGTGTGTCGTCTGAAATATCGTATTGTAACAGCTGTGCTAATTAATCCATACACTTGAAGTAATGTCACATCTCTGTATTTCAATTAAAATAAACATTGCAGTATAGATCAGCATACAAATAAAAATCTATGAGTAAAATGCATGAAATGTGTTGATGAATGATCAGGTGATGTTAGCAGAAACACTGCTGTGCTTCCTGAGAGTCATTTCACCACTGCTGCAGTGACGAGCGACATGAATGGACTGCATTTCTTGATATATTAAGATACACAGGCCACTCTGATTGAGCCTCTCAGAATATTGTAATCAGATATCACCCCCCACTGTCACCCACACGCTTCAGACTGAAGTACCAGGGCGTGTGCCCCCCCGTGCCCCGGACTGAGGAAGATTTTGACCCCGGAGCCAAATATCACATCCCTGCAGATGTTCCCTACGTCAGGTATGCGCATCACCTACACTCATCACCACTGCTGTTTGCAGGACTGCCATTCGATATACACACCATTGGATATTCACGCCACTCACTCTGCAGAAACCTGAAGAACAGGTGCAGTAAACAGTGAGCCACTGCGTCCCTTTCTGAGAGTTTTTATAATGGTAAGTCTCATGTTTGTGGAACATTGGGATTATCAATCCAAATAGTCCATGTGCTGCATATCCTCATATTCCGATCCTTATATTCGGGGCCTCATAAACCGCCATAAAAACGTGTAAGTGAAATAATCGGAATAAATAAAAATACGGTTATTGAGAACAGTAAATTAATTAATCTTTATTACCCAATTTAAATACATCTACAATCCATAAAACCTATTAATGACAACCTTTAACTCAGCTCAAACTATGAGGATATGATAGTTTATTTACAGTATTATATTGTTCTAAGTAAATGAAAACCCAACAACACAAAGCCGGTTGAGGCCGAATGCAGAACTGGATGTATGGCAGTGGGGGCGTGTCTTTCTCCTGTCACTCAGGTACTTCATCAGCTACATCATTCAGTTCCAGTTCCATGAGGCCCTGTGCAGGGCAGCCAATCACAGTGGCCCACTGCACACATGTGACATTCACCAGTCCAAGGAGGCGGGGAAACTCCTGAGGTGAGCAAGACGCTCAAGATGACGAGTAATCGCCATAACAACATCTGTACAACTATACGGATATAAAACTATACAACTAACTATCCACTATAGTTTTCCCTGCAGTGTGTGTGTGTGCGCGTGCAAACAGGAGCATAATGAGGCTCGACTCCAGTGAACCCTGTGTTTCTGCGTGCGTGCGTGTGTGTGTGTGTGTGTGTGTGTGTGTGTGTGTGTGTGTGTGTGTGCATGCGCGCAGGAGTGTAATGAAGCTCGACTGCAGTAAACCCTACGTTTCTGTGTGTGCGCGCGCGCACAGGAGTGTTATGAAACTCGGCTCCAGCAAACCCTGTGTTTCTGTGTGAGTCTGTGTTTGCGTGTGTGTATGCAAGAGTGTAATGAGGCTGGACTACAGTAAACCCTGTGCTTCTGTGTGTGTGTGTGTGTGTGCTTGTGTGTGTGTGCGCGCGTGCAGGAGTGTAATGTAGCTCGGCTCCAGTAAATCCTGTGTTTCTGCGTGTGTGTGTGTGCGCGCGCGCGCAGGAGTGTAATGTAGCTCGGCTCCAGTAAACCCTGTGTTTCTGCGTGTGTATGTGTTTGTGTGTGTGTGTGCGCGCGCGCGCAGGAGTGTAATGAAGCTCGGCTCCAGTAAACCTTGCGTTTCTGTGTGTGTCTGTGTTTGTGTGTGTGTTTGTGTGTGTGTATGCACACACAGTGTAATGAGGCTCGACCACAGTAAACCCTGTGTTTCTGTGTGTGTGTGCGTGTGTGTGCTTGTGTGTGTGTGCGCGCGTGCAGGAGTGTAATGTAGCTCGGCTCCAGTAAACCCTGTGTTTCTGCGTGTGTGTGTGCGCGCGCGCGCGCAGGAGTGTAATGTAGCTCGGCTCCAGTAAACCCTGTGTTTCTGCGTGTGTATGTGTTTGTGTGTGTGTGTGCGCGCGCGCGCAGGAGTGTAATGAAGCTCGGCTCCAGTAAACCCTGTGTTTCTGTGTTTGTGTTTGTGTGTGTGTGTGTGTGTGTGTGTGCGCGCGCAGGAGTGTAATGAAGCACGGCTCCAGTAAACCCTGGCCTGAGGCCATGAGGCTGCTCACCGGTCAGCCCAACATGTCTGCGCTGCCATTGGTTCGGTACTTCCAGCCGCTCGTGGATTGGCTGGAGAGGGAGAACAGGAGGAACGGGGATGTCCTGGGGTGGCCAGAGTTCGACTGGATGCCAGGAAGTGAGTCTGTCAGCTGTCTGCCTTCTGCACCAACTCCCCCTTCATGTCATTTAACCCTCCTCACCCCCTGTGCACTGCGAGTTTGCATCTGCGTTTGGATGTTTTCGCTCCGGTCGATGTCTTTGTACAGAATCCGTGTTTGTGTGTGACTGGAGTGTGCTTGAGTTTGTGTGTGACAATATTCAATAGTATGAGAGCGCTTAAGGTTGTGGTTTGTATGTTGGTATGACTGCTCACGTGTTTGAGTTTGTGTTTTGGGGTTGTGTATGTTGGCGTAACTGTGCGCATGTATGAGTGAGTTTGGGTTTAGTGTGTTTGTATTAAACTCCTCCACTTTATCTCTGACCCCCCGCACCCTCTCTGGTCTCCCCAGGAGAGGATGGGCCCCCGTCGCCGTCCCCGGGGCCCACCGCGGCACACTCTGATGGGGAGAGATGGGCGGAGTTTCTGGGCCTGAGCGTGGCCCGTTCGGCTGCAGTAACGGGGCAGTGGGTTCTGCTGGGCCTGGTTCTGGTTCTGGGCTCGGCCTGCATCTACAGCAGCTGCTGGCACCACAGACCCCGCAAGCACAAATCCAGCGCCATTCTGGAGCTGGGGGCCAAATGAGGGGCCAGGGCTGGGGCTGAACCCTGACCCCGCCCTCCCTGCGGACATTACCATGTACGACGCAGTGACCACAGCAGGAGGCATTAGCTGTTTGAGCGTTTACCATTTCCTTACGGCTCAAAGCATGAACATGCTCTTAAACTCCCTCTCACACACGCACACACACACACACACACACACACACACACACAGATGAAGTCACACTAAATGCCACCAAATCATATGTCACCACACTAGCCTCCTTTAAATGTACAATATACGGACAGCATTGCACTTTGAGCCATCCCAGCGCACTTTTCAGACGCGATAGCGCTAAGAATTTTGCATTAGTCGCGACTCGACCGCTAAGCCCAGCTCACAGCAAATATTCACAACGCAGAAGGGGAAAATTGGCCAAGAACGTTGCAGCAGTGTAATCAGGCCATCTGAGAGGGAGTGACATCAGGGCTGCCATTCTGCTGAACCGAGCACAGGCGACAGGGATCACAACATTACAGGGTCGCCAGGTGCGCGGCAGCGTTAGCTAGTCTTTGGTCTGAGCTGGCCTTCAGTTGTTGACAGAACTCTCTAGAACTCCCTGTGTGGTAACTGGCTGGATTCAGCAAGGCATTAAAAATGGATTTCAGAACTCTGAGGCAGCACTGAAACCATATAAAAGCTGAAATAACATCAATAATCTACTTTTTACTTGAGGAAACAAGCAAACGCAAACTAGATAGCTTTGTTGCCACAGGGACAGAGTCGTGCATCTCCCCGATCCCCAAATTTCAGACAAAATGGCCGATAGCAGGCATATTGGATGTTCAAAATTGCCAAAAATCGATCTTGTGCGTTGTCAAATAAATATCTTTGCCTATGCAAAATTGGAAAAAATTCCTGTAATAATAGTTGCTTCCAGAGCCCGGAACAGATAATCCCTGCGGGCGCGGTGGCACTAAACCACAGGACCTCCCAACTATCGCGTCAGGGAGACACAATGAGCTGGCTGCACTGTGCCAGTAAACACCAGTTCCATTTAATGTATGAAAGCAATTACAAAAACCAAAAAGCATTCGGTCTCTCTTACTGATACCATGGATTGATCACTGCGGGTCATCACACCAATTAGGATTAAAAAATGTTAAGTTCAAATCCCTCCTTTGATACTCATGATTAGCACCAGATCTGACCATCTGGATTTTCAGGCAAAGTAAGTTAATATCCAAGAAGTGAATTCTGATTATTGCGCTCTTTACGGGAATGTCCCTCAGAATTATGAATTACTGTGAGGCTGTTACCCGACAACACTGAACACAGGCCTCTCCCCCCTTCTGCTGAATCATAATTATAATTATGTAATTACTGTGTATGGTCTCTACATTCTTACAGTCAGGCAAGCGTTTGACTGTACAGCCGCGACGTGGTTCATATTTGTAGCATCTGAACACTGTGCCAATGTCTTAAATACTTGATTGTGAAGTCAGATAGTTGTGTGTGCAGTTTTTAAATTATTTGTTTATATATGCAAACGTGTCCATGTTTTTGCCCTTTATTAAATAACAAAATGTAAGTCACATTGTCGCCTTGCTATTTCTAAACGGGACATGCAGCAATTTTTCGACAAAAAGTAAATTGCTTGGCACCGTAATGCCTTATACACCTGAATTCTAACCAGTCTATAACTTCACAGTAACGGGGAGTCATTTTAAAGAGACCAACAGAGAAGAGAATCCCTCAATGCTGGGACCAGATCACTGTACGCCAACGGTTTTAATTCAAATGGTTTAACCTCATAATTCAAAGCTTAGGTTCAGACCCATGAAGTACAGACACAAAAAAAGTAAATACTGTTCAAATACTTATGCACCTGACTGACAGTTCTGTGTCTGTGTTCTCGAGTTTAAAAGTTCCGCAGTGGTTCTAACAGAGCATGCAGACAGACAACACTGACAGTGACAAAGCCTTTAGGCCGAAACACAGGCCGATTTGGTTTTCGACAGGAGTCCCGTCGGAGCTACAGCCGCCTCCTCTTCAGACTCCGCCAGAAGAGGCGCCCCAGCAGCAGGAGGGTGAAGAGTAGGGTGTAGAGGGCGTAGCAGAGCCCCAGAGTCCGTAGGGCGAGCATGGCCTCAAGGTCTGACGTCTGGCGGCCGCGGCCCAGGCGGAGGTAGACCCCGAGCCGGATTTCGGCAGCGAGTCGGCCCTGCAGCCAGCAGTAGTAGGAGCCCTGGTCCTCCAGCTGGGCGGGGCTCAGATGCAGGTGGTGTCCGGGGTCGATGAAGACGCGCGCCGTGCCGTTCCGCCCCTCCATGTAGCGCGTGCGGTACAGAGGCTCCGCCCCGCGGTCCCAAGCCACGGCGTGATGCGGCAGGGCCCCGGGGCAGGACAGCACGAGGGGTGACCCCGCGGGGTGGGAGTGGTAGTACACGGGGACCCGGGACCCCGACTCGGAGAACCCCAGGAACTCCAGGAGACTTTGCCGGTCGCGTGACTCCGCGGGCTCTGGGGGACAGGAGGCGTGGCAGCTGCGCACAGCAAGCTCCGCCCCTTTCCGGTCGTCACGGA
The DNA here is from genome assembly GCA_029721435.1 of Gymnothorax reevesii. Classification (NCBI taxonomy): domain Eukaryota; kingdom Metazoa; phylum Chordata; class Actinopteri; order Anguilliformes; family Muraenidae; genus Gymnothorax; species Gymnothorax reevesii. The sequence goes on along the minus strand of CM056584.1, from coordinate 54,243,854 downwards.
GATGGAACCGGGGGGGTATTGCCGGTGAGCCGCAAGGGACGGCGGCCGTTTGGCTGGAGGTGGGAAGGTAGCGGACGTTGAGGTAGCGGCTTCGCAGGTAACACAGCCCCACCCTCGTCTGCTCCCCCCTCACATCCCCACACCGGTCACACACAGACCACGCCCAAAAGCTGGTGAAGGCCTGGTACGGCTCGTCCTGCGAGTGCCGGGGTGCTCGGGCGAGGCCCTGGCGCCGAGGGAAGGTCACTCTTTGGGCTCGCTGCACGTCGATGTGGTACCCGTAGAAGAACTGTCCCGAGCTCGTCCCGCAGACATAGTGTCCTGAATCCCCCTCCTGTGCTCGGAACAGCAGCAGGCTGAAGAGCCGGATGGAGAACCGGCTTCGGAGATCCGTCTCACGCGCCACTCGCGACGAGTCCACCAGCACGGTGCCCTCGAAGTCAGTCAGCACGCGGGCCTGGTCCTGCCGCAGGTGCTTCAGGTAGAACCACACCACAGAGTGCACCTGCTCCGGTTTACAGCGGCAGGGCAGCTCCACGGTCATGTCCTCCAGGTACGCGGCACTCTCGAATACCAAGAAGGCGGGACACGCCTTCTTGGCGAACACATCCTCCTTGTCCTCCGGGGCCTCATAAGCAGAGAGAATTGTGGGAAGGCCAATAAAAATCAGCAGAATTAGCAGCTGCGGAGCCAGCTGCATCATCTGTAGCCTGTGGAAATGCCACACACAGAGACACACACTCACTGCCTGACTGGGATCTCCAGCCCAGAACCCTCATGTAGAGGCCCCTCTCTGAATGCTCCGGGAGTTCCACAGTTTCACAGCCAGTTGGGTCATAAGAGTGAACATTCCAAACCCACTGTGACATCACAATGCAGGGAGAGTAAGACAGGCTCTGTCACGAACACATTACACTCAAAGAGCTGATAAAAAAAAAGTTTATTTCCTTCAATGGAAGCTGAACAGTGCACTTAAAATACACGTTTAAAAACAGCCCAAACAAACATATCCTTCAATCATTGAAACCGTTGTATGTTTTTAGTCCACTAACAAAATGCACAGCATAGATTTTCTCTGAAACTGAACAAAGAATTAAATCTCCTTTCAACCAGGAGAAAATACTTATTTTTCTAAATGCATCATGTCACTGTGAAAATACTCCTTTGGTAAATAGAGAGAATATCCTTAATTGCCCACAAAACCGTTCAATATCAAGGCATCACTCATGTAAGAGAATCAGTGTGCACACCATAGAGCGGCATTAAGCCCTTAAATTTCTCCAGAATGTTCTCCCTGCCTGTATTGTCCTCAGCCTGACCCGCATCCACCCCTGCACCCTCACTCTCCACAGGCTGCCCTGTGTCAAATCCAGGGGTCCCATCCCCCAAAATCGCCCAAAGTCGGCCCATCAGGCTCTCGCAGGTGGCCTTCTCCTCCGCGGTCAGGAAGGCGAGGGCGAGGCCGAATCTGGGGGTCTGGGACAGCGCCCCCAAGAGGTCCACAGTGGCCAGGGCGTCTGCAGCTCGGAGCCTCTCTGACAGGACCATCAGGAACTCCCCCAGTAGCCCGGCTCCCACCTCAGCCCTGAAGATTCGCTGAATGCCCCCTCCCCCGAGAGTGAGCAGGAGGTTGTAACGATCGTCCGCGCTCCCCTCAAACCGCCGCCAATCCCGAGCGAACTCCGGAGCCGTCTCGGGCTGGAACTCTGAGGGCTTCGTATCCAAAGAAATACAGGAGAACAAATACATACAGCATTAATGCCCTTGCCTTCCACACACAGTCACACACACAAACATCCACCATTAAACCTGATCATCCCTGCTCAGGGGGTGCACGGTAACCCAGTATGCATTGGGCGAGAATAGACACTGGACAGTTCAATGTTATTCACAGATTAAAAATAAAGCTTTACAAGCATCAAATTTCTATATTTTCGCAACCATATTTGCATCAGTTGACTTGGTAAACCACAATTAGCGGGATTCCTGTTAAAGAATGCATCATAATTCAGTTAGGCTTCTAAAGATTTGTCTAACGTATGCAGAGGACTGTCGGTTCGCGGGCCCACAGCTCAGCACAGCCATGAGTGACGGTCTCACCTCCATGGACCCACAGCTCGTGGAGCTCGGTTTCCCGCTGCCAGAAGCGACTGGGTTCCACGGCTGCTTACGCGAAGCGCCGACCCGATCTTTCCTCTCCAGGGGCATTAGATGAGATGCCAGCACTATGTCCCTAACAACAGGGTCCAGAGAAGCAGACCGGTCGGTATTCTTTCAATCGGACTAATCAACAAAGTACAGAGGACCTTAATTATCAAGTGCATGACATAACACGAATCATAGGCCAATAAAACAGAAAACTTCATATCCAAAGAGAAGAAGAAGCGGATGATTACACGGCCAACGTAGTAAGCGGCCCCAAAGTCATTCTTGCAATTCCCCCCCGAAGATTCATATTTCAGCAGACGCATCAGGCCCCCTGGTGGTCGGGGGCCCCTTCACATTTAAAACGAGCGAAGCGCTGTCAATGTATATTAATCATCCGGAGTTCAATATTGCGGCAATACTTCTCAGATTATGAATACGCTCAAAATGACACTTAAGACTGAGCGATTATGTTCAAATTATGATGTAAATACAGAGAGGAGTCATGTCGCCAACGAAGTAGCATTATAGCGATGTTGCTCACCTAAATTCTTCATAAGACCCAACATTCTGATGTACAGCGCGAAACTTGGCGTCGTTTTCCCGTCGATATTTCTTGTCCGCCTCAACCGCAGCCTGCAACTCCTTCTCCAAAGCGGAAAAATTTATCTTCTCCGAATCCTCCATCCGGAAAGCATAAAATGGACACTAAAAATGAGACCCAGTCAACACGTGCTGAACGACGCGATTAAAATCTTCTGCGGCAGGATGACAGGGATGTATGCTGTATTAGCCGAAGACTATGCAGACTGATATGACACGGTAATGATTACACGTAACATTTCACGCATTGAGCAAGTTCAGACGTCTAACTGCACTAGAATATTGCCTCTGCCCTCACGAACCCCTTGACTCATCGTTTCTTGGTAGCAAAAGTTGTTCGCTGGTCCACCTCAGCCACGAACAGCCGATCTGAGAAGACAGAAACCGTGCAGTACATCATGAACAAGAATCTGTGTTTTAAAGATCATTTAGCACTTAGGCAATGGATTAAAACCTATTTCGGATTTCCAAACCCATTCAACTAACGTTAGTGTTTAGGATGCGTCTCCATAGCAACGCCGTCCAACAGGGCTGTGTTCCAAACCGAAATAAGACACTCCCTTCACGTCTGCCCTCCACTCGAGTGAGCCCTTCGAATGACGTTGCAAGCGAGTAAGCCCTTCCCGAGCGAGGGAGGGCAATAGAAGGGACTTCGGGGGAGGGTTGCGGGAAATTGGAATAGAACTACCCTCGCTGCGTTTCTTCCACACTTCGACGTTTGTCAGCAAGCCAACGGGAAGTTTGTGTTACCATGGAGCCAACTGAGTAGTTGCCTGTACGTTTCACCTTTTACAGATTACGCGGAAGCGTATCGCATGTTTATGGAAAGTAGAAGACGGCGTGCTCGTCATGACTGTTGTAGGGGGAAATAAGCTGCTTTCACCCCAGACGCGAAACGAACTCAAAGTCAATGCAAAGACGCGAATACATGTGTTTCGCGTGCATTCGCGTCTTTGCATAGACTTTGAATGTAATCTGTCGCACGACAAATTCGTTTCGCGTGCAGTGTGAAAGCGGCTTTTAGCTCCGCAACAGTCCTCGCGGATACAGCAAAATAAACGAAGTCAAAGGCTTAAAAATAATGTGAAATCGATTCCCCTCACCCCAAACTTTGCGATTTGCATATAATTCTGTCATAAATTAAACACAACTGTACACAATTCATACATTTGTATGGTACATTCCCTGCCACAATTCCCCCTTCTGCCAGTAGAAAAAAAATGGCGGGCGTGAAATCTTTACCGAGGGAGAATGAGCAAAGCATTCTGGGCAAAATTAAGTTTGGAGGGATGTTCGTTATTGGCTTCGTTTGAGGGAGGATAATCGAGGGCTTGAGCAAATGAAAACGCGCCCTTCCCTCCGCAAAACTGGATTGGAACGACTGTACAAGTGGCAGCCATCTTACATCCGGGATTTTTTGTGGATTCCCCCCTCGATTGGGCGGCGAGTGAACAAGACGAAGCAAGCATTTTTTCGGATTGGAACGCAGCCCAGGTCTCATTGCCAGGAAAGAGAAAGGAAATAAATAAACAAACAAATAAATAAATAAATAAATCACAGTCCTATCCTCTGCTTTAAGTGGTGTTTTTTTTGGCTCGAGAAGTTGTGAATGGATTGGTTATGTAAGAAATATTGGAATGCGTCAATTTTATTTTAACCATCTTAACAGCACCGAGAGAAAACTGCCATGTTGAAAACTACAAGGCAGATAATCTCCCACAATGATGACAAACTGCGGGTCGAACAATACATATTTTAAAATTCTTTAATAATCTAATTATTAACATACATACAGTTCAATACAAAAAGAAATGCCAGCATTTTAAAAACGGTCATGTGCTTAAATACATGTACACAAAATATTTAATATTCAGACAAGATTTGGCCCCAGTCACCACACAAAGAACAGTACCTGGCACTTATTACAGCATCTCAGTTAAAGGTAGCTAAATATTCAAAAATTATGACGGAGGTGCATTTCGTTGACTCAAAATATGTATCAAACGATGATGGTGACTTTCAAATGTTAACAGAGGTAATAATTCTGAAATACACGATTGACTTTTGTACAATGATTCAACATGTTTTTGAAGTCATTCTCAAGTTTGAACTATTCTAAAAAAGCCAGCATTACATAAAATAATCATAAAAAATAAGAAAAAAATCATTCTTTGCCATAAATGACAATTTTAAATAAAACAAACACAACAGGCTGTCTGGTCATATGGTACACGAGAATGGTCAATAGCAAGATATGACAGTTCAGAATTCAGAGTGTATAATGACATCAACCGATCTGCGGCAGGTGAACAGATACAGGGATTTACTGTGGGCAAATGCCCCGCCCACCCGGCACCGATCGCTTGATCTGGTGTCAACAGTCAGCCCTCAGATCAGCAAGCCTGTTTCACTTTCCCAGTAATCACAGTGAACTGCACTGCAGGTGTACAAAACCAAATAAGGCAATATAAATACTAGTAAATCACAAATCAGCGATGAATTACTGCCCCATTTCTAAACCAATGGTGTCTTATTTTGGATTAAAAGGAGGTGGTCCTGTAAGATCTCCGAACTTTCAGGGAAGTCAGGGTGATGTCATCTTCAAAAATAGGCCCTACTAGGCTGTAAATTCAGACAGCACCTTTATCTTTGGAGGACTGGAGCCATCCCACAAACCCACAGGTAAATCCTCCCTAGGTGTGCAGCAAAACCACCAGCAGAACTTGTCAATCATATTGTGCTGATACAATGCTGGATATAAGATTATATTGAGTGTCATACTTCGGAAAAGTGTCATTGACCAAACAACATAGACCATCTTACCTCAGACATACAGCTTCAGCATAAGTAAAATCTCCCTCAATTATAAAAGGAGGATCATCATAATTATTCAATAATAAACTAGGCACACAGCCATCTCAGGTCAATTATCGGTATCTAAACTCTTCAAAGGTCCGCAGTCTTGTCAACAGGTGCACAACCAATCAGTCATCACAAGACATTACAAAATCTGTCGGTTTTTGACATTATATGGTGAAATGAACACCCAGCGACAAGGACTGATCTACCTCAGCCAACTAGTTAATCAGTTCCTTCATTATTCTCGGTGATCCCTCACCAATAACTAATGTCACAAATAACAGATTTTGAAATGGCTTTCAATGGCCAGTTGGTCAAGCGCCTCGTGACATGAGAGGGGACCTTTGAGACAGGTAGTCGTGATCAGCTTTGGTTGCAAAATACTGTTTGACCACTAGGTGAAGCTCAATGAACAATACGGCTCTGAGCAGTGCCAGTTGGAACTGAATTTTTTCTCCACTCAGTTGATATATAGTGCTACTAATGTTCTGAGCCGCCAACCATGGTTAAATTCAAACTTTAATGGAAATGTCGTCTCCCATTACCAGCGTCTTCCACACACGACAATACATCAAAAAACGTCCAAAACATCCCCGTAGTCTGTTGTGTTCAGTTTCTGACTAGTCCTAAAAATCATTTTTGAAAATCGATTTCCCATCCCCCTCCCATAAAAAAAAAAAAAACCCATTTAAAAAAAAGAAAAAATTACAAAGAGCATGGTGATTCCCCTGCAATACAGGGATTTTCCAGCAACAGAACTCAGTGATGAGATGAGGTCAAAAGTTCAGTCAGAAATGAGAAAAACCTGGAATCCAGCAAAATACGATGATATTTCTTCCTGCAGTAAGGTTGCACACAATACTTGACAGAATTATTAAGTCAGTCACTTTTAACACACATTACACTCTCAGCAAGGCTCTATATTACAGGCCGTGACACAAACCGAGTGTATTTCCACCTGTTCGTAAGCGCCCACCGATTGCTGAAATCAGCGTACAGTTTCTGGACATGACGGGCTTTGTTAATGATTCACAGACACCACAAAACCACACAGCGGCACAAATACATCAGATACAGCGGCCGTCTGCCCATTTTTAACCATTACAGCGCGCCATCAATTCTTAACCAAGTAAGAATTTACCATAATCAGACCGGCATGACAGCACACCGTCCATAATACTATTTTTTACAATATAATTTCATGGAGCTCATTCCAAACACTTATTTTTCACATCATTCCAACCAAACCCAGCAGCGATGTGGAAATGGATCGTACACTGCCACGACTGCAGAGGTGAGGAAGCCCTGAAGCATCCTTTATAAAGGCTTATAAAGTGTGATGGATAAAGGATTGTCCCGCGGGCCCCACTCTCCCTGTCTGCCATGGCTGCATTTCCTCAATTTGTCCATCTTCACTTTCTTTGCTGATACATTTTTCCTCGTCTCCCCAATATGTGGCGCGAAGGTCAAGGGTAGGAAGTGAGGGAGAGAGGGAGGGATGTGTAAAATACGCAGGGGGACGGAGCTCAGTCTTACCGAGGCCTGTACGGACAGGACCGGACTCTCTCAGTCGCAGCATAATCATTCTGCATGTTTATGAAGTATCTGGACATATTTGGAGGTGGTATTAAATCATGTTGATTGCCCCGCTAAATCATTATGGCAGCCAATCCTTACAGCATAGTGAGAATTTAGATAATAAAGTTTCAATCAAGCGACACAGGAGCACTGAGAGAAAACTCACTGTAAAACACACACCTGGAATGTATGATTCAAAAGCAAGAAAATATAGCACTTCCAGTGCTTCAGAAGATATTTGTTAAGGATGAAAGTACATTCAGTTAACGTCCGCTATCTGCTTTGACCACAGCAGCAGAAATAATATTGCACCAAAGGCAAAATATTATGAGACAAAAACAATGTACAGTACAGGCCAAAAGTTTGGATACACCTTCTCATTCAATGCGTTTCCTTTATTTACATTGTAGATTCTCACTGAAGGCATCAAAACTATGAATGAACATGTGGAATTATGTGCTTAACAAAAAAGTGTGAAATACCTGTAACTGAAAACATGTCTTATATTCTAGTTTCTTCAAAGTAGCCACCCTTTGCTCTGCTTACTGCTTTGCACACTCTTGGCATTCTCTTGAGCTTCAAGAGGTCGTCACCTGAAATGGTTTTCACTTCACAGGTGTGCCTTGTCAGGGTTAATTAGTGGAATTTCTTTCCTTATCAATGGGGTTGGGGCCATCAGTTGTCTTGTGCAGAAGTTAGGTTGATATACAGCCAACAGCCCTATTGGACAACTGTTAGATACATACATACATAATTCCACACGTGTTCATTCATAGTTTTGATGCCTTCAGTGAGAATCTACAATGTAAACAGTCATGAAAATAAAGGAAACGCATTGAATGAGAAAGTGTGTCCAAACTTTTGGCCTGTACTGTATTTATAACCCATGGTACACCGCAGGTCAAGTCTCACAGAGATGTCGGACAACCTGGAGAGGCTCCACCCAGCTATGGCGAGAGAAAAAAGCAGTCCTCCAATCACCATGGCCCCAGAGCACCTGGGGGCGGGGCTACAGATCAGTAGTAATGTTGGTGTATTTCGGTCCAGTTGGTGACCCAGTGCTTTTTGCCCGGGTTCACAGTAAGAAACCCCTCGCTCAGCTGGTATCGCTCCTCTCTGCCGATTTTCACGCCGTGATACTTTGGCATTATCCTGTAGTACAGAGCCCGCTTGAAAAACCCGCACTGAGGGAGCAGTAGAGAAAGACAGAGAGGAAGAGAACAGTTACAGTCCTGATCTCCAATCCAGAAACCACATGTATTTATTGGCATGCTTATGATTCTGATTATGACTATTATTTTTAAATTTTTTCTTCTCATATTTCTGTTTTTTGATGTATGAGTATACATGTATGTGCAGAGAGCTAGATGTGCATATTATGTAACATATATTTTCTTATTTATACTTCTTCCTCTGATGTTCCACATATTCCTTCCAAATGCACATTCTATGATGCCAATAAAGCACAGAACTTGGAAGTTGACAGAAAGACAGAGAGAGAGAGAGAGAGAGACAAACAGAGAGAAAGAGTGAGAGAGAAAGACCAGCTGCCTTCATGCGTAACATCATGTGACGGCAGCATTAAGAGGCATATTCCACAGTCCCACATTTTACAGCGTTTCCCGTGTGACTGAACTGGTCACATCCTCTTCAGATCAGGAGAGCGATGCTCTGTGGGGACGGAGCAACAGCACTTCTGTACGAATAATAAGCACAAAAAGCAGAAACTGGAGGGAGAGGAGAGTTAGCAGGTTGAAAACCGCATGACAGAAGTTCCCGTGTTACCCTGAGGAAGAGAAGAAACGCAGAACAGACTCGTTTAACGAGAACTGCAGGGCTGAAGGAATGGAGAGAGGAGAGAGGAAGGTTAGTCATCCTGCAAGAAGAGAGGATGAATCTGTCACAGGTTGGAGAAAAGCAGAAGGTCGCTTAATAACAGGAGCCGGCGTGCTGGTGGAGGACAGCATTACCCACAAACCTTAGTGTGGCGAGCACAGTGAGGCCCCTAGAGGCCCCACCCTGCCCTAGCACTCCTCAGCCAGGCGGTCAGTGTCCGACGGCTGGGTCTTCATCTCGGCCGTCTGCGCTTTGGCCTCGTACAGCTCCCGCGTGCTCGCCCGCCGGAAGAATCCGCACTAAAACCACGAAGCAGCGTTAGCCAGTCACCAAGAGCGCTGATAGCTACAGAGTTCGCCAATCACAAGGCCTTCCGAAATTAATGGAGCAGGGTCAGCCAATCACAGGGCCTCTTGATTGCGGGGACGGCACTTCGAGAGTACTTTTAGAGAGAAGATGTGAAAATGGGTGGTAAATGATTGCCCACACACCGGTGCACACAACCAAAGAGTCACCACAGACAGACACATAAACACAGATAGACAGACAGATGCACACACACTCACACACACACACACACACAATTAAAAACATTACTCAGCCAGCAGAAGCAGGGGCGGGGCCTTCACCATCATCACTGAGAGACTGACTCAGGTTACTCATTTGCATTGACCAAGAGCGAAATGACCAGCTGCAGAATGAAGGTCTACAGCAGGGGTCACACTTAGCAGGTTTAACTGAGGAGCAGAGCAGTGCACGCATGATCAGATCCAAAATGGAGTCCTGCGGGAGAGATCCGGTCTGTGGGGGCATTCTCACCTTCCACAGCAGCAGAATGATAAGGGCCAGAAGCAGAACCCCGGCCAGAACCGACACGATGATGATCCACAGCGGGGCTTCGTATACAGCCTGCTCCGTCAGCGCCGGGTCCACATTCAGCACAAACTGCGGCAGAGAGCAGAGAGGGAGGGGTTAGATAAACAGCAAATAGGACGAGAGAGGAGAAACTAATGTTCGGTCACTGTAGTCACCTCTGCCAGTTTGGCACATACCTCTCTGGTCTGCGTCTCCATCTTGAGGGTCGGTATGTCAGTGCGCAGCCGTAGTGACGCCAAACCTCTCACAGTGATGTGGGCGTCTTCGTAGTCCTGAGAAACAGGAGATCCCGCTTTATCAAAACAAGTGCCTTCACCAACATGGCTGCCATTCTCAAGGTCCACATAAACCGGCACGAACTGATGCGGCTGTTAACTACCAACTATCCATCCATCCATTTTCTGCCTCTTATCCGGGGCTGAGTCGGGGGGTAACGGACTAAGCAGAGAGGGCCAGGTGCCCCCCTCCCCATCTACTTCCTCCAACTCTACCTGGGGGACCCCAGCTGTTCCCAGGCCAGCCGGGAGATATAGTCCCTCCAGCGGGCCCTGGGTCTGCCTCAGGGCCTCCACTCAGCGGGACATGCCTGAAAGCCTCTCAAGGGAGGCATCCAGGAGGCACACAGATCAGATGCTCAAAACACCTCCAGGGTTCTGCCAATGCTGCTCGGCGCATGTCGGCCTCGACCGGCACTCGGAATGCACGGACCACCACTCAGCTTTTCCCGACCGGTACTATTTTTTCGCCAAGATCAATTAAAATGAGTGCATCCAGCGCCCAATAAAACCGCTAGAAACAGTACATAAATAACCCCAAATATGCTACCCCTTCTATTATTATCAGAATAGCGAACTTTAGTTTTCAACCTGCGCCCCGGCATCCTGGCTGCGTCCTGGCTAGTTCTCAATCATTTATTGACGTCAATCCTTTATTGACGCGTTTTCAAATTATCGTAATAATCCACTGGCAACTGAAGACACGGCTTCACTCCATATGCGATTGAACAGCGATGAAATAATGGGGTGGATTCAGTACAGAAACATAATTTACTATGTAATAGGCCTATGCTTTACAAAACACAAACTGCTCTGAAACTTCCGCGCTACCTTTTCCACACATCAGGCGATTTCACTAGCGCTTTATGATCGTTTAAATTCTTTGTTTTAAACTGAAAAACGTCCATGCATAGAGATTTCAATTCCATGTGGGAATCTCGAAAATACGCATGATTGAGTAATGACTGACCTGCGTTCCAGTGAAATATCGTCTCTCACTCTCGGTACAGCGAGGGTTGATGTAAAAAGTAGGACTCAGCAATGAAGTATAAAAAGCATGAGACTCAAGCGATATGCGTGAGAGCAGACAGGAATGCAATTTTGAATAAAGCAGATTTAAATGCAACAAATAAGTGTCCAAATAAATGATTTTCGTCTTACTTAAACGGGGAAAACTAGCAGCACCTGACAGTATGGAGTGTTTTTGGAGTGAACTATTAGTTCATTATGAAAATGACTGAGAACAAGTCAGAATGAATAATTGCTTTAAATGGATGTTCAGTGCCCCCCTGATTCCAAACGATGATTGTAAAAGTTGTTAATGGTACAACATGTCATGTAACTTACTTATGAATTGTTAAAAGTTTTATGAATTGTTCAGATTTGTTAAGCTTCATTAGAAATGTTTGAAACAAATTACAGTTAAGTCAAGTCGTATTCAGAAATTTAACCAAATGTATTTGGATACAAAATAGGAAAAAAAAAAAGTTTATGAATATGGCACCTATTAAAATTAGAGGCATCTCGCAACGCACCTTGGAGAACATCACACACATCTACTGCCTCTCCCCAGACAGCAGGCACCTCCGCTCCGGATCTGTGCTGGCTCTGAGCCAACTCCGGCTGACCCGGCACGGATCCGGGGCAGAGGTGCCTGCTATCTGGGTCTGTCCATGGTGACGGAGAGGCAATATTTGCATTCAAACTGGCGCAAAAAATGTTGCATCTGGCGCGCACGGCGCGCTCCCATTACAGATCACCACCATCTCTCAAATTAAACCTACGCCCCTCACTGACAAGATCATTCATGAATAATCTCTTATGCTTCGTAGCTGGTGGAAGGCGGATTGTCATGTTAGGAGACGGCATAAAATTTCTGTCCAGCACTCCTAGCATCCTCAACTCAACTTTATTGATAGAGCACTTTACAAACAACCACAGCTGAAACAAAGTGCTGTACATAAAAAGAAATAAGAACATAAAAGATAAAACAATTAAAAACAACAAAAACAGTAAAACAATAAAAACATAAAAATAATAAAAACAATGGAAACATTGAGAGGCACTAAAACAAGAGCAGAGACTCATACTGGGTCGAAGGCCAAGGAATACAAATGGGTTTTAAGATGAGTTTTAAAAATGGGCTGCGAGGGGGCTCGTCTGATCTGCAATGGTAGATCGTTCGATAATTTGGGAGCAGCGATATAAAAAGCTCTCTCCCCTCTGACCTCGATCCCTCCAGGAGCAGCTGATCAGCTGACCTGAGGCCCCCAGCAGGACCGTAGGGATGGAGCAGCTCAGAGAGGTAAGGTGGGGCGACACCATTTAAAGATTTAAAAACAAATAAAAGAAAGTTAAAATGAACTCTAAAGTGCACAGGCAGCCAGTGGAGGGAGGCCAGAATAGGAGTGATGTGCTCCCTCTTTCGAGCTCCAGTTAAGAGACGAACAGCACATTCTGAACCAGAAGGAGACGTGCGAGGGAGGGCTGGTTAACTCCAAACTAAAGAGCATTACAGTAATCCAGCCGAGACGTCCGAGTCAGAACCCTGCACCTCAACCAGGGGCGTGGCCATGGGGGTGGCACCGGCTATCCCTGGTATATGATTGGCAGCTCTGGTGGCCGGGCAGGGTGGCCAATCAGTTTGTCCGAGTCGACATTCAAAAAATATGTGGGATGCAGTCTGGTTGCACTTCAACTCTCGCATGCAGACTTGCACTATTTTGGCTAAAAAGAAGAAAACAAGAGTACGTAAATATTCGCTCACAATGTGTAGTGTTAAATGATTTATAAATGTTTAAATTTAGTTGATAAGTAAGTCGTATCAAGAGTTAGCACAGTGCGCTAGCTTAGCATAATGAATTGAAGTCTATGGGAAACATTAGCCTGCGCCGGTAAAGGTGGAAACAAACAAACGTCTTGGGGAGCTCACGATTTGCGCTCGCCCCTACTGCGTTAGCTAGACATATACTCAGCTGACACTGGAGGAATCAGTGGCGGTTCGTCGGGCGTAACAGAGGGAAGCCAAAACCTCGCCCATCAAAGCTTAATGACATAAACCTTTCGTTGTTTACTTTTCTTGATCAGCAGTTGCTCAAACGAATTGGTAGAAGGACAGTCAAATTTCTGTTCAATAGCAAATGACGACAGAAATAAAGAATATGTCTTTATACATTATTTTGCGAAGAAGCCACAAGAATCCGTCTTCTACAATCTGAATATTGAAGTAAAGAATGCGATGTTGCACAGCTTATTGCTTAATGAGCCTCACTAATCAAATCCTTTGAAAATCATTAACAGAATAGGTGACAAGGCACAACCTCAGCGGAGTCCAACACAAACTGGAAACGAGTCCAACTTAATATTGAAAAAGCAAACACAACTCTGGCTTTGGTTGCTCAGGGATCAGATGGCTCAAACTAATGGCCCCAGTACCCATACTCCCACAGCACCCCGTAAAGGATACCTTATGGGACAGGGTTATAAGCCTTCTAGAAGTCCACAAGACATATGTAGACTAGATGGGCAAACTCCCACAACCCTGTCAGTATCCGTCCAAGAATAAGAAGTTGGTCAACTGTTCCACGGCCAGAACGGAACCCGTATAGCTCCTCCTGATTCTAAGGTTCAACAATCGGGCAAAGTCTACTCTCCAGCACCCTGGCATAAGCATTTTCTGGGAGGCTGAGCACTGTGATTCCCCTATAGTTGGAGCACACCCTCCAGTCCCTCTTTTTAAAAATGGGAACTACCACCGCGTCTGTCAGTCCAAGTGCACTGTACCCGACAACCATGCGATGTTTAACAGACGAGTTAGCCGTGACCACCCAGCACCATCCAGGGCCTTCAGCAACTCAGAATGAATCTCTTCCATCCCCAGTGACCTGCCACTGCAGAACTTTCTGATCACCTCAGTGACTTCCACTAGGGAGAAGACTCACTCAAGTCCACCACCTCCATCTCCTCAACAGAGGGCGTGTCTGCCAGATTCAGTAGTTCCTCAAAGTGCTCCTTCCGCCACCAAACAATATCCCCAGTCGAGGTCAGAAGTTCCCCACCCCTGCTGAAATCAGGACAGGTGAAGCCCTGCCTCCCCTTTCTGAGTCGTCTGACAGTTTGCCAGAACTTCTTTGAGGCCTTCCGAAAGTCACTTCCCCATAGTCTCACCAAACTCCTCTCAAGCCTGTGTTTTTGCTTCTGCCATCACCATGGCTGCAGTCCTTCCAGCCTGCTGGTACTGGTTTGCAGAGTCGAGGGTCCTCTGGGCCAACCAAGTCCAAAAGGCCACCTTCTTCAGCTTGACGGCCTCCCTCATTGCTGGGGTCTACTAAGTGGTCCTTGGGTTGCCACCACGAACGGCACCGGCAATCTTCAGGCCACAGCTGAGGGCAGCCGCTTCCACGTGTAGACTGTGAACAGGGTCGACTCTGCCTCGATATACGCAGCCTTCCTTGGGTTGTGGGAAAAGCTTCTCTGGATGTGCGGACTTCAACATCGTCCAGACAGGGTCCTCTATCAAACGTTCCCAGTCAACCCTCACAACAAGCTTAGGTTTACCGGGTCTATCCGGCAGTCGTCCCCACCATCTGGTCCAGCTCACCGCCAAGTGTGATCAGTTGACAGCTCTGCCCTTCTCTTCATCAAAGTGTCCAAAACATACGGCCGCAGATCTGATTACACAATTACAAAATCGATCATTGACCTTTGGCTAAGGCTGATCTGATACTGGGTATACCTATGTACATCCTTATGCTTGAACTTTCTTCTTCTGGATAATCCATGACTAGCACAGAAATCCAGTAACAACTCACCACTTGGATAAAGATCAGGGAGGTCGTTCCTCCAAATCACTCTGCTCCAAGTGTCTCCGTCGTTGCCCACATGAGGATTGAAGTCCTACAGCAGAACTATGGAGTCCACAGTTGAAGTCTTTTCCAGGACCCTGCCCAAGGATACCTGGATACCTACTGCTGGTAGGCGCGCAAGTATGAATAACAACCCCTTCGCAACCTGCAAAGGCATTGCGAAGACCCTCTCATTCACAGAGTAAACTCCAACATAGCGGCACTCAGGTGAGGAGACACAAATATCCCAAGGTCTGCTCACTGCCTCCAGAAAAGGAGAGAGTCCACCCCAACAGGGAGCTTGGTTCCAGCGCCAGAGATGTGCGTAGAGGTGAGTCCGACTGTATCTAGCCGGTACCGCTCAACCTCCCGCACAAGCTCTGGCTCTTTCCCCACCAGTGTGGTGATGTTCCACATCCCAAGAGCCAGTTTCCATAACTGGGGCCCAGAATGCCAGGGTCTCTGCCCCCGTCTGCCACCGGGTGCACACTGCACCAGACCCAAACTCCCATCTTTGTGAGTGGTGGGTCCACGAAGAGATGGATCCCTGTAGCCTGTTCGGGCTGAGCCCGGCTGGGTCCCAGGAAAGCCCAGCCAGCAGGCGCACACCAACGAGGTCCCCTTGCGGGCCTGGTCCAGGAGGGGGTCTAATGTCCCAATTCTGGGGAAGGTTCTAGTAATTTCAAGAGAACGCATCATAGGATTCTGGTGGAACTAGTGAACCATTAATCATGAAAAGTTAACTTCATATCAATAATTCCGGTTAAATACTGCAAATAATTTGGGGCTAATTACAACCTTATTCCCAAATTTGGCTGGTTAATAAATTGAAAAACAGGACAAAACATGTTTTATTGTATAACCATTAATGCCGAAGGATATACTGACATTTTGTAGCTACAAACGCAGCCTTACAGAAGATTTCTTCATCAGGCAAAGTGGCAAACATAATCGAGTTCCAACTTTTTTTAAATTCATTTTAGGCATCAACTTTTGAAGTGGAGTAATTTTTTTTAATTTAAGAAGGAAAATCCGTAAATATGTAGTCGTTGGTCAACTTTCAATTAAACAGAGGTCAAGAAGGATTAACAAATCCGCCATTCCTTCATTCAATTGCGTTGTCCATACCAACCCATCTTTTTGCAAGAATGAAAAAAACTGCCTCAGTATTTGTAAATTGTTAATAAAAGATCCTCTGCTTTGCAACAATATGAAGAGCTATTGACTAATATAGGACAAGCGTACAGTAGCGGTTTGTCGCCAATGCAAGATGACTAATTACATGCCAGCTCATATGACCTTATGGGAGAGTGTGGCAAAAACCCACCTCCAGCATGGTGCTGTTCCAAAGCCGAGCTCTGACCGTCACCTCTGTCGTGTTCGTCATGTTCTGCAGGGGGCAGGAGAACCTCTTGCAGCGCACGGTTTTGCTGTGACGGCAGTCCTGCAAAACACAGAGCCATATATGATGCTGCCACCAGGGGGAAGCACAGCCATGAGAGGAAAGTTTCTTTATCAATGCAGTCCATAACCAGGGCTTCGCTGGTGAGGTCAATTCCATTCCCTTGTCCCGATTTTTGACTGGGTAAATCCAGGACCAAACCGATACTACGACTGTTGCAATTCTCCAATTATCTGAATCTCCAGCCTCCTTAATCTATGTTCCGGTAAATTCAGAATTAACTAAGAGGCCCACATCTTACTTGCGGGATTCCAATACTATATAGATTTTACTTTGAATAAACCACACGATTAGTAAGGCGTCAGTATAATGGACTAGGCCGTCACCGGACAGCAGGCTGTGACTGATGGGGTTAAAGGACAGGGGAGGTAATTCACAGGCTGGGATCACTGCGCAGATGTGGGATTTCTGAGCAGTAAACACTCCAAACAGGTGGGATCTGTAAACAGGAGGGATTCTCAAGAAAAAAGTCACTCTCTACACAGATGTACAATTTTTAAACAGGAGGGATCTCTAATCAGAGGAGGGATCTCACCATCATGACATCCTTCCTCTGTCGTGTGCGTACAGAAATAGCCGCCTGGGATTCTATTCCAGTTCCTGGATTCCCATCCAGTTCCCTCCTCTTCCGGGTACTGCGCAACGAATGCTGGGGAGACGAGGACATGAGCCAGCCTTTAATTTCATCAGGGAGAGAAAACTGCCAGAAACAGCCTGTCTGGACATCGGACAGAGAGACATGGCAGTATGGCGCCCAGATCTCTGACACACATCACCAGATGAGAGGCATGTACACATTCAGTGGGAAAACGGGGGAGCTTATAGCGCAGTAGCTTTTAGCATCAGTGTAGCCCAGTAAGATCAGACCAGCAGCCAGGCTCCTGAGGAGGACCCTAAACTCCATATTGTTGTATGGGGTAACCGGCTCCCAGCTTTACCTTATCAAGAGCAATTTGATTTCGATGAAAGCATTGGAGAAAACCCTAATGTACTGACGTAAGAACAGCGGAAGTCTAACCCTTCCCTTCAGTCCGACAGCTACTCACACTGAGCTGTAGTGGGTTAACAATGTCTCCAGGGGGGGTGCAGCGTGACCCATTGACCGTATTGATCAGGATCTCCGTCGGGTACAGCAGCCATTTCCCATTGGCCACCTCATACGGCCAGAGGAAATCAACCTCTAAATTACCCATGGTTCCGAGGGGCATGCTAAACATGGTGACCTAAGAAAGGGGTGAAAGGTCAACTGGAAGAATCTCAAGGCTGGATTAAAACGTCCTCTCACAAACTTTTTTCACAAGTACTGTGCAACAGAAAGTAAACAGTCACACAAAGTAAGTGCATTAACACATACGCCACAAGAACAATAAGCTTACCAAGCATTTTAGTCTTGTATTTAGAAAAAAACTGCCACTAATGTAAGAAAATTCTGACTCATTTCTAGATTAGGGTGAGAGACATTATCTTACCCCATGGACAAATCTATAAATGAGTCAAAATATTGTCATTACTAAAGGCCGTAAAGACATATCTCAAACATCTCAGGTTTGTCGCATTGCATTTCCATGCCACAATGACACATTACTTGAATATCAGGGGAGAGAAATGAGCCAGAATTGTAAGTTAAGTAAGAATGCGGCCCCTACGGGTCACTGACCCTCATCTTATACTCCACAGGACTTCCGATGTTATCAAAGGTCTTCATTGCGGACTCTCCCATCACAACGCCACTGAATTCAGTATTAAGGAATTGGGGATCTCTGCACGGGGAACAGCATTGGTCAGCATGGGGAACAGCACAGTGGAACAGCCTAAAATCCTTCACAGGAATGCCAGATGAAGGAGCCAATCGCAATTCTCTCAGTAAGAGGCAATCAATGATAATTACGCATTTCAGTGGAGAATGGAGTGAACTGCCTGAATTCTAAAGTCTTTAAAATGAAGAGACATTTTCTAAAATATTTACAAGGTTCAACAAAGTTATAAGTCATGGTCCATAAAAGAAAATGATATGTTTACTACATTAGAAAGATGTTGCAAACCCAGCCAGTTAAGAGAAGGGAAATAATGTCATACATGTAAACCAATTTCAACATGCTTTTCATCTTTACCACCGTAGTAACAAATATCTTTTTCTTATCGTGAGCCAGATGGAAATCAATAGGACGAATCAAATTATCCTGCGATAAATAACGATTCATGTTGCTGCGCAGAGGAGCAGAATGAGGTTACACCAGCCTACAGAACTACGGAGCGAATCACTTGGAGACATTCATAAACCCCGAATCCTTGTGAAGCTAACACACAAACTGAAATAAAAACTGATGTTTCAGGTTTCCCCAGGTGAATATCTTCAGGAAAGTCAGAAATTTTGTTTTGGGGTAAACCCTCAGGAGGCGACAGAGGATTCAGACTTACACAGTAAATGTGCTCAGAAGGGTATACTCCACCAGTAAGGTAACGCGCACTGGGTCCAGATCACTCTGCTTACTCGACCTGATAATAAGAGCAGGTTTTTAATAGTCAGAAATGACAGAAGAGCCCCAAGAATGCAGTCAGGGAAATAAACGCATTACAATTATAAACTGAATTCTGTAACAGGTCCTTTAGTAAACCGCTACAGAACAGTCGCCGTTATAACCGAAGAGACAGTGCTAGTTAACGCCCGGCTACCTCGGACATTTCGCCCTCCTAACCACAATCTAACGCTTGATAATGTGGTACTTCACACTGCTGACTAATGAGCCGTATCACAGGACAATTTACAACCAGGAATAGCCACATGTGGCTCCGTGGAACTGAATGTAGTACCGAGTGTAAGTTATAAAATAGAGGGCATTTTGACTGTTAGAATTAAGTTTGTGTTTGCCGTTATGTATTTTAACATCTTTTTATTTTCCCTTGCAGTGAAAGTGGAAGTGAGAGCTTATGCGACCTCTGGAAAGTGTGTGGCCGATCCTCTGTTTAAAAAGCCTAGCATGAACAAGAAAAAAATATTATGATAAATTCGACAGTGTAATATAAGCAATTGTATTCTTGAGGGAAATTTTTTGGTATTTTAAATATGTGTCTTTTCATTGGAGAAACTGATTCTGAGAGTTTGTGGGTAGACCTTCAGTGAAGTGTGCTGCAATTGATTTATTGATTTTGAAAACCCAACTGCAATGTAAAAAAATAAACTGCGATTATAGATGACGTGTTTAGATATAACTGATATAGCTTAGTGTGAACTGTAATTAATCCAAACCAACTGCTAACATGAAGAAAATAATATCCACGCGCTGAGCAGGTCATTAATTCTTTAATAGGCTACAATGAGCTTAAAGGGATTATTAGGGTGACAATGAGTAATAAATAATGACACAAACTGAGCTGTATTGAATCAGCGCCAGGTGTATTTAATCCGTTTTTAATCGTCTGAATGCAGTTTATGAAAAAGCAATTCCGTTTTCAGTGACATTTAGTTATTGTCCTTTAGAGATAAGATATTGATCAGATCTTTTTATAAATTCTGTTTTCCTTATTAATTGATATATAGTAAGCTTACTAAAAATAACCTGTGTAAGGTTCCGCAAATAATTTATTTTGCGTGTTTTTTTTTTTTTAATGCATTCTAGAGTCGTTATGGTCAAACTAAATTCATATTGAACACAATTCTTTTCTAGTTTCAGGCTTTGCGAACATTATATTTGAACATCTGAATGGTTATGACCAATCATTAAAACAAATGAGGTGTGAGTAATCTTCGCAATGATACCTGACTAACAAAATCCTCACCAAAAATAGCATGATATTTAATAATCCAATTGCGTATTATACCGCATTAAAGTTTTAAATAGTTGCACAGGTTGAGCAAAGTGTATCGTCAAATATAAAAAGGTTTGCATATATGATTACCGGCGACATCACCCCCCCAAAGCAAATTAATATTTTATGTAGGCTAACGTTACTCTTGCATTCATATATGGAAATAAATCGGCAAAAAGCTGCCATTATCTACATGTGCGGACTACTGTCAACACGACCACCCCAACCGCCCTCGTGGCTCAGTTATGATTAAACAAACACCCAGCTACCGCGTGTGCAGTAGGTCTTCTTTTGTCTTCCTGCGCGTCAAGACGCCTGTACTACCGAACAGCTAACAACGAGATTTCCGAGTCCTGCTGACAGCCAAACGCCCCCCGACTGCCGGATTAATGACCTTTTCTTTCGTTTTAACGGCGATTGTACTGTATACTGATGATCTGAATCCTGTAAAGAGTCTTTCTGTAAACAGACCAATACTGATAAAGTGAATTCTGTAAAGAGTTTTTCTGTAAACAGCTATATTGATAAAGTGAATTCTGTTAAGAGTCCTTCTGTAAACAGAACATTACTGATAAACTGAATTCTGTGAAGAGTTCTTCTGTAAACAGCTATATTGATAAAGTGAATTCTGTTAAGAGTCCTTCTGTAAACAAACCTACACTGTTAAACTGAATTCTGTAAAGAATACTCCTGTAAACAGAGCAATACTGATAAACTGAATTCTGTAAAGAGTTCTTCTGTAAACAAACCTACACTGTTAAACTGAATTCTGTAAAGAGTCCTTCTGTAAACAGAGCGATACTGATAAACTGAATTCTGTAAAGAGTTCTTCTGTAAACAGCTATATTGATAAAGTGAATTCTGTTAAGAGTCCTTCTGTAAACAGAACATTACTGATAAACTGAATTCTGTAAAGAGTTCTTCTGTAAACAAACCTACACTGTTAAACTGAATTCTGTAAAGAGTCCTTCTGTAAACAAAGCGATACTGATAAACTGAATTCTGTAAAGAGTTCTTCTGTAAACAAACCTACACTGTTAAACTGAATTCTGTAAAAAGTCCTTCTGTAAACGAAACTGCACTGAACTAATCAGCTCACTTGTGCTCAAGATCTTCGGGGGGCGAGAGGCAGGAATATATGCTGGACTAAATGCTGACCTCTCACTGAGAACACTGACTGAACTAATATACCATAAATTACTATCCAGCCCTCGAACAACAACAACTTTAATTCTGACATCACTTTGGCAGCACATCCCAGAGCCTCTGCTCTGCATTTGATAAAACACTTCTCTAACAGTTTTGAAAATGTCAGGTACAATCATGCTTCAGCTCTTAATAAGTTATAACAGTCACATTTACAAGATGTGAGGGACTGGGAGTATTTTGTTTATGGCTTACAGATCCACTGTAGCCTGAAGTACTAACCAGTGCTGATTGTAAATGTGAATTTGTACAACTTGGGAAGTGAACATGGACAGGAAGCATCACACAAACAGGAAGTGATACATGAAGAAGATGGAGGCACTCACGTAGACAGCTGCAAGGTGCACTCGATCTCTCGAGTGTGTAAACTAACCCCGGATGTCTGAAATATTAATTGGATTTCGGCCTAAAGGACAGATTTAAAGAGTCAGTCATAATGCGTGGCGCGACGCACCACAGTCAGTTACTATGTGGTGTACTACAGGGTTTGAACATTATATGCCGCGTAAGAGCAGGTCTCGCCTATCGCACTGTAACCATTTACCCAAATATAACCATACGATGGACAGTCTATGTGCTCAGACAGACGCTCACAGTCTCAATCTCAGTGTGGATAAAAATGTCTTAAATACCAAAAAAACATCCCCCCCATTGTGGATGACAATACCCTGAGACTGAAGCTGGAGGATGGTTTACACCTGATTTAATCAGTTTGCCTGAGCACACAGGAAAGGGCTAAATAAAAATGAGAAATGCTGTCCAAATACTTCCGGACAGTAATACAAAATTTACAAGCAGAACAAACTACAAACCCCAGCATGCATTGCAACATCTAAAGCACAGTTTCGCAGTGCCTGAGGGCAGGTGTAGTCTAACGGGATTGGTGGTTATGGCGGGTCCTACCTCATAGTTGGCTTTGAATGGGTTCCCCAGGTCGCACAAGAGCGTCTCCTCCATCTCGCAGATGCCTCGGCCCAACTCCTGTGCAAATGCACGCAGCGCACAATAAGAACGGTCACACACGCGGCCCCATGTCTGCCTACACCTCACCTGGCCTAATCCCTTAGGGCTGGAGTGAAACCCTCAGGACAGTAGATCCCTAGAAACAGGGTTGGGTTGCCCGCAAATTTTTTTTTTCCTGTTCCTTTCGGGCATGTGACGTATCCCCTTACCGATGACATAAGTCATGACGTCACAATATGCCCGAAGCGTCTAAGGAAATATGTATTAGGTTAGATGACAATCCCGATTTGATGCCGTCTGCAATAAAGTTTGCAAAAAAAAAAAGTCAGTTAAGCTGTTGACTAATTCAGCGCTACAATCAGTGTTGGCCCATTTTGGAGGATGCACAGGTGCAGTGTTTGCCAAAAGCCCCGAATCCAAATGAAAACCGTCACAAGGTACTAAGATTGGGGCTCAGCCTTCTGCTGTGGCTCGGAGAAAAACCACATCGGGGGTCGTCAGTTTCATCCATGGACTGTATATGTTTAATCAAAGGAAGGCCAAAGAAACAATATAGAATGCCTTTAAAAAAAAAAAAAGAAGAAGTCCAAATGAATTACATAACATTTTACCTTAGAGAGGCTGAGAAAGGGGATGGGACGTATGTAATATACAGCAAGTTGTCTGGACAGCGGAAGGTTCCATCGATACTCGCTGCATGGAAAAGAGACTTCCATCTCAAGAATGATGATACATCTTGGGACAGGATACAGGAAAACATTTTTGGTGCTTCTTAGAATCCGAATCATCAACGTGTTCATTTCAAATTGTGTCACAGAATGTATTATACGCCAATTACTAGATTTCGCAAGAGACAAATATTTTCTCCAAACTGTAATGTGTGTCAACAGAACACATTAGGTTGCTATAAACATAATGTGGGAGAGTGTCCCCCTGTCCAGACCTTTTGGGAGCAGGTGTCCGAAGTCTTGTCCGAATTGATGAACAAGGTCATTGTTTGTAGCCCAACTTCATTGCTTCTTGGTCATGAATCACAGTTAGGATTAAGTGAAAGACAATGCAAGCTACTGTTATGTGGTCTCACATCTGCCAAAAAACTTCTCGTCCAAAGATGGTTGCCACCTCATGATCTGTGTATTAAGAAATGGCTGACATATTTTCATGTAATAATGTTACTGGAGTTGTCTACGGCCCAAATTAATAAGGCAAATTTATCCACTGTACAGATGTGGGAACAAACAGCACTGCAAATAAAGGACAATCTCCTCAGGTCCTGAATGGGGGGGGGGGGTCGTCACTTCATTGATTTAAGGTTTATTTTTATGTTTTTACATATTTCCTTTTTTTCTATGGTCTATGGTAAGGTGGTCCATGAGAGATCCTGGGGAGGGATGAAGGGGATATTGGGTTCTGCCTTGGGGGGGAATTTGTGTTCATGTTACAGGAAAATGAACACTAGAGTGTTCAGGTGAACACGTGTCGCCTGCGAAGCTCTTATGTGAACATAAGACTGAAAAGACTTTCCAACTGAAAGTGTGACTACCGGACAGACAGACAGATGGACGGACAGACAGATGCCGGACAAAGTGATCCCTATGTGCCGCTATCCTTCGCAGGCAACACAAAAAATTGGTGTGTGTATATGCAAAACAAATAAAAAGTTATTCACAAAAAAAAGAGGCTGAGAAAGGCTCAATATAATTCGTTGAATTGTTCACAAAATAATAATAGTCTTTTGTAAATCTCACAGTGCCAAGTGAATTTTTAATTTTTGCCTGGCATCACCAAATTGCGTCTGAATAACAAGGCAATCATCCTTAAGTCATTTCGCCTGTTATCAATATGCATTTTCTGCTTTTAGCATGACATTTCACGCCATTTAGTTCCCCTAGATTAATACTGTGCAAAGACGGCTTATGATTTGTGGAGTGGTGGCCAGTGGTATCTCATCTGCGCTAGGTATGGTGGGGAGTGGCGTCCCCCAGGGATCGGTGTTGGGACCCCTGCTGTTCCTCATCTACATCAATGAACTGGACAGGAATGTTGAGAGCAGATTAGTTAAATTTGCAGATGATACTAAATTGGGGGGTTTGGAAAATAGTTTTGAGTCCACTGAAGTGATTCAGGATGATTTGGATAGAATCCAGAATTGGGCAGAAATGTGGCAAATGAAATTTAATCTAGCAAAATGTAAAGTTGTACATGTAGGTAATAAAAACATTAGACGGGATTACTTCATGGGAGGTTTAAAACTGGAATGTGCTCCACACGAGAAAGATCTGGGAGTGATTGTTGACCAAACCCTCACAGGCTCTAGCCATTGAGCAGTTGCAGTTAAAAAAGCCAATCGGATGCTGGGATACATTGCCAAAAGTATTGAGTACAAATCTAAGGAGGTGATGCGTCTTTTGGACAACACATTCGTCAGACCACATCTGGAGTATTGTGTACAGTTCTGGGGACCATACTTTAAGAAAGATACAGAAGCTCTAGAGAAAGTTCAGAGAAGAGCCACAAAGCCATTTCCAGGTATAAAAGATGAAAGCTATGAGAAGAGGCAGAGGATCCTTAATCTCTTTAGTCTTAGGAAAAGGAGACTAAGGGGTGATCTGATTGAGGTCTTAAAATATGTTGAAGGGATTAACAAAGTGAATTATGTACGATTCCTTTGACTAAGAGTTGTGAGTAGAACTCTGGGTCACAAATGGAAGTTGACCAAAGGTAAATTTAGCACTGATATTCAGAAACATTTCTTCACCCAAAGAGTAATTTCAATGTGGAATAGCTTGCCAGACCATATTGTTGAGGCAGAGATCTTGGGGGTTTTCAAGAGCAGGCTTGACTTAAAGCTAGATACCACTGAGTCACTGAGTATCTGAAGGGATATATTCACAATAGTACAAAGAAACTGGCAAGCTTAGTTGGGCTGAAAGGCCTGTTCTCACCATTCATGTTATGTTATTTTACGCCGAAATCACAAAAATGCACTGTATTCGGCGTTTCATGGGAAGCGTTAAATGGCACGAAAAAAGCTTATAATGCATTGACATGACACTAAATGTAGCTAACAGCATGTTCCACGCCTTCCCATGAGATCACATTCAAGTGTGAATTTAAGTAGTACGTCCTGTATTCGTGAATTCAACTAAGGACATTTAGTTCATTAATAGGGCAACTTTAAGCTAATACCGTTTTACTGTTCAGTATTTAAATGAAATCACATGAAATTAAAGCATAAATAACAAAATTAACCAGACCCCCAATGTCCCCAATCATGCTTTTTCCATATAATAATAATAATAGAAATTCACATCCCGACAATCAATTTTGACAAAAATAACAATACATCTATGACACTTAGCACTGCAGCTGTCCCTATGGTAGAGAATGTGTGTGCCAAATTTGAAAAGAACCTAATGTATAATATTTGCGATATTGATTGGACAAATTGACATTGAACCCACTTGAAAATGACTAAGTCCAAAAACAGGAAAACGGCAATATTTTTGTGAAAAATCATCCCAGATGGCCGACACTTTGCACTGCACCTCTCCCTGTGGTAGAGAATAAGTGTGCCTAATTTAACAAGAATCTAATAAATAATATTTGAACTCGAATCAGTTCAATATTCAATATTTGAATATCGATCAGACAAATAATGTCTTCGGACGGAATGACTGACGGATGGAATTCTTGGTATATAACTATATACCCCGACATTTCGTCGGGGGTATAAAAACCATTGTACTTTTGACTTAGCCGCAAAATATTTCCAAGTAAAATAACCCAAGGTAGACACACAACAAACCCTATACGGAATTCTAGGAAAAATGTTTATTTTATATTAAAAAATCCACTTCAAAATTCACACGACATCTAATGGGGATTGTCATCTAACCTAATACATATTTCCTCCACCGCTTTGGGTGTATTGTGACATTATGACTGCTGTGATTGGCTAAGGGACACTTCAAATGCCAGTAAGGTACAGGAAAATAATTTTGCGGGCAGCCCTGCTGCAGCTGCTGAATGAGGTGTGTTTTGTTAGCGTTGGAGAGTGGATGTGCAGGGGCGGGGCTCACCGTGGAGTGCACCGCAGAGAACTGGAGCGCGGGGGGGACGGTTATGTTGAGACGGGCCTCATGAGCGTCTTCTGTGAGCCGCAAAGGAGCCGGCAGATTGGTCACATTCACCAGCAGGATCAGCCTCTTCACACTGCTGTTAAACTGCATCACCTGCTGCCCGTCCTGACTGCGCGCACACACACACACACACACCCCACATGCGAACACACACACACACACACACACACCACACACACACCCCACATGCGAACACACACACACACACACACACACCACACACACACCCCACAAGCGCACACACTCTCACACACGTATGCATACACACCACACACACAAAGCATATACACACACGCGCACAATCACATATACACACACCCCCCAAATGCGAACACAGACACACACACCACACACACAAAAAGCATATGCGCGCACACACACACACACGCGCACAAATTTCCACAGACAAAGACAAGCAAAAACAAACGAAGAGATCAGTCATGAACACTGTGTATCATACACTGCATGTTATTGTACTGGTACTAACCTACTGAATGATCTTACGTTCAAAACGGGAATATTTTTCCACAGGTGTGTTCCTGCTTCACACCAACACCTGGTACATTACAGAGCGCTGTCATTACTCACTCATGACTCACTGCCCCGCTCAGACTCTCCTTCATCACACTGAACTCAGACCAGATCCTGGGTACATCTGACCTGAAGGTGCGCTGGACAACAGGCCCAGCTGTACACACGTGATTGGACAGAGACACAGGAACTAGCGGGTGACTGGTCAGCAGACTAACCTTGGAAAGGGTCTCTTCTCCTCATCGTTAAAAGCTGCCTTCAGCTGCAGGTTACTTAAGCAGATGTTGTCCGCTCCGCAGTCCTTCTGGAAGTGAATCTGCAGGGAAGTGCAGAGAAATCATTTCGTTCCTCTCCAAAGCGGGGCGATCATAATACACGTCTGAAAATTACGAAGCACAGTCTTCACGCCCCGAATCATGCAAATCTGTGCTGGAGGGCATCGTGAGAAAGCTCTTTGGTGCCCCCTGGAGGTCAGCCTTTCCTTTTTCAATTTGAGGGTGCAGCCCTGACTCGCCAGCCACAGAGAACGCGGATGAGGACGAGGACCAGAGCCCCACCCCCGCTGCACGCCTCTGTCTGCAGGACGTTACAGGCGGCACGGTGGCGTAGTGGTTCGCATTGCCACCCCACAGCAAGAAGGTCATCGGTTCGGCTTTCTGTGTTCTGTTTCCTCTAGGTGCTGCGGTTTCCCCCACCCGCAGAAACATGCATTACAGAAACACTCCTGCCAGAACCCCTGACCAAGGCACTGGCTTTAGAACTGGAGTTGGTCCCCGGGCGCTGCTCTGTGGCTGCCCACTGCTCCTAACTACAGGATGGGTCAAATGCAGAGGAAGAATTACAATAAAGAGCATCTTATCCAGCACTATAATGAGAGCAGGTCACACACCACTGTGACCCCAGCAGGGCATCCGTAACCCCGCCAGATACAAAACGCTAATTGCTGGCAGACCAGGAACACATCATCCACGCCAACAACACAGATCAGCAACGGAAAAGGGACAGATCGCTGGCGACTGTTCAGAATGCCAGCGGATACGGCACAGAACGCTCGCGTCTACGGTACAACACGGTCCACAAAACTGGCGGTAACGAAACACGACGCAGCCTCACCTCTGTTTCTTCAAAGACTTCCTGGTTTTTGTCCAGGATGGGGAAAGCATTCAGGTTCTGGAGTGTACGTTTGGACCGCGGTTTTCGCTCATGAAGAGACACGTTGAGGGAGAAGATGACTGGTTGAAGCTTGTCCCGCAGCGGCTCCTGATTGGACAGATTGACAGAAGCACATAGTCTCCGTGGGGTCACATGACTCAAACATTAAACCACACAGTAATAATACTGAGAAGAGACAAAATCAGATTTATTGTTCAAAAATACCTCTCCTCCCGACTGTAACATGAAGCTGCATTAATGACAACCGCTCAGCTGTTACATTAGAACTATTAGAAATTATTCTTGTAAATTATTAGAAGATATTTGTCAAAAAATTTCCATCAGGTATTTTAAAGGAATGATAATAATACCACTGCAATACTGCAACATTATTTACATGCAAAATAGAGAGCACTACCAGATGTGCCCTCTTCAAGCTTTCCCACAGTGTGTGGATGGAAAAATTAGAAACACATAATTTGTAAAAGTTATTTGTCATGAAAGTCAATTAGAGAACAAAATGAAAATTTTTATTTAACTAGGAGTCTATGAGAGACAACATTCCCACGCTTTTTAATCCTGTCTCTCACGCATGTCCTGCAGCTTTGAATAGAATCATCTGGAATGACACCAGTTTCACATGACATGGGGTAGGATTGTGATTGGCTGCCTCGTACCACCAGGCTGAGCTTCAGCTCTTGGCATCGGCTGGAGGGCATGGAAAGGAAGCCTGTGAACACATTCTGCCTGTTGTCAAGGAAACGGAGGCGAGAGCTGCGCCTGGCCCGGTCAGCCTCCACGGTGTACCTCACAGCTGTGTTCGAGA
This sequence comes from Gymnothorax reevesii, assembly GCA_029721435.1. Lineage (NCBI taxonomy): Eukaryota > Metazoa > Chordata > Actinopteri > Anguilliformes > Muraenidae > Gymnothorax > Gymnothorax reevesii. The sequence goes on along the minus strand of CM056584.1, from coordinate 54,214,749 downwards.
GAGGAAGATTAATGCCTCAGGTCAGCCAATCAAAATGCACGGAGACCTCGTAAGCCTGACCTCATTGGGCGAAGGCACTCACTGATGTTGTCACTGAAGTCCTTGCCTCCGTTGCTGAGCGTGTAGGAGAAGCACACCTGCACCGTCACACTGCGAGAGAGAGCAGGGAACCTCATGAGGCCCATCTGACGAATCTCAGCAAGAAATAAAATGAAAATTCGTACTGCTTATTGGGCCCGGCGCTGTGACACAAACACGGTTTCTCAGATGACAGCCATTACCTCTCCTGGGTTTACACGTTATCTCAAGGCCTGATGCAACACATGAAACTGCACAGACACCACGGCAACAGAACTGGTCTGGTAACAGGAGAGGTATTAGGTTTAGTTTCCTGTGGTGAGTCAGACAGACATGTAACTGGACCCAACTGGGCGAAAATCTTTACCGGGCAACACAACTGGATCATGTTCTCCGCCTGCTCACGACTAACTTCCCCGGATTTTTACTCGAGTCCAGGATTTCCGAAGGCGACTGAAGAAGCGTCGTCCTGCACCCTGCCCCATCACCCGTTTTTACAACCAAAAATCGTTTAGCTGTTGTTATACTGATTTCCTGCTTTACGAGAGTGTTCGCTGCTAAAGAAAAATTCTTCCAAAGCCGACAGTGGTAGAGGGGGGAGGCCCATCGTCCCAAATCACTGAAGCGCAGAGACACAGAAGTCTGACAGTAATAATCGGCTTTGCTTAATCCTGCAGCACCTGTAATTACTCCTCCTATTGTACAGATCGATTCTCACGCTCAGCTTCACTGCCTTACGTGGAAACCAGCTTCTTCCAGTACTAATGAGCACAACTCACTGAGCACCCATTTTGGACCACATAGTTAACTGTACCAAGGAACAGTGAACCGAACCTTCAGAAGTCTGATGCATGTTAGTTCGCTCCCACTAAAGAGCATACGTTAACACCGCTGTGAACAACCCCAAACAGTGCGCAGAGTGTTCTTTGGTCAGAAATGCACTCAAATCCCCCTCATTACTCTCTGGTAGAGCATGATAAACGCAGCTAAAGCCAACAAATAAAAAAAAATCCATTTGAGGAGATTCTGTGATTCTTGAGGACTTACCATGAGCCTTTCGAACAGAGGCTGGGGTCCACCAGGGTCGGCTTTACAGTGAGGGTTTTATCCAGATGGATTACAGGACGGGCCCTTCGAGCAGACAGAAAGAGCCACACGTTAAATCTGCTCCCAGCTCGACTCTCTTACCTTCATGTAAAATGATCCGCTTTCAAATTCGAAAACAGTGTCTTCGAACCTTACTGGGTAAAAATGCATTAGTAAATAGCGGGTATTTTCCATCTTAATTTCAGATAACGGCCTCTCAGATCAGGTGAAGGGCGGTGAAGCAGCAGTAATTACGTTTGCGACCAACTGAAGTATAAAACGAGAAGATCCTTGCAGAAGCCAAGGCCAGCATTGCACCTTCGAACCCAACAATCAACACAAACCTCAACAGAGCGATTCGATTGTCGAGAGAGCCAACCAGGACGTCAGGATATTGGTTCTGGTCCACGTCGATGCCGCCATTGATGGAATAACCGAAGGTCCGGAAGCCTCCATTCCGCACGTCCCTCCCTTCAATCACCTGCCGAAGCACGGACATTATGACGTCATCATGATGTCACAATGGGAGGCAGGAATACTGAGTTGGAATCGCCAATATGAGTTAAGCTCAAACCCCACTCAGGATCGCAAAGCAACAAAACCGTTTGAGAATCCTGCAGCGAGGTGTTTCAGCAGTGAGAGAGTCTGTTGCTGGAATGGCTGTGTTATGGCCCCAATTTGTTATTACATTTACAACACTACAGCAACAGCAACAGCAAGGGATGACAGACACAGTTTTTAAAACTTATACACATTTAATTATCAAAGACAACAACTAACAATAACGACTGAACTAATTTTCTGACCCAGATTAGATATAAACACAAAAACAGAAATATTTACAGTCCCTTTTGTAGGTTGCTTGGTGATGTCCTGGGTGAGGAAAATGCTCTAACACAGGCAAAAATCCACAAAAGAAAATTCACAGGTCTTGAACAGAATGACAGGTCTGGTCACATGTATCCTTCTTCTTGCAATTTCTCCTACTACTTTACTGACTCAATTCTACTCCTTATATACTCTTTTGCAGACCCCACCCACATTTAGACCTTTTTTTTTTTTCTGGGACTTTCCCCAGACATGCCCAGGACATGTCTAAACCTAGCTCCAGTCTGGGCTGAATAAAAAAAAGGTAAATACTGCCATCTAGTGGCCTCTATTCACATCACACCTCCATTCCAAAAGGAAAAAATTTTGACTCATAAAGGCAAAATTTTTCTTTTCAATACAAAATGGTTAAGTGGATACTTGTCGATATATACACATCATACAATATTCAAATAAACACGTGACATATATGCACATATTCAAACACAGGATAAGCAATCAGCAATTACATTGTCTGTACCCTTCACATGCTTAATTTCCAAGTCAAACTCCTGTAAAATCAAACCCCAATTCAACAATCTCCGATTCTTGTTTTTCATCTTACTCAAAAACATTAACGGATTGTGGTCAGTGTACACAATCATTGGCTTTTGTCCTGTACAAACATAAACCTCAAAGTGTTGTAAAGAAAGGACCAGAGCCAACAGCTCCTTCTCTATTGTGGAATAGTTCCTTTGGTGGCGATTGAACTTCCAGGAGAAGTATGCCACGGGATGCTCAATGTCATCAGAGTCACTTCTCTGTAGGAGCACAAATCCACAAGCTTGGTCGCTAGCATCGACCGCGATTGAGAACGGTTTGTTGAAGTCAGGAGATTTGAGCACGGGGAAGTGACACAGCAGAGACTTCAGGCGATCGAAGGCTCTCTGGCATGCATCATCCCAAGTGAACTTTACGCCTTTCTTCAGTTGGTTAGTTAGACTGAGAGCAATCTCAGCAAAGTTCTTGCAGAACTTGCGGCAGTACCCGATCATTCCAAGGAAGCGGCGCAGAGCTTTTTTGTTGTCAGGAACGGGAAAGTCCATGATGGCTTGGACTTTAGCATTTATGGGTGCCACCTTACCCTGACCTATGACGTAGCCAAGATAGGTGACAGTAGCACAGCCAAAGTCACTCTTGTTCAGGTTAACAGTCAGGTTAGCCTGGGTCAGGCGCTGGAACAACGTCTCTACATCTTTAAGATGTTCTTCCCAGGAGTCACTCCATGTGATCAGGTCATCGATGTATGCACCCGTGTGTGGCAATCTGACGATTGTATACTGTATCATCCTTCGGAACGTGGCTGGGGCATTTTTCATTCCAAAGGGTAGGACTTCATACTGGTACAACCCAGATGGTGAGGCAAAAGCAGAGATGCTCTTGGCCCTCTCAGTTAAAGGCACACACCAATAACCCTTCAATAAATCAATCTTGGTCAGAAACTTTGCTTGCCCTCAATATCAATACAATCATCAATCCTAGGTATTGGAAACACATCAGTTCTAGTTACAGCATTGACTTTGCGATAATCTGTACAGAATCTTGTACTTCCATCAGGTTTTGGAACTAGCACACAGGGTGAACTCCAATCTGAGTTGGAGGGTCTGATAATATCATGTTCTAACATGTACTCAACCTCTTTCTCAGCAATCTTTCTCTTTTCAGGATTCATCCGGTACGGATGCTGTTTTATTGGTTTGGCATCACCAACATCTACATCATGAGAGGCTATAGAAACTCTTTTTGGAACATCAGGAAACAGATCCTCATTTTTCTTGATCAACCTCTCAAACTGATCTCTCTGTGAGGGTTCTAAGTGCTGGAGTTTTACATCAAGATTTTGCAACACTTCAGAATTTGACAATTTACATGAAAGAACTTCAGCTTTAATTCTAGGTTCATCATCTTGAAACTCCCCCTCATCTTCACAAATCTCGGCCATAGGAGAATCTGAAGTGACAGCTGCAACCCTAGCATTACTGTCATGATAAGGCTTCAGCATGTTAATGTGACACAGTTGTTTTGGTTTTCTCCTATCTGGAGTCTTCACAATGTAATTGAGATCATTGAGTTTTGTCAGAATTTCATAAGGACCATGAAATCTAGCCTGCAATGGATTGGACTGCAAGGGAAACAACACAAGGACCTTGTCTCCTGGTTTAAACTCACGGCTTCTAGCCTAATGATCATAACAAGATTTCATTTTTCCCTGACTTGATTTCAAGTTCTCTTTGGCTAGGTCACAAGCTGCACACAATCCTTCCTTGAAGTTGCTAACATAGTCTAACAGGCTGAAGTGCGGCTCTTCCTCTTGCCATTGTTCACTCAATAATAGCAAAGGTCCTCTCACTTCATGGCCAAATACTAGCTCAAACGGACTGAATCCAGTAGACTCCTGCACTGCTTCTCTAGCTGCAAACAACAGCAAATGAACACCTTCATCCCAGTCTTTCTCACGGTCATAACAATAAGTCCTCATCATTGTCTTGAGAGTGGAATGAAACCGCTCTAAGGCACCCTGACTTTCTGGATGATAGGCACTAGAAAGAATCTGCTTTGCACCTAGTTCATACACAACCTGCTGAAACAATCCTGAAGTGAAATTGCGACCTTGGTCTGACTGAATTTCCCTGGGAAGGCCAAACAACGTGAAGAACTTTATCAAAGCCTTCGAGATTGCAGTTGCCTTGATGTTACGTAGAGGTATGGCTTCGGGGAATCAGGTAGATGCACACATGATTGTCAACAAGTACTGATTTCGAGATCTAGTCTTGGGTAATGGACCGACACAATCAACAATGACCTTAGAGAATGGCTCCCCAAATGCTGGGATAGGCTGCAATGGAGCTACAGGTGGGTCTAACTGGTGTTTTCCAACTACCTGACAAGTGTGACAGGTTTTGCAAAAGTTGCAAACGTCTTTCCGAAGCCATTGTTAAGATCTCATTCCTGTAGACCTTCGGAACAACAATTTGCCTGACCACTGCCCAATCTGCATTGGCAGGGATATCAGGAGGGCGCCAATTCCGCATCAACACACCATCCTTGAGATAATACCCAACTGGAACTGCGTCTATTTCTTTATCAGGAAGGGCTCTCCTCTTTAGTACACAAATTTCAGGATCATTAGTTTGCTCCTCCTTCAACCGCTTTCTGGACAGAGACAAGTCTCCAGACACATCAGAATCACCAAACCCATCTGGCTGGCTGAACAATGAACTGATAACAGTGTCTGATAAGTTCTCAAACGGAGAAACCATAGTAGGCCAATCAAAGTCATGAGGCTGTCACAAGCTAATCACAGCTGGCACGTTTAAATTACTACTCAGTGTTGCCAGTCATTGCCAGCTCATTGTTTCAACACAAATCATTTGTCTTCAATCATTCCCAACCTGTCCATGATTCTCAAGGCTTAGCTTTTCGGCAGGTGATTTTAGACATCAATCTCCCATTGCAAAAACTCTCATGACTGCGAATGGAAGCACAGCCAGAAAGCTTAATGGAAGTTAAATGGAAAGATGTTCACGCACACGCACATGCACACACGCACACACACCTGACTGTGCTCCTGAGCAATGCCGTTCTGCCCTCCCATCCAAATGAAGACCTTTCCTGTTCCCTCATAAGGGGCGCCCACGGCGATATCTATGAGAAAAAGAGAGGAACACCGATGTTAGAACAGACTTCCTGATCCCACCATAGAGTTCAACAGAAAATAATTATTTAATCAACAAGACTGTACCATAGAGTTCAGCAGAAAGAATCAGTCTGAGGGGAAAATAATCTGACCCAACCATAGAATTCAGGAGAACAGAGAAACTAAAACAACAAGACCAAACCATGGAGTTCAGCAGTGCAGAACAAATCAGAAGGGAAAACAAATCTGGCCATACCATAGAGGTCCCGAAACAGGGTAACATAAAAAACAAGGCCATACCATAGAGTTTAGCAGAAGCGAATTACAAAAAGGGGTAAGCAGCCTGACTCCACCATGGAGTTCAACAGAACAAAATAATCCTACTTTACCCATGGAGAAATACATTTCTTTGGTTACGACTACATACATAATTCACTTCACTCTGTTCATAAAATTTTTTAGAAAAAATAAATAAAATGAAAGCTGCAAGCAGCGTTGAAAGGGCCCTCGCACCCCTCGTGCACGTTGGGGTGGTGGCGAGATGTGACTGGTCAAATGCACCCGTCAACAGCCACTGGACACTGCTAGACTGCACACAATATGTTTTCCTGAGTGGAGTGCAAACAGGTGGAGCACCTAAAAGTATAACACCTGTTCATGAAAAAAAATTGCATTTTTAATTCAAAAAAATGCACTTCCTGTTGGGTTTGGGTAACGACACCATATGATTTTTTTACAAGTCTTGGCACGTTTCATGTCTCCACCAAATTTTGTTCATGTAGGTTAACTGAACTCTGCGAACCTTTTTGCTGAAAATTTCTAGAGGGTGCAATGATACCAAATTGAAATACCTGTGTGCAAAACCTCTCCCAGAGTGATTGTAATACCTGGCTCTACAAATGTGTTGATTTCTGTAAATTTTCAATCATGTTGAGACCCTCAAAAGGGCAATTCTTTTGCAAAAATAATTAGGGGGCGCTATAGAGCCATTGTGGCACTTTAAGTGCCAATTGGGACATCAAGCTGAAGATCATAAGACACTGATATTTTGTGCAATATTTTGCAAGTTTTGGATTATCGGAAGGCCTTTAAACGTGTGTTCGTAAAATTTGGAAAAACGCAGGAAATGGCTCAGAGCTCTCTTCCTGTTTGGCCAAAAAATTTCAAAAAAATAACCAAAACTCGGCATGACAAATGCAATGATCTGACCGAATTTCATGAACATTCAAGCACTTTTATCTTAACATGGCTGTATCTAGAGGGCGCTGTGGAGCCTCTTGGCCACTCCCGATGTAATATTAGCATACACTTATACTTGGGAGGACAATTTTATCAAGCTTGGAAAGTTTCAAGCAAATCCCACAAAGTATGTGGGAGTAAAATCAACTTCCTGTTTCTTGGCAGGACATCGAAATTCGCCGCAATGCCACGGATACATCGTTTGATAAATCCAAAAAATCTTCGCAATTTACTATCGACAACGTCTTGAGATATTATTTACCAAATTTTAAGTTGATTGGATAAAATCTCTAGGAGGAGTTCGTTAAAGTACGACACCTGCGAATGGCGAAAAATCGAAAAATGTTGAAATTTCAATTAAAAATGGCAAACTTCCTTGTGAGTCTTGGTCATGGCACCAAGAGACTTTTTTTCAGGTCTCAGGATATTATACATGTCCACCGAATTTCATACATGCAGGTCAACCACGATGCGAGGGCTGCTTATTTGAAATTTTCCAGGGGGAGCTATAATGCCATTTTTGCCAACTCTATATGTATTTTTGTAATAGGAATGATAGTTTTTAGAATGGTACAAAATTTTGTGAGTTTTTGAGCATGCTGAGAGCCTCAAAATGGCAATTCTTTTAAAAATCTGATTGGGGGCGCTATAGAGCCATTATGCCACATTTACTGCCAATTTCTGTCTCAAATTGAAGATAATCAAACAATTATAATTTTAGCAAAGTTTTGCAAGTTTTCGAGTATGCTAAAGCCTTCAAACGTGTGTTCATAAAATTTGGAATAACGCAGGAAATGGCTCATAGCTCACTTCCTGTTTAGTCGAAAAATTTCAAAAAAATAAGCGTAGCCCAAAAAAACAAATGTACTGATCAGACCAAATTTCATGAACATTCAAGCACTGTTAACTCAACATGGGCGTGTCCAGAGGGCGCTGTGGAGCCACCTGACCACACCCAATCCAATATCAACATATAGGTATATTTGGAAGTCGACTCTTATTAAGCCTGTAAAGTTTCGGGCAAATTTCACAAAGCATTACCTCATAAAACCAACTTCCTGTTTCATGGCGGAACATCGAAATTCGCCACGACGCCACGGATACAAAGTTCGATGAATCCAAAAAAGCTTCGCAATTTAACATCGACAAGGTCTTTAGATGTCATATGCAATATTTTAAGTTGATCAGATAAAATCTCTAGGAGGAGTTCGTTAAAGTACGACGCTTGTGAATGGCAAAAAATTTTAAAAATTTGCAAATTCAATTAAAAATGGCGGACTTCCTGTTGAGTCGAGGTGATGGCACCAAGAGACTTTTTTTAGGTCTTGGCATAGTACACATGTCCACCGAATTTTGTACATGTAGGTTAAACACGCTGCGAGGGCTGCTTCATTGAAATTTTCTAGGTGGCGCTGTAATGCAATTTTGCCACATTTATCTGTAAACCCTATATCCTAGTAAAAAGTATGACCAGCTCAATATGTTTGCAAAGTTTTGTGAGTTTTCGAGCATGCTGATGCCCTCAAAAATGCAATTATGTATTAGGGGGCGCTATAGAGCTACCATGTCTCACCCACTGCCAAATGAGATATAGAATCAAAGAACTTAATATTTTTAGTCAATAAGCCAAGTTTGGTTTGTTTTCGAGTATGATAAGGCCCTCAAAAATGTGTTCGTAAAATCTGAAAAAAGCAGGAAATGGCTCATAGCTCACTTCCAGTGTGGCAAAAAAATTTCAAAAAAATTGACAAAAAAATTTATGATGACTACTATGACCCTATAAAATTTCATTAGAATCCGAGCAAGTGCGTTCCAAAATGGCCGTGTGTTTGGTGGCGCTATAGAGCCACAAGGGCATGTCCAAGCACAAAATAAAAAATAGTTTGCAATTTTCACCACGACTGACGTGTGGGCAAATTTTTGTGAGTTTTCGTGCATGGCAAAGCCCTCAAAAATGCGTTCTCGCAGCAGAATAAAAAGAAGAAGAAGAAGAAGAAGAAAAAGAAGAAGAATAATAAAAATCCCATCAAAAACAATAGGTTCCTCGCACCTTCGGTGCCAGGACCCGGAACGGTGCTCGGGCCCTAATAAACAACACTTTTACATCCATTTGCCTCTCCTTTGCATAAGTGATATACCAAAATGGATTTGCAGATATAAATTTAAAAGAAATGACAAAAAATTTCTAAAATTAACAAGCAGTTCCGGCCCTCCTGATACAATATTGCTCTGGATCCCAACATGGCAGGAATGACCGAGAGTCCTTTCCACACCAGTGACACCTAACACTGTCGGCAGCTGCGCAAGACTGTCAGAGGTCGGGGGTCAGGATATGGGGTGAGGTGGGGTGGGAGGGCACCTTGGAACCCGTCCTGGTTGAGGTCGCCGATGGCAGCCACGCTCATCCCAAACGCTGATCCTGCGAAACCGAACAGTGTCATGCTGGAGTCGTTCCGAAAGGAGCCGTTCTCGTTCATGTAGACGTACACCGCCCCACCTCGTTCCTCCTTACGGTCAAAATAGAACGGAGCACCCACCACCAGATCACTCCACCTGCAGATCACCCACGAACACGAGGAACAGTATCGTTTCCAGAGCAGTCAGCGAAACTTTGATTTCACACAACATGCATCATAATCACCTTTAACAGAACAGCATGCAGCATAGAATCCAGGACAATGCATTATATAGTAACAATTTTCCTAAAAGCACCACAGAACACACCCAAATTATCCATTAATTTGAATAAAAATGCCTCTAATGCCTCTAAATAAAGGCTTCAGAATTAATTTCAAACCTAAAGACAACTGTAAATTAAATCTACCAAATTTAAAGCAGGAATGAAATTCAAACTCTTTAAGTCCTTGCATCACTTCCCCTCCATCATGTTAATTATTTTTTATGGTACTTTCAAGTGCATTTCCAGGCAGGGGTGCTAGTCATTCTGGATCCCACTGTATATGCTGTACAAACCCCAATATCTGAGACCGAAGATGGCGTACCCGTCACTGTTGAGGTCAGTGGTGGCAATGGAGTTTCCGAAATAAGCCCCGACCTGCTCGCCAAAGAGGATCAGCTTGGGCACCAGAGTGTTGAATTCAATCTTGGCCAGGGTAACCACGCCCCTGCTGTCCTGCCGGGGAGACCCTGTCACCAGAGTGAACTCGTCTGCGCTGAGAAGCCCCTTCTCCTCTGCCACAGAGTAACCTGTAGAGTGTCACATGACCTCTCAGCCAACAAGCCATTTGCACAAACCTCAGGTCACTCACTATATCTACCCTCAGCTGAAGCAGGAAGTCTAACCCAGATAGGAAATGACCTATTTTACCAACAGTGACCCGGCCACAGACACCAGCAGGACATTCAAGCTTATGTTTCATGAAAAGACACCAAACATTGTTATTTTTCAAGGTCCTGGTGCAAAGCATTACATAACTAAAATAAGTACCAGTGCCAGACTGTGAAAACCATAATTACATGTAAAAAGCAACACTAATTCCAGCAATGCACAAAAGCAATGATGGGAAAGATCATCCCCAGTGTTCACATGTAGCAGGACACAGTGGGTCCATAACAGTGCGTCTGGCTGCAAAGAACCACAGAACTGAACCGCCTGATAACAGAACAGCATTACAGCTGGCGTGACACAAGCCGGTCCAGTTGTAATGGCATTCCAAGGCCTGGCGCCCCACTCTGAGTGGAGTGCAGCTGGTGTTCAACCCTCCCCTCAGAGTCAGGTGAGACCACAGTCAGGCCAATTTGTTCAGTTAATTCCCAGGACAGAAAACACAAGACTGGATTTTTTATTTGAGGGCCATATTTGATCATCCCTGGTTTGGAGCGTCGTGCCCATTTCAAACTGCAGGTGAAGCAGCCTGTCATGGGCCAACTGAGAATGAATGTCATCACAGAGGTCAAAGGTCACAGTACCCATGTAGGAGTTACTCTTTGACTTAAAATCCCGGAACTGTTTGTCCCTGTCTTCCCAAGCCTCATTAGGGTCTGGATTCCTCCACGTCACGTGAACATTTCCTGTAGAATAACAACATTATTACATAACAAATGGATTTTGGAACTTTACTGAACACATCGAGACCATGCATCAGTCATTAATCCCAGGAAAAACGCCAGATAGAGCAGGAAAGTCCCTGGAAAGGATTCTGGGTAACATGCAAAGTAATGCTCAAGTTTATCGCTCCTGATGCAAGTCAGTATCCAAATTCTAAATGAACACAACCACTACCAATCATGCAATTCAACAAAACGCCACCAAGTCAGCCAGCAAGCATGGAGTTTCTCGTGCCTTAAGAAACAATGTGTCAGGAGATAAACGCCATCATTTATAAATGACGCTAAAAACATTGTCACAGAGATAATATATGGTTGTTTTGTGACTGACAAGCTTTGGGAGATCCAAAGATATCACACTCTCAAAAACAGGTTCTAAATTCAGAAAAACTAGTTCATTATTGCTTAAGGTAAAAAACAAAATCTTTAAAATATATGAATACACAACTACATATATCTGGACGCGGCCAAGTAAGTTCGCACAAAGGAATAAATTATTAAGTCAAAAGCAAACCGCCTTTGTGAGAAAATAGCCATGGAGTCACATGACTGAAGCAACACCCAGGGCCCAGAAGGTGAAATTCCTTCCATGTATTTTTTCGACCCATAACCCTATACCAGCCATCAGAGCTCAGGAGCTCCTGGCGACATATCTATATCAATAAGCGAATGCTGTCGCATTTCCACTTCGCGCCACACGGTCGGGTCATCGCCGTACCGACCCTGCCAGTTGTAGCTGCCGGGGGAACCCAGGAAGACGTCGGTCTGCGCGATCCCTCCGGAGATTCCCAAGTTACACACGCCCTCCATCATGTGGTCCTCATCTGGGCTGCAGTCCTCGTATGGGTCTTTCTGCCAGTAGTCATTGGGGTCGAAGGACAGGTCGTTCCCCCGAACGTAGCACTTTCCGATCATCCGCAGCACGGAGTAGTCCGGCCCGATCCTCCGGATGTAACGGTGGCCACAGGCCTGGAGGAAGAAACGACAAATAAACGTACGGAAAATCAGACATTGATCTGCGGAGCTAGTGTATGAATCTTCCAAACCGCATTCATCACTCACTACTGCTCACAGAGGACAGTTAGAATTTGGATGTCTGCAAAGGTTACACCATATGGATAAAAACTTCAGCAAATAAAAGGAGATGGTCTCCACCTCGGAAAGCCTTTAACCTGATATTCATCATCATTTTTTTGTCAAGTTTTCCATCAAATACATCGAGCATTAACAATAATCTTTTTTTTTTTTCATATTGCAAGTCAATGTCACATAAAAATTCTGTATCTGCTGATAGCAGCGCTTCACTGAAGCTACGTCACACTCATAATTTAGAGAAATATTCAAGGCCAGGACACCACGTTTAAATGGCCGCAGCACTACATCAAATGGAAAATATCTAGATCTTGTACATTATTTTATACACATTGGCCTGTAATTCAGCAGGACATATTTGGGATCAGCATGGAAACTTCAGGATCTACACTCCAGTTTAAAACAGGACTGAAGTTCCTCAGGTTTGAACACAGCAGCTGTGTTTGACAGACCTGTATACGAGTCCATAGGTTTTATGGGGTCAAAACAGTCGCAAGTTCAAAACTGAGACTCCATATCAGTACAGGGTCTAACTTCACTCTGAATCATCATGTGCATCTGGCTCGGGTGAAGTGAGAAGTTAATTAAGGTACACAGTACATGACACTGCAACACACTGGTTAAGCAAGCAAGAAACTTAATCACAGCCCAACAGGCTTCAGCAGTGGGGCATCAAACTCTGGGGCACTAGACCAAGTCCTTCATGTGGCACAGCGAGGGAGCACTTGAGCGAAGGGCTCAGTGATTCAATCTCCTGAAACTTGTCAGCTGTCAGGCCTTCAACAGCCTGCAGACTGGCTGTATTAGCGCATGAATCACAGCGTGGATCTGCGGGGCTGTGTGTAATAATACGCATGTGGAGTGACCTTGAGGGGTCAAAGCGGACAGATAAAATGGAGGAGAGTTAAATGGGCCCATGAGAAACGTAAAGGGTAACAGCAGAGGGGGAGCATCCCACCACCTGCATTGGCTGCATCCGTAAAGGGGTGGGAGGGGCTCACCAACACTCTCCCTCCCCATTGGTCCCTCTGCCGGGCCACAGTCACGCCCAGCCACATCCCATCCAGACTCTCATTGGGTTTCTCTGCAAGGAGGAAACAGTCAGTCAGCACAGCTTACACATCTAAACCAATGAAACTGCTAATGCACCTCAGACAATAAACACACACAGGCATGATGCCAAGGTGCTCGCAGGTCCCAGTTTAGCACCTGAGCATAGCAACAGCACCGCATGACCTGCTAGCCACCAAAATAGCATTTCCTTCTTTTTTTTCATATTTGAACAAGAGCTCACTCTCAGTTCAATGGAAATAGGTCATCATATCTGTTCAGTTGCAGCAGGTCATGAGGTATGAACTATCTACTGTTATTTCAGCTTTCAGACTGATTATAGTTTCCTATAGAAGCTCAGATACACCACCAGGCAAAAAGCAACAAACTCAGAAAAATCAATTCAGGAAGTGACACAATCAGTACATACAGTATGGTCAGCTGGTATATTTACTGTGAAAGAAAGTCACGAAAGGATGATGACATCACTGTAAAGATAAGAATGTGTGCTTTGGTTTCCGGAAAGTTTAGCTGCTTCAGGGATAATCACGCGGACAGGATCTCAGCACTCGTCTTTTCTGACTTATGGTTCCATTTCTGAACTGCTGCTTTTCGAACTACAGGAAAAGCTACAAGACCCGTCTCTCTTGGTTTTACTTCATGAGAGAACAATTGAAACAAATACCAGTTTTTTTGTGGAAAAAGCCCGGGATAAAAATGCACCCCTAGACATGACAGAGGAAGAGGATTCGGAGAGGCGATCCAAACCTGGTTCGAGCAGATCCATGGGCGAGCAGTCGGAGGGGTCCAGAGAGATGGGACAGGAGTAGACGGCCCCAGTCTCGTTGGCCCGTAACTGGGGCTGTGCCCTCTCTTTTGGGGCTCCGGTGAGAAGTCTAGGAGAAATTCATAAAATAAGCATCTAAACCAAATCGGGTGCAAACTACCAATGACCGAGGTTTCCTCACATTTTAACTCCAGACAACCAGTGTTCCATCGGACACTAAATCTTAACGCTATAGCAGATATGGTCCATCTGAAACTCGACCTATACATGACTGCACAGATGGTCTAACACTCCAAATTTACACTGGCACAGAGATGGTCCGTCTGAAACTCAAACTTCACACCAGCGCAGAGATCGTTCAATCTGCCCGAGACGCCACAAATGCTGACCCTTCTGGACGCGAGGTCCTTAAGACTCTGTCCAATCAGTGGCAGTAATCTATCAACTCAGTGTCAGGAAAAGAAAATCATAAACACTGGGCCCCAGGTCCAGCACCGAGTACCTCCAACCTGCAATACGCAGCTCTGGACTCAAACCAGTGACCCAGGAGCCATTTTCCATTTAAAACAAAACTACAAATCTAAGTGGATGTAGAAGAATGATGAATTGGGGGGGATGGAGGGGGATATTCGGAGGAGAGGTAAAGAGATGGAAATAACAGAAGACGTATAGAGGAGACTCAGGGCAGATGAAGGGCACATCAACAATGGATCTAATCTCATTCCATGCCCCGATGTCCAGTCACGTGACTGCAAATCAGGTTCTGTTGGGCAGGACAGCAAACATGGGAGGGGATGTGAAGTGAAGGTTATAGACACAAAATGGCTACGTTTTCACAAGCAGTCCAGATAAGTGCCTCTTTTCTGTACACTTCAGCCGTCCTGCAGGCGCACAGATAACACAGCAGCACCTGTGAAATGCCTGGACTCATAAATTCAGAATTTAGAGGGGGGCAGCTCTGAATTCTGGCTCCGCTGATGGGCTACTGCACTGAGATTGAGAAAACATCCAGCTGCAGGTTCTGTAAGCCATCCCGCGCTGTGGGCCTTTAACATCTTTTACCACATTTCATCTGGCTAAAAATAGCCAAAGGCTCATAGTACAGGTAACTTTACGGAAACAGATCAAGTCTGGAGGAAAATGGTTTTCTAAACCCTGGAAGAGTTTTGGATTTGGACCCTTAACCCCAAGAACCACACCCATATTTCCCAATCTCACCTGAAACTGTCCTCAGAGTACCTTTAAATAGTGAAACGTGTTCCCAGACAACCTCAAAAGGTGAAACAACGGTCAAATAAAAAAAAAAGAAAAGAAAAAAAAAATCACAACGTAAGAGCAGATGCTTCTCAGTGGGCATCGCCCGGCCTCCACAGGTGATGACAGGTGATGACAGGTAGACAAGTCACAGTGTGACTGTGAAACAAGCGACAGGCATCAATCTCCCCTCTCTCTCTGAACACCAGCCACATCAAATAAACACTGCAGGTCAATACAGAGAGCAAACACAGCAACAATACAGCACTTTTCATCCCAGGCCCTATCCGCAGCGCACACCTTAAACTTCAGAAGGGCATAAGACATGTGCCATTTATCGGCAGTATATTCATACTGGATGACATTGCTGGAGATTATGGATTTAACTCCAAAAGAATGCTCACAATGTACATCTCCAGACAGGAAGTGACAACGGCGAACTCAGAAGCTCAAGAAATATCGAGGTTGAAGGTTTGCAGCGGCGCCCTTTGCTCTAGCAAGAGCCGTTCAGTCAGAGTGGGTGTTAAATGTTTACCAACACTGCAGCGGGCCCCCTATAAAAAAAAAAAAAAAAGAGCGTTCGCATGGCAGGAGGGCAAACAGAGCCAGCTTCAGAGGAAAACCAGAACACCAACGGCATCATGGGAGCCCAGCTGTCCATGGGAACCAGCATTTCACATCTCCCATGATGCACTGCACCAGGAGCACTCAAAGGCGCACGGTTATAGGGGTCTGGCCTGTGAAGACCTGGGCTTTTGCAGCTCCTTTTGCGTGGGAAGAAGCCAGGACTGGCAATAACTATGTCGGTCTGGCAGGATCCGGCATGTTCCAGCAAAGATTATGGCGAACAAATGTGTGAGAGGCACGCACTGCAGGGGACGGAGTACACAAGCAAATATTAATGACACACCAAAGCGCAAACACAACATTTTCAAGGTAACAATGGGGTGATTTAATCTTTAACAGCTCCCAGCCAATGAGAAATAAAACAACAATGAACAAAGCCAAAGGGTTACAGTATGCGATGTGTCCTTCTTAAAATTTAATTGCTGTGTGCTGTGGGTGAAAGGGTGTGTGTCCACTGTAATCATTCAGTAAGAACCATACGAAGACTTCCTGCAAGAATGAGACACAAAGTAGTAATCCAGCAGAGAAAGTGGGACAATTGTGTATATATGTGTGTGTGCGTGTGCGTGTGCGTGTGTGTGTAAGTATGTGTGTACCAAGTGGACAATGTTTCCCTGAATATCCTAAGGTGATTTTGTGAAGTACAACCCCCAAAAACTAATTACACTTCTTAATCAGCAGAAATGTTACAATCAACAATATTTCATGTGATTTACTGGTGCGCAGATTCTGAAATGAAATTCTTGTATGAATTATTCCCATGAAAGCAATTCTAAAACTGTATTAATGACCACAAAATTAAGACGACAAAAAAATAAAAGAGATTTTCTAAGAATAAAAATACACCAAGAGAATTTTACACAGGCAATGATGCTCATTGATACACAATATCCTGTTTGAATGAGTGAATTTTTTGATTTGCGATACCTCTGATCTAACCTCTGTAAAATTTCACACAGGGATCACCGGAGGTCTAAAAGAGGGCAGCTCAGCTACTCTGGCATTTTTTAATTTGGAGGCCTATCCAATCACAGGCGAGAAAGACCGAGCGGGGATCTCCACGTCTGGCCTTGGCGGTGCCCAACCCCTGGGCGCTCCATTAAAACGTGCCCCCGGGCCAAACGCCCACCTACAGAGATATATTCCGGAATGACAGATGAGGTGAGCAATGCCTTTCCACAGGAAACTGGCGCAATCCGACGGGCCCACAAATTCCATTCTTATGCGAGATGGATGCCTTCCAGGGTTTGGAGGAAATTGATTTTAAAAAGGCAGAAAAAAATCTTCAAAGAGTTAAAGGGGAAATCAGAGAGGGAGAGACTGCATATCTTGTTGGAGCAGGCTGTTCAAAGGCAGCGTTTGAGTCACCCATCTGTCCGCTCCACCCTAATGATGGAGCACAGGGTGGGACCTTCCACCTGTAACATTCAACACACGTTCACCGCACATCCAGTACACATCCACCAGAAATCAACACACATCTACCACAAATCCACCTGAAATCAACACACATCGACCAAAGATCCACCAGAAGTCAACACACGTCTACCAAACATCCACCAGAAGTCAACACACGTCTACCAAACATCCACCAGAAATCAACACACATCTACCAAACATCCACCAGAAGTCAACACACATCTACCAAACATCCACCAGAAGTCAACACACTTCTACCAAACATCCACCAGAAGTCAACACACATCTACCACACGTCCACCTGAACTCAACACACATCTACCACATCCACCTGAAATCAATGCACATCAACCACATCCACCAGAAATCAACACACCACAAACAAACATCCACCAGAAACATTCAACATACGTTCACCACACATCCAGTACCAGTGTTCTCGCCAGCGAATTTCTTATTTGGGCCGCTATGCTGTGATTGGAAAGAATGTCTTTCAAAGAATGTAGCAGCTCAAAAATGCAAATTCATGCATCAGACACGCGCCTTAGCTGTATGTGAGCCAACCCTTGGTAACTTTTTGAAATATAGTGTTCAAAAATAAATTTCTAACATCATACATATTAAAATGAATGAATTTATTGACATAACCTTTACATCTTTTTGACAGAGCAATACTGGAAGTTGGTTTCCACAAGACTCGTTTCAACTATGGTTTCAATCAGCTTTTAATTTACCTTCGGCGGATAAACACCTGATGATCTGATTGTCATTCGGTTTAGGAACGTCTTTTCAACCAATGAAAATGAATGTAGACGATGAAAGTGCACCATTGTAAAGACGGTCATTACTTGGGCCGATAGGTCACGAGTAAGTTTTGGCTCCGTTCTTTTTTTTTTTTTTTCTTCTCCCCCCGGGGTTGCGATTGTCCTGCTCACGCGCACGCGCGCAGTTTCGCGATTGGCCCAGGCCTAGACCCGGCCCGAGTACAGGCTCTGAGGAGCCTCTTGTTGTATGAAGAGTTGCGAGGATTTCTCCATGGATTGCGTCGCATCACCTCGGAAATGTCAGAAATAATTAATTATAATAATTATTATAAAATATTATAATTAAATTATAATTATTAATTATAATAAAAAATTATTAAATTATAGATGAAAGTTTTGAGAAGCTAACCAGCCTAGTTTGAAGACGTGTCAGGCCTCCTCGGTCAATATTAGAGAAATTGGTAAGATTTTTTTCACAGAATATTCCTTACATGATGTAGAATGATTTGATTACTTTTTTGGAACTTTGCCACAACATTGCATCGGTACAGAACGGTTGAACTTTTTTTCACATTCCGCGCGGCCTGCAGAAGGCGTAGGGCAGCGGCTAAGAGTATTTTATTGCATCAACGCTTGGGAATATTGCAGCGTATTTCACCCTGGCGCCTGAATGTGAGACTTCATAGCAAAATGTTACAATTGGTAATGAAGTAAAGTAAAGATAAAAGGACATTAGTGCAGTTGTACATTTGTCACCATTTATAATAGTAATACTTTGCGTTCACCATTTGATTTGGTGAATAGTCAGTCAGACATAATTTCCTTATGCTCCGTTTGTACATTGTAATGGTGAGAACTTGTTTGTATTCTTCAGAAGAATAAAGTTCAGTGGGATTTCGGCAACTGTCTTGCATTCAGTATTATTGGTGGCACTTGCAGGCCCTCAGACCAGATCACAGAATAGGTTCCTTTTTTCCAAAAAATAACTTGGTAGGCAAAGAAAAAGATGGGAGGACAACATCTCAAAATGGACTTGCCTGACTCTAGAAACAGCAAGAAGAACAGAGGATGGGGGAAGGGTAGAGAAAACTGACTGCCAGATCACCCTTGGTGTGGAACAGACAGAAGGGGTTTGTGAAGTTAAGTTCTCTCGCTGTGAGTTTCTTTGAACTTGAATATTGTGTCAAGGCCCTGTGCGAAAGGTTATTAACTGCCAAGATATCATTAATCGGGACACTCAAAATTGAAAAATAACACCTCTAAATGTGCTAAAATGCCAGAGCTTCCGGGGGCTTTGCTCCCCCGGGGGCACTACCCCTGGACCCCGCAGGGAGCCTAGGCGGCCCGCGGACTCCCGGCCGGTCATTACCCCCACGCTGCCAAAGAATCCTGGTGAGAACGCTGAGTACACATCCTCCTGAAATCAACACACATTTACCACACATCCTCCTGAAATCAACACACATTTACCACACATCCTCCTGAAATCAACACACATTTACCACACATCCTCCTGAAATCAACACACATTTACCACACATCCTCCTGAAAACACCACAGATTTACCACACATCCCCCTGAAATCAACACGCATTTACCACACATCCTCCTGAAATCAACACACATTTACCACACATCCTCCTGAAATCAACACGCATTTACCACACATCCTCCTGAAATCAACACACATTTACCACACATCCTCCTGAAATCAACACACATTTACAACATATCCTCCAGAAATCAACACACATTTACCACACATCCTCCTGAAATCAACACACATTTACAACACATCCTCCAGAAATCAACACACATTTACCACACATCCTCCTGAAATCAACACACATTTACCACACATCCTCCTGAAATCAACACACATTTACAACACATCCTCCAGAAATCAACACACATTTACCACACATCCTCCTGAAATTAACACACATTTACCACACATCCTCCTGAAATCAACACACATTTCACACACACTCCTGAAATCAACACACATTTACCACACATCCTCCTGAAAACACCACAGATTTACCACACATCCTCCTGAAATCAACACACATTTACCGTACATCCTCCTGAAATCAACACATATTTACCACACACCCCCCTGAAAACACCACAGATTTACCACACATCCTCCTGAAATCAACACACATTTACCACACATCCTCCTGAAAACAATATACATTTAACACACATCCTCCTGAAAACATTATACATTTACCACACATCCTCCTGAAAACACCACAGATTTACCACACATCCTCCTGAAATCAACACACATTTACCACACATCCTCCTGAAAACAATATACATTTAACACATCCTCCTGAAATCAACACACAATTACCACACATCCTCCTGAAATCAACACACATTCACCACATATCCACCAAAAATATCCAAACCACATCTACATCACATCCACCTGAAGCCCATAATCATACATCCACCAGTCACACCCACAGCACTTACAGCACACACACATCCTCCCTTCACCTCACACCCAGCTGGCCTGTGCAGGACGGGCCCGTCCTAAATTGTCGGGTTCCTCCAGTTTGTTTTTCTCCCGACTGGAGAATCATTTTATTTTTCATGGGTTTTTTAATAACATCATACGCTCAGCGGGATTCAGGCCAGGCGTTTGCCGGTTTTGGCTAATCTGCTACTCTGTAAAGCTTGTTTGCAACAATAGTTTGAAAAGAAGCACTATGTAACTTTAATGGGAGGTGGGGTGGCTCAGGGGGGTAATTACAGCCGCTCTGATGTATTAACTGATGAACAAATTTACTTGGTAATAACTTCTTTTCATCCTGCTAACTGTCCGAGTGTCAGCAGACTGAATTAGTCC
Source organism: Gymnothorax reevesii (assembly GCA_029721435.1). NCBI lineage: Eukaryota > Metazoa > Chordata > Actinopteri > Anguilliformes > Muraenidae > Gymnothorax > Gymnothorax reevesii. The sequence goes on along the minus strand of CM056584.1, from coordinate 54,193,918 downwards.
TGAAATCATTAACACAAAGCCTCATGCCCAAGGGTGCAGAACCAGGCCAGGGCAGAGTGTGAACAGACTGATGTTTACAGCAGCCCTGCGGTGAATCAGATGCTCTTGCCCCTTTCACTCTTCAACAAAACACGTCTTTCCACCAGCAAAGAGTCGAGCGGTAAACACCAGGCCCTCGGGAGATGCCGGTCCATCTGCGGATGAGGAATGAGCCATCATCCAGTTCATTAATCACGTCACTGCCAGTACGCATCCGCAGCACCGGGATTCACTCAGTCAAGCACAAAACTAATGGCTCCTAATTTCTGTATAGTGCACACGTGACTCGATGCAGCCATGACGGCCTCGATGACACCACACGGCGAAAGGAAGCATTGAATCCGATTTACGGGTCGGCAGTGGACATAAATAATGCTGCTCTTTGGTCTGGCAACCAAACGCGAGACAAACAGACCTGAAGATAAGGAGACTGTTAGCCCTGCAGCTCAGCTCCCGTCGTAAGACTGCTTATAATGGACTGAGGAGAGAGGGTACAGACGAAAGCGTTAAAAGGCCCCTAGAAGAGGCACGAGAGCAGGCTGGAGAGACCGCCGGAGCTGGTAACTGCAGCGTCACGGTGCTAAAACCACAGACAGACCTCAGTATTTACTGAGGAAAACCACACTGATGAGAAATGTCAAAACAGTACTGAGATATTGATCCACTTCTGTTTAAGACGCCGTCGGGGGGGGTGTATAGCAGTGCTGTTAAAGGACCTGTGCCCATGAGAGTCTCCTGAAACAGACCTGCGGTTATTCTGCCTGCGCAACATACGATGATCATGTCTCCCCATCGCATATTTTATTTTTTAGTTTCCTTCATATAACCTTTTAAACCAGGAAAATCTCTTGAGATTCAAAATCTCTTTTTTGAGGGAGACCGGAGGGGTCCCATCACCGGGGCCCTCCAGCATCTCCAAGACCTCCAGGGGCCCACAGACTCCCTGCTGACAGCCCTGGCACAAAACATACTGCAACACTAAACAGGAGGGGAAAACATGCAAACAAGGTTTTGGGGTTTTTCTTAGTTTTTTTTCTTTATTTCTGCTCTAACAGGTTATTGTTTTATGCCCAATTAAACACGGCTTTCTGCAAATATTCAGTAAACCATGTGGTCAGTACAGAAGGGCACTGTGGCGCAAACGACTCCAGAGCTTTCTTGACCATACATGTGACTCAACCACAGTTTTCACAGAATGTAGAAGAAGACATTTTCTGAAATTCCTGCTCCGGAAATAAAGAGGCATTAACATCAGTGATTAACCGAACAACGGAGAACAGGTTTCACAGAAGTTCTGCTGGATTAACCAAAGGGAGAGCAGAATCCTTACATTGTCACGCACCGTTACCCTCACCTCATTCCAGTTTACTTTAGGCAAACGATCAACTCAGTCAATCAGACTAATCGATAAAATTTCTGGCCAGTTTATAATTAGAAAAATATCACTGGTCATAGCTGAACTTCAAATGTTCGTGGACCAGCACAGATCTGTATATATCGGTTTTCCAGGCTGACAGTGACCAATGTGGTTTTGTACAAACATGACAAACCTTAATATGTTGCATTAAGCACTGGATAGACTCCCTTGAAAAGAAATACCTTCCACTTTAAAATTCATACCTTTTAAAGCCTGAGACCAAAATAAATTCAATCTTAAGTAAATATCCCTATTTTTAATTGATCATTCAGATATGGTGACAAAAGGAATTCAAAAGAATTCTTTACGACGACATGTAGCCGAGTAATCTTGATGCTTTCATCTACTCTTATTCATTATAGGCCATATATTGCTCTAGTTTATAATAAAATAATTAATATACCGAATAAACAAGAGGTACTCCTAGAGTGCAAACGCCAAGGCAGCACAGTCCAAATCTTGGTGAGTGGGAGCAAAGTTCAGTCATCGCGTGTCATATGATTTCAAGATGGCAGCCGTGGCAGCCATATTGTTTGACTGATCATGGTCGAAATAAATTGGGTCCATCCCTGATGTAATAGTGACCGACCCACAAAATTCAGAGATAACTATTCATTACTTTTTGATTTATCTTATTCACAACAAACAGACAGACAAACGGCACCGATCACATAACCTGACCTGCCAACTTTCGTTGGCGGTGGTAATTAGGCAATAATGTACACAGAAAGTGTTATCCTGCATTAATGTATGACTTGAAAAATGCTAATGGAGGATGACTGTAGGTAAAAGACGTAATTCAACGAAAATCTGGAGCTTTCTACCAACAGGCGAAATTCACAGTTTGGACAAGCGGTGGTGCTACAGGGGAGGATACAGGATTCAAAAATATCTCTAGGAGAACTACTCAAGGTGCCATGAATGTTCACTGCAAATATTGCCCAATTCAAAAAGAACTATTTGACTCAGTGAACTTTTGTAAGAGTTCAGTTTGCACAACCCGTTGAACAGAAACAGTCAGAGTGCACCAGAACAGAATGATTACTCTTATATGCCCAAAGACATTCATGGTAAAGTTATCCAATTGCTATTGCAGCACTGAGTAATTGAAATTTGAAATGTAGTTTCTCCTAATAGCGGCGCTACAGTAAAAGCAATCGTCAGCAACCTTTCGTCTCGGGAGACTGTGGTGAAGCGCTAGGTCGATGAGAGGCATCTCCTGGAGTGACTGAGTAGTCCCACTCTTGAATGGCAGTCTCTTGTGCACTTAGTACAGACGTAGGAAGTCGGCGCCAAAACAGAAGCTGTCCTCGCCTTCCTCCAAGCTCTCGTCTGCCAACTGGTTGTTTCTTGCCGTTTCTGCCCTCTTGACTCCCTCATGAATGACAGATCTCCAGGCTTGTAGGTGGTCAGCTGTCTTTTCCTATAGGTGTTTGGGTCAATGTCAGCCAGCTTCAAGTCCTGTTTGCAGACATCCTTGAATCGGAGCTGCGGCCTTCCAACTGATCGAGAACCGTCCCTCAGCTCCCCGTACAGCATGTCCTTGGGGATGCGCCCAGGTTCCATGCGGCGCACATGACCCAGCCACCTGAGACGTCTTTGACTGAGTAGTGCGAACAGACTGGGGATGCCGGCGCTCTGTAGGACCTCTGTGTTGGTCACCTTGTCCTGCCACTTGATTTGTAGAATGCGCCTGAGGCAGCGGAGGTGGAGGCTGTTGAGTCGCTTCTCCTGGCCAGAGTAAGTCGTCCATGACTCATTTCTGTAAAGTAGGGTGCTGAGGACGCAGGACCGGTAGACACACAACTTGGTTTTCTGGGTCAGTTGACTGTTGCTCCATACTCGCTTATTCAGCTCAATATTGCCAAATTCAAAAAGAACTATTTGACTCATTGAATTTCTGTAGGAGTTCAGTTTGCACAACCCATTGAACAGAAACAGTCAGAGTGCACCAGAACAGAATGATTACTCTTATATGCCCAAAGGCATTCATGGCAAAGTTATCCAATTGCCATAAAAGCACTGAGTAATTGAAATTTGAAATGTAGTTTCTCCTAATAGCGGCGCTGCAGTAAAAGCAATAGAGCCATGAAAATCGATGAGGCCCTTCCTGTACACACTAGGAATGTTGACAGCAGATTTCAAAGGTTTCCCATTAAAACTGTTAGAGTTATTTAGCAGGTGGTCTAGGAATCAGAAGGCTCCTGGTTCGATCCCCGGCTCCTCCAGAGAACGTGTCAAAGTGTTCTTGAGGACGACACTCAACCCCACACTGCTCCTGAGGGTGCCTTGCACGGCAGCTTCCGCCATCAGGATGAATGAGTGGCATAGGCGCTTTGTGCCGTAAGACTAGAAAAGCACCATATAAATGCAGTCCATTTACCATTTACATTTACAGTATTTTTTTTCACAAGTTATCGAATTGGAGTGACCTGATATACAATTCGGCACATCGCAAGGTGGATATGATCGTCGATAATGACGGAACAACGATCAAAATGTAGACGACTGAACTTCTGCCCATCAAAACGCGAGCTAAGAAGATAAATAACTGCTCTTAACATGGAATGCAGCAAATTAAGACAAATAAACAGTTAAAATCTTACGACTGCAGTTGTGGTTGGAACAAAAACCAGCATACACAGTGGGGCGCCAGGACCGAGTTTGAGAACCACTGGATAGGTCAACATACTGATTTACCCTGGTAAGAAATGAACTACTGAAGTGGTCCTGAAGACCAGATTAAACCTCAAGACACCTCGAAAATATTAAATCCCGTTTCGTACTGCATTCCCAGGTCAGATCTGAACAGAGACGTGCGCTCAGGGGAGGGAGTGACTTCTTTTTACTGCTAGATTTGGTCAACCTGTTTTCACATACTATGCCTGATTGACAGTCAATTTAAACTTTTTTTCTTTACCAAACAATTAAGAACTAGCATGGGCTTTATGTAGCCTGTAACGATTAAGATATGATAGTGACCAAAAAAAAAAATAATGCTCATCTATGTCCACACTTTGATTTGAGACTCCAAGTATGTAAATCTTAATAATTAATCAGAAAAAAAACTCAACTCCCTCAGTAATTCCGTGTATCGTTTTGACCTTTTGTTTATCGGTTTATAGAAGAAGAATGGAAATGAAGTTCCAATTTTTTGAATGGCATTTAAAAGCACGCATTTAAAGGGGAAAACATAATGATAAACATACTGACCACACATTGAGGGAAGTTGAACAGGATTGGCCACTGGCAGATTGAGCGGTATCATTCCCCCGCGGTCCTAGTGCGTGCAGCGCTTTTGTTTTCTTTCCATTAGTTTTCGGACTGTGAAAAGTGAGGGGGTCCAATGCTGCCTTTTCAAAAACGTGCAGGGGACATGTCCCCAATGTCCCTCCCTAAACTACGCCCCTGGTCATAGCTTCTTTCTTGAGATTTCTGCACACTTTCCTCCATTCCTGGGCGGAGACAGAGGGTTTAGAGAATAACCTGAGATTAATTCAAATGCATAACAGACATGTGCAGGCCCATTACTGGCACAATGTCTCTAAAAACCAATCCTTAAGGGCAGGGCTGAGACTGGCGCTCACTCAGGACCCTACTTTCCCTGCTCTTCTCAATTATATCTGACTGCGAGAACAAACTGTGTCACGTCAAATGGACAGGTGACGAGATTATTTAGTTGGTGCAGTATGTACTCAACATTTTAAAAAAGAAGCAACAAAAACAGCATTTTTTTCCCATCAAGAGCAAGAAAAGACAGAAGGGGCCACAGTAAGACCTCAGGCTTATTCTCTGAGGAACGCCAATATTATATCCCGAGATTCTTACTCGCATCGCGCGGTTTTTCTAAGAAATGGGAGACACGAGCACTCATCAGTACCAAAGAGAGAGAGAGAGACAGACACTTGGTCACAGCGAGCGCGGAGTCTCCGTACACAGTCGTTTTTCACGGATGTTGCGTTTCGTTACAAGTCGTGACACGGCTCAGATGTTAATGTCTGCGTCAGAGCACAAGCGCACCGCCTAGTACCGTTGCCATGGCGACCAGAGAGTTCTCAGGGTGACACCCGAGACTTGCCGACAGGGGAGGACGGACGAGGTGCGGGCGATCGAGAGACAAACTCCAGTGACCCGCATTTACGTCCAGGGAATCTGCAGCTGTTTCTATTCAAACGTTTCACACCCGTCAACAAACAGAGTATGATGCGTAAATTGTGTGAGCGGATATCTCAACATGCAAGAGACAAATATTAATGCGATTTCTGAACATCGGTGAGAGCAAATCCAGGGATTCTTGAGACAGAGCGAAACTAAAATGCGATAAACTCATCAAGTCTTACAGGGCATTTCGTACAGTTGTCCATTCGGTCCTACTAATTATACTCTGAATGAAAAGTTGATATTATACTGCAAGACAGCAGATACCTGTAAAGCAACAAAGAAAGATTCCAAATTAAAACTATTCGCTGACCATCGAAGCTGACGACGGTTGGCCCTGTGTGTAACTCACAGTTAAATTTAGTTAACAGTTTCCATAAATGTTAGACCTGGCCCCATTCGAGACATTGTCTCTCCTCCTAGAGATCAAACCCCCTGTGAATTGTTGAATGGTTGATCTTCTGGTCTGAAAACGTAATTTAGCAAAGCAGTTTGTCCGTGACAATCCGGAATCAAATGGAAATGACATTGATGCGGAATGAAAACTGTCACGACGGACTAATAAAATATTACAACCAATGATAGGCCCAACAAAAAAAGCCTGGCAAACATAGTTCCTAACAGAACACAAATGACCAGCCAAGATGTCGTAAATGGCCTGTTCGTTGACAAATTCTTCCAAATACTTTGCCGTTTAAACACGCAGGATCCAAGATGCTCGCAGAGCAGATGTTTTATTGACACTGTCAGGACAAGTAGTCCACGCTGGTACAGAGAGGGAAACGGATGAGACAAGAATGTGGTAAATTCTCACTCAGGTGAGGCCAGGGCGTCGCTTCCCGCTCTCACACCAGCCCCAGAACCAGAGGAAACCTGAAGTCTGAATGTTTTCTAAGGACCCAGTCCGTGAGAACCCGACTCCCCGAGCGGAGACTCTTCAGTCTACAGGCACAAACAATATCACCCCAAAGGCGTTTCTCCAGTCAACAAGCCCAAACAACCAAACAAACACACAAACACACGCATGCACATGACTCGCTCACAAAAAAGAACTTCACACCTCTGTATCTCAAGCATTCATAAAGCATCTAGAGCTCAGCATATTCACCCAACACTGAACGGGCTGTAAAAATACCTCACAGCTACAGCAAGTCACAGCCGAGCAGAGTGTGCAGATGCAGGAGAAGATTACGCACGAGCGGTGAAGCCAGAACTCCGAAATGTGTACCACGGAACATCCCTTTACAGCCATTACTAACAATTACAACAAGTCAGGACGAATAACTGTTGCAAAGGGATGTTGTGTCCGTACACATTTTTAAGTTCTGGCTACACCACTGTTGCACACAATGAGCGTCGCGAGGTGAACGGAACAGCCGACCACAGTTCTGCTAGACTTAAGCGCAGTACTTTTTGGGCGAGATGTGTTCTAATAAATGACCTCTAAATTTTAAGTACATTTAACCCCAGCATACTGATCAAACTCTTTAATCAGAGGATACAGCCCGATTCTGAGAAAGCGATTTGTGACGGTCAGCAGGGGCCTTATGGAGGAGCTGCTCGAGTGAGATGAAGATGATTGGAGGTCCCAGTCCTGCCGTAACCACAGGTAGGTCAGTGCTGTAGTGGGGCCCTTGAGAAAGGCCCTGAATTCCTAATACTCCAGGAATTAGAGGCCCCTGGTACTGCTAATTAAACACAAGTCACTTTTGCATAGATGTCATAGTAATAGAGGGTAAAAGAGCCATTTGGTAAATTGTAGCCACCGGACCAAGTCAGGTGGCTACTACGGATTCATGCTCATCATCACTGCCGCCGCATCCACGTCTGCAGACACTTCCTTGTGGACGCTGTACAGGGAGTAATTTTTGTCTGATTACCTTCATATTTGCTATGGACATGTGTTATACTTCAGTTACGCCTATAGATTTTGGTTGTCATGGCGACAGTATTGGCCATATAATGTGGAAAAAGGGGGAGAAGCGGGCTTTCGGGGCATATAAAATCTCAAACAGTAAGCTTCACAGCATTACTGGCTCCACACCGATAGAACACTACTATAAGACCAGACATATGCAGTACATTGGAATCGTCTTTAAATATGGACAGAAGTCAGATCCTGAGATTCATGATGCAAAAGAATGACTTCATGCAGCAGTTGGCTTCACGCTTTCCATCAGCCAAGCAGCTGCCCCCCTAGGCCAAACTCGTGCCACGCGGGGAACCACGATGATGATGATGGGGGCTACGCACATGCAGTTTCGGGTAACCAGACTGTCTCGTTAACCCATACAGTGCTTAATTTTTACTCACCCAATCCCTCCAACAGTTATTCATGATTCAGTCGACAAACGGCATTCAGCAGCATCCATGAATCCTTCTGAAGGTTACTGCCAACTAATTTGCCAGCTAAAAATTGACAAAATCATTGACCTTCTGAAGGCTGCAACCTGAAATTTTGCTTTATGCATTTTGTGCCTTGTGTCACTATAACAGTGATTAGAAGGCATGAGATGGGAGCGCACAGGACACCCCCACAGCCCCGGGGAACACAGGCTTCAGGTGTGTCTGCTCACTCCTGTCTGTTCCTGTATACATGTGAGCAGCCCTTCGTGCGGCTCCAGAATAGCTGAGGTATGATTCTGCACCGTGTGTCCGAGCCACATTAAACACATCATCTTTCCCCCAATTAGTTCAATGCCGTCAGAGTACAGGTGGCTACAGGGCAGACTGTACTGTTCATGTTCCACAGAGATCGTCAAATCCTCCATCGAGCGAAGAGATAAACGCAATGAGGACAGAATCTATGCAACAAGAGAACATACCCATACTGTGCATAAAACCAGGTGGTTTCACTTCTGATAGACATTAAAAATAAGACAACAGTGTCAACACTATCCCCCCGCTGTGATCAAGGGCCATGACTCCATAAAAAAATATGCTTCCACATCCATTTTTGAACTCAGCGGAGATCATGAGTTGCCAATTAAGCATACAAAATTCACACACATCTCGGTATGATAGTTTCAGAGAAATTCTGTCCCCGTTGTGGCCCGGACAGACGGACGCGCAGATGGACGAACCCCATTGCAAAATCCCCCGATCCCACTGTGTGATGGGGGATGAAAAAAAACAATATGACATAAACGCCCGGATCGTCGAGAGAACATTTCTCTCTGCAGGTATTTCCTGTTAAACAGATGCCCAGCAGCACATCAAGAGGCACAACCTGTCACAACAACATTTAACGAGCATATCCAAACGAACCATAACTGCTGAACACAGTGAACTTTCATCATTACACTTATCTAACACACAACAGTACACACAGACACACACACGCACGCACGCACGGACACACACACACACACACTCCCAATTATATGTACAGTAATTAAATGAGTCAGTGAGTGAACATTATTGCATTTAACTGGTTAAGACTCAAAATAAATTGAGAAATGGACATTCAGGCACCACAGCAGGCAGTACTATGCATATAATCACACTTAACCTTACCGATGAGGACCTTTTGGTGAAAACATCAACCAACATGGCAACACATAATACTAGCGATGTTCACCGTTAATGAACACTTCCGTCAAAGATGTACATGCACAGTTTGGTAGTTGGCAGAAAGCATGATCAGGGCATAAATAACAGGCTAAGAGCCCTCTTTGTTTCTTCGCTTAAAATCCTCTAAAACGTGATTCCTTTTGTTGTGTGTTGGTGTGTGTTTACGTTCTTTATTTTTCTAGGTTTTTTTCCTTTCATTGCTATATTATATATAGTTTTTTCTTTTCTTTTGTTTTTTCTTTGTTTAGTCCCTCCCTCAAGAGGTGATATATCATTGTATTTAAGTCCGGCAAAATAATAAAGTTGTCCTTCAAAGAGGAGGGGTGGTGGCGGGCAAAAAAAAAAAAAAAAACGTGATTCCTGAACCCTTAGCGGACCTGTTGATGCGTGGCATCGCTATTTTAGATATTCTATTATGTACATATAAAGACGGAAATCCACACGTAAACTTATTGTAAAATGAGCCTTCTTGCCAACCACGTATCAAAACACAAACGTCATCGCGAACATTGCTATACGTTCAGTCATTTTAAAACAGGAGCCTGGATGGGGATTTCATTTGGATCATCCAGTTTAACTTCAAGACCTACAGGAACAATTTTTCTGGCATAAAGTAAAGATAGACCGAGACCAAATTCAGAAAGGAGACTTTCCATCCAGGACTTTTCAGCCCAGGATGAGTCTTAAACTGTGATCGCAAGACCAGCTATTAGATTCTGAACCGCACACAAAGTACTTTTGACCAAAAATAGCATGTTCCAACAGAATGAAAGTAACACTCAGACATTATAAGTTGTACAGCTCTTTCAAGGGGTATATGGCGTGATGTACCCTGCCTCTGAATCTATGTTCCCCAATGCGAAGCCGCGGGGAACATGGATTCAGAGGCAGGGTACATCACGCCATATACCCCCTTGAAAGAGCTGTACAACGTTTTTATCTTACGGTGGCAACCTACATATTGTTCTTAAATCCATGTAAAAGTGACTCAGTGTCTCAGCCAAGCGAACGCTGTCGAAGCATTCAAAGTCCACATCTTCTCCTTTTTCCGTTAGGTATTCACGCAACATAGACGAAGATAAGGTATTTGACTTTTTTGTATTTTGGGGGATCACTTTTGCGCGTTTCTCAAGAATGTCGTCGTCTGTGTGACTAGCGAAACGTTTCGATGCCGTTTTGACAGCAGTCAAAAGCAGACGAAACGCGGTAAACAATTCAGATTTACCTTCCGTTACGTCGGCAAACAAGGGGTTGAATCGAATTCAAAACCATACTTTCACGGGGTATATGATCATGTACCCGGTACATGGAAAAGAATTAAACGTCTGTCAGCCAATCAAAATAAAGGATTTTAACGTTAGGTAAGATAAATGTAATTAAGCATACGTCTGCTCTGGGCTGGCATGATCGTAACAAACTGCGCCACAAATCAGTAATGTGAAATGAAGACGTTTCTGAAATAGGCCAATAGTGTAAATGGATGACTGAACAAAAGGATGACACGCGTTGCTTTTAAGAGAGCCATTAACGGCAGCGTTTAATTAAGGTCGGTTTTCAATTAGAGAGGAGAAAGGGGCAGCGTGGGAGCTGGTCCGCCGCCGCTCAGCGTAAATTATGCCAAACCGTGCTGGGAGAGTCAGACAAAAAGCTTCCGCTATTCGCCATTCACTTCCCATAAAACCCACCGCGAGTCATTTGCGCCCTCCGATGCTGACAGTCAATATAAATCGGACACGACCTCGTCACTTCTGGCCGCTCTTTAAAAGCCCTCTTTTAATTCAAGGCTGGGATTCAAGACCTTACGGATGCTCGCAACGCTCGATAATTCACGCATTTCACTTGCGTAGTTCCTCCGTTATAACTGAACGGGGAACAACTGTAATTTCAGTCAAACAGAGAACATTTAGGTAGCCGAGACATTACAGCTATGAACTTAAATACATTCTTGATAATGAGGTGCAACACCATTAGACACAAGGGGGATGCAGGGAAACAGAGAGGAGAAATTCTGGCTTGAGGAATGCGCTGACTTTTCAGGCCAGTCTAATTAGCGGCGATAACTATACTTATCTACCCTCACTCCCACCTCGGGCATCTCGGCCCGCTATCATACAGGAGTTCAGCGTTAGCCGCAGTTTATGGCGCACCGTAAAACCAGGGACGGATCCACACCTGGAACACGGCGATTAATACAAAAGCCTGCTCAAACTTTGAGGGGGAAGTAAAATCACTTCAAAGAGATCATAAAATGACAAATGTTGACCGAATATGGACTGCAGACGGTAAAATAAATGCAGCTCCATCGCTGACTCATCAGAGCTGGTTTTTATCGTCGCCCTGCATGTGATCTTATTCACCATCTTTGTGCAACATCCATCTCACGCATTCCAGCAGGTTTCCCTGATTCAATGACCACTCATTTCATTCACTCTGACTCACGAACAGATATCAGTGTAAAAAAATGCATTATAATTGGACATTGAGAAATATCACTATATACAAAATAATAAAAAATGCTTTGGGGCCCATATGATGCTCAATCTTAAATTCCTCTCCTCACGTGGGACTGAATTAGAGCAGATTACCTACACTAAAACTGCTAAAGTAAGCTCCGTTAAGGGAATATCCACAAGCACCAAGTGCTGTGGGGTGACCTTTGAGCGCTTCTGCATACGTCAGTGGAGACCAAGTAGGGTTTGTTCAGCTAGAGAGGGTAACAGGACCAGAGCCAAGAATAGCCCAACCCTCTGTGCCCTCTCTGTTTCTGTCTGATGTCATACTGCATTATACAGCCAATGTTGCTGTTGCATTAATAATTTGTGGATGATGCTTTTCCTGAATGCAGTTTGTGCAGCGACGCACGTTTTACAGCACTGAGTGGCAGCAGTAAACAAGTTCAGATACTCGTCTTTCCTGTGCAGTTTATCATCAAGTGCGTAAGCACTGAGAGAGAGAGAGAGAGAGAGAGAGAGAGAGAGAGAATGCACTCAAAATGAGGATATGGTTGAATACATAAAATAAAGAGGGGAAATTGAATGAAAGATGCAGGAAAGTCACAGCTTTCTTTTAGCAAATTAAAACTCATTTCATGGTTAACCAAAACAGAGTGGCCACATGGATGTACTCCAGCTGTTGAATGAGGTGAGCCTTGTTAGGGTTGGCGTGAGAACCTACAGGACGGTACATCTCCAGGAACAGGGCTGCGCAACCCTGGCTCAGTCTGACTGAGCTACAACACAAAGCCCTGATCACACAGGGCCAGTTCAGGAGTGCTGCTAATCAAATCTACTCGAGTCGGTGACTTAAATTACTCAATAGACTTTCAGAGAAGAAGAACTTCCTTCCCTGATGAACAGACCATGCCCTACCCAGCACGGTCCTTGTGAACCTGAGTGTAAAATCCAAGGCTCAGAATGTAAAGGTCCTGCCAAAACTTCCTTCTGCAAAAACTCACGTCGGCACACGTCATCAATCCCTCCCAACAGACTGAAGGCCAATCAGCAGCCCCAGGTGTGGAAACAGGATACTGGGAAGGGCTTATGAATAGGTTTCCAGCTGTGTGGCATCTGAATTGGTGATAGTGGGTGTCCAGAATAACACTGATCGGAAACAGCAGCGATATTAGCCCACCCATTCCCACAGCAGCACACGGGGCAGGACACCACATCGCAGATATAACCGAGACAGGAAGACCCCACACAAATACAGCTGACCACCGGAGCCCCAGTAAACTAAAACATGGACTGGTATTAAAAGAGCCATTCAAGAAGTTACACACAGCGTAGACTTAATACAACTAACAAATAAACCCCCACTGTCCACAAGAAATTCTGGTCGACATCAACAACCACAGTGATCCTCAACCCAGGTCCTAGAGATCTACCGTCCTGTAGGCTTTCAATCCAACCGCAACAACGCTCTCCTCAATGTGCAGCTAGTTATCTTGATAATCCATTAATTAGTAGGGTCAGGCATGCAAACTTACTTTGAAATAAAACCCATATAGGATGGCAGACCTCCATGAGCAGGGTGGGGCACCATCGGTCTACCTTATTCTAACAGAAAACATGGTCACTAAGCTGCTTTAATCCTGAGGGATTGAGTAAATTATTGCCTTTATAAACCCCAGGAACAGAGATGAGTATAATTACACCAAATTACAGTACACCACCCAGCGTATCACTAACGCAATTAGTCGAGTCTTGATTTATAACAGTGAAATTCTGAAAATCACCACTGCCTTTCAAGATGAGAACGAAGACCTGAGTACGATTTCAGCAGGGTTTCTACATCTTCCGTGGCCATTAGAAAATACAAAAACGTATTTAAAAAAATGTCGAGTTCCCAACAAGGTTACAGTGGGGTGTGCAGCAACACTCTTCTACACACGCTTGTTGGGTCATGACCTGCTCTCCTAGTAATGAATACTGTGCAGTGTATCCAGAGCCCAAAATCCAGCCCCCAAATCTCCTTCCTCCCAGATGAGCTGAACAATCATCGTCACTGATTGGTTGACTGTCTTTACACCTGACTCCCAGGTACAGGGAGGGCGGAGTAACAGGAGTTATTAAACCCCAGTGAGCGTGAGCAGAGCTATATGAGGCGCAGGTCCAGCCTTAAAGGAGAGCTGATGGGTGCTGATCTCTCTGTACCAGAGCGCAGGAGAGTAATGACATCACCGTCTCTCACCCTACAGGCCGTCTCCGCTATGGGTTCAGCAGTGGCCACCGACATTCAGAACAAAACTCGCTGGCGCCACTCGCCACATCAACCAGGGCACGACCCCAGCGACATCACCTCTGGGCATGCGGACAGGGGGCCGCGGCGTCCCGCAGTCTGCCCCGCCCCCGGGGACGCGTGCTGGGCAGGAAGTGCCCGTCGGCTCCATCCATCTCCCTGCAGCTCAGAGCAGCGGCTCCCAGATGGTGCTCATCTCCACACACACTGCCCCTTTCTGCACCAGGACAGAACATCCGTCCATCCATCTCTCTCTCTCTCTCCCTCATGCTCTCCCTCACTCCACTCACATGGGGGTTGGTCAGGGGAGTGAAAAGAATGGAGCTGATAATTGGCAATGTTCCATGTACAGAATGTTCTAGTTATTATTTAATTTTATTCGGGTGTAATTCATTAACCGTGATGTTTTAATAACAGGACAAACTCGAGCCTCCCTGTACCCCACCGCACTGGACTTGAAAACACTGGAAATGACATTCATGAAGAGGCCGTCAGGTTTAATTAATTAAGGTGCTTACGGCCAAATTTAGTGGTGTGAAACAAAATGGGAATTCAGCACATTCTGTACAGCAACACAGTCTGAATACTTATGGACAGCACACCCTCATATCACATCACAAGGGCCCTGCGTACGCAGAGAGACCATTTCTGCCCACTTCACTCCACATGAATGTAAACAGCCCACAGTCTCTTTCTAGCATGTAACGTGGTTCATTCACATCTGCACACAGTACTGGGGGAAAAAAAAATGTGCCAAGTCCACAAATGGTAAAATATGAAGCTTTAAAAGGTCTTACCACATCTTTAGAGAAGGAAAGTTGTAAGAAATAAACAAATAGGAAAAGCAATTTAGTAAGGAATATTCTTTCCTTTTGATTTATTCATATGTTCAAGCCTTGTTGGTAAACTTAGACAGCTCTTTACAGGACAGACAGTTTAAAAATGACATGTAATCATTGCTTTCCAGATAACAACCGGTTTTGGGCAACAAAAATTGATTTTTTCGAATAAACCAGCTCAGCTTCACAGTGAAGTCGTTTCTAGCTTTTCCCCTCGTGGTTCACTGCAGCAATTTTTTTCAATACAATTATATCACTGCATAGACATACTGAACACCTCAGTGGTCATCAAGACCAGACACCCTTCCACATCTGCACCTCACTCAGCCGTCTGAAGACAAACTCAGTGTTCAATAAATTAACCCTTAAAACACTGAATAAATTTTTAAGGAGTCAAAAATGTAATTATCCTGAGCTGTTGAAAGCCTATCATGTGGCAACTTGTGTAAAAGAGCTCCCCTGTGGGAGGTCTTGTTTACAAGTTGCCACATGATAGGTTTTCAACAGCATCTGATTTTAACATCTTACATCATTGAGCTACTATAGTAGCCTACAGCTCTCACGGGGTTAACTCAGTCAGAGAATGTACTTTATACAGAACACAATATGTTACAGAGCAGATGTTTCTCTGAGGTGTGTGTCAGGTTTTACAGCATTTCAGACGGTTTGGACAGCACACAGAAGCACCTGCGAGGCTGTATGGCACAAATTCAATTCCCGGTTAATCAGAGTGGGATTTTCTTCCATTCGGAGAAGCATATCCTCTGGCGATGTCGACACGCAGCTTGCGTTCGTCGCAGCGCAACACACACATGCCCACACTGTGCAAGCCTGCGCTGTACGCATCACAGCCTCGGGGAATAGATACAGAGCACAGAGACACGACCAGGCTTCTGTTAAAGAATAACTTTATTCCACACCCTCGGGCACAATGCAGACGAGAGAAACAATGAACACAGCTCTATAGCCTCAAGCCCTACAATCTCAGCGCACACACATTCTGCAGTCCCACAAAATACACACGCCCAACCCTCACAGTCTTCTCAGCTGCAAACAGTTTGCAGAGCTTCAGGAGGACTAGGAAAATTACTCAGAATTGAGCCTGATACTAAATGAAGCTCCTTTTCCTGGCGTTCTGATCCACATCAGCACACAGGATGGGGCAGGAAGCACTGAGACACATCTATGAGGCAAATAATTGCTCCTGAGCACAAGGTGATGCTGCAGACACTGACGTGACAGAGGAACGACTGACAACTGTCAAGCCGAGCGAGGATTTACAAATGAAGTCGAATCCACAAAGTCGCAGAGCAGCCAGCTTGAGTTTCACTTCAGTAGTAACAGGTTCCGGCCTGAGACAGGCGAAAACAAGCTGCTTTCCCCAACTCAGGACAGATGCAAGGGACCCAATACAGGTGTACATTTTCAGCACTAAGATACAGACCTCCAGCCCTATTGTGTTAATTTTGCTGATAGGAAGTGGTTTTGGTTCCCACTGCAAAGCTTCTAAGCGAAGGTGCAGCCCGCACGGCGAAGTCAGAGGAAAGCCACAATCTTTAGCAGTTCAACAAAAGGGCAGTGTGCACTTAATCTGACACTCCTCCCAGGGGAAACGCAAAACACCATGAAATATACGGTCAGCACACTCACGAGACACAGGTCTCCATACATTACAGGACATTACTTAAACCAGGGGTTCAGGAGTACTGCCACTGAAGCAAAGCATTACAGAAATCTCTAATCTGAGAGAGAATCTTCACCAGACTGGAATTCATCTACAGCAGGAGGTTTGATGGTACAGTTTAACATGCTTCACAAGTAAGGCTACCATGTCCAAATATAGATTTCTTTCTGCTGTTTACATCTGCCACAGGACATTCCAAAATTCATGCAATGTGTGGATAATTTTGACCAACAATAAAAAGTAATAAACTTCACAGTAAAAAAGCAATGGTGCATTGCATGAGGTATCTCAGCACCTTGTTATGGCACAGGCTAGTGTTATACACCTAATCGTCTAGGAACCAGTTCAAACAAATGCATGGGATCAAAATTTAATCTGACATTTTATGGTGCAAGAAGTAAACGCTGATTATATTCCCTTACTGAGGAGACACTGTAAAATCACTTTAAGAGGAGAATAGGTTCAATCAGTCTCAGTGCTTTCAGTGCAGTGTGCGCAACTGTTCCAAGTCCTAAAGGGGGCTGCCAAGCTGTCTTGGAATTACAGTCCCATTACATTTTGGGTTGGAACTCTACAACTAAATAAGATAATATGACATATCATACTTGATTTTGAGAGTATTAACTTGTTCTTTAATATCATTAAGTGAAAATATATTTTTTGAGAAATTTTCATAGAAGAAACAAGCAAAAACTACTCCGTCATAGAATTACACAAAATTGACATGGTTTTTTTTAATATTGTGTTTAACTATCCAGAAAGTGATGTTCCAATCATAGTTATGAAAGTTCAATATGTTCATATTTAAGGTGTTTTTGGTTAATACTGTAAGTTATAGAAACAAATATTGTCTTTAACCCTGCTTTATGGCCAAGAAAATTCAAAAAGTCAATGTCACGGAATTACAAGAGGCAAATTGTCACGGAATGACAACAATAGTATTAATTAGTTTCAATGTATTTACTTCAATATATTATACATATATACATAATTATTTACATTTTTACAGTTTAGCAATATATCAGAATGAGTTTTCCACTGATAATGACTAATCAGAATACATACTTAAATTTTTTTTTTAATCTCCATGTCAACATTGGCTTGGCGGCCCCCTAAAATTGTATCCTATCCGCCAACAAAAACCGCAACATAATAATACATCGCAAAGACAGACACTGGAAACGGGGGCTGGATAGTGTGAGAGTGTCTGGTATACATCGGAAATTAAGGATTCCCTTCAAAAAGTAGGCCAATTACGCATCAAGAATCTCTCATAGTTTACCAGCCAACTTTAGCGTGTTTTTTTAGAGCTTTCACTGCCTACTTACTCCTTCTCTTCTGAAAGCTGGAACGCGCCGTTAATGATTAATCGAAGTGCATGCAGAAAACAGGGTTGGCAATACTGTGTTGTTCCGCTGAGGTAACGTTAGCAACCAGATCACAAGAAGTGTAACGTGTAGAATTCAGCATCAGTCAGAGGCTAGGCCTAGTGCGCAGGTTTGTCTCAAGAATAAAACAACGGTCGTCGCAGAATTGTCATGTGCATCACGGACTCTTGATCGACAGCCTTAAAATCGCCGAAAAAAATACATTTCACGACACGTCTGCACCAATGAAGTTACAAGTCGACTCCATCATATTTAATCAAGACTAAATACGATGGATAAAAGTAGCTAGCATTGAAGGGAATTGGGCATGGCGTACAAAACTTATGTGTTTGAGAACCACACTATTCGAGAAAAGGAAACGGGACAGAGGAGAGTTGAAAAACAATGTGTCACAGTTAGCTACCTGAATACCATTTACTTCTCTCTGCATCACTAATATGTCACTGTGATAAGTAAAAAAAATGAACCCACATCCAGACCTTCGTAGCCCGAGCACACACAGGTGTAGTTGTCAACGAAGCAGGTGACACCTGTAAACAGTCGCAGCTGAGCACTGAGGTCCCCGCACATGGAATTAGCGTCGCTTTATTCTACAGCCCCAGTCTAACCAAAGGTCCATGAGTCTGACAGGGTGAAACAAACACGAGATCGTGAAAACACAACAGCGAGCGGGACGCGTGAGATGCGATTTACTCCACCAAACACGTGCGCCTTCCGGGAACCTGGTTTAGTTATTAACTTTAGGGGAGACGAGATGGCACGAGAAACGGCCCAAAGACAAAAAAACAACTATTTTTTCCCCCTAACTGCAGGCATTCTCATGACATATGTCCAGTTACATTTGGCCACCACAGCCACTTTTCAGACAGATCTGTGGCGGTCCAGGCTTTCTGTTGCGATGCTTTCTGCCAAAATAACAAAAACAAAAAAAAAACTTCAAAATATGCTTTTTCACTTACAGGCATTTGGTGGTCGCTCCTTCCGTCTGCTTGTGCAACGCCACACTTAATCCAAATAAACTGCCTTCGGTTTTCCCGTCTTTGATGACCGGGAACTGCACGTCTAAATTGAACGAAATGCTAAACCCTACTTCGCTGAATAAGACGGTCAGTATGAAGCACAGACCCTTTGACAACAAGTGCACGCGGTCAGGTACAGCCATGTTTGCTCCCTGAGACGTAACCCGCTCGCGATCCCCGGTCAGCGTAACAGACGGATGACTTTTTTCACCGAGTTGCACGTCTCGCGCACACAATACCAATAATCCTCTTTCGTGCGCGCGCGTTATGGTCCAGCTCTGAAGTATTCACCCCACCCTCTCTCTTTCCCATTCACACCCTTCCACTGAATACATCCATGCCCACTGTAAACATTACTCATTTCTTCCGGGGTGTAGAAAAGGCGAAGATTAATCACTGACGCGGTTCCGACGTAAAACAGAATTCATCCACCTTGAACATGTTAATAGTCTGTATGCGACGTGCTGGAAGCTTCGTGATTATTTTCGCGGGTGTGCAGTTCACTGCGAGTCAGTATGTGCTCATTAATATGCACTAAAATGCAAAGAAAAAAAGGAGAGAGATAAACATAAAACTGCTGGAACTGATAAAATCTCAGCTAACCTGTTGAATCTTGAAAAAACATGTTTATTCCTCCAGGGAGGTACGATGAAGAAATATTAAGGTAAGCAAATTATGAGCCCAGTGCGCCACATTATATTAAAAAAAATAATAAATGCCTTTTTTTTATTTTTTACGAGAATGAACTTGAACAGATAAATAAAGAGGTCAAGGAAACATGAGCTCAGACCGGAGATCAGAAACCTGTACATGCTCATGAGAGAATGTAGATTCTCAACGCTGTGGATGTTTTTATTCATGGCTTCGTAGATCAATGAATGTCTGTTAAGTTGATTGCGAGCTCAGTTGAAGTCTATTATTAAGTTGATTCTGTAGGTCACTGGATTGTTGATGTTTTTAAGTCTCTGTGCCACAGCTCTCGGTAGCCTGAAATTGCCTGCTTTCAGCCCAGATAGAAAAGGACAAGATCTTAGTGTAGTAGGGCAGAGTCAGTCAAATATGGAAATACGTTCCTAGCCGGAAAACGCACACATGCTAAAATCTTATAACCCCCCTCCCCCCACTGAAGGCTGGGTGCAGAGAGGGATTCACACTCGTGCTCTAAGTCCTACCTTCTGCACCCTGTCCTGGTTTGAATCCAGATCTCCAAATTACTGATCTGACTTACTCATTCACCCACCCAATACCTGCATACCATACAGATTCATGCAGGCACAGCCACACACACACACACACACACACACACACGCACACACACACACACACACACACACACACACAAGCGCTATCACACACCCACTCACACACCCACAAGCACAAAAACATAATGGCACTCAGGCAGACAAGCACACACACACACAAACACACACACGAGTGCACGCACACACACCCATTCATACAGACAGAGGACAGACATACAGACTGACAGAAGCACACACACACACACACACACACATATGTGCTGTACGCACAAACACAAGCCTAAGCAGAAATATGCGCACTCAGGTATACAGACATACACAGACACATACAGACACACAGAAATGTGCTGTACGCACAAACACAATATGCGCACACAGGTGTACAGACATACACTGACACACAGAAATGTGTTGTACGCACAAACACAAAATGCACACACAGGTATACAGTCACAGACAGACACACAGAAATGTGCTCTCATTAGCGTTTCATAAAGGGGGGCCCTACACCTCTGACTCACCCCCCTGTACACTTATCCCGTACTCGTATTCACTCACAGCAAACAGAGATGTAATAAATTCAGGAAATTAGAGATGATCAGGGGAGTTCTCATGTGAACGGCTAATCGCCAGACATGAGCAAACGCTCCTTTTTTGGTCTGATGTCAGTACACCCTGCTTCAAGGCTCTGGGATTCATGCTAATCCAATGTGCTCGTGCAGTCAGCGGAAGGGTGACCCGTCGAAAAAAACATCAGTCCGGGAGCAGGATTCTGTCTTTGCCGAGCGCGGACACACCTGACTTGTCTCACCAAGGCCGAGACTGAAGAATGTGATCGTAAGTCATGACTTGATTGACTTAGCAGCACGAAACAAAAACCTTCGCTCAGATCGGGCCTTTTATGATTTTACACAGACTTTCGGCTGCCAACTTCACACCCGGCCGTGGACTACAGCTGAAAATTAGAGGCACTCCGAGAGTGCAAACCTCCGCCATGGCAGCAGTCAGAATTTTACCGAGTGACAATGGCTCATAAGAAATGTAAGGCATCTGCAACAAAGGATTTTGAGATGGTTGCTGTGGTGGTCCATCGCAGTCAAAATGAGTGAGATCTGTCCCCGATGTAATAGCAACCCACTCATAAAATTTCAGAGATATCTGTTCATTACTTTTTGAGTTATCTTGTTCACAAACAAACATACGGCACCAATCACATAACCTCCTCCGTCACTGTTGGTGCAGGTAACTAGCCTCCTGGCTAATTCTGGCATATTTACAGGAATGTTTATTAATATGAGCTGCCTCTGAGAAATAAACTGCATAAAATTTGAAAATAATGAAGCATTGCAAATGACAATGAAATAGATTTTTCATTTGTCAAATTTCATTTGAGCCCCTAAGACTTAAAACTGAGGGGATGTGCATAAAATGGCTGTAATTGTAGCTCCCGGACGAAGTGGGGTGGCGACTGTGGATTCATACTTGTCATTTCCGCTGCTGCACTTCCTTGTGGATGCAGTACAGGCCGTAATTTTAGACCGATCACTTTCATATTTGGTTTGGACGTGTGTTAAACTTTGCTTATGACACCAATTGATTATGGTTGCGATGGCGACAGTATTGGTCGAACAATGTGCTACAAAGGGGAGAGGCGGGCTTTTGGGAGGCTACACCAATGTGGTCGCGGCTGACCGGGCTGTCTAGTTCCTAAATTGTTCATACAAAACCCTTAAACTGGAGGTGACAGTCTGCATTTGAAGCACATCTTGATCGTTACTTTTCACATCCACAGGCACCACACCCCTGGCCAAATATTTAGGGACACAACAGTATGAGACAGAGAGAAATTGTGTGGGCGGCTAACCTGGTGAGGAGTTCACTGAGTACTGAAAGATCAGCTGATAGAACTGAAAATGGCAGAATGGCTCTCACATCTTCTGCGATCACTCTGCCTCCTATAGATGCATCTGGAACGTTTGAATCCCCCCCCCCCCCCCCCCCCCACAGGAAGTATTGTTGCACCATTTCCTCCATGCAGTGATGAACCAGGTGCAGGCAGTTTATGGTCACAGATAAGTCTCGACTGAGCTATCGGTGCTTCCTGGTGCATCATGTAGGGCCGTCTACAAAAGCGGGTCTCCATCATCTGCTCCAGAGCTTCTGAAGAAGGTAAACGCAGGAGAGCAGCTGCTGCAGATCTTCCAAACGCGTGAGATCAGATCTCAAGCAATGTTCTGTGAGAACACCAGAGCAGCTAATCCCCTATTAGGGATCCGTACTGTGTTCAGCGTTGGCTTTACTTACAGCTCATCCCCAGCTGCTCCTCCTATTCGCCTATTCGCCAAATCACTTTGAGAAACTGTCCTGACAGGCTCACTGTTTAAACGGAGATAGCTGAATGAGCATTTTCAGGTCCTAACATGTATTGCTGCTCAGTGCATTAGTATTATTTTAATCATAAGCCATCATTTATTGCAACATACTTGGATCCTGAATAATGTTTCATTTCCAAGCTCTTTTTTAATGGTTGGGATGTTATAACATGAATTTTTGTATATTGGTGTCTAAGTAGCACAGGTTATTCATTGATGTGTGACCAAATTGGACGTCCAAATAGACATATTCAGTAATACAGCTTTGCTGAATATAAACAGGTTCCAAGAGAATAATTATGCTTCTGTCAAGGCGCAGGTCTGATAGGAACCTGGTAAATTACTTTGATTCACCCATTAAATACTGCATGTGAGCTGTATTTCTACAATGAACCGCAGTTACAATAATTAACTTCTCCATGATCTCAACTTCCCCTCACAGTGCGATTTGTTCCACTTTCACACGTCCTGTCAGCACCTGACCGCAGCGCTAATGCACCATTGCGCTCAGCAGAGAACTAGGAAGCTGACAGACACACACACACACACACACACTCACACACACACACACACATGCACACACACATCCAACAGACAGAGTCTAACGGAGAGGCGTTGGGAGGTGTTACAGAACCCGGCTCTGTTCCCTCAGTCAAACCGCTGCACATTCTGAATGACTGTGCCTCCTGTGTTCCTGAAGTTTCTGCGTATAAACACCATGTTTTCTGCAAACTGCAACAGAGACAATCACCTGAGATGTTCCCATCTGGGCCTTAAGGGTTTGAGATCAGATCAAAGATTAAATGGCGGTGACAGCGACTAGCATCACATATCAACGGCATCTCGTGTAACTGTAGATCAAAAGAGCAGAGCAACGCTGTCTGACCGGAGTACGATAAACGCGGGCCCGCGTTCCCTCATTCAGGAGACTCATTAAAGGAATTTCTTCATCAAAAACGGATCCCAATCACCTGCGGCAGGTTCACGGAGAATTACTTGACTGAATATCATATGCATATCAGTGACTCTGAGATACTATAGCTCTAAAATAGATCCAAACAGACACCCTTATTTGGAATTTTTCAGTTGATGTTTTGATTGTATCAAAAATAAAACCGTTAAAAAACTCACTATACAGTAAATTTTAAGAATACCAAGCGTCATACAATCACTTCCTCCCGAGTGACCAGCTCTGCATCATTTCAATGGCTGTAAGCCTCAAACAAACTGCGTTTATGACGGCGCTGGGCTGATTTATACGTGTCTCGGGCAGAAAAGGTTCCAATAATCCTTCAGGATTATTGTTTCAATTGTATCCGGCCCTCTTATCTGCATGCAACAGCAGCAAAACATAAGGAGCAGCGGACAGGAAACAGGAAGCTGCCGAGGGTAACTCAGCAGGAAGTAGAGTGCTGGATTGAGCCGACCTCACTTTCTGCTCAACGACTCCCCAACTTGCAATTCTGGCAACCCCTGAAACACGAGCGGACATAAATCTGGCGACCCCAAGCGCTAGCACCAGAGCAACGTAAACGTGCTTCCCACACCTGGAGATAATTCCACTTCCTTAATTTTCACAATCTTACTTCCTTTCTCAGCGTAATTCGACTCAGGTCCGAAGTTAAAAAGATTCCATTACGTGCACCTTTAGTTCTGCCGCAGGAGTTAAGAGATTCTTATGGCAGGAAACCCCTGGCACATCCCTTTCTGAAGTGTGTTTTCAGAAAGTGTGATGCAAAGATGATCACGCTGTGGATCTACCTGTCCGCATGTGTCATGTCTGTAACTGATGTCGCCTTGCACTGATATTTGATGGTCTAAGGGCATGTCCATTCCTGAGGGAATGTTTCTTGAATTCTTCAACTTCAATTCATTTCCTCTGTTTTTCTCCTTGCTTGAGCAAGGCTAGGAAGGAGGGAGGTGAAAAATAAAAGATTGTAATATGATTGCCTGTTGTTACTTATGTTCCTTATCAGTGCATCACCTGTTCTATCAGTGTACTACCAGTCCTATCAGTGCAGAACCTGTCCTCACTTTGAATGTCTGTTATGCTAGCAGCACAGCTTAAAATACAAAGGGAGGAATCAGGAGCTGATTTGGGGGGGGGGGGATCCTTTTGCTCTGAAGCACCTGCACTTCTGCACCTGCCAACTCTCAGTGCTGGTGACCTTTGACCTCCCAGCAAGTTTTGCAGCAACAGCAGTGCCCCTGCAGTAGAGATGTCATCAGCAGCACAACCAGACCAGCAGTGCTGTCCCCTCTTAGAAAGTGTTGATGGTGTCGAGATCCAGCGGTGCTCAGGCTGATCTTCCGTTCTGATTGGTTCACTAATCTTTTTCTTAACAACCACAGATGTAGAGCAGGCTCTGTTATCTGCCACGATTAAAACCTCTAGTTTTGACACTCTGACCTCAATCAGCCACAGCGCTGGGTAGGTGTCAGACTGACAGATGGATTCACAGAAGATTCTCAGGGATATTTCCGCCAATCTTCATACTTCAGCAGTCAAAGCAGCTCTGTGAGCAGCTGAGGTCTCTGCAGAAGTCAGCCTTTATCAACCTGTTCAAACCTCACTGTGTACACAGATAATATCATTCTTACCTCTTAGTGTCAGGATAAAAGCAACATCGGGCCAGATGGAGTTTGTGCTTTATTCTTTCTTGGTATATTCTGAGTGGAGCTTTCTACAATGAATGATAGAAAGAATTGCCTGGATTCAGTAGTAGAGAAATGTCAGAACAACAGAGAATGCTAGTAGCTGTCCTCTTCCTGTGATCTGAGAAATGGCTGTTATCTGTGAGCGTCTGGGTGGGTCGGCTCTCAGGCATAGTTGAGTTATCTGGGAGTGTTAGGGAGGGATGAGGCCGGAAGAGCAATCGTGTAATCAGTGTCCAGGTTAGAGGCTTCTGCAGAGAGGTCTTACAGACAATTCAATCCTGATCAAAAAATCCCTCACCTAGGCTTTAGACATTCACAAAACCCCCCCATCATAAATTATGACATGGCATCATCTTCATCAAAGTTTTATATTTTACTTCGATTTCTGAATCCTGCTGATGGCACATGCGGAGCAGGAATCACTCCCAACGTCGCCACTCCGATGTCAGCACAGCTGGGAATCTTCTGCAGGGCTGTAACTAGGCATTCTGACCTCACTGAGAGAGCATCTCTCCGGACCCCTCATTCCACTTGAATTTTTCGGGTCTTCCCCATCCGTGACACTTGAAGTCCTTTCGATGACCTTGAAGTTTTGCATTTCATATCTTGCGAGTTCGATAAATTTTATCAATCTGTAAAATGTAAAAGATGTTAATTTTTGCACAGTGCATTTTTTCAACATCGCACATTCCCACCCTGTGATCTGTCACAGCCTCGACGGAAGGGAATACCGTGATTAGCCCCTTCCGTAACCCCTAATCTCTGTAAAATCTCTGATTGCGAGGCGCCAATAATTCTGAGAGGTCACATGACTGCAGCCAGGGTGGCACTTCCTGCACTGGTCGAGCACGACAGGAAGCTTGAGTGAGTGACAGGAGACAGACAACAGGAAGAGGCTCATTTGAGGCTCGTTTGAAGGGGGCGGTGAAGACAGAGTCCCATCATGCAAAGCGTCCCTCTCCAAACATCGCTTGCTGACTAATGTGAGGGATTCCAACACCATGAGCACAAACCTGCCAAGGACAACAAAATCCCCTCTGCATATCTTTGATGATACGGATGGTGGTATTTATTGCATATTAATGTCTCAGAGAGGTGCGTCACGGTCATTACTCACAAACCTTTTAGGAAGAAAAAAAATTTCCTGCTAAAGATATATCATCATCTATTCAGACATGTAACAACTGATAGTCTCAACATTGCTCTGTCAGAAACCAGATCCAGGGGTTTGCGATCATAATTGCATCCATTATATTATGCGTTGTTTCTTGAAAGCTTTCAAAGCCATTATAGCGGCGTGGACACTTGTGAAAAGCCCATATGAGCTCCCTCTGCAGGTGACATGGGTTTGAAATACACTAGAAGAGAAAGTTTTCAATGGATAGAAATGATCCTGGTAATAAATGACTGTGTTATAAATGACTGATTAGTGTGTGTGAGTGTGTGTGTGTATTTGTGTGTGAGTATATATGCGTGTGCATAAATGCATGTATTTGTGCATCAATGTGTCGATTTCTGTGGATGCATACATAATAAAGCGAGCAGCCACACCACTATTCAATCTGCTGCAGCTGCGTGGCTGAAGCTAAGCGGGTGTGGGCTTGGTGAGTACTTGGATGGAAGACCACCAAGTTGCTGCTGATAGAGGTGTTGGTGGCCAATAGGTGGCGATCTTCCCTCTGGTGGAATAATCCCCAATGCTCCAGTGCAGTGATGGGGACACTGTACTGAAGGAGATGCCATCTTTCGGATGAGGCGTTAAACCGAGGCCCTGACTCTACGTGCTCACTAAAGATCCTATGGCACTCTTCGATAAGAGTAGGGGGTTCCCCGGCGTCATGGCTAAATTCGCAACCAGGCTCTTTTGATCTGCCACCCAATCATCCCCTGATCTGATTGGCTGTGCAAATTATCCTCTCCCTCCCCACCTCAACCCTCAGGGCTCCCTTGAAAAAGAGATTTCACTCTCAACGGGACTTCCCTGGTTAAATAAAGGTTAAATAAAAATAAAAAAGAAGATGTGGAGTGAGACCCTTTGAAAGAACTAGCCTCTGATAGTCAAGCCTGTTTGAAATCTCCAGTTACTCTAATTTGTGAGCCACTTCTCTGCACAGATGCCCTGTTCATCAGGACACATATAGTTAGTGGGGAACAGTACGCCACACGCTGCAGGTGGTTCAGATGGGTAAAAATACACAGGCCGCGTGTGTGAGAAGATCATTTACGAACCGCTGTAAACCTCGACCAGCCTATCACCCGTCATCACTGAGTGGGCGGGGGGGGGGGATCTCCCCCAATATCCTCCACCGCCCCCCGCCCCTCCGGGCAAGATTACACTACAGGAAACGGCTGCTTTCGGCATCAGACAGAGGGCTTTGCTGGTGAAAATTAAATGAAACCCTCACATCGCAGTGACACAGAGAACTGCACTCTTAGCACAAATACTTAAATGTTTTTCAAGTTATTAGACATTGCTGGACAAATGTTCGCACACAATGCTGGCATTAAGACAAGAAAACATGACGAGGGAGAAAATATGCAACAAAGTGGAAGGTTTTTATGCAGTTATAACAAGCATTGTTCACCAGTGCAATGTTTTCCCTCATTTAAGTCTAGTTTTTGACATTTAGTGTTTTGTAACTCCTTGGCTACTCCCTGAACTAAAGCAAACAACGTGCACATAGAGACCAATGTCCTTGTTTGAGCCAGACTAGAAAATACTGCATTTATGTGGCACACTGATTTCTTCACTCATCATGTGATTTTTATACTGCTCAGCTTTACCGTCTCACTACTTTACAAAGCTCTAAATTACGTGAAAGCCAAGATACGACATCCAATCTCAACATCTAACCCAAGGTCGAACCATCTACTGCAGCAAACATGCCCTCTCTTTATCTGGAGGGTCAGGTCTTGACATCTGGTTTCAGTTCTCCTGTCTGGTGAAAATAGTAGGAAAGTTGTTGGTGAGAGTTAGAAGACCAGACTCTTCTTGGCTCAGTCCAGAATGTTCTCTTGGGACCCAGAAGCCGAGCTTAGAAAGGTGGAATATTGGGGATCACAAGGCTCTGTTCAGGCATCTGTGCTGAGATGTCAGTAAATTGTGAACAGATTTTGTAGGAAAGATTCGGATAAAAATACCCTGTTAAAAAAGGGATTTGGATCTGATGCATGAAAGCCAGACGTAATGTCGGCTGAACAAGCTCCGGTTGACTTTTTAAAATAATTTTTTAACATCGCATTATTTTTTAAAGGTTGTTTTTCGCTTTTACATTCGGAAAGGTAGAAAAATGACCAGCTTAATTAGAACGTATCCGTTGTCCTGTCCTCTTCATACAGAAAGAATGGGAGGAGAGGATCATGGGAAAAGCAGTTTCTGAATGACTCCAAAATGCTAAATTGCCCTTCAAGCTCAGGGGTCACCAAAGCTGAAGCAAAATTAATGGAATCCTGTGGTCCTCACTGGATGTTTGTGATTGCGTGAGCATAGAGAGCACTGAGGACACAGGCATCCCTCTCTCATGCACACAAGAGCTGTATTTCTGAACCTGACTTTAACCAGAACTCCGCCTGTCTCAAATAACCAGTCTCATTTGTGTTATTCCTGCTTCAAGAGTCATTCAGCTGTTTAAGTATTCTCAAGACATTACCAAAATGTTTTCTCAATGTGTTCTGCATTAAAACTGAATTATGCGCTATACAAAAACACCATAGTTAAGTTAAACAGTTAAGCCATGCTTAGACAGCCGCATGATCATAAGTTGATGTTACGGTTACCAGAGACTTGTGTCAGTCTTTTTTGAGTCAATATGCTTCCAAACCACCTTTCAACCCTACAACGCATGACCCGGAAATAATTTTAAAAAAATGCAGTTTATTATTCATGACAGATAATCTCATCATTCAATAATTTATGGAATCTACAGGCATATCTGCCGCTGTACTTTAGTCTGCGAGTGACGGACGGCAAATCGAGGCATAATGTCACTGCTGGTGCACATGTGGTTTCTGATGGTAAATAATGGCATTTGGATAAATGCTTCTGCAGAGTAAATGTTTTATAGCAGTGAGGGTGAATGGCTGTATGATATATGGTAATAAATAATGGCAGGGACAGGACATACTGCTGCAGTGCATGTGACTGAAATTGGTAAATAAGGATTTAGTCAGGATGTGCCGCTGTTGCACATATAATTTCCAGCAGTAAATAATGATGTTAACAGTCCCTCCCTTGAACATGTGGACACATGGCGGGTGATGGCAGTTCCCTCCATTAGCGCTGGTGTAATTCAGCGAGCGTTCCTGCCTGTTCCTTACCGTGGCAGTCAGAGATAAGGAAAAAAGCCTGAAATCACCAGCTGAAGATAGCAAAGGATTTCCTCTCTTTTCAAGTATCAAAGCAAATTACTTCACGTCAACAAACGGAAGCCCTCCAACAAGTGTTTGCAATTCAGTGTTAGATTACGCACAGCAGCGACCTGTATCACAAAGCAGGGTTAGCATAGCGGGGTTAGCTGCATAACTGTGCCAGATAAAACCCAGGATTACTGAGCTGGCAGGAGGACACATCCTTATGAAAATATCCTAGGGTGATTTCTTAGTAATACTTAAGTATTAATGGCATAACTATTGTATTACTATAGTTTGCATTGAATAACTAGAGTAGTTCTATAGCCATCACATTATAACTATAGTATTACCACAGTCAACAGTACCATGATAGTACTGTAGTCCACGCGATTGTACTACTGAAGTTTGAATAATTATAGTATCACTATAGTAATACAACACTAAGGTGGCAAAAATACCATCAATTTAGTATAAAATAAATATAGCTTGGAACTACAGTAATTTTTCATTAGGGCATTTACCTGGATAACTTAACTGAATGAAACCTAGAATGACTATTATACTTCAGTTCACATTCCATATTTGGGAAGGTTTTGGATTTTATTTTTGCATCCAGCTAAATTGGTAATCCTCCTCAGTGAATCTGGGCCCTAAAATTCAGACTAAAGGCTGATATAGTGGAAGGAAGGCCGGGTAAGTTTGTTTGAGACTAATGGCTTCAGGCCCTGGATCATAGAGGGAGGAAGGATCCTGACACACGAGATTCCCCAGTAAAGCTGAGGAATAATTAGCTCTGAGCCCTTTGTGTCTAGTGAATGGATAACAAACTGCAGATCGTTACTTATTTTACCTCGTCCACTTAGATAATTAAAAGCCATTTCTTTCCAGCAGGGAGTCAGTATATTGACACCAAGTCCCGGGCCAGTGCTGCTCAGTTGTTATCTCCATAATAACAGCCTTTGTTCCCTATTACACTCTGGCAATTTAATCAGCAATCCAATACGCCCCGGCGACAGAGGTATGAGCCCGGGGGATTCTGGGAGTTGAAGTCTGGGAGGAGAGGTATTGCAGTACCGTGTAAATTTAGATGGCTCAGAACAGTTCCCATTAGCCAAATGATACAAATGATTCCCATTGCAGCCTGATACAAACTTTTACAGTGCATCGCTTATTTTTGCTGCCAGTGCCAGGGGAGTGTTTTATATTTTATGGGAAATATTTCAAAAATATGTATCTGCCCATTTCTGGGTCATTTTTGGAAGTGTTTTATCGAGTACAGCCTGGATTAGCAGAAACACTCTTGTGCATTAAGAAGTTATGAACAGCATATTAACATGGAATTTATGGCGTACAGTATGTAGACTTACGTGCAGGGTACAGTAAGCCGATTTACATGTGGCGTACAGTATGTAGCCTTACACGTAGTGTACAGTAGGCAAACTTACATGTAGTGTACTCTAAGCACACTTGATTTACATGCAATGTACAGTAAGCAGACTTACACGTAGTATACAGTAGGCAGACCTACATGTAGTGTACAGTGAGCAGACTTACACATAGTGTACAGTAGGCAAACTTACATGTAGTGTACACTAAGCACACCCATAGTGTACAGTAAGCAGCCTTACATGCAGTGTACAATAAGCACACTTGATTTACATGTAGTGTACAGTGAGCAGACTTACATGTAGTGTACAGTAGGGAAACTTACATGTAGTGTACACTAAGCACACTTACACGTAGTGTACATTAAGCAGCCTTACATGTGTAGTGTACATTAAGCAGGCTTACATTTGTATAAGAAGTGTAGAGTAGGCAGACTTACATGTGGCGTTTAGGTTATTATGAGTTGTTTTTCTATCCTCGGTTTCAATCTTTTACTTTACAGTTCTAAATAAATCAGTCTTGGTGTCTGTGGTCCCCAGATGAGCTTCAGATTCTGATTAACATTTGGAGATTGGAAATTTGGGAGAAACTGTGCTGTTGGGCCCTTGAGAGAGGCCTTTAACCCCAACACCACCCTAAGGGTGGCTACCTCTGTCCCTCCCAATCGTTCCTCACTTGCATTTGTTTTATTTCTCATTTCTCCCAGGCCATCTTTAATAAAAGAGAATCATGTACTCAAAGGAACTTCTCTGTTTAAATATGGGCCAAATTGCCCCATGGGACTCATAGTTGGGGCCTTGGGGGTGGAGGGTCTCGAGCAAGGGCCCAGTAGCTGTGGAGATCTAACTGTGGCCACACTGTGGCTTTAAGCACCAACCTCCTGAGCTGCAGTGAAACACCTCAGACACTTGGCAGTGTTTTGGCTCAGAGCCTGACTGCTGGGATGTGTCAGGTCATCTGGTTTGAGTTTTAAGGCCCTGAAAGCTGTAGTGGGCCCGGGGCCCCCGGGAGTGGAGGGGAGGAGAGAGAAGGGGAGGGGGACAGATCAGCTGAGAGATATGGGAGGGGGCAGGAATGCATCGTCTGACAGGACTTAATGGCAGGGAGGCGCATGTTTGACCATATTTATGATTGCGTCGACATACATTTATCTGTTCCATCTGGTAGCCTTAGCCTGACCCTGAGCCTTTGTCCTTATCTATAAGCTCAGGACTGAGGGAGGCATCCTGTTTCCCTCCATCATTGATGGTTTGAGACCCGTGTGCTGCAGGTGCTACAGCTTTATGTTGTAGTCGCACTTGTCGTTGGGAGTGCCACTAACTTCCTGTAAAACGCAATGTATGTGGATGTGTATGCCTACAGGTTTCATTGTCACTGCGTTCCAATATGGTGACCTCTGCAGTGAAAATACTGAGGCTTTACTGACAATTGTCCACGACGCCGACGTACAATCGTTCTTACACTGTTGGACACAGAGGGGAAGTGTGTTTTAGAAAAACAGCTCATTTTAACCCTGGAGAACCCGAACCCACGGGGTCAAATTTGAACTCACCTAATTAGCCCCTACCCTACATTAGCAGATGTAAATTTTTATGCTAACTTAATATTTTTCTTGAGGAAAAAAGATGTCTTGGGTTCTCCAGTGTTAAGATCATAAAATCTCTTTAAATAAAAATCTGGTTTCACTGTGTATGTGTTTACCATGTTTAAAATAATCGACAGAAGCTAGGGAAGAACGACTGAAGAATCTCCACACAGAAGGGCCCAGGCGGGCATCAAACCCGCAGCCTTATCGCCGTGACAAGAGTTCTGGCCACTGCATCTCAGTGCCCCCTGGGCAATCAAAGACATCTGTCCTAGTGAAATGATATGGTTCTGTCAATCCCCATTCCATGAAGGTCATATCACATGACACTGTCATAACATCTGCAATGACTTGCAGTGATGGTTTCATGACTCAGACTCACTACAAAATTTCAAATCCCTCCTCAAAACCCATCTGTTCAAACTGGCTTTTCTTTAATTCTATATTTTGTCATTGTTGTCTCTGTTTTTGTTTCTATTGTCATTGTTTAGTCCTTTATTTTGTAAAGCGTCTTTGAGTGTCCAAGAAAGCACTATATAAATCAAATTTATTATTATTATTATTATTATTATTATTATTATTATGACATTTGACATAAACAGACTCTTCAGCCAAAAAAGGTAGTTTTGACACAGTCAGCTTCTGGTGCATAAACAATATGACACCTCGATGTTTAATGCAGCAGAATGCAGTTATACCATCATCCAATGCACCTGTTCCTGTTGTGGCATCTTGAATTCAACCTTCATTTAGCTGTTGGAAAACACATTAAAGGTGCAAACCCATATTCTCAATGGTGTCAAGACAATATGACAGGCCACAGCAAAACAATATTTTATCAATAAACTTTCAAAAGATGAAATCATAATGACAAAAATGAGAAGTCAGTCATTTCGTTTCCCATCTTCGTGCTGCTGTTTTTTGCTCCACGTGAATGGGGGCGATCTAAGGACAGGATAGGGGTGGGGTTGGGTAATGGGGCCCCTTAATTAGGCGCAGCAACCTTCCCTGAGATAACAGGGTGAGTTACGGCTTTCGGGGTGGCTGTCATTTTCCGCGCCGACTGAAATTGTGCACATCGCTTCGTCTCCGGAGACCCCTGTTTAATCTGACAGATGAGTTTTCTGACCTCGACAGGAACGTTCGCAGACGCTCAGCGTCGTCTGTCTCTGGCGGCTTTTCAATGTCATTCGTCTGGAGGACCCAACTGCTCTCTCCTGATACTGCTCTCAAACGCTCAACGATCGCTGTGGAGACAAGTGTCAAACACCAGCGGAGTTAGGCTATAATCACACTGCTAAAACTGATTCATACAGAGGCCTCAGAAAGCATCATAGCCGTACATTCAAATGTCAAATCTTATTTATAATACTTTATTGCTAAAAAATATAATAAAATGAGCCCCTGAGAACAAAAGTGGTCTAACCCCATATTTGTCTTTTTAAGTTCTCATCTTAAAATGATTCCTCAGGGGTAAATCTGTTTAGTGCAGGGATACTCACTCTTTTCCAGATTGAGCCGCAGTGGGTGCAGGCTTTCACTCTAACCATGCAGTCACACACCTGATTCTACTAATCACGGGTCTTTGGCAAAAGCCTCAAGGGTTGATTAGTAGAATCAGGTGTGTGACTGGTTGGTTAGAATGAAAGCCTGCACCCACAGCGGCTCAATCTGGAAAAGAGTGATTATCCCTGGTTTAGTGTAACAATGGATTAACTCTGTGCAGTTGCAGTGCTGTACACCAGGTGGGGCATATGTTCCACACTTCAAGAACACATACAGTGCTCAGTGCAATAGTGGTCCAAAACGAAAAATTAATTAAACGAGTTGAACCACTCTTGTTTTAAGGGGCTCAAATGTTACCAGAAAGACTCTTTTCAATATCTGCTAATGGGATAAGAAAAACATTTGCCAAACAAATAATGAACTCATAAGAGCCAATATTTTTGACCTTCCGAAGATAAGCAAGGCCTAAAGTCTCACTTCAAAACTAAAACACTTGATTAGGCAAACTTAAGCCGAAGAAAGATTCAGTTTTGAGAAACACAAAATTAAAACCTCACAATAACGCTGTATGCAGGTAAAACAAATACAATGAATTAGAGGGATAAACTGAACAGTTTTATAATGCTCTAATAACTGATTCCTCACTGCAACAGCAGCGATTCACCGGGCTGAACACCGTTGATGTTCCTTACCCTCTCACTGCACATCTCAGGGTGCGGCACCTCATCACACTTCCTGACACTGTGACCAGCAATATCCTGCTCAGAGTTTTAGCGAGTAACACTAAGCACTGGAGTTTAGGGGCAGTTCCATAAACCAGGAGACACTGCAGCATTCTGGGAGGCGGGCATGACTTCTCAGTCAAAGAAGTTTTCCATCACAAACCCCCAAAAAACAGATTAAATAAACAATTACTGACAATGTCTTTCAGCTAATCATAAAGCCACAGGTGTTCAAGTTGCTCACAGCTGAGACGTTCCTCCGTGAGGCCTGCGATCGGGTGTCTGAATTCCGGCCACGACATTACAGCCTACAGTGGGAGGTCCACATGGGCGAGGCAATTGGCGCAGCCCGGCCGAAATACAGAGGGTTCAGCTGGATAAATTTAGTTTGTCTCCTGGCTCTCTAGCGGCCTAAATCCAACATAAAATAGGCCTGGCTAGTGGCTATACCCCTGGAGGAGGTCCTTTATATTTTCAGATGGAACGAATCCTCTTTCACGCAGCTCGCCATTAAACACCGCCATGTTTCTACAGCGACGCAGACCGGACCAAACGAAAACACTGGCTTCAGAGCAGGGGTTCCCAAACTCAGTCCTGGGGGACACACAGTTTATGCAGGTATTAATTGCAACCACAAATGCAATCCCAGAATTCTATCAAGCTGTTAATTTGTCTTTATTACTTGCATTTAATTTATTTATCTTCTGACTTCAAATTATGCAAGAAATAGTAGTACCTGCCACAGGGAATGATAGCCCCAGGTCCATATTGTGTTTATATTGCTGTATTTCAAGTAACTGCACAAAATTTTACAAATTTACTGATAAGGTTAATTAAAGTGCTGCTATAGGTTGTTGCACATATGCTTAAAGTTCATACACCCCCCCACAATATTAAGATAAAACAGGCGAGTCAAGGTTGGGTGCTTTGCCTTGAAACTCTTCATTATCCTAATAAATGTTAACATTTAATGACAATTCATCAATTATACAAATTAAGAGCCTACTGATTTTTTAAAAAAAATTATCGGCACATTTTCGTGATATTTTCTCTTATTCAGCTGGTTCCCGTATAGTATGATGTGAAAATTGAACTTTTATTGTTCTTAGCCAGCATAGCAATTTTTCACGACGTTGCTTAAAAAGGTAATGAAGAGAAATTAGCATTTCATTGAAACTCCAGGGTTGCATGCATTTGTGGTTGGAACAAAAACCAGCATACACAGAGGCCCTCCAAGACCGTTTGGGAACCTCAGCTGAATTTTGCGACCACAGCAGGTTTCGCTGCACACTTGGAGGAGAAGGGTGGTTGCAGTCTGCAATCTCACCGCTAGATTGCAGCAAATCCAACGTATTGGTTCTTTAAGTAATGAAGGTTTGAACATTAATTTAACACGTACAAATGCCTTCATAAAACTTGAAAATAAATTCTCATTCATAGCATAAATGTAGTAACCTCCTAGTTAACGATATTTTGCACATGTGCAAGAAAAAGAAAAACATAACATAAATTACTAAACAAACAATTGATAGACAAGTTGTTTGTGCTTATTAATTTATCTACTGTAATTGATAACATGGATCAGTTATGCAGAGACTATTGTTAGAAACTTTAAATAAACATGAAATAATGCCAAGTCATGCGGACCTTATTGTGAAGGGTTACCCAGAATTCTCTTTTCCTCCGCATAAATACGCTGGCTTAGCTGGGTGGATAACTGCGGCTGTGAGCCTGGGGTGTGTTTCTGTTCAGGAGGAATCCTGAGTCATCCTGAATAAAAACCTGAGGATTCATCTGACAAAGCCATTAAAGTAAGGGAGGGTACCTCCCGGTTCTGCCAGAATAAAATTAGCAGAGTGTGTTGCGCTGCTCGCGTTCAGAAGAGGACGTGTCATAACGGGACTCAGGCGGAGGCTTTATGCTTACTCAGACACAGAGAGGAGTTAAATAAATATGGATAAAAGTGGAAGTTAGTCACCCGGAGGCAAAAAGACTGCCGGCTATGCCTGGCATGTAACATGGAAACGTGCCATTCCGACTAATCCCTGAAATCTGGTAATTGCTGCTTGGTGGTACTGGGA
Source organism: Gymnothorax reevesii (assembly GCA_029721435.1). NCBI lineage: Eukaryota > Metazoa > Chordata > Actinopteri > Anguilliformes > Muraenidae > Gymnothorax > Gymnothorax reevesii. The sequence goes on along the minus strand of CM056584.1, from coordinate 54,157,142 downwards.
ATACTCAGTTTGTACTCAGCTCTCTGGCAAACGCTCAAATGACGGTTAAAGTTTGACCTGCAATCTATAAGAACACCGTCGTCAAGTCAAATGCACAGGACCAGCTTGGGAAAAGCGCAGAAGTCAACAGCGCGGTCCGTCAGTGACCCCAGTGACACAATGCACGCGGGGGTCTAATCCTTAGTGCACTCTGTGCAACCCTCTTCATTTTTTTAAAATAAAAGACGACGCCACAGACAATAGTCTATAGAAGACAAGGGTGGAAACAGGAGTTTATACACTGCCCGGCTGAAAACAAAAGTCACACACTGTAATATATTGTTGGACCGCCTTTAGCTTTGATTAAAGCTTGCTCGTTTCAATAATCTCATGCAACGTCCGGAGCTGTATTAATTTTTCGGCAAGATCTTGCACTGATGAGGGAGTTGGACTGCTGCTTAAAGTTTCTCCAGCACATCCCAAAGATTCTCAATGGGGTAAAAGTCTGGACTCTGTGGTGGACAATTAATATGCGTAAATGATGTATCATGCTTCCTGAACCACTCTTTCACAATTTGAGCCTGATGACTCCTGGCATCGTCATCATGGAACACGCCTGCCCCATCAGGGAAGAAAAAAATTCATTGTTGGAAAAACCTGGTCATTCAATACGTTCAGGCAGTCAGCTGACCTCAGTTTTTTGGCCGATATCTTTGCTGACCAACTGAAGCAGCCCCAGATCATAACTCTGCCCCCACAGGCTGGTACAGATCATAACGCCGCCCCCACAGGCCGGTACAGATCATAACGCCGCCCCCACAGGCTGGTACAGATCATAACGCCGCCCCCACAGGCTGGTACAGATCATAACGCTGCCCCCACAGGCTGGTACAGTTGGCACTAGGCATGATGGATGCATCGCTTCATCCGCCTCTCTGCTTACCCCGATGCCTTTGTTGCTCTGGAACTGAGCCTGGTGCGGTTTGTACTTCTGGAAGCAGAAGAGTTTTCTCCCAGTTGTTCGCTTTGCTCTCTTGTCTTCCCAGAAGAGCTTGCTTGTCTCCCAGTCATCGAGTGCAAGATCCAAGAAGATCAGCGCTCTCTTCCAAAACAAAATGGCGTCCGCAATAGATTTTGCTGAGCTACATCTGATTGACACAGACCGCAGTTCCCGTATGCATCCACTGCAGTTTTAATATATTTGTACTTACGTTGCAAGGTTTGCTGGAGCGAATACTATTGGCAGTTTACTTCTATAAACGTCTCTCTTCTCTAGTTCCTCTCACTGCATAGCCATTATAAGCTGTCTCATGTTGTGTGCCGCCATATTGCTTCCTTCTGGCTATTCGATCTATAATTAGAAGATGTGTCTTCCGGAAGGGTATATCAGAAGGTGAAGTGCGCCAAATCGCATCAGGCTCAGGCTCAGGCTACTGGACTCATCAGATCACATGACCTTTTTCTATCGCTCCAGAGCCCAATCCTTATGCTCCCCAGCAAACTGAAGCCTTTCTTCCCGATTAGCCTTACCGGTACGTAGTTTTTTTAAAGTTATACGGCTGATTGGTCCCAATTCTTTGAATTCTCCTCACATTTTGCATGTGAAAATGCTCTTACTTTCACTATTAAACATAGCCATGTGTTCTACCGTTGATTTTTTTACAATATGATTTCACCAAATGTTTAAATGATCTCTTATCACGATCATTCAAGATTTTTTTCGGACCATGTGTTTCTCGAAGATGATGGTTCACCATTATCCTTCCAGGTGTTGCGCAGTTCTTATCCAAATTTTTGTAGATTCACTGATCTCTTTAGTTTTTTCTTTGCTTGATACAGGCCAACAATGAGACCCTTCTGAAACAAGAGTGACATCTATTCCACGAACAGAGGATGAGTTTTCTGACATGGCTATTTAAGAAATGAGAAGCTGCTTACTGCATTAGTTAGAGTTGAATAACTTGTTGCCAGCTGAAACTTAGTAATTACTACAGTAATTACCCATCTTAAGGCTCTAGCCTATTTGTGTAGTTAAATCCAGGTGGTGACTTTTTTTTGGGCAGGCAGAGTATGTTCAAAAAAATAGTGGCAAAGCCACTGCGCCCACATGGCCAAACGAGGCCGAAATGGAATGCCCCCTATTCACGAAGGTATCGATCTGATTGGGCTGAAAATCAAACTTAGAGTAGACTTTATGACGCTGTAGACACATATGAAATATGAAAAGGATCGGTGAAAAACTGAAGCCGCTAGAGCGCAGACAAACCAAACGTTTACACACGAATGCACAGACGCCCGACAGACCACCACTAAAGACTTCGAGCATAGCTTAATCCCCTTGGGCCTTTTGGCCAAGCGGGCAAAAAATTTGAGCATCTTAGCTTGTAGAACAAGGGAGCTAGAGCTGTTTGAAGTTCTGCAGATCAAGCAAAACTTTGGCCCTGGTGGCCAAACCGAGAACTGCAGCAGGCCCAAAATCAAGCTGGGGCTAGATCTTGGGCCCTTATACATGCATGTAAAATATGAAAAGGATCCATTGAGAACTGAGGGCGCTATGGCGCTGAAACGAAATTGGCACATTTTATGACCTCTGACCTATATAGCCTTTAAAATGAGGTCAAATCAAAAACCCATTACATACATGATGAACCCTTGGCAGATCAACCTACAGTAAAAATTTGAGCATCTTAGCGCGTAAAATAAGGGAGCTAGAGCTGTTTGAATTTTTGCACAAAACGCCGCCTGGTGGCCAAACCAAGAATGGCAGCACGCTCAAGATCGAATTCGGGCTAGATCTTGGGCCCATATAAATGCAAATAAAATATGAAAAGGATCTGCGGAAAACTGAAAGCAGTATCGCACTGAAACGACATTTGTGGTCCCACACACGCACGCACTCACAGTCACGACAGATCACCACTAATGAACCTAAGCACAGCACAAGCCCGATAGGGCCTGTTGGCCAAGCGGGCTAAAAATGAGAAAGTTTTCTGTCCGGCATCAGTCACGCTCGCAAATGTCATTTCTGATCTGCATCAAATTTCTGAATGTGCCTACGATTTAATAATGGACCATAAATGTCCAACTACGCTTACAAGTAAATTTCTTATTTTACCGCAATAACGAATGCGACAATCAAGCATAATGGCTAGAAATCATGCGCGATTTCATTATGTAACGTTATAGTGACCTCTTGTGGTGAAAACTTACAACAGCCTGCAATTTTAACCTACTTGTGGGCAACAGTCCATGTTTTGCGGTAGTTTAAACGGTTAACACAACGGCACCTGCCGATGCTGAGAAACGGGTGACGGCGGGGATGATGACATCAGCCAACAGTAGCGGCGTATGCAAGAGCAACTATAAACGATCAATTAAAATGTAAGTCGGGCAAGTGGCCAGGTCACAAATCTGCTCATGATAGACGGCCGAGCAGAGCTTAAAGAAGCATCTCCTGTTCCTGCTGTCCCGCCCACAGCCTCCTGACTGAATGTCCCTTACACATTTTCTGTCAAAAGTTATTTTCAAATTTGCATTGTGTTCTTACTGTTTAGAATATCAGGGTTGGGCAATTCAGGTCCCTGAGGGCTGGTATGTACAAAACCCAAAACCAGTGAAGTTGGCACTTATGTAAATCGTAGATAAAAACAGAATACAATGATTTGCAAATCCTTTTCAACTTATATTCAATTGAATATACTGCAAAGACAAGATGTTTAATGTTCAAACTGAGAAACTTTTTTTTTTTTTTGCAAATAATCATTAACTTAGAGTTTAAAGGCAGCAACACATTGCAAAAAAGTTGGCACAGGGGCCTTTTTATCACTGTGTTACATCGCCTTTCCTTTTAACGACATTCAATAAACATTTGGGAACAGAGGAGACCAATTTTTGAAGCTTTTCAGGTGGAACTCTTTCCCATTCTTGCTTGATGTACTGCTTAAGTTGTTCAACAGTCCGGGGTCTCCGTTGTCGTATTTTACGCTTCATAATGCACCACATATTTTCAATGGGAGACAAGTCTGGACTACAGGCAGGCCAGTCAAGTACCCGCACTCTTTTACTACGGAGCCATGCTGTTGTAACATGTGCAGAATGTGGCTTGGCACTGTCTTGCTGAAATAAGCAGGGGTGTCCATGAAAAAGACGTTGCTTGGATGGCAACATATGTCGCTCCAAAACCTGTATGTACCTTTCAGCATTAATGGTGCCTTCACATATGTGTAGTTGCCCATGCTTTGGAAACTAATACACCCCCATACCATCACAGATGCTGGCTTTTGAACTTTGCGCTGATAACAGTCTGGATGGTTCTTTACCTCTTTGGTCCGGAGGACACAACGTCCTCAGTTTCCAAAAACAATTTGAAATGTGGACTCGTCAGACCACAGAACACTTTTCCACTTTGCATCAGTCCATCTTAGATGAGCTTGGGCCCAGCGAAGCCGGCGGCATTTCTGGGTGCTGTTGATAAATGGCTTTCGCTTTGCATTGTAGAGTTTTAACTTGCACTTGCAGGTGTAGCGACGAACTGTAGCTACTGACAGTGGTTTTCTGAAGTGTTTCTGAGCTCATGTGGTGATGTCCTTTACACACTGATGTCGGTTTTTGATGCAGTACCGCCTGGGGGATCGAAGGTCACGGGCATTCAATGTTGGTTTTCGGCCTTGTCGCCTACAGGCAGTGATTTCTCAAGATTCTCTGAACCTTTTGACGATATTACGGACCGTAGATGATGAAATCCCCAAATTTCTTGCAATAGCTCATTGAGGAATGTTGTTTTTAAACTGTTCGACAATCAGCTCACGCATTTGTTCACTAAGTGGTGACCCTCGCCCCATCCTTGTTTGTGAATGACTGAGCATTTCAGGGAAGCTGCTTTTATACCCAATCATGGCACCCACCGGCTCCCAATTGGCCCATTCACCTGTGGGATGTTCCAAATAAGTGTTTGATGAGCATTCCTCAACTCTCTCAGTCTTTTTTGCCACTTGTGCCATCTTTTTTGAAACATGTTGCAGGCATCAAATTCCAAATGAGCTAATATTTGCAAAAAAATTACAAACTTTACCTTTTTGAACATTAAGTAACTTGTCTTTGCAGTGTATTCAATTGAATATAGGTTGAAAAGGATTTGCAAATCATTGTATTCTGTTTTTATTTACGATTTACACAACGTGCCAACTTCACTGATTTTGGGGTTTGTATACAGGTTTTAATTTCTATCAGTTACCCTGACCAATTGAGCTAATTGAAGCACCTATTACTAAAACCCCATAAGTCACACTTGACTTGACTTGTGGGGTTTTAGTAATCAGTGCTTCAATTGTTTGTAGACACAAATACAGATCTGTGCATAGATTCAGAACTAAGAAAAATGTTTTGAGAAGGGAGGCAAGAATAGGCTTTGGTCATTCATGATAATTCAAAGAAATTCAGCAGAAACATCAGGTCAATCACGAAGACTTCGGAATTAAAATGTAAAAGATTTATTTGACAATGGAATTAACAACGAAATTAATTTGACAAAGTCTTTGGCGATGACTCCGTCCTCATGGACCCTCCAGCAGGAGGGCTGCTGATCTGCCTGGGTAGTAGGCAGAGGCGAAGCCGCCCCCCTTGAATCGTCGTCAGATTGCCATGGACAGGTTGAAGAGGCCGAAGTCGGAAGTTGGTGGCGATGGGGAGGTGTTGGGCGATGCGGAATTTCTGAAACAGCAAAACGGAACTTGTCACGGGCATTTATATAGAAGATAAAGGGTTACGATTGGGTAAGCCCGATTGCTTGCGTCTTACGTCTCGTGATTGAACTTTCGTTTACACTCCCATATTTCATAAATAGTTTGTCTTCAGGGATGGGCAACGAGGGCCGTGTCTGTCCCTGGTTTCCACACCAACCTCTGGCTTTTAATTAATTATCTAAATTAGCCAAACTATTAATCAAATCTGACATTTCTTTAAATTATTATGAATTACCACCAAAGACTGTTCTCGTCACCTTACATGAAACATTTTTCTATGGTCAAACTGTCGTGATTCTGCCCTTTCGTGTGTCGTCCCGTGTTTATTTGCGCTCGTGCTTACTTTCTTTTTTATATTTCCAGATCTCAGTTCAGTCGTCTGACAATCCGCTCCCAATCTGTCTCCAGTTGATGTCGCGTGACTGCCTTCAGCATGCCTACGTCTCGTCGTCCACGTTTCTTCTTTTGGTTTCGGCTTTGGTATTTCATTCATTGCTTCCAGCAGTGTTTAATTCCGGGTCTCACGAAACTGAGTGAATGCGTTCTCTGATAGAATATTACAAACACGTACTAACCAGCACTTATTTATGGGTTATTGTAAATATTTCGTCACTTGGTATTAACCTTGATTAACTCATTTAGCGAACGTGTGCATTTCTGGCTTCTCTGCATTCAGTCTGAGCTCTCTGTTTAACTACATTTAAAACTGTGCTTTTCCTTTCACTTTTCTTGTGGTTCTTTTTCCTTGTCACGTTTAGATTGCCTTAATCTAAACCATGGGTGTCAAACTGACCCGTAAACGGGCCAAGAGGCTGCAGGTTTTCACTCCAACAATGCAGAAGTGCACCTGATACAACTAATCAGTTGTGCAGGCCTAGATCAGCTGATTAAATCAGTGCTTTCAGGTGAGCTTCTGCTTGGTAGGATTGAAGACCTGCAGCCTCTTGGCCCATTTACGGGTCAGTTTGACACCCCTGATCTAAACTGTCCCGCTTGATTGATCGTCTCAGCGTCTTGTCTCGAGTCATTATTGTTAACCCGGTTTTCGTGTGATTGTTTATTAATCCCATGTGTTTCTGTTTCAGTCTGAGATTGCATTCCGAGTCCCCGCCTCTTCTCGTGGTTATATATGTGGCAGCATTGGACGTGACTGTCAGACGGATCCTCCGTATTGTCTCTGTGCTACATGGTGAAGTCTCAGCTCCTTGTGCGTTCTGAGTGTCTCCCGTGTATGGTTCACGAGTCTTTCTGTTTGCTGCGCTCTAGTCTTGTCTGCCCCGTGTTAAAGTCTCCCAGTGTATCTGTCAGTCTAGTTAGGTTCAGTTTTTGTTTCCTTAGTTTATCCGCTCTTGGAGAGTGTACTTCTGTTTCCCCCTGCCTTTGGCAGTGTACCTCAGTTCTCCCCATTGTTCAGTGCTTGAGCACTGTGTTTTATTTCTGGTGTGTCTGCCAATTTATCCTTAGTGTTTTGTGTTTAATAAACACTTCTGGATCCTGCATCTGGGGTTCCTCTGACCTCTTCTTACACAAACCTTTGCAAAAAATCTATATTTGTGTATGCAGCCAATTAACTCAATTAGTCAGGATAATTGATAGAAATAAAAACCTGCATGCACACTGGCCCTCCAGGACTGGAGTTGCCCATCCCTGAACTAAGTAAAAGCAAGAAGTTGGTGCGAAAACCAGGGACAGATTTGGCCCTTCTCGCCCACCTCTGGCTTAGATGACTGCACCACACCACTACTAAATTTTTCATTCTTGCCCTCAAGCAAAAGAAGTCCAGCACCAAACTTGAAATAATGTAGCACTGCCTAACTCTCAAATTCACTAATCAAATAATACTTCTGTCAGAAATTATAGACTGTTAATAAAACTTTTGCAAACTTGCCGCAGTGACTTAAACTCTAAAAATCATCATTGGACTTCAATAAGATTTGATTTTACTGACAGATTTTCAGGGCAGAAACAGTTCCCGGCCAAATTAAGAAGGAATTAAACCGGAATATACTCTGCCCTCAAGTTTGATTCTTTGTCTCATAGCTCCTAAACCAGGCTAGTTTATTGTGTTCAGTTTGGTGACAGTTCTCAAGATTAAAAGCAGCAAGAGCATGTTTCTTGTTCTCAGCAATCATTTCAGATTGAGCCTGACAGACTTATTGAAACTGGCCAAGGCTGCACTTCGCACCAAGAACTCCCTCTCATGAGCCCAGCATTGCTCATTCTTTCATTTAGATTAAATTCAATACAGTTACGTGGTGTTTTGAAAAACTTCTTAGCAAGAGAGCCATAACATGAACCCCTTTGGGTGATACGTAATTCAGTCCTGTGGGACATGTTCCTAGACAAAAATCCCACATTATTAAGCTGCTTTCACATCGGACGCAAAACTAAATTTTTCGCACAACAGATTACATTCAAAGTCAATGCACAGACCTGAATACACGCGTGTATTTGCGTCTTTGCATTGACTTTGAATGTAATCTGTCGTGCGAAAAATTTGTTTCGCGTCCGGTGTGAAAGCAGCTTTACTCTAGACCACTGCTTCTCAAACTCAGTCGTGGGGTACCCCTGTGTATGCTGATTTTTGTTCCAACCTCAATGGCAATCCCAGAAATTTAACAAACTGTTAATTTTCCAAACTAGGACCTTATACCGTGAGATGACAAACACTCTTAAACCACATTCTGCCAGAAATGGCTTTCCAGATGATGAAAATTGTATCTTCTGTGGGTCTGCCGTACTTTCTGGATTAAATTTCAAACTCTTATTTCGATATGCACAAAGGGAGGTAAATTATCTATCACGGAATAAATTTAAGACTGAGGTCCATTGGCAAGCTCTTAATTGATATGTAGACCTGGCCATCAATTCTAACCATTTCGAACAAAATTAAGAATTCAATAACAAGGCAAATTATAATGAGGCCCTCCTGTTTAGCTTTGACCAAGTTACCTGTTTAATTGTTAAATTGGCCAATTAATCTTATTCCTTTGTTACCTCTTTATTTAATTTCTTAAGATAAATTTATCATCTTTGGGGCATTGCAAATCTACAGTACAGGCATAAAGTTTGGACACACCTTCTCATTCAATGCATATCCTCTATTTTCACGACTATTTACATTGTAGATTCTCACTGAAGGCATCAAAACTATGAATGAACACGTGGAATTATGTACTTAACAAAAAAGTGTAAAATACCTGTAACTGAAAACATGGATTATATTCTAGTTTCTTCAATGTAGCCACCCTTTGCTCTGATTACTGCTTTGCACACTCTTGGCATTCTCTTGATGAGCTTCAACAGGTAGTCACCTGAAATGGTTTTCACTTCACAGGTGTGCCTTTTCAGGGTTAATTCGTGGAATTTCTTGCCTTATCAATGGGGTTGGGACCATCAGTTGTCTTGTGCAGAGGTCAGGTTGATATTCAGCCGACAGCCCAATTGGACAACTGTTAGATACATACATAATTCCACGTGTTCATTTATAGTTTTGATGCCTTCAGTGAGAATCTGCAATGTAAATAGTCATGAAAATAAAGGAAACGCATTGAATGGGAAGGTGTGTCCAAACTTTTGGCCTGGACTGTATGTTTGGCATTCTGTGGATTAGAATGGTAAATTAGCCCATTGCAACAAAGCGAGCAGACCAGCAAGACATCTCATGGGATCTACCTCCTGGTCAAAGTGTTAACGACCTCTAGTGGTGAAAAGAACATTTTGGGGTACTGCCAGCTGTTGCAGAGTGTTGAAGTAAATGGTTGACAAAGAACACTAAGCAAAATATCACATACCCCCCCCCCACATCTTATGGCACCCAATCGATACGATTTTAATTTATCCAACGGTCTTCCGACTATTTTGGTGCAAAACTCGAGGTGACCATAATTAACATTTTTTAAATAAAAATCTTTTTTGAGGTCTCTGCAGGTTGTCCCTTTAGCGTTGATTGGTAACAGGACAGCCCTCCTCCTGTCCCAGGTGCACCATCGTGAGCTTGCTGGCTGGCTCAGTGGGAAAACTGAGAATACTATGAGCAAAAAATTGAAATGCATGTTTTCTAATTTAATGTTTCTGTGTTCGTGTTCAGATTCTGTTTGCAAAATGGTTAGTGTTCCTTTCTGTATTGTGATAACAAAGTTGCAGCTCTTTGGTTAATAGTCTAAACTCGCCACATTGCTATTTTCATTAAAAAGTAGCAACTGAGTGTTTTTAGCGAGCCAGCGACTCAATTATCTTTCAATTAAAAGTTGCTTCTTATACATAAACATGAATGACTGTGCCTCTGAGAGAGAAGCAGAGTGATTGAGTTACCTTAAATCTAACACATAATGGGAACTACCATTATGGCCCTAGCGGAAATTAGCAATGCTAACATTGAAAATGCTGAGCGCAGAGAGCATATGCTCACGGCCACGCCCACTTTAGGAGACTGGAACTACAACCAAAAAAAAAAATCCTGCTCATTTTTACGTTATGCTTCATGTTGTCATTAGGACTCAAGTATCTTTGATTGCAATCAACCAACACAACCCTCTGACGTCATCCATATGCTTTATAGTCTATGCAGGTACCAGACCATGAAGATGAGATATTAATGACTCAAAGGCATACAGATTAGAATTTTGATCTGTTTAACTAAGAATTAGTTCAGTTGAACCAACTTCAATTTGGAAAACACAGCTGACTTTTGAAAACGCAAAAAGGAATTTAAAAGGGCCGTAGCAGCAGCACGCTGATGATGTCAGAGCGCTGTGATTGGTTGGTCGCCATGTTGGTCCAGGATCGAAATGTGCGATGCTGAGCCATGAGGATACCTTTCATGGCACAACAACGTCTTGCGTATATATGGTCTTGGTACGTAACATGCAATACTTGGTGATTCAGCTAATTTGGATTTTTAACTGATTTTCTGTTCGTGTTTATGCTTTGCCACAAATATTATTTTTCCATAAAAATGACCTGTTCAGTTTTATTGTTAAACACCATTACCAATGCACTGGCGAGTTTCTGACTATGGTTATTCTCTTTTCGGTGAAATATGGCTGCCGCGAATCTATGGAATATAAGATGGTGAAGCTGCTTACCAAAGCATTTTAGTGAGTGGCAATGTCACAGTGGTGCTTTGAAGGGTCCCAGGTTGTCTCTTTTGATGTTTTATGCTAATTATTTTAATTTGTTTTAGATGTTATTTGTATGTATTAAATTATAAATTAGTAACATGGAATATAAGTTGGTGTCGCACTCAAGTCTGACACTGCTGTGAAGTTTCCTCACTGTCTCTCATGTTTTATGCTAATCATTTTAATATGTTTTAAATGAATTGTGTATGTTTTAAATGTGTAATTTTCCCCAAATATGGGGGTTTAGTTTAATAAAATAATTAAAATAAATATTGCAGGAAGTGTTTCATGAGTGAGCAATTCAAGCTGAATAAAAGAAGAAGAAAAAAAGCAGACAAAGCTAGAACCACTGAACTATTTCATCCAAGTAATATACGAATTATTTCAAAAAATTCCATTGGTTGACTTTAGGCCCTAAATACATCGTCGCAGTGTTTTGATGAAACAAAAACCGAGGTGCATGGATGATATGGAGGTCAGAGGTCTTGCAATTCAATGACAGTAATTATATAGGCGCGGCGAGTTGCAGTGTGTAATTATTTATGACAGATCACGTTTGCACTTTAAGCCTTTGAGGACAGTAAAATTTCTCTTTATGTCCAACTGGATGATAGTATTTTTGAGGCTCAAGCAAGGCGAGACAGAAATCCATGGATCTTACATCACCACAAGGTGGCAGCAAAATGCAATTAAAAAAGCGAATGCTCTTGTCGAGTAAAAGCAAGTGATTACATGGGTCTATCACAATGAAGATTCAGTTTTTCTTTACCAACATTTACGAGGCCAGATTATATATTATTGACAAAATTCTTTTTTAGAAAAATAAAACTCAAAATCTGAAATTGTCTTTACATAAATTGAATTTTAAGGTTTCTGGACGTGATTTACTATTTTACGCGAATCATCGATAAATTTAAAAAGAAACAAAGGTTAATGCTTTAATACACCAGGGGGCAGTGTTGTACTTTACAATTCAACCTGACAGAAGACAAATGTATTCTCTCAGCCTGATTGTTAAAATTAAATAGTCACACACTTCTAAGGACAATGTATGAGGGAGTAAATGCAATGTGTTAAGGATTATGGAACAAAACTCTCAAGCAGTCCACAGACATACGCATGTGGACTTACGACGCCGTAGTTTGGCATTATAGTTTTCTCATTCCCCTTCTTCGACGAAGTAGCTCAGCGTCATTAATTAGGCCTAATACGGTTATAAATGTGATTGAATAATGGAATGCTATTTGGGGACAATTAGTTGATGGATTGAGAATACTAGGGCTTCATGCATATGTAAGTTAATTTTATACATCTTAGATTACCCTGATCCACGGCATATTGCATTTTAGTAGCATGAACCATAACCATCGTGTAGGCCAACGGGTCGTATCCATTGGCCTGTCCATAGAGTCTGTTATGGTGTGGATGCAGGGATGCATGTCTGCGAAGACAAACGCGGCTTTTGCCAGAAGCGAAACACTTCACTGAACAAAACCATCGCATTGACGATTTTATGTGAGCCGCTCATTGTACAGGCCAGAGTCGGGGGTTGGGGGAAGCCCAGGTATTGCCACGCCTAGCTACCGAGGGGTCAGAACAAGAGAACCCCCCGGAGGCGGCCCTGGGCATTATCCCCTTATCGAATCAATCTTTAACTCACGGGCTACCAGCAACGAAATACGACCCAAATGTTCCTGCATTCAGATGCACACACGCCGACTCAGAGGCGGCTATCCAGCCAAGAACCATGGAGGCGAACGATATCAGTCGGAGTAACTGTGTTTAAGCGCCTTGAAGTTCTCGACTGGATCATCACTGCTCGCATTGACTCACTGCGTTTAGGGCTGAACGTCCGCCAATTTAGTATTTCTAGGACTCATTTTCGTTATTTTTTATGTAATTAAGCAATGTAAATTGAAATAATTAAACAAAGAGATGCAGAAATATTCTTTGTCATAAAAGGCGCTTTTAAGCGGTCGTTATTTTTTTAAGGTCATCTCAAGGATCTTTCAAATCTCGCATCAATAACAACAATGTTAAAATCCCACAATGTGAGCCTAAATTCAGCGTCTGACGTCTGGCTCCAGGAAGGTTTATGTGGAGGGGAGGAGAGACTGCTGTTTAGCCTTCGGGGCAAGTAAGGGAAAAAAAAAAACCAACGAGAGCCAATAAGCGCGCAGCATCCACCCCAACGCTCTATAATTAAGAGTTCAACTTGGAGAAGTAGCGTCTCAGTGAAGCAGTACCGCCGAGCGAATTAGACGGAGACGAGCCGCTAAGGATATATGCTCCACAAAAGCAAATTCTGTTCGTATTTTCTGCGTAACTCTTCCTGAAGTCAGTCAATTCTGAGTAACTTCGGGACACCGAGAGGCTGCTTGATTATTTTTTTTCTCTGGACGTCCCTGCTTTTAGCGGGTGGTGACCGCGCACTATGAGCGGACCGACTTTTGAGAAGAAGCTTACGAACATTTTATCCGAACTGCCCGGGTCTATGAGCTGCCATTCAGCAGCCAAAGACTCTCCAACTCTGCCGGAGTCCTCCGCGACGGATATGGGGTACTACAGTGGACAAACGGCGCATAGCCAACACGAATATTACCACGGCCAGTCCTACTCGCAGCCCATAAACCCGTATCCCTATCATCAGTTTAATCTAAATGCGATGGGGGGTGCGGGGGCCTACCCGACCAAATCAGAATATCCCTTCTCCCATTCATACAGACAATACGGACATTACAACAGGGAACTCCAGACGCCACCTCAGGACATAGGTAAGACTCCAAGAGCCGTGCGCACGTTAAAACTTCTGGATTATTTTTCAACCCTGGGATTTCGTGTCTTTTATTTGAGTATCCCCTCGTTTAAATTACAGTTGCCTCATTCTAGATTGGGGCTTTAAATTGTTTTATAGTCGTGGTAATGGGATAGGCTGAAAGCAGCTGACTCAGATATGAGTTTTGGTTCGTCAACGATGGATAAAAGCACTTGAAATTAACTCCTCTGTCCTGATGCATTTGCCAAAGTGTATTTGGATGTCTTTTAAAGATGCGGAAAGGAATGAAAAACGATGCCCAGGCTCTGAGTTTAGAGGATTCTGATTCTTCTTGGCTAGATTGTAATATGTATTTATATACAAGAAATAACTCTGTCAAGGCATCTCCGAAAATATTCCGTTTTTATGTGTGTACGTTTAAACGACGTTTTCAACTAAGAAGCCAACAACTTTATTGGCCTAGTTTATATCTTATCAGCCACTTTTTCCGTACCGAAATTATGTAGCCAAATAATCAGTCTTGGTAAGTAAAGTGAACGAGTCGGGCATTTAAAGTGCGATCTGAGTAAAACCAGGAGCTCAATAGGCTTTTTCCGTCAGCGGCACGCGGTACAGGTCTGCTGCTAATCAGGCTCCAGAATGAAAAGTTTTTTTTAAATCTGTTTTGGATTGCGGTTAACAATGTTGTTTTTGCGCTTGCTGGCATTATTTCATTATCAAGCAATACTCTACTAATCAAACAACACATTGGCTACTTCAGTGGCAATAATCTATAGCACACCTTTAATATTCTGGCCAGAGATCAATAAATAACTATGTGAAACACAATTGTTGATTGCGTTACATTGCAATCCATTTGACATTAATGAAGAGGTAAACGACTGGAGTCAAACAACACACTGTGCGCATATAAATGATATCAAGGCAGAGGGGAGAAAAAAATATATAAATGAATTTTCCCTGCCTTACAATTGCTGTATTAATAAAAAAAGAATTGAGAGAAAAAATGATTTCACAGTTTTTCACAGTTTACCGATGGAGTATGTCGTATTGTTTGGGCCACATGTTAAAAAAATTGGCTGGAGAAGTTGAAGAACTCTGCACTGTAGAAAAATGTTTTATTCTTTTGAATATTTCATATTATTCGGGCAATTTTTTGCCGACGTAATTCCAAATAGGCTAATGGTGCAAAAAACAGATAATTCGAATCGAAATTCGATTAATTTCGTAAATTTCTCGCAAATAAACGTATGGCCAACTTCGTCAGAGGTGAAAAATCCTTTTGAGTTCCGTCCTGTAGCCGGAGGGAAACCCCTGAATGTCTCGAGCATATCTGGTGTCAGGACATGTCAGTCTGAGCACCGATTTACCTGGGGATGTCATTACCCCAACAACGTCAATACACAATTAACATAGGATATTCACTTAATATTCTGAAATACATGTGTGTGTGTGTGTGTGCTTGTGTAATACTGCAAGGCAGATACACTTTCATAACCACTGGATTTTTTTGTAGTGTGACGAGTCTATTTTAGTATGCTTAAGATTTAGCCCAATAAATATGATTTTAGACGTAGGATTTATTTGTGGCAATTCCTTTCAGTTAAAGAGGAGCCCGAGCCTGAAGTGCGCATGGTGAACGGAAAACCCAAGAAAATTCGCAAGCCGCGCACGATCTACTCCAGCTATCAACTGGCCGCGCTACAGCGGCGCTTTCAGAAGGCGCAGTACCTGGCTCTTCCGGAGAGAGCCGAGCTGGCAGCTCAGCTAGGCCTGACGCAGACGCAGGTACGGGCCCAAGCGTTGCAGTGGCGGGTACGAAAGATCATTAGGAAGGTTACAAGAGAACATCACACAATTGTCCTATAAGCTATTGCAGGCACTGAATATACACCAATTTGTGGAGTGCGTTGACTTGTCCAACGACAACAGGCCTCTACAAAACAAAAGTATGGATGCAAACCAAAGTCTGTTGTTGCATGAAAATGTTCGCTCGTTTGGTATTATCATTTTATGCTGCTCGCAATTTGTGGTGTTTAAAAACAGATCGACTCCAGATTCAAATTAGTCTATGTAGTTTACCATAGTACTGACACTAGTAAAATCTATGTACAAAAAAAGTAGTACATTCCCCTATTTGAATCTAGAGGGCACGATATAATATAGAAAGTAATGTGACTACATTTTAAAATCATTTTGACATTCCTTCAGTATATTTCCCTTCAGTATATTTTCCCAACTATTAAACAGCAGGGTTTAGGTAGGCTATAGTAAGAGGAATACACACGTCATGTAAAGGCTATGTAGTAGATGTTAGCCGGGTCTCATTACTGAGCATGGGTAGATGTTAATGCATGAATATTTAACTATAGTCGCTATAGAAAAAACAGATTGTACTTTAAGGATTTCGTTTCAGTCAGAAGGAGGGCATGCGTAATTGTAGTAAGAGAATAAACTGCGCTTCCGTATTTTTTCACTGAACATGTTTGTAAATAAAGAATTTTTGAATGCGTCTGTCGTCACAAATTATATTGAAATTATATAAATATTGGGCCCTAAACCGATCATTCAACAAATCATCAGTCCGAACCTTAAGAGCCATCCGAAAGAGCCCCCTCTCTCCACATAATAATGCCTTTCATGTTCAGCAAATACACGAATAAAAAAAAAATAATGAAGGAATTAGAGAATAATAAAATAAGCTTAGTTGTAATGTGGGCAAATGGATTCTCAGCTCGTCTTGTCTTCCGAAACAGGTGAAGATTTGGTTTCAGAATCGGCGATCCAAGTTCAAGAAGCTGTACAAGAACGGAGAGGTTCCGCTGGACCACAGCCCCAACGCAAGCGATTCCATGGCATGCAACTCGCCACCATCTCCAGCCGTCTGGGACAGTAATGCCCACAACAACCCCGCCGCAAGGGGGCAGCTCCCCCAGCCCCCTCTCAGCACTTCGCCCTCCTATATGGAAGATTACAGCAATCACTGGTACCAGCAAGGGGCCCACCTACAGCACCCCGGCTCTGTACACCATACTCCGCCGCCGCAAAGCGTCGGGGCTGTGTATTAATCTGTAAAGACTTGTTTATATGTTTGAAAAGGGAAAAGACTTTGATATGCAACTGACATTCATCATGATAGTATTCAACCCCAACAATCGACTTCAAACAGAGGAAAGTAATGACAATAAAGATGAAATGTACAAATGATAAATAAGCCCACCACTCCGGGAATACACGTAAATGCAAGATACCGACTGACTGAACACGTGATTGACGCGCCGGAAGAGCCGCACCACTGTTGTGAAGGTGTCCTTTGCTCAGCCTATACATTATCAATCATAGGCCTACCAAAAAGTGATGTGTACGAGATTTTAAAGGTGAAAACGGTGAACATATTTTTGTATATATCGAAACTGTAAGCACTGGTGTGCGAAGTGTCGTTTACTGCAAGTGTCATAGTTTTTCATTTTAATACGTTGAGAACTTACGCTTGACATCACTTGCGTCGAGTAATATCCCTGGGAGTAGCAGTTATGTCAGTAATTTATATTTGTCATATGACATGTATTTAGACATATATAAAATAGTTTATTTGATTTCGGAAAAAAATGATTTTGGAAATATACTATGTTTGCTTAAGGGTTATATCACTAGGCTTGTTACGTGTTCAGTCGTGTTTTTCTTAAATTATTGATGAAAGTTTTTTTTTTTTTTTAATCGTGTTCATTGTTTATCGTCTACTTGTAGGAATGCAACGGCTTTCCTCGTCATTTGTTAAAATGGTAGATCAAAAAATAACAGCAAATATTTCAAACTTAACAGGTGCCTTCTTGTATAACCCATGGTAAATATAGGTAGAGTATGAACCAGTAAGTGCTATATAAACTCAGGTCATTATTTATATATTTTGTAAAAAACAAACAAAAAAGTTTTAATCTGTAAATAGAGCTTTGTTTTGTATGAAAAATTAAACCACTAAATTACACATCGCTTTTTAATGGCAAAGTTCACTTTGGTGCTTGAACCTTTAAAGTAACTCCTGAAATTATTTGTAACTATAGAATGTATTATTCTGTTAATGAGTGAATAAATTGTGTAGAAATTAATTCTCGTGGTGTGTGTGTGTGTGTGTGTGTGTGAGTGCAGGCGCGCGCGCGAGTGCATGCCATTGAGTGTTCATATAGAATCAGGTGAAAAGAGGCAGTATTGCGACTTATCATGCAGTTGGCTTTAAACACTGGTGTGAGTCATCAGGATTAGGGTTAGGGTTAGGGTTAAATAATGCTTACCTGTAACCTAATAATCTGTAATGGAATTCACTATTATTGTATTCCAGCGTGTAAGAATCGGTCAACATATGAACGAATAATCACAGTTTTGAAGAAAGTAGCTCATTTTGTTTCAAGATTTTGTTTAGAGATGTTGGATTCAAGTATTTGGGTACAATAGACCAATTGGGTACCACTGGTCTATTTAAATTGACAGCACAGCATACAAACCATGTGCAAAATATTTAGTTTAGCCTACCTAACCAAACGTCTTAAATTGTAAACAGTAGCGGTCATATAACATTCCGGAAAGTAACAATTGACATAAAGCCAGTACGATATGATTACGGACGAAGTTCATTCGCCGCCATTTAAGCTATAAGATTAATGTTAGGCCTTTTTCAAATTTGACAAAAACGTAAATGTTTTTCAAACAGCGGGGTAAAAACTGGAATAGCTTCTGCCAACTTAATTTAAGGTACCGCACGGGAAGTTTCTGGCATTGGGCAGGAAGGGGTTAAGTCTCCTGATGCAGCCTGACTGCGCTACCGCCCTCGCAGCCAGATGCTGCCCGGAGCGGCTAGGCTATGGTTTGAGGGCTGCGTGCAAACCGGCTGTAGGAGGCGACAGGCAAGCAGACATGCTGGAGTCTCTGGGTTTTAATAGTATTCTGCTGCCAGATAACAAGGAAGCACACAACAGGGAGAGAGAGAGAGAGAGAGAGAGAGAGAGAGAGAGAGAGAGAGCGAGAGAGAGAGAGGGGGGGGGGGGGGGGGGAGTGAGAAGACTCTACCGGAGACGTTCTCTTGCCTCGGGACACCTCGAATGCTGCAGGCGCACACATACCAAACAAGAGCCTCAACAAAAAGAAGAAAAATAGTATGGCGAAAAAAAAGTTGAAAGCTGACAGGATTTCAGCAGGAACACGCAGTTCTTTAACCCGCGACGCGCCGGGCCCTTTTTAAAATGTGAAGGCCCGCGCCCGAGGTCTTCAGAGCTATTTAGGCGTGCGCCTGAGCTACGTCCACAAAAACAGAGCGTTTCCGTGACGACGGCACAAACCTCGCCTCTACCCCTAGTTGCGGTTCTGCGCAAGGCCGTAAAAAGCAGCACGAGGAAACAGTGTGTGTGGACACTGGCACGCACGCGGGCAAGATAGGGGGACAGTAAGGCGGCGCGTTGCCACGGGCACTGGAAATGCTGATGACATCTTAACTGCAGAGCACTTGGATGTGGTGAAGGGCGCAGCGCGGCCCCATTCTGTCGTCACGGCTCCGTGTAGTTAGGCATCAAAGCCTCTCGAAAATGCGAGGCTTCCCCTTCAACCCTTAACCGCCGAGCAGTTTCAGATCGATGTAAAATATAATCTAAATACGTCCGCAAGATGAGGAGGACGATTCACTCCTTATTCAAATCAAATAAGCCCGATGGCTTGACTCGTCTAATTTTTCTCTGATTTTATTGCTTACGTTACAGTTACAGTTTATTACTTACGTTAAGTACAGTTGGCTATTTTATTTCATTTTTATTATCAAATTATAATGGATCTCAGGTCCAAAGACGGTTTACATAACATTTAATTGTGTAATAACCTGAAGTCAGTATATGAATTAGGTTACTTCAACTTAGCTACCATAATTGGCCTAAGACCAATAAGACTGGCTGCCTTCACGTGAGCTACTTACTATTAGAGATAAAAAGACACGATAATGCATTAAAATGTGTTCAGTTTAGGCCCCGATTACTATAAGATACAAATGTACCAGTGCTTTCGTTTAAATGACCTTTGTGGATACCCAAGAGCTTGGTGTCAAACTGACGTCGGTGTTCTCTGTGTGTACGTGACCAGCGCCTGAGACGCGCTGTCTCCATGGGTCACATTAAGCGTAGGTGAAGGCCTTGTTTTGAGTTCCACACCGGAAACTCGGGTTCTGCAAATGAGTTCCCGACAGTTACTGCACAAGTACAAACTTATGATTTACTTCCGAAATTATTTCCTTATATTCAATTACTTTCCACGTTCCAAAAACATTGCTGTTTTACAGGTATACAGTATTTACTCTGATGCATGCATTTTGTGAACAAGGACATAACGGATTTACATCTTACTGAAATACCAGCATGGCTAATAGATCCACAATAGAATTAAAATGTAGAAATGTCCGCTTTTGTTAATGAGCTGAATATCCACTGCAATACTGGATAAGTACTTTTATTATATTAGTCATATTATTGCGGTTTGTAGGACGGGGAATATTTGAATCAAACGGGCCTTCAAATTAAAGTAAGGTAAATTTCCTGTTTTCACCAAATTCACTTTTCTCCAGGGGGCGGTACTGAGGCATCTTCTCCTCAGCAGTGCGAATTTCACCGACAAGACCAGCTTAATAACATGTACTTATAGCAATAAAATAACATTAGCCGCTATTATAAAAGTTGTTCAATTATTAGTATCATTCATGGCCCTTGGCGGCAAAATAGCTATGTTGAATTAATCTTTTTTTTTTTTTTTTTCAAGACTCGAGGCTTAATTTACCGTCCTTCTCAGAAAATGCATCTGGTATAGTTTTCGAGGATGAAGTATACCATGTACTGTAATGCACCCTTTATAAATAAATGCGTATTATTAGAGTTCACACACACGCATACGCGCCCGTAAGCGCGAGCACACCCAAGGACATTACACTGACACAGACACACCCGCAGACGCGCGCGCGCGCGCGAACACACACACACACACACACACACACACACACACACACACACACACACACACACAATGACATATTTCCACCAGAATTTATCCAGTCAGTATTCAGTTGCTTGCGGTGGGTACAAAATAAGATGACATCATTGCAATATTAATAAAAATGGAGGTTCACAGATCCAATTTAAATAGAAACAGAAGCACGTTGTTTCTCTTTCATGTATACAAGCGCAATTTAGTCAGAGCAAATGTAATTTGCTCGTCTAATTTCAATGTATTTGTTTGCTTCGAAAACATTTACTTATTTCTTATTGGATTAAGCAATAGTTTGCATGTTTATTAGCAAAAGAAGATCTCGTTTAAGAAGAGTATGAATTCTGGAGACTTCTGAAGCAAATACCTCTAAAAAAAGGAGTGTTTTAAAAAACGGTTTACATAAAATATCATATCAATATTTTTCTTAGTAGCAGTAGCATTTCGAAATCAACAAAATTTGCATCTTTAAATCGAGATGACCATGGCAAATTTGCATATTTGCCTGTAAAAATGCCCGCTGGTAAAATTTCTGGTATAACCATCATGGAAGGTTTTTTTGTCCTCCAGGTATGGGCAAATAAATAAGTAAGTAAGCAAGCAAGCGAAGAAGTGAAGAAGTTAATAAATAAAAAAATAAATACGAAGAGGTTTGTTTTGTCGGTTTTATGCTGTCATGCTGAATATTTTTCTCTTGCATATAGTGCATAATAGACAGAGCAACTCTTACGTCACGTTTGCATTTTAGTCATTTGGAATGTCAGTATTGGGCCACGTATATCTTCCACTGTCGAATAAAATCTGATCACTGATAGAAAAAAAATATTTTCAATTAGGAAGCCAGTGAAATAATGGAATTTAACCATCAAAACAACGTTAACAAACTGGACCAGTATTAAAGCTGAATATCTGTGTAATTTTTATAGAGCAAACCCATTATGGTTTATTAATTGCTAAATAAAAAGGTATTACAGATGCATCATTTTTAATACCGCACATTTTTTATGCTTCGAAAGACCTGATACATTGCCAAAAACTCCATGGTGTTTGGCGTGCTATTTGAACGCGAGCCACACACGGCCCGTCACTGGAGAAATATGCAGCATGGCAGCAGGGTTTACAAGCGGCGCGCGTTAATAATGGAAAATGCTGCGGGCGCCAGGCATGGAAAAACCACCTTATTTCCTGTACTGTCCTCTCACACGAGCTCGCGGACCTGTATTAATTGTCCCGCTTAGCGCATGCAAGATCTGTCGCGCATCAGTCTGAATGGAGAAACCTCCCGTCAGAGTACGCCATAAGGATACGCGCGACACGGTATTGTCTCTTTTGGTCATGGCTTAGATTCATGACAGGGACAGTTAACGACTGAAGTAGATCACAGAATAGACGTCACCCGCATTAGCCTATGTGCTGGAAACGTATGGCAGGATGTGTGGGCCTCACTCCACCATATACCATGCAAAATCACATTCAGCGAAGCCATTGCTTCCTCGAGAACGCTTTTCGTTTGCACATTTTCAGCCCCTCACAAGTTCAGCTGTCTAATTGCCTGAATCGTCTGCAAGCCTGACTCACCGAAAACAGCCATCAGCCAGACGTGAGAGGTTCAGAGGCCAGGTAAAGTCCTATCACGTAGTAATTCCAACAGTGACCTGAGCCGGGTAACTTCATCAAATAGGGCTTTTACTTCAGATCCTCGATTTTCCAAATCTCAATTAGGACAATTCGCATTAAATGGGGGGGATAATTCTTAAATGAGAATTATCTAAAATTTTATTTAAATAAAAAAAAAACAAGAACATATAGCGGCTATTGATGATCAAAAGCTGTAATGTGCTGTGTGAAATGACAAATCATAATTTATTTATAGAGACTGCATAATCTCTAAGTTTGACATGATCAATAAAAATAAAATCAGAACTAATCCGTATTTTAATCGCCATCTCATTCAAGTGTTTTAAAAATTATGCGTCTGTTATAAGAGTATGGTCCAAAAACAATTTCTTTTTACCAGTCGTTCCATAATTTCAACGACATGCAGTGCCATATTTCAAAAGGTGCAGAATCTCGTCTTTTTCTCCCTTCCTGTTCTGCGTTGGCATGTTTATATTTTTACAACCTTTCCACCTCACCTTCCGGACAGAAACCTTGAAGTGCCACAGAAGAATGCGGGACGTTGTTGCCGCTCTATAGTGAAAGCCGCGCCAAATAATCGGACAGGCAGCGCTCGCGACGACGGGCCGTTGAGTGATGACATCACCACCGAACTGAAGAGCGACACTGGGAGGTATGTAGAAGTGAGAGGGGAAAATAAAAAAAGCATTGACGCCTTCAACGTGCAAAGTGAGCCCCGGTGTATAGGGTTACGGCTTCCTCCCCGCCTCCAGTGAAACTCTTTTCAGTTATACCGAGAAAACCAGTCACTCCACTTCCTGAGATACAGAAGCTCAACAGCCTCTCTTGCATGTGGCCCCATTACAATGGCATCAACGTTAAACCCAACTGGAACCCTAAATCCGTGTGTACGCTGAGAAAATGGCTTAAAAGGAACCTAGTGATTCCAACGGTAAACCCAACCTGACAGAGGAGCTCTTTGTGGAAAAAAATGCTTCTTAGACTGAGAAAAATATCTCTTCAACATGATTGAAAGTATGAACAAAACTAACGATTTCCATAACAAAGATGAGCAAACAAGCTCATCCCGAGAAAGCGTACATGGGCTTCTGATGAGCAAGTGTTTTATTGCATATTATATAATGCAATTCATGTTCAAGTTGAATATTTCCACATATATTTTGTTATGACTGAAAAAAATGTATTCAATACAGTGCAGTGATCAATCAAGATTAATCAATGATTAGAAAGTCAATGTCTTGCAGGTCACTTTACATTAAGTCCTAGTTTTCAGCAAACAGATCTGTGTCAGTGGCAGCTAGGCCTGGCACAGAGCCTGTGATTTGTTGCTTAACATCCTAAAAATGGAGGATTTGCATTTGTAGGCTGGCCACACAATGAAGGTGGGCCATATTTCTCAGCCTGCACACTCCGAAATCATGTCACACAGTGAAAATATTCCAGTACAATGTCAAAACAGCCTTTTACAGGCTATATGTAAGGATTTTCACAGGACAAATGAGCACCCTGTGCTTTGGTCCTTGCACTTGACTAAAAGTAAATGCCGGCATTACCTTTTCTGCTCAAGCTTAACGTGGCGAGTTAGCATTAGCAATCCTTCAGATCCTTCCTGAACATCATTTTAGAGATTACCTTCAGTAATATCCCTGCTTTGAACTGTGAGCCAAAAGTTAAGGACAAACTTTTGAGAGGAACGCAGCTGGAATTCTGCACACCACCTAAAGAATGTCGCTCTAGGGCCCTGAAGCAGCTGTGGGGCCCGAGAGTACTCACCACCTTTCAGACCACTGCTGATGGCACTGAGCACCTCTCCCACAGGAGTGCGCTCACTACGGGCTGAACAGGGACCGGCCTCACACTGCTCGCTCCGAGGCTCACCGCCACAGAGCAGTAATGAAACTCAGGCCCGGGGACGAGACACACATGCAGCTCTCTGGTCCATCTGCCCAGGAACTCATCTCAGTGGGTCGATTAGCCTGGCTTCCATTAGCGCTCATGAGGTCACTCGTGGGAAGCGCTGAAATCGGCGGTGTTGAAAGGCGGAGACTCGGTGGTGGGCCTCGCCTCACAGTCCGTGCCTCCGGGCTCTCTAAACGACCCGGCACTCTAAAATGCGTGCCAAACCAGTCCTAGAAGTCTGCTACAATCTCCAGAAGGAGAAAGTCCCCAGAGCTGGAGATGTGTACAGACGGGAGTGAAGGGTTGGGTTGGGGGGTAGCAGTCTGTGCCAGCGAGCGTGGAGCGCGTTTCGCTCAGGCAGCGCCGTCTGCGGAGCCGAGCGTTTCTAAATTAAAACCTTTCTTTCCCCAGCTTTAACAGGCCAATAAAGACGGAATCCCGCTGCCTCGACCCTGCGCTAATTAATTAGTTTTCCGATGGGATCTTGGGAAGTATCTGGAAACAGAACAACATGCTGCCTGAGGACTCGTTTTCTCTCCCCGGACAACAATACCCCCCCCACCCCACCTCAACTCAGCAACTCACTTCCTCAAATGTTTCCCAAACATTAAAAATCTGCTCACATTGAATCACTCAGTTCATGAGCAAAAATCAGCCTTATAAAACAGCTCACATACAATACATGAGGCTGTTTCTTTCAGAAATTGAAGGCCCCGGTGCTAAAAGTACTTAAGTCACAAAATTTCCCCTGAGAAAATCCACTCAAGAAACTATATATATATATATATATATATATTCATATATTTATATTATATAAATACTATATATATATATATTTTTTTTAATATATTATTAAAATAAAAAACCTTTTCCCATCCTTACCTTAAAGTGGGTGAAAATGTTCCTGAAGTACTTTTAGCTCCAGGCTCTTCAATTTAACTTTATAACTCAACCATAAAACCTATTATGCACTGAGACATGGGAGAATAATGAAAATTTGGTAAATATACAGTCAAAGGAGGAGAGAGAGAAAGAATCAGCCATTTAACCTAAGGTCAGTTTACACAAGGCCAGTTTAACAGATTAAGCTGACAATCCAACATTAAATCTAGTTTTGATTGGATAATCTCCACGCACAACTCCAGGACTAAAAGTAGTCAGTGTCAACAAAACCAGCCCATATTTTTACTCGCCACATCCACCCCGTCTTATTTTCAGAGGCTCAAACTGTACTGGGTTGCCTCTTGCGCCTTGTGAGGTCTCTCGTGTATCTGCGCGCTATTGCCAGGGGAGGCTAAACTCTGAAAGACGAACATGCGGATAATGGGGTGGTCCAGGCTGTGAGTACAAGTGTGAGCATGGGGGGGGGGGGGGGGGGGGTGGTGGGTTTTCTGATGTGTGTGTGTATTTCTTTGGGGTAATGGTGTGGTGTGTGTATTCAGGTAGCCAGGGTAAGAGTGACGGAGAAGTTGGCGTAGTCGTTCCACTTGCATGTGCTGACTCGAACTGCTGAACTTGAACACGATACCATATACAAGCCCATGTGTGGCAGAAAGGGCACTTTGAGATTAAGTTGACATAAACTTGAGCAGGGTCTGTGAGGGCACCCATGAGGGTTTAGCTGGAGGTCAGGCAGTTGGTAAAGCAGAATGTGTCACCGGGCAAAGAGCTAGAACAGCTGGTGGGCACTTGTTCAAAGCCAAGAGAGAGATTCCACGCTCAGTCCAGCCCTTGGATCACTCAATGTGGTCATTTAAATACAAAACAAGGCAGCAAAAAGGGGAGAAAACTCCAGAGGCATTTGACAGCTGCGGGCCAAGCACTGACCCTTGGTTCACCCCGCAGGCTCTTCTGTTAGGGGAAGGCCAGCTCATCCTCAGAAACTCCCCTGGTTTGACGAGGACCTCGTTAAGGCAGCCATGGCACATCTGGTAGCAGGCCCCGTATAGAGACCTGTAATCGAGATCATCTCAGCACTGTCTTCCTACCACTTCCTGATCCCCACTCCAGCATCTCAGCAGGGGCAAATTGTGGCCTGTGTGCTCCCCGGGTCATGTGACCGCCAGCCCCCCCCCCCCCCCCTTCCCCAGCCAGCTCCATACATTATTTTTGATTTGGGGCTTGGTGACAGCACAGAGCCCCCCTACAGGCATGAGATAAAGCCGAAATCCTCAGCGTTCACGCGCACAAGCGAGAAGCAGATCGCAATTAATAGGGCAGTTATCGGATCAGTCACGCTAATAACAATAATCAGAGCCATTGTTGCAGCTTGGAAGCTGCTGCCGTGTGGGACAGCTGTGATTCTGGGTGATATCAATGCGTCTACCTCCCTCTCCGCCTGTCCCATTGTTTGCATCCTGCAATTAAGCTTTAATCAAACACCTCAGATGCAAAGGCCTCTGGCTGGATGGCAAGAAACCAGCAGAACTCCCTCTCCCTTTCTCCGTCCCCTCTCCCATCTTACCCTGTCCCCCTCTGTCTTTTTGACGCTCTCTCCAGTTTTCCCAAAAGCCACCCCCCTCACCCACTACCCATAATTGTCCTGTTTTGGAAGGAGCTGCATTGCCTGTCCAAATTGAGCTCCCATTATTCTAATCTCAAAGATGTGAAATTGCCTATAATTTGCAGAGATGCCTTTCCACTCCATTCAATAACACTTCTCTTCCTCTGCACCTCAAGTAAACAAGGCCTATAATCACTGCCAAAGACGGCCTGTGAAGAGCGTATATAAAGCAGGCCAATGGTTTTCTGAATTAATCGACCCTTCTGCGTCTCTTTATCCGGGAATTTACGCTGCCACGGCCGCGGCGGTGGCGGTTCAGCTATTCGCCGGCTGGTCCTCGCGCAGAGTCACAACGAGGCCCGAACTCCCTGCGTTTCGCCGCGGAGTTCCCCCCGCAGCGGTAAGTACGAAATGTGCACTCTTCGCTCCGGGCTTTAATTTAACCCAATAATGTCCCGCCGTTTGCGCGCTTCTCAGAGATTGGCTGAGCGGGAATGGCGGGTGCTGGGTCCGCTTTCAGAACAGGCTTCAGTTGCGGTTGAGGGGATGACAAGCATGGATGCATGGCTAGAGGGAAACTGACTAACGGAGAGACTGATTCCTTAAGAAGCATCAGCCCGCATATAAATATAAAAATAAAGGGAACACAAACAACACAATATAAATCCAAGTGTTCCCTTTATTTTTGAGCAGTATATTAATCAAGCGGCTATATTAGGCTTCGATAAAATATTCCACTGTACAGTGGGCGTTAGGTTAACATGCAACCAGTTCGAATTCTACAGGATATTCGGTAAATCCAAATAACAGAATATATTTCATGTAGGTTAATAAAAGGCCAGTTAGATTGCCTTCCATCGCCACATCCCCGGTTCTGTATTGAAAAGGAAATTTTAACAAAATGGAAAAATGGGGTGGTTGACCCTCAGCTCCACAATTGAAGCTGTTTTCTGTTAAAAAGTCATAGCAATACCCCAACTTTCATCAAGTGCTCGGACACCTCATACCATTCAGGTCCATCGTTCATTTTCTTGCGAAACTACCAGTCTTTGTGGCTACGAGGGCGATGTCACACTGATGTTAGCCCCCAAAACGATTATTCGCGTCACTAAAAGGAATAAGTCATTCCAACTCGGTCTGCAAATGGCTCACCTAACGTTCAAGTCTCGTTTAGCGGAAAGAGGTAAAGGACGGAGGGGAACCGAAGCAAATCCACAAGACTGTCTTAGTCTTGTCCTTGACTAAATTCATCTTGTTTGGAGGTTTTCTGCGGAGAAGCAGTTCAAGACTAAGCATAGTCGGTACTTGTGAAACCGGCCCGAAATCTCTCAGCGTCAGAGGTGGGTGTCTCCAACTCCCCTCACCGCTGCACCTCTGGGAAGAAAAGGAGGCGTGGCATAAAATTATCCGACAGTTGGGAGAAGACCCACGATGCCATGTCAACATTAGTTATTCAGTGACGACATGTAGTCATGTGAACAGCAAACACGTCATTTTGAGCCATCATACCAGTACCCCTGATAAATGATCGATGAGGACTGGATGAGTTAATTTGTCCTCCACATTGGCGAACAATTTCAAGCAATAAAGATATCTTCACCACAGTCAGTTTGGCGAAAACAGCAGTCACTAAAACCAGCTCCCCAAAGTGGGTTTACCACGAAACGAATGCCTACGTTATTTTAAGACAAATCTGCCGGAAATGTATATTTTATTGAACACACAGTCTTTTCTAACGGAGGTATATAATTAGAGTGCAGCGATAAGCTATCTTAATGGCTCGTCATAGTTCTGCATTACCCCTTTGCCCCAGAATGGGAGTTTTCCTCAAGAGCAAAATTTCGTTCAGCACAAATGCCTATTTAACTGATTTAATATATATACGCCCTCAATCAAAACACGTACTAAGAAATATTAAGACCAGACCATGTAAAATGAGTCATTGACGGTAATTTCCAGCCGTTTTTCCCAAATAAGACCGCATAAAAATAATTTTGAAATCCCATAGACGCAAACACAAAAAATCCAATTTTGTTGCACGCACGATATTTAGCGTCACGCTAAATAATATTAATTCCTTTGGATAAGGGAGAATTTGAATAGTTTGTTTCCATAAAGCAATGTATCCATTTTACTCATTTTGAGTAAATCAGCTTTTTGATTTATCAACCTATTGTATTTTATAGAAAAACACAAACTTTGAACATGAAAAAATGTACCTCATAATATTAATTTTTACAAACGGATTTTTGCTCCAAGTGTAAGAAGCGCAGGGCTTTCGGCACTTATTGCGTTTTGGAG
Source organism: Gymnothorax reevesii (assembly GCA_029721435.1). Taxonomy (NCBI): domain Eukaryota; kingdom Metazoa; phylum Chordata; class Actinopteri; order Anguilliformes; family Muraenidae; genus Gymnothorax; species Gymnothorax reevesii. Next base: position 54,128,174 of record CM056584.1, on the reverse strand, counting down.
ACAAACTCTTCATTTGTTTCTTGAAAACTCGCAGATAATTTATTAGGCTGTCTATAAAACCGTGCTAAGACTGCCAATAACACAAACGATTACAATCTCAAGAGGATTAGACAAAGCTAGTCTTTACAACGCTTCACGTCGATTAAAAGGGGACTATTTGTAACGCCTATGCACATCATGAAAGAGAAAAAAAACCATAAACGCGGAAAAAAGCCTTATATGAGCGATTGGCGTCTGTGACAACACTACTGAGATGAGGATTACTTACTGTAACAAATCCGGCCTCTTCAAAACACCTCTACGCGACATTCCATTGATACGACAACGAACAGTTAACCATCAAGCAGTTAGTTGCGGAAATAAACGCCATGAGAATATAGGAATCCATGATGAAATTTGAAAGAAATCTGTTTCTCCTTTCATACTTCTAACAATTAGACAAAAGTGGCAATTGAGACTTGCTTGAAACGAATGTCGTATTTTGCTCTTCACCCCCCCACCCCCCAAAAAAAAAAGAAAAACAAAATGTCAATTTTAAAAGCCATTTAAACCTCAGCCCGCTCTGTTCCAACACCTAAATATAATTATCTTGTTGCCAGTCATAAAATGCTCTCTGCTTTACTACGCAATACTTTATTTTGCTAAGATGCGGCATTTCAGCAAGGTTACTCTTTGTCGGTGCATGAGCATCAACCATCTTAAATAATATACCGCTTTTCACATCAGTTTCTCGTGCGTTACACCTGCAAGTAATTTAGTGCAATAATGACCTTTGTATTAGCCGACTCGACCCGTACCAACTCAGGATGGTCAATGTACTCGCCTCTTCCCCAGGCAAGAAAGTCTGTCAGACGGATTTTTCTTTTTTTCGTATTAAGAAAGACGGTCTGTGGGCTGTAAATTGCTTGTAATTATCCTGTTGGAATGGAAGCTTTATTTAACCAGCTCCACACCAAATTATCTTAATTTGCCGGGCGATTTTTATAAATGCATTTGAGATTCCCAAACTAGTGTCCGTTTTGCTTGTTCAGATGTTCAGAGGGTGTTGCATATTTGACCCGATAGCCGCTGGTTAAGCCTCGCACCCCATTCCTCCGCGGGCCCCAGGAAGCTCAAGCGATTTTCATTCCTCTCTCGCCGACACAATGTTACTCTTTTTGTTTGCAAGCACGACTACTGAATACAAAAATCACGAGGATGCCCCCAGTGGTAATATCAATTTGTTTTCAGAGAAGTCTAACAAGAAGTAGGCTACGATATTAAAATGACACAATTAGAAATATGTAACGGGTGATGCATGTTTTACCCTAATCGGCGACAACTACTAAGCCATAAAATGCTTCATAAAACAATGCCCATGGGTCTACAAAATTCACAAAAACACTCTGAGGAGAGAATGCAAGGCATAGGCCTACCTATACTATCCTACACAGCAAGCATCCCAGTGTTAACTGAACTCCAGTAGAGTTTATATGAGACCAACTGGTCTCATATAAACTCTACTGGAGTTCAGTTAACACTGGGATGTTTGCTGTATAACCTGGACTCCGGAGCTTTATGAAGTAAACTGATTTCGGATAGACATGCTGTCAAATGCGGGCGTCTTGATGTGCCTCTTCCTAGCAGAAAGATGAGACCGTTTTAAAATCACATGGACCGCGTCCATTAAGTCAATTTTCTGAATTAATCTTAAATGGTGAAGACAAATCTTTAGTAGTTGTAAGCACCCTAATGTTTGTGGTTTATCTGTAACAAATGACTGATCCAAAGAAATTAGTTTTAGACTTCAGCGAAATGGGCATGGCTATTGATTTTGTTTTGAATTGGGCCAGTATAATAACTATTATAGTATTGTTGCATTATGTTAACGCTGTGTTAAATCCGTTGTCATTTAACTGTAGAGGGTGATTTCTAAAAGGATCAACTCAATTTTTCTTGACGTATTCTTATAAATCAACGCTTGACTGCTTAAGTTATTCTTGAATATTTCGCCGGTGACTGCTAATCAAGATTTTGGGAGACTGCATTCGCTGTCTGAAAGCCAACCTGCGCTCTGGAACTATCCGGTGCATATTCCGCACTTAAAATTAATGTAAGACTGTTTTATTTAAGTCTTAAATTTTCAATACTAGACCAACTTAATTCTAACCACAATGCCTAGCCCTATTGTCTGCATGGGGGAATATCAGGCAAATAGTCTGAATAGGTGATCATTAACTTTGTAAAGATGTCAAATAATTGAACTCAACGAGTTCTAGGTACACATTATGATAAGGAGCACCCTAATAAACTTTGATACGAGTATTGCTGCAGGCTAAGCCATGTAGAAGTTGATTAACAGAAGGATAATTGAAGCACTGCAGACATGCGCAATGAGGAATTTACCAACGATTTTTTAAATGGGAATTTAATCACTCGCTATTTACATTGAGTTAATTATGAAATATGCATCTCGACGTCTTAAGTGTTTTTTGGTTTTCCTGTTTAATATCGGTGTTGGGAATTAGGATCTCCTCGGTCGATGCATTATGCACGTAATCAATCTTCAGACGTCATATAGGAGGTCAATGCTGTGACGGCCTGCAAGACATAGGGCTATGCACATCATCAGATTCCTGATATGAATACGCCAACAAATTATCACTATTATTATGATTATTATTATGATTATTATTATGATCATTATGATTATTTTTATTGTTATTATTATTCTTCTTCTTATTATTATTATTGTAGTAGTGATGATCGGGAATTCGCATTTCAACTGCAATGCAAATAATTTGCTGAATTCCGAGCTTGTTCTTGCGCTCCAGCGGCTCCATGATTCCGACGTCAGCCAACCCAGGTCAACAAGCAAGAAAACAGCTAATTCCCTAAGAGGGCTATTTACAAACGCCCGTTTGTCTCAATCCAACATCAATATAAATAAACAATAAATTAAGAAAAGTGGCCAATTCTGCTGGTATCCAGGGAAAGCCCATATTTCCGATACTTGTAATTATCTGCTCAAAACCCGAATGAAGCTGAGAAAACGCAGTCAGAGGCTTACTCGGTCGGCCTATACCCTCAATTCTGTCGCCAAACCGTTGTCTACTAAAAAAAGAGTCATCAGAGCAGCGGGTTTTGAGAGACTTAACTTGGATTGAATTCTTAGATTGCAGGATTTATCGAGGAGAGTTTAAGTTATTAATCAACACGGCTTTGGGTAAACCCTCTCAGTTAAGACGCATAATCCCACTGGTCACATTTGTGACCGATATATATATATATATTTTTTTTACTTCTAACAGTGCTGTTGTCGGCTTTGGAAAAAAAATGCAGCTTTTATGCAAGGAAAATTTTGGGATTAAACGAGTTAAAATCAAGCAGAAGCGTGCACAAGTGTACTATTTTCTATTTTTGAAACAGCCCAACACAGTTCCGTGAAGTCAGATTGATTTGCTGAATAGCCAATTAAAAGCAATTTAATCCAATTAGAAAGGCTCGCTTCACTGGCCAACGGCACGAAATTAAGGAGGAACGACGGCATCAGCCGAGGTTTTATTCAAACTGTCTGAAAATAAAAATCACAATCTTCGTAATATTTTGATCGAGTTTTGTTTTATTTCCAAATAAGAATTCAACTTTCGCACATCCGAAGTACGAAGGCCTATGAACTCCAAACGATCAGTTGTCATCCAAGGACAAAAACTGTCCTATTTCATAACACGTCCACATTAAAGGAGAGTCATAATAAACAACAAAAAAGAGTAATATGTAGACTATATACATACATCAAAAAGTTCTCGGGTTAAGGCTTGAATCACACATTCAGGAATATTGATTATAGGCCTAAATCCAAAGTCGCAGGATGGAAATGGGTATTTTTTATTGGTTGATAAGATCCCTCACATCATCTGTGGTCTCGGCATAGAGTCCTGATGGTGTCCCGGATACCAGTGTCCGAAATTGTTCATGTAGCCGCTGGCGTGCATGGGCGCCGCTTTCCCCGCCATGGACACGTCCCACAGCTGCGGCAGTCCGGGCGAGCAGGGCGAGCTGGAATTCAGGTGCTCTCCTTCCGGTCCGCCCGAGCCGTGTTTCATGATCTTCTTGTACTTGGAACGTTTGTTTTGAAACCATATCTTGACCTTGAAAAGAGAAGAGTAAAATCGAAAATCAGCAATGCACACAGGATGACGGATACTTCTACGAACCACTAGCCCAACTAATAATGGAGGTCATGAAGGTGATAAAAAAAAACAATTTATGAACGAGGACAACAACAACAACAACAACAACAACAGCAACAACACATATTAGAATTGCATCTTATATGAACGCACTATGTTTCACGTTATTTCTGCCAATGAAAACTAGGCCATCTTAGTCCTCCCCCAAGGTTCGGCTACCGCAAACCAATCGGCCAATATGGAGTTATAATAATTAATTCTAGAAGCGACCACATTGTGGATGTCTTATGATTGGAAGCATCTTTCTGAGGGCAAGCACTCACACACACACACACACACACACACACACACACACACAATAACTTTAAATACCCCTCCTGGGAATATGGAGCCGCATGATGCGGTGTATGTGGAACATAAAAACCTTTCGATTCGAGATTCACATAAAATGGCTTTAGGTAAATATAATCAGAGTGACATTTTTATAAAATAGCCTCAGAAACGCTGAATTTCTCGCGAGACAGCGCGACGGGAGAGGAGAGTATAACCATTTTTAATCTGATCATCAGTCTGATCATCAGAACAACCATCAACAACCAAAATCAAAACTTTAAGAATTACAACATATTGTGTATGTATTTTTCATAGAGCACGAGACAGAAGTCGTTCAAGAATCAACTCCAAGGCCTGCTGGTGGCTCACAGAGGTAAATATTATTGACGCTATTTTGGAGACTTAAGTGTATTTACAAGTGGTTATTAATAACCTGGTCTTCATAAAATGCTGCTGAATTTTACCCTCGAAAAGTCTACCCAATTGACATTAACACAACTAGCTGCAGTGTAGTGAATATTAGCTTTAAAAAATCCCTGACGATTATTTTTTCTAAGTTTGGAGAAAGTAAAAACTTCACTTAACAGCCAAAATTAAGCTATTCTTGCAAATAAATCAAATTGAAAAAAAATTGAAGTAGGCCCCATTTAAAGTGGACAAAAGTAGGCTTGTTTGTCGAAAGTAAACTTTTGACTTTAAGCGCGTTTAGTGAGTGCTACATCAATAAAAACAGTTCAGGCTCATTTACTGGGAAACGCAGTGTCGGCGATGTGCGTGATCCGGCCTGTATGACATGCGCTCCCAGGCGCTCGTTCGTGCGCCAGGATCCCACAGACCGGTTCTTTCACCCATTTAAAACACACGTTTGCGGGACAACATGTCTCCAATACACGACTGCTAATGAACACACATTAACGGAAGACAGACGGTGTTATCTTAAGTGCGAGGCAGCTCTTTTCCTGATATGAAATAATAAAGCAAAGCTGCGCGCATGAGTAACACACTGCTTAACAGTAGCAGAGAATAAGCCTCTGAGGTCCTGTAAATTTACGTCACATTTTAATGTAGAGGCTCATTACGTCTTTTTTAAAATGTCAATCAAGCACATGTAAGTATTGGGTAATTGTTGGTTTGGGTTGCAGGGGCAGAGGAGAGCGCTGAAATGTGTGATAATTAGGCCCAGAAAAAAATTACTCACGGCCTGATTCTGCCGTTCACGCGCACGTCCTACAGAGGAGCGGCTCGGATACGAATACATCGCGAGGCCGTTAAATTCTCCACCGGCGCTAATAATTTTTGATTTTACTCTGCATTAGAGGTAAAATTAGGCCTTTACACATGTAAAAGATCTAGATTAGCAAAAAAAAAAAATACTGTCAAACAAAGATGAAAAATAAAGTATTCAGCACTGAACAGGACAGAAGTAGGCCCTATACAGAAATAGTCTTCACACAAACAAGAACGTAATTTCTGTTCTTCGAGCACAACGTTAATGATGAAGCCTGAAGAACGATATGAAGGTGTACAGGCGGTAAATGTGCCATTTCTGTTACATTCAGGCGTTTTCACGCGGGAAAGGGGAAAGCAGTGCGCGAGAGCAGATGGGGAGCTCATTGCAGGAGATCTGGACTCATTGGATGCGAAGACAAAAACACGGAGGTTATTAAGGAAAGTTCTGAAATCAGGAAAACAAACGGCAAGGTGGGCTTCGACCTCTACGAGATCCTCATTCAACCCGAATTTCACGCGATTTTCTTGGCTCATCCGAGTTCCCAAGAAGCATCTAAATCCAGACAATCAGGAAGGTTTCCCGTTTCACAAGATCGCGATAGAAGGTGAAATTTCAGTGTATCTCTCTCCTATTCAGTTCAACTTGTGTTTGAGAACATCAACCCGACTTATGTTTGCTGCAGAGAATAAAAGGCCCTAAAACACGGATCATAGGCTATAGGAGGATGAAAAGGCCGTCCAGGGCCTTCCAAATAATGTGTCTAAAATATCTGGAGGATGCACATATCCACCTGTCACGAAATACGAGAAACTGTTCAAAAATCATATATAAACAAAAATTACTGCAAATTTATGCATGTTCAAACGTACAATAAGCAGTAACCAAACGTTCACACGGAAAAAGTCAAGACATTATCGGCTGCTGTTGACAAGTAGTCAACCGAAATACAGTAGTCTGCTTCTCCATCCTTTTTTCCCGTGTTTAGTGGAAATTCCTTGCATGGCAAATGTGTGTTCAGACATCTAAATTTAAATATTTGGTTCTCAGTGTTTAAACTGTGAGTCAGAAGTGACTGAGGCACAGAGTAAAACGCAAACCCAATCGACCTGTTCTTCAAGTATAACTCGCTCCACCAACATCTGTTTTTTTTCAAAATATATACAAATACTGACTGCCCACGATGGTTCTGGAGATGTAGGACAGTGCCATATTAATAACTAAGAAAAGAAACCAAAATTAAATTGGCATGCTATTTGTATTCAGAAAAATATACATTGTGACAAAATACATTTAAAAAAGCCTTTGAAACATTATAAAGGGGGATTTTCTTTATATTTTAAAGCACAATAAAGGGTCAATTAAAGTTCACTTATGATGTTGGCACTGTGGTGTAGACTGGCCTGAGTCGGAGAAGCAAGGGTGGGCATCACTGCTTATAGATCTCAATACCCAAAATACACACACACACACACACACACTGTGTGTTTGTGTGTTTGAAGGTTAACAACATGTGACATGCACTAAATTTCTTGATATCTGTGCGAATCTATAAAGGAACTGCCAGCCAATGAGGACGGAGCATATATGACATCCCTCACAGAAGAGCTGACAATCCCAGACACTGACCCAGGTGCGGTCACACACATCCACAGCCATTATAAGTGTTCAGAGCTGACAATCCCAGACACTGACCCAGGTGCGGTCACACACATCCACAGCCATTATAAGTGTTCAGAGCTGACAATCCCAGACACTGACCCAGGTGCGGTCACACACATCCACAGCCATTTAAAGTGTTCAGTGCTGACAATCCCAGACACTGACCCAGGTGCAGTCACACACATCCACAGCCATTTAAAGTTCTCAGTTTTGACACAGAGCCTGAGGACAATGTTCCACTGATGGACCCAGGTACAAGTGTGGAACCGTCCTCAAGAACAGGCCCAGTTAATTTGACAGCAGTAAGGACAGATCATACCTCATTCAGGTATGGGTGATACATCAATATAAACTGTTAAAAAGATATAAACATTCACAATGACACAAATTCATCTACATCACTTCTATTAGAAGACAAATTACTTTGTTTTTCACGAGTCAGCGCTGCGATGTTATGTGTGTGTGCACAGTTTTGGTCAGAAAACAAGGCTGGAAATGGGCTGAGATTGACTCAGCGCAGATAATCGATGTTTCTGTGTCCAAACAGGTCAGGTCCCCATGTCTGATTTTTCTAAATTGCATGTATATTTCCGGCCATATCACCCAACCACAACACACTTCATCTAAATACTGCCAGTTTTCGAAATAATAACATTTCCCAACCTTCCAAATGAGTGATATTTTTTCTAAACTTAACACTGATGATGCATCAAGACCTTTCATTAATTTTCTGTCAGATGTGCCCCTAAACAGCCACAACAGCGAGAGGGGAGAGGACATTAATCACATGATCGTGATTTAGATGACAGCGGGCAGTAAAACAGCTGTAATGTACGGCTAACTAAGCTAATAAAATTCTTGAACAGGGCATATATTTTTAAAAAGCCGCACTGGAACCGAGCAACAGGACTGACCGAAGCAAAACAGAGATGGCAAGAGGGGTGGGAAGACAATAAGAGTGTGAACGCCAGTAAAAACTGAAATAAGCAGAACAAAATAATAAACAATAACTGGGACTGACCGCAGCATATCCAGGGTTGGGACAATGGGTACTGAAACCGCTACAGCAATCTGACTCACTTCTCAGGGTATTATTACCTCGGTGTGTAAGTGCTGTGCATGTTAAAATGTTTACATGTGACGGTAAGTCACAGAAACAGTTGATAAGTGTTTTTTGTAGATGTTTTGGCATTCCTCAGCAGTGATGGTTTGGAAATGAGTCAGTGGCAGATTTTCAGGTTAGCTGTACGTGAGACGGTAGCACCGCTATTGTTTCAACAAAACAATAAGACGGGAGCAGCTACACAGGTAATGTTTAATTCATCCACATACCTCGCATACAATCACCGCCTCCAGTGATTATCATCTCGTAATGACAAATACGGTGCTGCATACAGTATAAATCCCATACACACTCATGTACAACTCACCCGGGCCTTAATTTTATTGCAAATGCAATTTATAAAATCAGGAACTTTCACGAAATGTAAATTCATAATTGCCCACATAATCCCACAGTGGATTTAACACTAACATTGCACTTAGTATCCGAGGCCACTTTCACACAACTGAAGCACATCACCACTGTTCAAGCCGAATAAATTATTCAGGAACACGCTGACTGATACGTTTTCAACCATGTGTGGGTCGTGAGTAGTTTGAAAAAAATGTTTCACACAGAGCCCTGCGAAGCCTTTGTTTGTTTACGGAACAATATTATTTTTGTAATACAATTCTCTATAGCAGCTCTACGCCGTAATATGCTGTAATAGCAACATACAGTTACTGTAATTGCTGTCCACTTGGTTTTAAAACTGCGTGGGGATGAATTTGAAAAGTTGGCCCATAATTCCCACGAAGTTGGTGAAGAGGAGGCATGGAGTTTGGCTTTCAAAAGGGCAAAGGTCATCGGCACTGCACTACATCTGCAAAGGAGGAGTACATCTCTGCAGTCCACTCTGTGAACCAGCTGTAATGGACAAAAACCCGAAGATACAGTGGAAACCTATATCAGCCGGGATACAGCCAGACCTACAGCTTCAGTGCCCTGTCCTGAGTCAGGGAGAGCGACTGGTTACAGAGGCACTATTTATCGAAGTATATCAGCAACATTATCATTACACTTCAAAATCTCAAGAAAAGATAAATAAAATACCACTAAAACAAAGATGCATAAAAAAGACACATTGGTAGTCACTGTATTCATTTAGAAAATATCCACATATTTACAGTATATTACAGTATGTTTCTTTTGGGAAAGCTGGCAAGAACTACATGGATGCAGCAGCTTATCTATGTGAGTAATTTCGTTGTTAACTGAAACAATTTTCCACAGCCGGTACAGACAAGAGCAATACTGGCCCTGACACTAACAGTAAATATATCGGTACCCCTTCACTGATAATCAGGCAATTTCAGTGAGACCCGGAGGGACCCGGTACATCACGGCTTCGACGCCATTTTACAAACGAAATCACGACAATAAGGGAGCCCTGCTAACTCAGCTACACCTGTATTTTTGGGCTGAGAGTCCTCCACTGCCCTGTAGCTGTCCTCCGCCAAGAGAAACGGCCATTTCCATATTTCTGTATCCAAATTAGTTTGTTCTTTTTTCACATTAATCCCTCAAGTGATGGAGCATTTCGTAGCTTCTCCAGCTGAAAGCACTCCCTCATCGGCCAGAGCATTAGTGCGCAGACGGCCCTCCTGTAGCAGCTCATGGCCATTTTCTCCATGGACGGTGGGATGGAATTCGCCCACTCAGCTACATTACATTACTCAATGAAAAAAGGTCATGAAACAAGGGAGTGAAGTTGGGGTTTTTTGCGTTTATCTTCCAGAATGAAGCATAAAGTTACATATAGAGGATAGATGATGGATTTTATAAATAAAGTGATTTTTTTTTGCCCTTGAAAAACCAAATAGCGAATAACATCAGAAAAAGTTGTTTGTAAATGATAAAAAATAAAAATAAAAAAAAAATCAAACTAGTTGCAAGGATGGAAGATTTGAGTGCAGGGTCATTTTAAGAAGGTGTTTGGAGCGAAAGGCTCGAAAAATTCTGAAATCCTGAATCCACCACCTTGGAGAAGCCTTCTCCAGATTGAGCCAAAATGGCCGCTGGTTGCGTTCCTCTGTCATCTGGAATATGCCATGGAGGCCAAGCATTCTGCACAAATGATGTCTAACAGAGTGTCAGCTCAAAATTTCAGGGAAGCAATGGTTGATGCTTATCTAGCAATCTATTGTAATTACCCGTAAGGATTGCGCGTCGTAATGAGAATGTAATTAAAGGACAGTGCAAACTCAGTGAAGGACACAAGATACATCATGTCCTTCGCCATCATCATAGCTGGAGAAGCTACTGCACAAATCTGGGCTGTACCCTTCCAACATGCGCAGAGCTCTGCCCTACTCTGCAATTAATCAGTCCCAATTATTGTGAGGCACAGGAGAACAAAATCTCACATATATCTGATCAGAAAAAAAAACAATAAATAGGGCAGCGTCCTTTCAGTCTCTCTCACTGGATATTGTCTGGGTTAAAATGTTCCATCCCGTTTTACACTCTGACATGAAAATTCAATCGTTCAGAAACAAGGTGATGCCTTTTCTCCAGACAGATGCTTAACATGTCTGAAGTAAACTAGTGAAAATATCAATTAGAAATACAAACAAATATAACATTAATTAGCTGTCACATAACACTTTCAGTCCCTTTTTTGAGTGCGGAGCTCTCGTTCGTAAATATGCAAATAAACAAAAAACAACAAAGTTCTACAGCAGAAGTTTGACTGCAGTCTGCCTGAACAATACTTTAACTTCTAAGTTCTAGTCGGTTCCCAATAACCGTCAGACTGCTATTTAACTATTCAGAACTTCGCCTTCTGAGGGATTACATGGTCTTCGATACAATTATCACCACAACCATTACACCCCAGAAGGGAATGAAACGCATTTATTTGCCTGCTGCCATCCGACGTTGGAGGATTAAAATTCATTACCACCCAAGGTATAATCCGAGCCATTGTCTGATGTACGTATTTTTATGAATACACGCATACACACTTCACCTGAAATTAACTGTCATTATTGAAACAGCAATGTTGCTGTCCTTCATAACAACAAGTTTATACCCCACCCCCCAGAATATTATCCTCTCTGACTAGGTAGGACACATAGTCTACACAGCGCCAGAAAAAATATATAATGCGGCAACTATGTCATCTGCATAATTAAGAACATTTAATTAAAATGGTTAATAAATCAAATTCCGAGAATGACAATCCTGCCAGCGTTCCGTTCAGCCGTGATTTCCCTCCCGCAGAACAGAGTAATCTCCAGAGACGATGTCACACTCATGTCACTTTCCCTTTTTTCTGCATAAATACACCGCTACCAGACACTGTAATTTGGAAAAGTCAAATTAGACCGTAAATCTTAAAAGAAGCACGCCAAGCAGACACCGTCTCCACTCAAAGACATGAATACACAAAACTCTTCCTGGGGCACCGAAACCTCTGCAGCAAGCATGTTCTACCGGGGGACAGAAAGCTCGTCAGATATGATCATGTCGGGCTCGTAAATTTACCTGTGTTTGAGTCAGGCCCAGTTTCGCCGCCAGATCGGCGCGCTCGGGCAGCGCGAGGTACTGGGTTTGCTGAAAGCGCTGGTTGAGCACCTGCAGCTGGAGGCTGGAGTAGATGGTTCTGGGCTTTCGGATCTTCTTCCCTTTTCCGTTTATACGAATCTCCCCATTTTCTATGACGGTCGGCTTCTCGTGATCTTAAAACACAGAACCAACACAACACATGCGAAAGACAGAAATTGATAAACTAGGCTTGTAGCGTAATTTGAAATAACAGCTGAATTCCACATTTTTGTCTGAAATAGGTGAAAATTTGCTTTCAACGAACGCTCTAAAATTCCCAGATAGTATGACTACATAGAAACAATTTTGATTTTCCATCTGAATCATCAGAATGGCTGGCATTGAAATATCAATGCAAGTTAATGTTGAATCACTGTTACAACAGCGATGAAACCCGACGTTGATACAGCGACATTAAAACAATATTGATTTAAAGTTATGATTATAATTGATTGAGCATTGATTCCTGGTTGACAGGGTGATGATACTAATGTGACTGAAAGCACATTGATCTATGGTTAGTTTGAAATCTCATCATTGTTTCAATGTTCTTTTTAATTAAATAACATTGAAATACCATTGATCTTTAATTAGAAAATCAACATTGATTCAATGTTAATTGAGGGTGCATGTTCAACGTTGTTTCAATGTCTTAACGTTGACTAAACAATGTTGATTTAACATTGTCTCAATGACTCTTTGCTATCAGGGTGAAATGTAGGCCCCAAATTTTCATAAAATGTAGCGTCAACAGGCTGCGCGCAACTGCGTCAAGTCACTACATTCAAATTATGATCATTAGATGAGCTTTGTTTCAAATAATTTCGCGTAAGAGACTCGCTAATTGAATATTTACATGTTCGTCGCGAAGGCTCTAGTTCCATTGAGATTCCCAGACTGTAACAGAGCACCAAGGCTACTGTCACAGGGAGCTATCAGGCCTAAGGGCCTCACGAGCTCAGTCCACACGAGTGGGAACCAAAGTCAGACAGCCAACTTAATCATCGCGCATTTTAAGCGAAACAGGCGCTCTTTATGTTACATTTATCAAGGGGGGTTTGGCAAATATCACATTTCACAAATAGGGCGATATCGCAGTGAACAGAGACATTTAAAGATTTCCTCGATTTTCTATGAATCGTTCACACTATAGCTTTCAACTAGGTGCTGTTGCAAATATAGCCCAAGTATCATAAAAATGGACATGTAAGCGCATCACTGGCGCATTATTCGTCTTGTAAGATGAATTATCACTGCCTGTTGTTCGATTTGTATTCGCCTTTCGCGATCCTTTGAAATACTCAGCCTTATGTCTGCGCCACATCAGACGAATAAATTTTTAGATGATTCTGCTCCCGCAATAATGAAAGAGAAAAGTAGGAAATAACAACAACAACAACAATAATAATAATAATAATAATAACAATATTAACAACAATAATAATAATACAAATAATAATAATATTTTTTTCTTATGCTGGAGGAAATTTTTTCAGCAGCAAATAGCGATTCACAAACATCAAATATGAACTTGAAACAAGTCCTCCGCGTTTTTCCCTATAAATGTCCCAGATGTCAGACAAAAAGTGACGTCGGTCATGATAACCATGCCCAGTATTGCCATCTACAAAATACAAAAATAACACAGTTTACTAATTCAAAATAGTCCCGATAGCCAACTGTCAATAAAGAAAAAGGCGATTTAAATTGTGATAAAAGTGAATATGTCCAGCAATATGTTTTTGTAAAATAATATTATTCATCGGATATTTATTAAGTCCCACCATTGAAACAGCGAACAAAACGAGATATAAGCGAGCGCAAAGGCAAATAGCAGGGAGCTTATGATTAAAGGAAAATGGTTTTCAGATTGCATGTTTCCACAAAGCCTCGCATTTGTGGGAAACCACAGAGCAAACGCGAAGCGTGGCGCCGCTCCTCCTTCGCATTCAGCATGTAATGATTCTGCACGCAGCGTAGCCTACATCACAACCCTTACACTCCCTGGCCTGTACCGCCGACAGTGCCCCCACGAACACAAGCTGATTTATCACCTGTGTGTCATGGAAACATGATTAGGCATGTTTTCGAGGAAACCAACAACATGCCTTCCAAATACACGAGAATCTCAACCAAGAAAGTCCACTGATTGATGATTCGATATTATGTCGATAATTGTTGGGAATGTTAATGTAGTGTAATTTAACTGAAATACATTTGGCAATGTTATTTATATATCTGTATAAAAGTTTATAAACTAGCAAATGGTTGGCAATACGTTAACAGGTGAAGTTACGCAAGTAGTTCTAAACTTTGAGTAATTTCATTGTTTTGGAAAATGATTTGAAGATTAACGAAGAATAAATAAGACACATATTAACAAAATGAAAACGAAGGCAGAAGAGATGTTATAATTTGCATCGAACACGATAACCCTGTTGATAAGCTAATATCAGCAATGAACACAAAGATCAGCAATAATTACAATTCAGTAAACCCCTCCATAATGAGAGCAGACGTAGTACCACCCTAATTACAAATGAGTTTCATTTTAACTGGGGGCGTTTACAGCTAAAATTGTCAAAAATTACAGATATCCACAATTTTCAGAGCATTTTATATTAATATTTAGCGAGCATGAAATGATTTCAGCGGTCAACGCAACATGTAAACACACGCAAAGACTACGTCGCACAGGTCCTGCAAGAGCACGACACTTGTTACAACATTGTTTCGATATCTGCAATTAATCGGCTTCTTTATCGTTTTGCATTAAAAGGCCACTACCGACATCTACTACCCACATTCAAACATAGGTACAGCACTATTCTTTGCAGTCCACCACAGCCAAACCTAATTTATTAAATACTATATTTTAAATTCCTTTAAGAAGTATTTTCACGCACCGGTGTCTTCAAGTCTCGTGTGCCCCAAAGCACCACCGTGGTTGTTATGTTGGTAGGGCAGGTAGGAGCCGTGGTGGTGAGTCGGCACCGCGCTCGGGTACGCGTACCCCACAGGGCGTCCATACGAGCCCGCATTAGAAGAGAAGGGGCTCTCGTGCTGCGAGTGTCCACCTGCGTGCAAACCGTGAACGGGATAGTGGTTGCGGGATAGCGCGGGGGCGTGCTGTTGATGGGTAGAGAACCCGTGACCGAACTCCAAAAAGGCTGATTTGGAAGGATCCGGAGCAACCAAACTATCAGGCATGGAACTCATAGTCATCATTGAACGAGC
Organism: Gymnothorax reevesii; assembly: GCA_029721435.1. Classification (NCBI taxonomy): domain Eukaryota; kingdom Metazoa; phylum Chordata; class Actinopteri; order Anguilliformes; family Muraenidae; genus Gymnothorax; species Gymnothorax reevesii. The sequence continues at coordinate 54,112,891 of CM056584.1, read as the reverse complement.
GGTCCATGAAAACGAGGCGGAAAATGGAGAAATCGCCTCTAACGCGAGAAAAGTTGAACTGGATCCATCCTTCAATATAAGTTATCCGGGACAAACTGTATTCCTTTAGTTGCCAAAACGCCTTTAGTCCAGGTCCTTGATAAATGCGGTATGCAGAGAAAGCCTAAATAACTTTTTTTAATCGCTCTTAAATCTTCGGCAAACTTCGCAGTTTCTCAAAATACTTCATGGATATGAATCCGAAGCCTTGCAACTCCACTTGGTATCCGCGAGCGACTCACTGATTGGTTGTGGGAACCTACTATGTCACTCGACCTCAGGGCAAAGCCAATTAAATGGATTAAGCTAACGAACTCTGCCTGCATGATCGTTCATTAGCAGCGCCTTTGTAATAAACAGCAGAGAGATAAACACACGCATTACACATGTTGTAGTGTATTTGTTTGTATGCGAAAGGCTACTTAACATAGACATAAATCAGTTCTACAAGACAGAACATTTTAGTTCCGACTTTTTGAAAGAACAACGTGACGCAGCCCGTGAAAACTATTTAATAGTGTTTATGGGCCACCGCTGAAATTATGATGTCCGAGGGAAATAAGTTTAAAGTTAGCAATATCAAAGTACCTGTCTACTTTGAAAGAGAGAACAACTGCCCATAGGCAAGGACGTTGCTAAGCAATTTTTTTTATTTTTCTTGGAAGGGGTGTGTGTGTGACCCCCCTAAAATGCTCTTTAGCCCCCCTCCACCCCAACCCCACCCTCAATACCCAAAATAATACAATATTATGATTTGCTTAATAAATATTATTAATGTAAATTGATCATATCTGCGGGAGATCATGCCAATCCAGATCCCCCGAGTATAGTCTTAGCCCCCCTATCCATAAATCTGTATTGTGCCCCTGCTAACAACGAGTCGAATCGAAGCAAATCAAAATAGGCAACGGTCAATGTGATACAGCATGGTTTAGATAACGGTTTTCGTTTAAGATGCATGAGATTACGTGCACTTAAACTCCACTGTCCTGACTTGCGAGACCTATTATTTTCGGGTCACACAAAGCACAAAGGAGAGCAGACAAAAGCCACAAAATAGATGACCAGGCAAACACCAAAGAAACAGAAAACGAACAAATACACAATTTCTAGGAATAAATAAACACAAACACACAGTTTAGACTGTGCCGAATCGTAGAAGCTAAAACCCTGCTCCTTATGACAATTTACAGCGCGCGATTAAATGTAACCCGAGAACCCAACACCGTAATTTAAACCAACAAGCGTTCACTGCCCTGGTATTTACATACCGATGTTTTCAATTAACTGGGATATTTGTAAACACAACTTATGATGTGATGCGCGGAGGCGGACGGTGCTGGGGCATCTGGTTTTGTGACTGCGGTATTCAGAATGGATCAGTTTGCGGCACATTGTGAAAAAAAAAACGGTGGACCCATCTCTTTGTATCTCCGTATGGTGGACATAGAGGCGGATATCAGGTTGTAAAAAGTGGCAGCGTTTTCAGCTTCATAGAAGTGAATATAATCGTAAAGTGAAAATTATGCCAGTGAATAACGTCTAATAATTTATGGGTCCACTGATATCACAAGAGCGGCCTTCTGCGACACTCCACGCGCAGAGCCAGAACATACGAGCCCCTACACGAGCAGTGCACTGTGAAGAATCACCAACACTTCACAACTTATCCCACAGAATCTGACCCCTTCGTGACACTCATCGTTTGGCCTACTATACTGGCGTTGAGAAAATTTTCTTGCGTTGGGAATTTTATTATTTTTTTTGTGAAACAGGTTACTAGTTACTAGCCTATTGCAAACTTTTTAATGGGTGCATTTCAAAACGGCAAACGTTCTAGAATTTGAGTATCCATGTTACATAACCAACCAAATTCTTAAATTCCATAGATCTATGAAGCAAGGGCATTTTAAATGTTCGGGATTTAATACAAATCAAAAGATGACTCATTATTAATTGTGATATTTTCTTTTAAAAGTTTAAAATAAAAAACCTGACCGCAGCAAATATCCTAGCAATTGAGTTTTAATATGATGATGATGATGATTATTATTATTATTATTATTATTATTATTATTATTAACATAATACTACTACTAATAATAATAATTACAACCTACCATGTCAAATGTGATAAAGTAGTGCAATATTGCGAAGCAAAAACAAATCCAAAAATTTAGGTAAGACAGTAGCACAAAAAAAAAAAAAAAACTGCGCCAATTAGAGCCAAAATATTAAAGTGTCAGGTGATTGTTATATCTACATTTGGCGTGTGCTCACTTGAATGCAAGAGTGGTATTTGAATGGTCAGATACCGCACTTATAGCTCAACACCTTGCGGAAACGCGATGGTCGTTCGTATAAAGTTCAAATTTATTATAGGCCTTTATAAGGCGTTTACTCTTAAGAGAGCCGGTTGCGAAATCTCCAACACTTTTGTCACGAGGCGCCTAATGAGCCCTGACCCTTTCCATGCGAAGTCCATTTTCTTCACTCGTCGGAGACCTCAGGTCCGAGTGAAGAGAACCTAAATTTGCGTCATAATTATTTGGGCTATTAAATATAAATAACATAATTATGAGCATATGCATTGCAGATGTAATAGGCTTATTTAACTAAAATGTAAGACAAGGCTACATCCCTCCTTCGCTCTTTCTCTCCCGCGCGCGCACAAACAAAAACACACGCACTGTTGAAACCTACAGGTCACCTTGTAAAAGAAATTTGCTTTGTCGAATTCGATGTTTTCATCGACGACTGTAAACCCGTGCAAAAACGTATTGATTGGATTTCAGGAAGAATTTCGATCATAATTGGTACCCATGATAGACTGAAAACCTGATGTTGCCAAAAATAACGCATGTCAAAACTTTTTAATGTCCAAATATTGCGACTATTTCAACAAATTTACATCCACGAGAATGATATCGAAGGGTGCGTGCATGCGCGTTCGAAAAGCAATTGCTGAATTATAAACGAATAGGCTACAACATGAAGGATCAACTGCGCTTACAAGCCTTCAATAAATAAATAAATAAATAAAAATAAATAAATAAATAAAAAATACAAGTGTGGCAATTTAAAGCGAATAAAAGAACAATATATAGCTATAGACTCTGCCCATCAGCCGCCTACGGGCAGGGCCTCGTGTTTAATCCAGTATGAGCGAGTAACATTAGAACCTGACAGCCCTTTGAAGTTATGTCAGAATATTTCGTGAGTGACATCCCGGCGCCAGACAGCAATCCAGAAATCTTTGTTACTGACGCATCGAATGCAGCTTGTCTGCGGGCACTTTAGTTATAAAACAAAATGAATAATAACAGCTATTACAAAAATAAAGAATAGTAAAATACAATACCACCGAATTTCAAATTATGCATCGCGTGAATCTTTAACCTTACGAAGTGGATTCTCAACAATACATTAGATGAACAAGATTTCACTGCAGTGAAGATGTGCAGTGAAGATGTATGTTGAAACACATTTGTATGTTGAAGTCATTTAACTCAAAATGCATTGACTGTTTTTCCCACGATAGATTTAGAAGTTTTAATAATGAGAAAAATAAAGCATTTGTCGGTAAGAAAATGAGTTTAAGCATGCCTTATGAACAGAATTTCAGAGAGGAGACCCATAAATTCTTCAAACAGGAGGGATATCCTTATTTCGAGACAGCATGGCGTCTTCACATGTTCCATTCAGAAATTCTCAGTATTTTATTGCTGCATATTCGGTGCCAACAAACATACGGTATATTGTCGCACTCCATAGAAAATGTATGGACTTGTTGCAGCTATGTTGCTGGAGGACGTATGTCATTAGATAAAAGACGTGACGTATCAGGAATTACAGCTTCCCCCGCTTCTTTCATCTCTCGCCAAAATTCTCGGCGTCTCCGATTTAACCCGTAACCGTCGAACACGCCCTTCTTCAACCTTCAACCGCCTAATTTCAGCAGGCTGTTGCCAGCACCGTCTTAAGCATTTGATTCAATTCTTGAAGGTCAACTTTGAATTAGACAGCACAAAACGTGACTATGCATGAGAAGAGTTAAGACCCGCAGTTAAAATAAGGCACTCGAAATTCTACATTGATGAAACAGCAAAAAAGAACCAACGAAACCGCGAGCAACTATTTAATCTTCAAAGGTATGCAAGTTGCTGAAGTTGAATTTAAAATTGGGTAGATCTAGTAGATTTGAATTCACAAAGAATTTGAATGCTGCTAAACTGCTATTTTGTCTCAAAAATTTTACTTTGCGTCACAGGTGTAAACAAAGATTTCTGAGACCATATACCTAGCAAATGGTGTTCACAGACGGTAAAAGGCACGTCTACATACAACGTTGAAAGAGTGAGCAAAGTTTCATGTAAATATCTTTAGTTACAGCCCGGAAACAGTGGGAACGACGACACGAACACAGACGCGGACGGGAAACCGAACAAAAACAGTATGTCTCCCCTCCTTCCTGGGGGGATACATAATGTAGATGAATTGAGAAGGGATATAGATGTTTCAAGCTAAGAAAAATCATACATAAAATTTCTGTGGCAGGTCTCTTAAAGGTACACACAAACACACAGATACACACAAACGCACGCACGCACGCACACACACACACACACACACACACACACACACACACAACATTCTTACTGACACACACAGAAAAACAACATGCCTACACTCTGATACGCGCACACCTGAACACTTGGAGACACAGAAACAAGCAATTTTATGGAGATGTACACCAACATTCTTTTAGACAAAACACAAACACTCTTATAAACACATGCATACAGACATATAACCAAACATATAGTCACACAAAAACTTACACATGCACACAAATGCGCGCACTCGCACAGACAGACACAAACACAGCATAAGCTGCTCATGTGAATCCACAGAAAATACCAAAGCAAACCATGTCCTGAAGACAACTGATACACAGAGGAGTGTGAAGCACAGACCTGAGCACATGCTCACTCATGAGATAGAGTGGAAAACAGTGAGAGTGAGGAGGGAGCTGAGGGTGAGTGATGACAAGGACCTGAGGGAGAGTGAATAGAGAGCAGAGGGTGAGAGAGGAGGGAGCGGAGGGTGGGTCAAGAGGGAGCTGAGGGTGAGTGAGGAGTGAGTGAGAGGGAGCTGAGGGTGAGAGACGAGGGAGCGGGGGGTGAGTGAGGAGGGAGCTGAGGGTGAGAGACGAGGGAGCGGGGGGTGAGTGAGGAGGGAGCTGAGGGTGAGTGAAGAGGGAGCTGAGGGTGGGTCAGGAGGGAGCGGAGGGTGAGAGAGGAGGGAGCTGAGGGTGAGTGAGGAGGGAGCGGAGGGTGAGAGAGGAGGGAGCGGAGGGTGAGAGAGGAGGGAGCGGAGGGTGAGTGAGGAGGGAGCGGGGGGTGAGTGAAGAGGGAGCTGAGGGTGAGTGAGGAGATAGCTGAGGGTGAGTGAGGAGGGATCGGAGGGTGAGAGAGGAGGGAGCTGAGGGTGAGTGAGGAGGGAGCGGAGGGTGAGAGAGGAGGGAGCGGAGGGTGAGTGAAGAGGGAGCTGAGGGTGAGTGAGGAGATAGCTGAGGGTGAGTGAGGAGGGATCGGAGGGTGAGAGAGGAGGGAGCTGAGGGTGAGTGAGGAGGGAGCGGAGGGTGAGAGAGGAGGGAGCTGAGGGTGAGTGAGGAGGGAGCGGAGGGTGGGTCAGGAGGGAGCTGAGGGTGAGTGAGGAGGGAGCGGAGGGTGAGTGAGGAGGGAGCGGAGGGTGAGAGAGGAGGGAGTTGAGGGTGAGTGAGGAGGGAGCAGAGGGTGGGTCAGGAGGGAGCTGAGGGTGAGTGAGGAGGGAGCTGAGGGCGGGTCAGGAGGGAGCGGAGGGTGAGTGAGGAGGGAGCTGAGGGTGAGTGAGGAGGGAGCGGAGGGTGGGTCAGGAGGGAGCTGAGGGTGACTGAGGAGGGAGCTGAGGGTGGGTCAGGAGGGAGCTGAGGGTGAGTGAGGAGGGAGCGGAGGGTGAGAGAGGAGGGAGCTGAGGGTGAGTGAGGAGGGAGCGGAGGGTGGGTCAGGAGGGAGCTGAGGGTGAGTGAGGAGGGAGCTGAGGGTGGGTCAGGAGGGATCGGAGGGTGAGTGAGGAGGGAGCAGAGGGTGAGAGAGGAGGGAGCTGAGGGTGAGTGTGGAGGGAGCGGAGGGTGGGTCAGGAGGGAGCTGAGGGTGAGTGAGGAGGGAGCTGAGGGTGGGTCAGGAGGGAGCGGAGGGTGAGTGAGGAGGGAGCGGAGGGTGAGAGAGGAGGGAGCGGAGGGTGAGAGAGGAGGGAGCTGAGGGTGAGTGAGGAGGGAGCTGAGGGTGGGTCAGGAGGGACCGGAGGGTGAGTGAGGAGGGAGCTGAGGGTGAGTGAGGAGGGAGCTGAGGGTGAGTGAGGAGGGAGCGGAGGGTGAGAGAGGAGGGAGCTGAGGGTGAGTGAGGAGGGAGCGGAGGGTGGGTCAGGAGGGAGCTGAGGGTGAGTGAGGAGGGAGCGGAGGGTGAGTGAGGAGGGTTCGGAGGGTCAGAGAGGAGGGAGCTGAGGGTGGGTCAGGAGGGATCGGAGGGTGAGAGAGGAGGGATCAGAGAGTGAGTGAGGAGGGCGCTGAGGGTGGGTCAGGAGGGAGCGGAGGGTGAGAGAGGAGGGAGCGGAGGATGAGTGAGGAGGGAGCGGAGGGTGAGTGAGGAGAAAGCTGAGGGTGAGTGAGGAGGGAGCGGAGGGTGAGAGAGGAGGGAGCTGAGGGTGGGTCAGGAGGGAGCTGAGGGTGAGAGACGAGACAGCGGAGGGTGAGAGAGGAGGGAGCTGAGGGTGAGGGAGGAGGGAGCGGAGGGTGAGTGAGGAGGGTTCGGAGGGTCAGAGAGGAGGGAGCTGGCGTCAGGTTGTGCCGTCCAATTAGTACAGACCTATCCAGAGCCAACCACTGCGCTGGACCTGCACACACCGGAAACTATTCTAGCAGGCACTAACAACGGCAGATGATACTATGCTGTAGTAGCGTCTACACTTTTGGAAATACAAAAGAAAAACCGCAGATCATTCGAAGTACAATTTTGTCAGTATCTCTCCAAAAGCTACTTGTCCGTTTACTTTTGGCCGCGAAGAAAAACAAATATTTCTCTTCCAAAAGAAATCAGTGGGTAGCTTTTTTTGTTTGCTGGCAGCAAACATCCATGGCCAAAGGGAACGTTAGCTGTTTGTGCTCAGCATTTCACCAAAGACAGCTTTGTCAATAAAGGATAATTTGACACAGGATAAGCATTTTAGCTGCTTCTCAAACCTGAGGCAGTTGCATCGATCAAGCACTCGGAGCCACAAGCTGTAAGTAATGATATAACAGCAAATAATGTAAGTGAAGCTAACGTGTTACGGGTGGCTAGCAGGACTGCTAGCGATAGTTAGCACTAACAACTGGCCTCAAACGCAGGCTTTGCAAAATATCTGAATATAAAGCCTGTATCGGTTGCAACTGTCTGTGACTCACAGACACAGAAGCTGTCAGTTGCTTTTACTGCATAAGCAAACCTGACGTGATAGCCAGTTGATTGTGGCTGTAGCACAGGGGCTAACGTAGCCAAGTTACTGTTGCTAATGTTTGTGTCTTAAATATGCAAGAGTGATATCAGGGGAAATTCAACAGGTGTGTGAACATAAACCTCATTTGAAGCTAACTTTTAATACTTGTTTGTAATTTGGATGCTTGGTGCAACAGTTCACAGAAACAGAACTTGCTGTCTGTAAAACCTGTATTGCAAGGGTTTGTGTCTGTGGTTATGACCGCTCGGTTACCAGCTACTGCATGTTAGTTTGCGTGTCATGCTAATTAAAATGCTCCTGGTTAACTCACATGCTGTAATTCTGATCGGAATGCTTGCTTTCACATCAGACACGAAACAAATTTTTTGCAGGACAGATTAGCCTACATTCGAAGTCAACGCAAAGATGCAAACACACGTTATGGGCACGTCAAGCCGCTTTCACACCAGACGCGAAAGAAATTTTTCGCGCGAAAGATTGGCTACATTCAAAGTCAATGCAAAGATGCGAATTCAGGCGTTATGGGCGCGTTAAGCAGCTTTCACACCAGACGCAAAACAAATTTTTCGCGGGGCAGATTACATTCAAAGTCATGACCGCTTATCAGCTACTGCATGTTCGTTTGCATGCTCTGCAAATTAAAAATGCTCCTGGTTAACTTATATGTAACAATTATGATCAGTATGCTTGTGTTACTTTGGTGAGCAAAATGTGACAGTTTCATCATAACGTTGCCTGATTGTAGCCACTACAGTTGAAGCTAAACGGGCAGGTGCTGTATGTGTCTGCGGAGTCGGGCTGCAGTTTGACCAGAGGTAGATTTTGCAGAGCTTGGGGAGCATTTATGGGTGCTTATGAAACGATCGCTTCACTTATCCATGACCATCCATGGGTAAGCCTAATACATCTCCAATATCTGGGCAAGCTCTCTGATACTACCGGTGAAAGCAATAGGGAAGCGCACAGGCTATAACGTGTCCGGTATAACAAACGATTTCTCTGCATTGCCAACGAGTGAATATTGAATTCTTTCCTGAAAAAATGATCGATTCGCTAGCTCCACATAAGCAACGGTTCACGCAGATGGAACTTACGGTCTGTAAAATCTGTATTTTGTTCATGACATAACTGGAGCTGTAGCTAGCTCTCGCACCTTATCCATAATGCGCCCATTCTCCGCGAGGAAACGCTTGTCATTCCGAAGCAATAAGTAAACCATTACCACAGGCAATTTCCGATAACACCATTTAGCCTGGAGCTTTCCCCCCTTCTTCATATACCAGCGCGGAAGCTGTTTGTTTCTCCACGCTAACAACACACCACAGCTATGCACATGAACCAGCAGGTCCTAATACACACCGAAGCAGTCCATAAGCTGTTGGTCCACTTTTAGCTGCTCCTCACTGTCCGTTTCCCTCTAAACTCAGACCCACCGGATTTCTACGGATTCCGGTCTACACTTGGGCATGTCGACCCGTTCTACAAAGGTGTCTATATGGGGTGGATTCTAGCTTTCCCTGCATCCGAGATACATAGAAGTAAAACCGCTGTACTCACCAACTGTTGCCGTAGCAAACTGTAGCCGATAGCAAATTCGTGCTTGAGCTGCCAGACTTTCGCACCGCATCCTCCACTTTCACCGTTGCATTTATTAGAACAAGTCAATTTCATTAGATCTATCCACATGTACTGTATTAGGTTGCAGAATATGCCCGTCGATTCCTTTGGGAAACGCATCAGTTTCGTAAAACTGCGTTCCGTTGCCTTTTCCCGCCAAGATCCACCCTCCACAGAGCTGACCAGTCAGAAGAAACTGGGCACACAGGGAGTGGGGGCCATAGCGGAAGAGCCACCCCAATGAGGCGTTTCAGGCAGAGACAACCATCAACTACAAATGGGGATTTTTAGGATGGCAGTATGAGCGAAATAAATACCCTTTTTTTACTTTGAGCGATCAGGAGTTCTCTAGGGGAGTCAAAGACCAAAATATAAACTTGGAAAATTAGCATCTTAGGTCACCTTTAAGACACCATGTAAGTCACGCAGCTTATAAACGCTGCTTTCTTTATCAGGAATGTGACTCCTGATGCAAAACCCATTTCCTGACATCGCCGTGTAATCATTCTGTGTCGGTCACACAGAGGCTGTTGCAGCCCAGCGACGGCACATGTCAGGTGAACTGAAGCAGCGCGGAGAGCAGGCGACGCATCTTTACAGTTATCAGCATCAATATTAGTATGTTTAGACCAACTTTTAGCTGCGTTTGACTGTTCCGCCTGCTCGCACGGAGCTCGGAAAAAAAGCCTTGAAATATGCTGCCCCCTCTGCCTGGAACATCCTTCAGAAGGACTTGAGGTCGTCGGAACTGATTTCTCTTCATGCTTTTGGTTCAATTTGAGAGGATTTAGAATGTGAAAGCATGAGAAACTGTCTCTGTGTCTGATTAACTTTAGTATTTATTTTTACTTTTTAATGTTTTGATATCTGTGTGTCATTGTCCTTGTATGAAACCTAAATATGTCCTTTTTATTTATGCTGCCCTCTTGGCCATGAGTCTTACCTGGTTAAATAAAGGTTTAATAAAAAAAGTTTATTTCATTACTGCAATATCATGCTGAAAATCAGTCTCATAAAGAACATTTTTTAATTCAAGATAAATGAGGCGATTTGGAGAGAAGCAGAGAGCCAGAGAGGGAGAAAGGGAGTGAAAGAAAAGGAGCGATAGAGCGAGAGAGAGACAGAGAGAAGTAGTACAGTTCCACATGCCCATCTTGTGAGGGAGGAATAGAGAGAGAATGAGACAGGAAGAGAGAGATGGATGGATGGAGGGATGAGGGAGAAAGCAATGGAGAGAAAGAGAGCAGGTGGAGAGAGAGAGCGGGCGGAGAGAGAGAGAACAGCAGGCGGAGAGAGAGGTACCTCTGTAGGGCTTTAATTACCTTCATGTTGTAGGAACAGAACAGCAGGCGCTGCAGTCCGAGCTCAGACACGTCCTCCCACGGCACAACTGGCACTGCCACGCCCAAACACCGCCCAGACTGCCCGGCGTCAGCACCAGGGTGTGTGTTTGTGTGTGTGTGTGTGTCACCGACCGTGTATGCACATGCAAGGGCAAGTGTGCGTGAGCATATGTGAGCACACACTGTGCGTGTATCCTGTATATCTATGTGTTCATGCTTGCATTTGAGCATGCAAATTGCCTGTGCGTGGATGAGTCTGTACATGGATTTGTGCGGGTATGCATGTGTGTGTTTGTTCGAGTGTGTATTAGGGTGTGTGTGAATGAGGGTGCATGCCTGCTGATGTCTGGATGAGGGTGTAAATGTGTATGTATGAGGATGTGTCTATGTGAGTAAGTATGTGTATATGAGGATGTATGTGCGTGTGTTAGGTTTGTGTGTATGAGGAATTAATTTCAGGGCACAGTAGCACGCGCATGCGTGCATTACAATATGAGTGTGTAGGCATGGGTGCGTGCACACGTGGGAGCGCGCTTCAGTGTGCGTGAGAGAGTGAGTGTGCGGGGGTGGTAGGTTGCGTGCGTGAGACGGCGCATCACACAATCCTGTCATGTGTCAGGAAGGAGCTGCGCTGCTGAAATTCTGCCATCCTGTTTTGCCTTAGGCTTTTGGCCTATGTCAGCCTGTGTGGAAGCATTGACAAATATTGCAGAGCTCCTCCTGTCTGTGAGTCTGTTCCCCGGTACAAACATCTCTGAGCTCCTCCTGTCTGTGAGTCTGTTCCCCGGTACAAACATCTCTGAGCTCCTCCTGTCTGTGAGTCTGTTCCCCGGTACAAACATCTCTGAGCTCCTCCTGTCTGTGAATCTGTTCCCCGGTCCAAACATCTCTGAGCTCCTCCTGTCTGTGAGTCTGTTCCCCGGTACAAACATCTCTGAGCTCCTCCTGTCTGTGAGTCTGTTCCCCGGTACAAACATCTCTGAGCTCCTCCTGTCTGTGAGTCTGTTCCCCGGTACAAACATCTCTGAGCTCCTCCTGTCTGTGAGTCTGTTCCCCGGTACAAACATCTCTGAGCTCCTCCTGTCTGTGAGTCTTTTTGCCGCTACAAACATCTCTGAACTTCTCCTGTCTGTGGGTGTGTTCCCCTAAACAAACATCTCTGAGCTACTCCTGCCTGTGAGTCTGTTCCTCGGTGCAAAAATCTCTGAGCTTCTCCTGTCCGTGAGTCTGTTCCCCAATACAAACATCTTTAAACTCTCGCTGTCTGTGAGTCTATTCCCCAGTACAAACATCTCTGAGCACCTCCTGGTGTGAGTCGGTTCCCCAGCACAAACATCTGTGAGCTCCTCCTGTCAATGAATCTGTCCCCGGTGCAAACATCTGTGAGCTCCTCCTGTCTGTGAGTCTGTTCCCCGGTACAAATATCGCTGAGCTCCTCCTGCCTGTGAGTCGGTTCCCCTGTACAAACATCTGTGAGCTCCTCCCGTCAGTGAGTCTGTCCTCGGTACAAACATCTGTGAGCTCCTCCTGTCTGTGAGTCTGTTCCCCAGTACAAATATCACTGAGCTGCTCCTGTCTGTGAGTCTGTCCCCAGTACAAACATCTGTGAGCTCCTCCTGCCTGTGAGTCAGTTCCCCGGTACAAACATCTGTGAGCTCCTCCCGTCAGTGAGTCTGTCCCCGGTACAAAAATCTGTGAGCTCCTCCTGTCTGTGAGTCTGTTCCCCAGTACAAATATCACTGAGCTCCTCCTGTCTGTGAGTCTATTCCCTGGTCCAAACATCTCTGAGCTCCTCCTGTCTGTGAATCTATTCCCCGGTACAAATATCGCTGAGCTCCTGCTGTCTGTGAGTCTGTTCCCCAATACAAACATCTCTGAGCTGCTCCTGTATGTGAGTCTGTTCCCCAGTACAAACATCTCTGAACTCCTGTCTGTGTCTGTTCCCCTGTACATACATCTCTGAGCTCCTCCTGTATGTGAGTCTGTTACCCGGAACAAACATCTGTGAACTCCTCCTGTCGAGTCAGTTCCTCGATACAAGCACCTCTGAGCTCCTCCTGTGTGTGAATCTGTTCCCCGGTAGAAACATCTCTGAGCTCCTCCTGTCTGTGAGTCTATTACCCGGAACAAACATCTGTGAACTCCTCCTGTCGAGTCAGTTCCTCGGTACAAGCACCTCTGAGCTCCTCCTGTGTGTGAATCTGTTCCCCGGTAGAAACATCTCTGAGCTCCTCCTGTCTGTGAGTTTGTTCCCCAGTACAAACATCTCTAAACTCCTCCTGTCTGTCAGTCTGTTCCCTGGAAAAAACATCTCTGAACTCCTCCTGTCTGTGAGTCTGTTCCCCATTACAAACATATCTGAGCTCCTCCTGCATGTGATTCTGTTCCCCAGGAAAAAACATCTTTGAGCTTCTCCCGTCTGTGAGTCTGTTCCCTGGTACAAACATCTCTGAGCTCCTTCTGTCTGTGATTCTGTTCCCCAGGAAAAAACATATTTGAGCCCCTCCTGTCTCTGAGTCTGTTCCTTGGTACAAAAATCTCTGTGCTCCTCCTGTCTGTGAGTCTGTTCCCCTGTACAAACATCTCTTAGCTCCTCCTGTCTGTGAGTTTGTTCCCTAGGAAAAAAACATCTCTGAGCTCCTCCTGTCTGTGAGTCTGTTCCCCAGTACAAACATCTCTGAGCTCCTGTCTGTGAGTCTGTTCCCCAGAACAAACAAATCTGCGAGTCTTTTCCCTGGTAACATCATCTCCTGCCCCCTCGCCCCGCGATTCAGGTAGATGTTGAGTCGTTCCCTGACCACAAACATCAGTCAGTCAATCAATCCTTTATTTTACCATATAAAACCAATTGAGACCAAAGTTTCTTTTTCAACGGTGATATGGCAAACATTTATATAACACTTATATCCCTTTCGACAAATCCTTTCTTTGTTAATTCTGGAACTGCAGCTCTTGGGTTATGGGTATGACGCTCACACTCGACCACACATGAATATGGGACATGTAATTTGGCCACGTCATACTTCGACAACAGGTTTACACTGAATGAACACCAATTCTCTGAATTAATTACAGAATAATAAAGTATCAGTCAGGAGTGATTTCACACAGTAAATTTGCTCAGTGATTCAGGGACTATATTAACACAGTAGATTTTCAGAGCATGAATCTGCAAGTTTGTTACCTCTGGAGATCTACACTATGGGACTCAACTGAATTCAGACTGGATCTACGCCATTATTCAGGGATCAAATTAAGAAATGAAGATTAGCATTGATTCAGCGGGTGTATTCACACAGCAACAGCAGATTTGCAACATGTGATTCAGTCGGTGAATTAGAGGAAAAGAAAACAAAAAGTACATGATCTCTGCTATCCAAAAAGAGGTCATTTTTTTTTAGTAGTTTTAACATCGTGTAATCTGCTTTCAAACATCACATAATGCTAGAAATGTTAGATTCTGCCATTGCCGCCATAGAAAATAATTGACCAATCAAACAATACAAAATTCTGCCCAGTGCGTGACGTCACGAGGGCTGATCATGTCTTTCGAGTGTATGGAGTGAAAGCATAAGTATAGGAAGTTGAGTCAATGATTAAGAGCAGTGACGTGCTGTCGGAAGTACAAAACCCAAAACCAGTGAAGTTGGCACGTTGTGTAAATCGTAAATAAAAATAGAATACAATTATTTGCAAATCCTTTTCAACCTATATTCAATTGAATACACTGCAAAGACAAGTTACTTAATGCTCGAACAGGTAAACTTTGTAATTTTTTGCAAATATTAGCTCATTTGGAATTTGATGCCTGCAACATGTTTCAAAAAAGCTGGCACAAGTGGCAAAAAAGACTGAGAGAGTTTAGGAATGCTCATCAAACACTTATTTGGAACATCCCACAGGTGAACGGGCTTATTGGGAACAGGTGGGTGCCATGATTGGGTATAAAAGCAGCTTCCCTGAAATGCTCAGTCATTCACAAACAAGGATGGGGCGAGGGTCACCACTTAGTGAACAAATGCGTGAGCTGATTGTCGAACAGTTTAAAAACAACATTCCTCAACAAGCTATTGCAAGAAATTTAGGGATTTCATCATCTACGGTCCGTAATATCGTCAAAAGGTTCAGAGAATCTGGAGAAATCACTGCACGTAAACGACAAGGCCGAAAACCAACATTGAATGCCCGTGACCTTCGATCCCTCAGGAGATACTGCATCAAAAACCGACATCAGTGTGTAAAGGACATCACCACATGGGCTCAGGAACACTTCAGAAAACCACTGTCAGTAACTACAGTTCATCGCTACATCTGCAAGTGCAAGTTAAAACTCTACAATGCAAAGCAAAAGCCATTTATCAACAGCACCCAGAAACGCCGCCGGCTTCGCTGGGCCAAAGCTCATCTAAGATGGACTGATGGAAAGTGGAAAAGTGTTCTTTGGTCTGACGAGTCCACATTTCAAATTGTTTTTGGAAACTGTGGACGTTGTGTCCTCCGGACCAAAGAGGATAAGAACCATCCGGACTGTTATAGGCGCAAAGTTCAAAAGACAGCTTCTGTGATGGTATGGGGGTGTATTAGTACCCAAGGCATGGGCAACTTACACATATGTGAAGGCACCATTAATGCTGAAAGGTACATACAGGTTTTGGAGCAACATATGTTGCCTTCCAAGCAACGTCTTTTTCATGCATGCCCCTGCTTATTTCAGCAAGACAATGCCAAGCCACATTCTGCACTTGTTACAACGGCATGGCTCCGTAGTGAGAGTGCGGGTACTAGACTGGCCTGCCTGTAGTCCAGACCAGTCTCCCATTGAAAATGTGTGGCGCAGTATGAAGCGTAAAATACAACAACAGAGACCCCGGACTGTTGAACAACTTAAGCTGTACATCAAGCAAGAATAGGAAAGATTTCCACCTGAAAAGCTTCAAAAATTGGTCTCCTCAGTTTCCAAACGTTTACTGAGTATCGTTAAAAGGAAAGGCGATGAAACACAGTGGTAAAAAGGCCCCTGTGCCAACTTTTTTGCAATGTGTTGCAGCCCTTAAATTCTAAGTTAATGATTATTTGCAAAAAAAAAAAAAAGTTTCTCAGTTTGAACATTAAACATCTTGTCTTTGCAGTGTATTCAATTGAATATAAGTTGAAAAGGATTTGCAAATCATTGTATTCTGTTTTTATCTACGATTTACAAAACGTGCCAACTTCACTGGTCTTGGGTTTTGTAAGTTAGGTGAGGCAGAATCCTCACCGTTAAACAAACTATAACTCCCTATTAGCCTACTTTCTAATATGAGGATTCATTAACCAATTTGCAAGACTAAACGGCAGAATGGCTGCCAATTTTATCCACAATATTATTGCTTAGTGCATCAAGCTTAAAATGCTCAGGAGACAGCAAAGTTGTTCATATTCGCTTTCAGGAAGCTAACGCAAATGCCATTAACAAATATAAAACCTAATGCCGAGTTCAATGCGTGGTCAAATTGTTTACCATGTTTTTCACTTTAAATACGTACTTTAAAATCTTATTAAAAATAAATGAATATATATAGCTATATATATTTTTTATTTTCAGTCTTCTTTCATAATCCGATAAACAAAAGGTCAAAATGACACTCAGAATTACCGAGAGAGTTGAGATTTTTTCGAGTTAATTATTTTGATTTCCTCCCTTGCAGTCTTGAATCAGAGCATAAATGTGAATTAATCTTTTTTGTCACTGTCACCTCTTAATTCTCACAGGCTGCATATAGCCTAGGCTAGGTCTTAATTGTTCAGTAAAAAAAAAGTTAAAATCGATTGATTGTCAATAGTTTACTATATGTTTTTTTTTCCTTTAACAGTGCAGATGTACACAGTTTGATTCGGTGAGTGAATTAGCAGAGCAGATTCTTATCTTTCTGGCACGTTGCACAGCACTTAGTAAAAATTTGAACACGAACGACTCCACCTCCCTCCAAAGTCCCACCCTCTTCCCCCCGGATTTCCACACTTCTCCTCCGAAAAAAAATATATATAGCTAATATATGGTATTTCGTCAGGCTACGAAGGTAACTAAACATTACAAGGGCATTTTATTTTGTACCACAAATGGAATTCAATATTATGTAATTACTGTTAGTTAGTTTTCACTTTCCGGTGCCTCTGAATCTGACTCCATTGACCTGTTTCACTCGCGTTGCTCACTTCCTCGCACCGCACGCTATATTTTTTTTCGTAGGAGAGTGAAATGGGTCAATAGTGTCAGATTCAGAAGCACCAGTAAGTGTAAACCAGGGGTGGCCAACCCTGGTCCTGAAGAGTCGCAGTGTCTGCTGATTTTTGGTGCTAGTTTGCACTCGACTGATGGATTAAATTAGTTGATTACTCACTTAACTGATCTCACCTGGTGTCTCAGGCTTAATTTGGCAACCAAGCAATTAATTTGGTACTTGAGCCAATCAAGCAATTAGCAGGAACAACCCACAAGACTCCTAGAGCCAATTAAGCAGACTTGCAGGTTGTGAAAGATTTGTCAATGTGGTTGGATATTTAGTGTAGTTGTAATGCAGGCAAAGTAGAAGTACAGAGTACAGATAAAAGTTTATTGAGCAGGGGTGGATAACGCTGGTCCTGTAGAGCCAGAGGGCGTGCTGAGTTAGGTTTTAATCGGGTGGAGAAAACCAAAGACACCAGGTGATATAAGTGAAGGGTGTGATCAACTGCTTTAATTTATCAATCAAGTCACACTAAAAACCAGCGGACACTGCGGCTCTCCAGGACCAGGGTTGGCCACCCCTGGTGTAAACTAACCAATAGTAATTACATAATATTCCATTCTATATGTGATATGAAATAAAATGCCCTCATCATGTTTAGTTACCTTTGTAGACTGGCATACTACCATTAACATTATTTATTTATTTATTTATTAAATTAATCTACATGGATACAAGGATGAAATTAAACATAACATAAATTACACGATTAAAAACATGGAACAAAAATCGACACAATATAAAGTAAGTTCAGGTTCAATACAGAAAGTTGTATCCAAGGAGTAATCACAAAGGATAAAACCTATATCAGTGGCTTCCAAAATCATGAAATCATAATGCATAAAATCCTAAAAAAGTCTCATTTAGGCAGGCCTACATCTTGAGCAGCGACAATAAGTGACCAAGTTACAAGAATGGGACAGATCAACAGAATCAACTCTTAATTTATAGATTTCAAATACCTGATTTTTAAAAAACTTCAAGGAAAAGGTGACCCCAACATACGATGGAATACCATTCCATAGCCTGCAGACCCTATTAAAATAACTACCACCATACTGCTCCGTACGAAAAAACGGGCCTTTAAATTTAAGTGGATTATCACCTCGGACTATGGGACTAAATCAAATTTTTTATATAAACAATTGTGAAAGAAGAAAGGAAGTAAATTTAGCTTATTTAACCTTTCAACTTAAGTTTGACCAGAGCCAAGGATGTGGCGCATGACACGTCTCTGTACTTTTTCCAGAGACTCTAGATCTCTTTTAGTATGTGTGTCCCACACTGTTGAGCAATATTCTAATTTACTCTGTACCGGTGTTTTATAAAGGGTAGCAGACACATCTGGGGTTTCCCTTCCACCACAAACGCCTCTTATGTCTCCCCATGCTTGATTAACTTTATCAATGATTGTATTAATATGCTGCCCCATGACAAAGATAAATCGAAAATGACACCAAGATCCTTTGCACTACCTACTTTACAGAAGACCCTTTCATCCATATTGTAATAAAAACAAGAAGGGCTATGTTTCCTACTAACGTGCATAAATTCACATTTGATAATATTATAACTCATACGCCACGAATCACTCCACTCAAGTAGTTTTTCAATGTCCTCTTGTAACCTCAAATCGTCATCCTGACCTGAAATTAATCGGTAAATCTTACTGTCGTCAGCAAACAAATCCATCAAGGTATTCTTAGGGTAAAACATTTGTAAACAATACAAATACTAAGGGTCCAAGAATGGACCCTTGCGGTATGCCAGATGTGACATCACAAATGGACGACTCAATCCCCTTGACAACAACCTTTAGATTCCTATTAGAAAGATAGGAGGTAAGCCACTGTAAGAGGCAACCTCCCATCCCAAAAGACTGGAGCTTGTACAGAAGTAGGTCATGGGACACTGTATCGAATGCTTTACTAAAATCCAAATGAACCACGTCGACTTGACCACCCGAGTCCAAGACTTGACTCAGACGATGCTGACTTTGAGTCAACTGTGTGGCCGTTGAGCACTTGTTCATGAAACCATGCAGACATGAGGAGATCAAAGGATGTAGAACAGAAAAGATTTTATTATAGACACAGCGCTCCATGACCTTTAAGACAATAGATAATAAAGACACTGGCCGATAGTTAGCAACACTCTGCGTATCCCCCTTCTTAAATACAGAGACCACATTAGCCAATATCCATTCAACTGGTAACTTACCTAATTGCAAGAAGATATTAAAAAGGAGCGATAATGAAAAACTAAGCTCTTCAGAAAAAGGCTTCAATACATGAGGTGATATTCCATCAGGGCCACAGGCTTTGACTAAACCAATCCTTTTAATTGCGGAACAAACATCTTCAGGTCGAATATTAAAGTATTCCAATTCATGATTTACATAACGAGGAATGTCTGGAAAAATAATAGGAGTTTCAGCTTTGGAAAAGTTAGTAAAGAAATACTTTAAAAGAAAGGCATCAGCCTTTGACCAGCTGTCATCAAAATAGTTATTATCAACAAACACATTCTTAGGTAATGACTTGCACTTTGTTTTGGATTTAAAGAAATTCCAAAAATGTTGAGGGTTTTTATTCACCACACTTCCAAGCCTATTAACATACATGCCGTACATGCATACATACATCACATGTCAGCTTTCGTAACTGACTTCTTAACGAACAAAATTTATGCCGGTTTGAGACTGTATTTCTGGACTTCAAATTTTGGGCGAGTAGAGTGAAAGGTGTTTGAATCAATCAATCCATTGAGGTCGACAATGGTCACTGATGGTCTTGGTGGGGATAATCCTATCCTGGCCCTCATATAATATGGCCAATGCAAGAATTTCAAAATCATCATGCTCTAAATCCTATCCCCTTACTGACTGAATAACTGAATTACATGTGAACAATACTCCTCCACCTCGTCGGAGTTCCCTATCTTTACGATACACAGTAAACCACTCAGGAAGGATTTCACTATCATCAATATCATTTGTCAACCACGTTTCAGAAACTGCTACGAAATCAAAGAAATGACAATTAACCAACTTCTGAAACTCTGCCCACTTATTTTTGGCAGTTGTGACACATTTGCGCTTCCTTGAATTTAACACAAGTAAAGAATATGTTTCTTTCACCACACAAGGAGGACATAATAATCTACCTCCTAATAAACGAGAACCACTCGGAAAGTTCAAGGGAGCTACTGCTTCAAAGTTTGCCTGTAGCTGTGAATCGGAAATGGTAGCCCTCAGGTGTTTTGGCTGCACTGCTTGGCATAGTCACTTGCGTGAGATGCCCATTGTGAATAAAATGTTCTCAGCCAGCTCCCGTGAACCAAGCGGAGTGAGATGAATTCCGTCTCTTTTGTAAGAAACGGCGCACTCCAAAAACAGATTAAAATTGTCGATTAAAAACATATTGTATGAGGGCCAAACGTGCAGCCATGCGTGGAGATTTAAAATTCGGCTAAAACACCCTATCTCACGATTCAGAGTCCGGATCGGACCAGAAATAAAGACACGTTTCCCATTGTGCTTAAGCCAGTGAAACAAATAAATAAAGTCGCGTTTCAGAAGTTCAGACTGAGGTAAGAAGTATCATTAGTTCCGACATGAACAACAACATTAAGCACATGCGAATATTTGACCAGCAGGCTGGGAATCCGGTCCGCAATGTCCAAAACTCTGGCTCCAGGGAAGCAAAGTGTAATGGCGTTTCTCGCCCTTATGTTCCTGATGGTGGATTCCCCGATTATTAAAGTTACAGGAGGTCTCGGGGCATTGTTCGAAGACCTGGTTGCCACCAGAGGAGTAACCACAATGTCTTGAGTTGGCCGCGGGACAGCAAAACAAGACTTGCAGTGCTGAGTTGCCTCCCTCGATGCGGGCAGCGAAGGTGCAGCCGAGTGTACAGGAGAGAGCAGGGGTGTAAATTCCTCCTCATCCAAGATGGAGAACCTGTTGACCAGCTGCAGGTCCCAAACAGGGGGGACACGATTGGACGCCTGCCGCAGCGTTTATTTCCGCGGGATCTGACCAACGGCTCAGCCTGCCAAGGTGCGGAGCTTACGAATTCCTTGGGCCTCGCTCCGTGCTGAATCTAGGGGTCCTCGGACTGTGTTGGGGTGGCTTCAACAAGGGGAGCCATGGAGTCTTGCTCAACCGCGGCGGAGGCGTTTGCAGTGGCAAGAGCTGGAGCAAGTAATGAATCAATAAGCTGCTCATCTTCCCTGATTTGGTAGAGGCTGGAAATTCTCCCCTCCAGCTCCGCGATCTTCTGACACAGGCAGGCGCAGGCAGCACAGCCCGGCAGAGAGGGGAGTGGAGCCATGATGAGCCTTGTATCCTGCTGAATCCAGCTACAGCCAGAGTTGCGTTAAAATAATGAAATAACTTGAAATAAATAAAAAGATAAAACAAGTAAAATGATAAAATAATATTTAAGGTGAAGATAATGAAATAGGAAATAAAATATAAGATGACAGAGTATAGTTTCCTAGACTTGTGAAGCTAGGAGCAACACTCACAAGAGTTTGATAATAAAATAATAATAAAAAAAATAAATGAAAAAAATAAAATGAAAAATGAGTAAAATAATAAAATGTTAAAATAGTAAGATGTCACAATGACACAGCGCTAAAATAACGATAAGATAATAAAAGTAAACTAAAAGCGCAGGCAGCAGCAAAACCAGACCGCTGACAGGGAACAGGATGTGACGTGACGTGATGTGAATATCCAAATGATCTAAGACCAGTAATTATAGCATTTCAGGGCCCTTTTGTCAACAGTCAAATGCGGTGTTTTTTTTTTTTCTCTACCAGAGAGGCGTGCCACTCACAAGCGGTGACGGCAGGAGGCAACTGGAAGGGGCAGAGCAACGGATGACAGACAGGAAGCTCGGCAAATCATTTTATTCGAACCGAAGAAAATGATTGGTCAGACTTTTTTAAAAAAATATATGAGAATTGAATACAAAAGAGTTTCAACCCCTGGTGGATTTCTTTTACATTTTAGTGTGCCACACGCTAATTAGAAACATTTTAAGATGACAAAGGAAAAGTGTAAAAATGCCAGAAAGATAAGAATTGCACTCATTGAGTTGTTGCAAGACGGTCCTGGGTCGATGGTAATAAGAGTGAGACTGAATCTGCTCTGGAGGAAGGGATACAGTTAGAACTGGCTGTGCCTGAGGTCAACTCCTCTCTGGAAACACAATACAGCCAATCCAGCCACTTCCAGCTGCAATTTGCAACAAGCTCTAATGGACTCCACTGCAAAGGGGACAGCCTGTACCATTACTATACACCAGTAATAAGACAGGCTGTACCATTACTGTAAACCAGTAACATGATGGGCTGTACCAGTACTGTGTAGCAGTAAGGAGATGGGCTGTACCAGTGCTCTGCACCAGTAAGAAGATGGGGAGATGGGCTGTACCAGTACTGTACACCAGTAAAGAGATGGGCTGTACCAGTACTGTACACCAGTAAGGAGATGGGCTGTACCAGTACTGTACACCAGTAAGGAGATGGGCTGTACCAGTACTGTACACCAGTAAGGAGATGGGCTGTACCAGTACTGTACACCAGTAAAGAGATGGGCTGTACCAGTACTGTACACCAGTAAGGAGATGGGCTGTACCAGTACTGTACACCAGTAAGGAGATGGGCTGTACCAGTACTGTGCAACAGTAAGGAGATGGGCTGTACCAGTACTGTACACCAGTAAAGAGATGGGCTGTACCAGTACTGTACACCAGTAAGGAGATGGGCTGTACCAGTACTGTACACCAGTAAGGAGATGGGCTGTACCAGTACTGTACACCAGTAAGGAGATGGGCTGTACCAGTACTGTACACCAGTAAGGAGATGGGCTGTACCAGTACTGTACACCAGTAAAGAGATGGGCTGTACCAGTACTGTGCAACAGTAAGAAGATGGGCTGTACCAGTACTGTGCAACAGTAAAGAGATGGGCTGTACCAGTACTGTGCACCAGTAAGGAGATGGGCTGTACCAGTACTGTACACCAGTAAGGAGATGGGCTGTACCAGTACTGTACACGAGAAAGGAGATGGGCTGTACCAGTACTGTGCAACAGTAAAGAGATGGGCTGTACCAGTACTGTACACCAGTAAAGAGATGGGCTTTACCAGTACTGTACACCAGTAAGGAGATGGGCTGTACCAGTACTGTACACCAGTAAGGAGATGGGCTGTACCAGTACTGTACACCAGTAAAGAGATGTGCTGTATCAGTACTGTACACCAGTAAGGAGATGGGCTGTACCAGTAGTGTGCAACAGTAAGGAGATGGGCTGTACCAGTACTGTACACCAGTAAGGAGATGGGCTGTACCAGTACTGTACACCAGTAAGGAGATGGGCTGTACCAGTACTGTACACCAGTAAGGAGATGGGCTGTACCAGTGCTGTACACCAATAAGGAGATGGGCTGTACCAGTACTGTGCAACAGTAAGGAGATGGGCTGTACCAGTACTGCACACCAGTAAGGAGATGGGCTGTACCATTACTGTACACCAGTAAGGAGATGGGCTGTACCAGTACTGTGCAACAGTAAGGAGATGGGCTGTACCAGTACTGCACACCAGTAAGGAGATGGGCTGTACCAGTACTGTACACCAGTAAGGAGATGGGCTGTACCAGTACTGTACACCAGTAAAGAGATGGGCTGTACCAGTACTGTACACCAGTAAGGAGATGTGCTGTACCAGTACTGTACACCAGTAAAGAGATGGGCTGTACCAGTACTGTACACCAGTAAAGAGATGGGCTGTACCAGTACTGTACACCAGTAAAGAGATGGGCTGTACCAGTACTGTACACCAGTAAGGAGATGGGCTGTACCAGTACTGAACACCAATAAGGAGATGGGCTGTACCAGTAGTGTGCAACAGTAAGGAGATGGGCTGTACCAGTACTGTACACCAGTAAGGAGATGGGCTGTACCAGTACTGTACACCAGTAAGGAGATGGGCTGTACCAGTACTGTACACCAGTAAGGAAATGGGCTGTACCAGTACTGTACACCAGTAAGGAGATGGGCTGTACCAGTACTGTACACCAGTAAAGAGATGGGCTGTACCAGTACTGTACACCAGTAAGGAAATGGGCTGTACCAGTACTGTACACCAGTAAGGAGTTGGGCTGTACTAGTACTGTACACCAGTTAGGAGATGGGCTGTACCAGTACTGTACACCAGTAAGGAGATGGGCTGTACCAGTACTGTACACCAGTAAGGAGTTGGGCTGTACCAGTACTGTACACCAGTAAGGAGATAGGCTGTACCAGTACTGTACACCAGTAAGGAGATGGGCTGTACCAGCACTGTACACCAGTAAGGAGATGGGCTGTACCAGTACTGTACACCAGTAAGGAGATGGGCTGTACCAATACTGTACACCAGTAAAGAGATGGGCTGTACCAGTACTGTACACCAGTAAGGAGATGGGCTGTACCAGTACTGTACACCAGTAAAGAGATGGGCTGTACCAGTACTGTACACCAGTACGGAGATGGGCTGTACCAGTACTGTACACCAGTAAGGAGATGGGCTGTACCAGTGCTGTACACCAGTAAGGAGTTGGGCTGTACCAGTACTGTACACCAGCAAGGAGATTGGCTGTACCAGTACTGTACACCAGTAAGGAGATGGGCTGTACCAGTACTGTACACCAGTAAAGAGATGGGCTGTACCAGTACTGTACACCAGTAAAGAGATGGGCTGTACCAGTACTGTACACCAGTAAGGAGATGGGCTGTACCAGTACTGTACACCAGTAAAGAGATGGGCTGTACCAGTACTGCACACCAGTAAAGAGATGGGCTGTACCAGTACTGTACACCAGTAAAGAGATGGGCTGTACCAGTACTGTACACCAGTAAAGAGATGGGCTGTACCAGTACTGTACACCAGTAAGGAGATGGGCTGTACCAGTACTGTACACCAGTAAGGAGATGGGCTGTACCAGTACTGTACACCAGTAAAGAGATGGGCTGTACCAGTACTGTACACCAGTAAGGAGATGGGCTGTACCAGTACTGTACACCAGTAAAGAGATGGGCTGTACCAGTACTGTACACCAATAAGGAGATGGGCTGTACCAGTACTGTGCAACAGTAAGGAGATGGGCTGTACCAGTACTGCACACCAGTAAGGAGATGGGCTGTACCAGTACTGTACACCAGTAAGGAGATGGGCTGTACCAGTACTGTGCAACAGTAAGGAGATGGGCTGTACCAGTACTGCACACCAGTAAGGAGATGGGCTGTACCAGTACTGTACACCAGTAAGGAGATGGGCTGTACCAGTACTGTACACCAGTAAAGAGATGGGCTGTACCAGTACTGTACACCAGTAAGGAGATGTGCTGTACCAGTACTGTAAACCAGTAAAGAGATGGGCTGTACCAGTACTGTACACCAGTAAAGAGATGGGCTGTACCAGTACTGTACACCAGTAAAGAGATGGGCTGTACCAGTACTGTACACCAGTAAGGAGATGGGCTGTACCAGTACTGAACACCAATAAGGAGATGGGCTGTACCAGTACTGTACACCAGTAAAGAGATGGGCTGTACCAGTACTGTAAACCAGTAAAGAGATGGGCTGTACCAGTACTGTACACCAGTAAAGAGATGGGCTGTACCAGTACTGTACACCAGTAAAGAGATGGGCTGTACCAGTACTGTACACCAGTAAGGAGATGGGCTGTACCAGTACTGAACACCAATAAGGAGATGGGCTGTACCAGTAGTGTGTAACAGTAAGGAGATGGGCTGTACCAGTACTGTACACCAGTAAGGAGATGGGCTGTACCAGTACTGTACACCAGTAAAGAGATGGGCTGTACCAGTACTGTACACCAGTAAAGAGATGGGCTGTACCAGTACTGTACACCAGTAAGGAGATGGGCTGTACCAGTACTGAACACCAATAAGGAGATGGGCTGTACCAGTAGTGTGTAACAGTAAGGAGATGGGCTGTACCAGTACTGTACACCAGTAAGGAGATGGGCTGTACCAGTACTGTACACCAGTTAGGAGATGGGCTGTACCAGTACTGTACACCAGTAAGGAAATGGGCTGTACCAGTACTGTACACCAGTAAGGAGATGGGTAGTACCAGTACTGTACACCAGTAAGGAGTTGGGCTGTACCAGTACTGTACACCAGTAAGGAGATGGGCTGTACCAGTACTGTACACCAGTAAGGAGATGGGCTGTACCAGTACTGTACACCAGTAAGGAGATGGGCTGTACCAGTACTGTACACCAGTAAGGAAATGGGCTGTACCAGTACTGTACACCAGTAAGGAGATGGGCTGTACCAGTACTGTACACCAGTAAAGAGATGGGCTGTACCAGTACTGTACACCAGTTAGGAGATGGGCTGTACCAGTACTGTACACCAGTAAGGAAATGGGCTGTACCAGTACTGTACACCAGTAAGGAGATGGGTAGTACCAGTACTGTACACCAGTAAGGAGATGGGCTGTACCAGTACTGTACACCAGTTAGGAGATGGGCTGTACCAGTACTGTACACCAGTAAGGAAATGGGCTGTACCAGTACTGTACACCAGTAAGGAGATGGGTAGTACCAGTACTGTACACCAGTAAGGAGTTGGGCTGTACCAGTACTGTACACCAGTAAGGAGATGGGCTGTACCAGTACTGTACACCAGTAAGGAGATGGGCTGTACCAGTACTGTACACCAGTAAGGAGATGGGCTGTACCAGTACTGTACACCAGTGAGGAAATGGGCTGTACCAGTACTGTACACCAGTAAGGAGATGGGCTGTACCAGTACTGTACACCAGTAAAGAGATGGGCTGTACCAGTACTGTACACCAGTAAGGAGATGGGCTGTACCAGTACTGTACACCAGTAAAGAGATGGGCTGTACCAGTACTGTACACCAGTAAAGAGATGGGCTGTACCAGTACTGTACACCAGTAAGGAGATGGGCTGTACCAGTACTGAACACCAGTAAGGAGATGTGCTGTACCAGTACTGTACACCAGTAAGGAGATGGGCTGTACCAGTACTGTACACCAGTAAAGAGATGGGCTGTACCAGTACTGTACACCAGTAAGGAGATGGGCTGTACCAGTACTGTACACCAGTAAAGAGATGGGCTGTACCAGTACTGTACACCAGTAAAGAGATGGGCTGTACCAGTACTGTACACCAGCAAAGAGATGGGCTGTACCAGTACTGTACACCAGTAAGGAGATGGGCTGTACCAGTACTGTACACCAGTAAAGAGATGGGCTGTACCAGTACTGTACACCAGTAAGGAGATGGGCTGTACCAGTGCTGTACACCAGTAAGGAGATGGGCTGTACCAGTACTGTACACCAGTAAGGAGATGGGCTGTACCAGTACTGTACACCAGTAAGGAGATGGGCTGTACCAGTACTGTACACCAGTAAGGAGATGGGCTGTACCAGTACTGTACACCAGTAAAGAGATGGGCTGTACCAGTACTGTACACCAGTAAGGAGATGGGCTGTACCAGTACTGTACACCAGTAAGGAGATGGGCTGTACCGGCTTTGCTCCCTGTTCTGAAGATACAGTCAATGGTTCTGAGTCACTTTTGTCATTTTTTCTTGAATACCCTTGACCCTGAAGCGAGCAGAATTCTGCTCTATAACTTATGGCCAAATTACATTTTTATTTTGGGCCGATATTCTTCCCACATCTGTTTGAACAAAACAGCCCAATTTTAATATTTGTTCAGCCAATGAGGTCGGACCCAGCAGTGCAGTGTGAGAAAGCTCAGGAATAATTATACTTATGTAACTAACGTTAAGTTCTAAGGTTTATTCAGGATTATGAGCTTTGATCTGCAAATAGCTGAGTGAAATACAAGACCATTTCTGCCAACAATACAAACAGAACAAGTCCAACAACTGACAAGAAAAATAATCAAACTGCATTAAGCCATGCCATTAATTAGTATCTTGTTTTTAGATTTAATTATTTGAAGGCCTGTTTGTGTAAACTGCAAAATATCAAACACAAAAATATTAAAATACTAATGCCTTCGTATTGTGCCAATACTAAGGCATTCCTAAAAAAAAAAAGAAAACTAAGACACGGTAAACAATGCACCCGTGTGCTTGGAGGCAGAGGCATTTCCGCCGACTCTCTTACATGTTTGAGACAGATGGCACATATTCCCAGTGATACACTTTCGGTGTTTATTTGAGTTACTGCACCGACTTAAGGTTTATTACATTTTATAATACGTTTGAGCGCTGTTTTTATGATGTTCTGTGTCTGTTTGGTAGACGAGCACTTAGGATGCAAAGAAAATCTCAGATTGCGCACTCATTAATAAATTACACATGAAAAAAGAAGACATGGGTGCTTAAATTTTAACATTTCAATGCAAGGCTTCACATTTTTGAAATCCTTGGGTCCCTTCCTTTATTGCAGCTTTGTTTAACTGTGAAATGTGCACAGAGGAACATCATACCGTAAACATAATACTACATAAAATGATGTTTCAAGGATTTTAAGTCATCTCGCATTTTTATATGAAAACCATCCGTGGTAAAATGATTGTCACTCGGGGCTTCCTGCTTTGGGAAACATCCCTGGGTAGAATGACAGCTGTGCGTGCACATGCTCAGTTATGCAGTCAGAGAACATTCTGGCAGGTATATTTGACCATCCTTCAACAAAGAGGCTTTCTATAATCATTCATATGTCTGGGCTACCATATATGAATGCCCCTCTCCAGATCAGACCACAACATTACGATTAGATTGAAGAGCAGAGCCTGAGATGGCCATCACATGCACAACATGGATGTTCATCTCAGGTGTCCATTTCTTTTAGGATTGTGATGCATCTTAGAGGTCATTGTGCTGCTGGAAAATCCATTTATGACCAAGATCCAGACGCAAGCAGAGAGAACAAGATTTTCTACCAAAATTTCCATGTACCTGGTGAATTGAATTATGCTCTTGATCTTAACTAGTGCCCCAGGACCACTGGCGGAAAAACATCACTTACATTCCTTTAAAACCTGACTGTAGGTTTGGCGTCTCTCCTTGATCGCATTTTGGTTCTGCAGCCAAAGGCTAAGATGGTTCATATGGCCAAAATCTGTCAGTATTCTCCGCATCACAGTTGCAATACTGTTTGGCTACCACTTTTTGTTGTTTCTTGTTATCAACTGGGGCATTTTTATTCAACCCATCATTAAAAAATGTCTATTGCTATGGAGGTGGCTTGTCACTTAACCATTTATAAATTCTTTGAGACACATTACCTCACTTTGAAGGTCATTTTTTATCCGTATGTTTTGAATTTACATTTGTTTTGTCTTTTCTATGGCAACTCAGGACGAAAGGGATTCATAATTCTTCTTTTCAGACCTCGTTTTTCGAGATAGTTGAACAGGAAATGACGAAATTATACAGTGTAGTTCATTAAGACTCAAAAGAGCGTAATTAAGCAAAAAAAAAAACTAAATTAACTTTTATAATATCTAAAATAATTGTACAATACTTTTGACGAGTATGTTTCCGGAAAAGAAAAATTGAATATATGAGGAGAAACACTAGACATGAGACGATGAATTTGAAATTATGAGTTAGACTCGGAAAGTGATAAACATATTGAAAGGAAAATGAAGAATAAAAACTGCAATGATACGCGAAAGACGCCGAAGGCAGTCTTCCGATGGTAGCCTAATCATTCGCTCAATATACATATCCGCGTCATAATTACATTCATGACTTACGTACAGTGCCCTAAGTATATCTCACATTGGGATAAGTCGGGAAAAGTGAGGCAACATGGTTTGCTGGAAAGAAACACAGATGATCTCGCTGGCACCGGTTCCAGGATTTATCGACATAATGAGGACAGGAATATTCCACCTCTCCCCGTCTGAAACAGCACGAGCCTAACCGCGCGCAACACCTCTCAAGTTGCGCTGGAATTGGGAAGAAATAACGCAACTCGCCTGTTCTGTTTAATAAGGAACCTAATTCATCACTGTATGCAGACTGTGAATTGCTTCATTTAAATGCTGACCGATCAATGTTTAATGTTCCAGGGACTCAGTCATGTATCTGCCGCGATAATTAACTTCCAACAGCTCCTCGCGCCAGGGCACGGACAAAACGGCCGCCTTTTCCTCGTATGTGGATGCAATCCAAACTTTTGGGCTACATCTTTAAGGGATCTGAGATATGGTAATCGCTGCTCCCTGTAAGATAATACGTATAGCCTGCTTTATAGGGAGTAACCTAACTGGAACGCTGTTAAGCGTTACCGATGGAGAGCTAATTGAAATTGTGCTTCCCCCAGCACATTCTCTAATATATAGGGGAGGTACCTATTACGAAAAAACAAGACCAATGCAAAGATCCTGTACAAATAAAAAGGACAGTTGTGCATCCGATTAAATTGACATTTAGGGAAAGTAATTCAAATAAAATAGGAATTAAAAGTCGTAGATGGTGAACGCGTGAATGAGAGGATATGCGAGGTAATAAAATGCCGATTTACAGAAACTATTTCAAACTTGGCCGGCGATGATTCTCTTTTAATGTTCCATTAGTTCGTAGTTCAATCTCAAATCGACTTCATTGTTTTTTAAGGCAGGAAAATATTTTAATAAACAATGAAATGCGATATTGTGAACGGATTCTTTCACAATAACGCAAGCAAATCCTGTTTACTCGCATTCATCCGACTGATAAAGCGTGCAAGAGAAAAGGTAGCAGAAAATAAGTTATTTAAATCATTCAATTGTTTTTGATAGGACAAATTATTATTCTGTAAACACTGAGTCCAGTGTGCTGAGTTTTCAGTGAAGCAGCACTTCAGGATTTAACGAATCAACTGGCCTATTTGCACGATTCCGCAAAACTCAGTGCGCTTGTAAATCACTGCCGCCCGCCTGTCCTTCGCCACAGACGACGTTAATCTAGCTGTAAACTGAATACTCCGCACATCAGTTAGAGAACGAACATGTTCATCGCATTATCTGTCCGACCTAGCACAATTCCGAGGCCTCAATTATGCCTTTTTCTCCATTGCAATAATTTTTAGACGTTGTATTATAGCCTACGGCGGGACAAGGTGGGTTAAAATGTCAATAGCCTATGTCTGTACAGTACGAAGACTCTCATCTTAACTTCTTTAACCAGCATCAATCTTGCCTGGTGATTGGAAAAAATGATAAAAAATATGATTCACATGGGTGCTTGAGTGCATAGGCCTACGTTATCTATTCCATTAAAAATAATAATCGTGACATATTGTCGGTATTGTGCCTAAAATGATGCAGGGTCGGGTGAGAGGGTCTTAGGGGACGCGCAAAAGGGGTTTCTCCTTCTTCGTATTTCTTAAATCGCTGGCATCGGCGTCTATTCTGTGCACATCTCAAGATCTAAAAATAACTCAGCATAATT
Source organism: Gymnothorax reevesii (assembly GCA_029721435.1). NCBI lineage: Eukaryota > Metazoa > Chordata > Actinopteri > Anguilliformes > Muraenidae > Gymnothorax > Gymnothorax reevesii. The sequence goes on along the minus strand of CM056584.1, from coordinate 54,081,623 downwards.
CCACATTCTCGCGCTACAACACGAACTATAATCACTACAACTAAAGTGATAATAAATAAATAAATAAATAATAAAGCTCCAATCCACTCATATTTCAACAAATAATTTGGAGACAAGTTTCTCGAATTCCGAAATTGAACAGTCCAATATCTGGCATCACAACACATGAAAACAAGCATTGTTTTATACGAATTATTATTATTATTATTTTTTTTACCTAGCTCGGGCTTAAGCCTTCGATTCTGATCGGTATTAGTGATATTACGGGGATTGTTTTTAATTCTAAACACTCACAGGGGAAAAGATCACAAAATGCATTGTGTTTTTTAATTTATTATATTTATTAGCTAGAATGTTCACATTGGATACATGCAGTATATGGCATGAGCAAATCTACGACGACAATGACTCACCTTTGGCAAAGCTAAAAGATTCCACACTTCCGACCATGTCATGCAGTTATTGGCCATAGAAATAACTTTCACATTTATTAGGGAACATTTTGAAGTAGGCCAATAGACAATAATGTTGCACAAGTACATTTTTTGGTGCAAAATTGGAACAAAATGTATTTATTTTCCCAGTCTTCCAGTTTGGCATCGCTTCTCTGACAATTTTTAGATGGGGTCATTCGAGACGATTTTCTTCAGCGACAAATTAAAAAAAAAAAAAACCAAACGGCTACTACTCCCATCTGTGTTCAATTAGTGCTTCCAGAATGTTCCCTTTTTAATCTCGGCGGCCAAGAGCGCGTAATCACTCGGTTACTGCGCTTAGTCGCGTGACCTTGAGTCAGTCGGTCAACCTGCGCTCATACAGCAACAGGCCGATCAAGCACAATTAATTTATTCCACCCCCTAACGTTTGACTTCCAATCTCCATTGTTAGAGACAAAATCAGTCCAATCCAGTCAAAATCTATGAGTATTTTATGATTGTATTGGCCTCTTTCTGGTCATTTCGATAAGGCAGACCTATATTTAATTTCTAAAGTTATTGCTGGAGGGCATGGGAACATAGATGGCCTATATTTACGTCATTTTGATGAGAAGTTTACATGATAATGAAACTTGTTCAGATCTAAGTATCACAAATTCATTAAGCACTTTCATATACTGAGAGGCATTAGAAATGCATAATAAAATATACTGTTTTAAGCATTGGTAAATGGCTTCTTTCGTAGTTGCAAAAACAGGGTCTCGGGAAACTGTGCTTTTGGTAGTGAGACTTGCCCTCACTGTTATCGTTACATTGGCAGTCAATTCAGCAGTTCGTACGCATTATCTGACATGGCAGAGGACATTTTATGGAATGTGTTTTTGTGGCATCACAGATGACACACTTTGTCGGGGACGACAGCTGACACATCTGGTCATTCTGTGTCATCGCTGCAGTCTGGACACAGTCATTTGGACATTAATGGGTCCAGAATCTTTTCGATGCGATTGGCCATCATTCAACATTCAAAATGTTTGATTCTTCAGAGATTCATTTATTTGTGGCATTTAAAGTGGGAATAGCCTGACTTTGTTTATGTGTGTTTTTACTGGCCCTGATCTTCAACGTTTCATGTGCAAAATGATTTCCCCCAATGCGATTCACGACCATGATCCAGGGAACTGTGCTGCATTTAGATAAACATGATGAGGCCTTAAACCAAGACAGGATTCAAACCCAGACACTTGACATTTTGCAATGCTTACCGTACCTTATGGTCATCATGTCAATTAGCAAAAGGAAAAACTGTCAGTTTTCAAATTAGACAAAAAAAACCACTTCGCATTTTTAATGCCTCTCAGTGAATATCCAAATGTAGTCTAGACTATTTTCTCGTGGGGAATTCAAAAGTTATGTCAACCACTGGTAGCAGACGGTTCAGAATCAACGCGACGCCCACCCTCCATCACGAACTGAAGCTGAGTACAGAACGGGCGGGTGAGCTCTCACACTGCACAGTGACGTCAGCTTCTGAAGCGGCCTTGGTAAACACAAGGTGAAATATACATTTACATACAGTCTATTACTCCAGTAAATACCAACACTTCAAAGGCATTTATAAATGTGAAATGTTTAAACAAAACTTTACAATTCACTGAGCCCAAGATAACTGGTGGATGAAATAGTGAAGATTGTCATCCTCCCGTGGGCCTAATCTGATACAGTCCTACTGCGGGACATGGCCGTCTCGCTTAAACCATTTAACACTGATATGGGCCTCAGGTAAGTCAGGCAGAGAGATCTTTATCCCTGAGATCTTCCCTGTGTGATGAAAGACTGATGTTACCGTTAGCTCGAGGAACAGGAGACATCGGCTAAGATTGACGCTTGCATTGCTGGAACTTCCTGCGGAGCGAACCACAGAAACCAGACACAAACCATCCTCAGCAACCAAGGAATATTCTCACCAGCTAACCCTCTCTGTCCGTCCGTCTGTCTGTCTGTCTCTCTTGCTCTCTCACACACACACAGCGCTGTCACTCTATGAAAAGTGGTGATAGGTCTTGGGGCAAAAGCTCAGAGAGGTGGAGTCAGGTGAGATGGAAATTCGAAGCACAATCCCCTCCGGGACACACGTCAGGTAGCTACACCCCAGGACTCATGAGGCGAAGCTCATGAATACACAATAAAACCATCATCACACGTCAAAACACAGAAACAAGGAAACAAATTTCTGAATAATGGGAGATGGACACATTTCAAATACGTCTAAGTAATGCACCAATGAGGTTCACTGACGCAAACTTCTGGCTCCTGCTGGCAGGGACAGATATTGCCTCAGTCCGAGTTCACCATCTTGGCTCTGTACAGAATGTTCAGTAACAGTGAGCCTCCTGAGATTGAAATGTGCTACAGTGCAACCCCAGCTGAGCCTTACACAGTCTGCGACCTCACAGAGCAACAGCTGGAGTGTGTTCAACGGGCCTCACGTTCGCTTATGTTACCTAACAGACAATTTTGAGCAAAGAGTCAGCGGAGAACAACAGGCAACAGAAGCCAACGCTCTGAGGAGGTGGCGCGCGGCCAACATCCAACATGGCGGCGGACATGAGACCTGAGGGTAGCTTGTGCCAAGGCATCTTGTTTGAAAATTGCTGATAAAATGAGAAGTTCAATAGAGTATTTTAGTGCAATGATAAGCGTACTTTAGAGTTTTGTTGTTGACGCACACACTAAAGAAGAAACTAAAGAAGAACACTGTCCTGCTAACATGGGGCCACGTCCGCAGCTGAGGGCCCCACCTGCAGTGCCCGGCCCTCAGGAGCGGGAGCTGGGCCGGAGGCTGGGGCCCTGATTAGGAGCTCAGATCATCCGCCTCCTTCTCCTGATTACAGCAGCGGACTTCAAACAGCAGCCAGGCCGAGGGGGGTGGGGGGGGGAATCGCTGGCCATTTCCTCCGAAAAGAGTCGTTTCCAGATGTGACTGGGCTCAGTGGCGGTCTGATCTCTGACATCTCGGCGGTCAGAACGCGGAGGGCACCGGGGGTCGGACACATCTGTGATCCGCCTGCCCGCGCAGCACAGCACCCCCCCGCCTGCCCCTGACACGGGGGGCACACAGGTGGGCGGGGAGGGCGCTGGGGGGTTTACTGGGCGGCTGATTGACAGGCAGCTGTGGAGGCCCTGGGATTGGAACGAGGGATTTGGGAAGAACCTGCTGCTGGGCTCTTCAGCGAGAGTCTCAACCCCCCTCCACTGCACCACTCCCTGATTACTATTCCTGCATCTGCCGTCTCCCCTACTGCATCAGTGTGCGCTCTCAGTGTGTTCTCTCTTTGTCATATGAAGGTTAAGAATGTTTATTGAAAATAAATCAATAAAGTATCATCATTATGCCAATACACAGCAGCAGGATTATTGCAGTAATTATTCAGCACCATACTACTGTGCAGCAGGTAACACTGTGGCCTTATAGCAATCAGGCTCAGCCATGAGGTCAATGCATACGTGTGTGTGTGTGTTTGAGTGTGTGTGTGTGTGTGTGTGTGCGCTCTGCGATGGATTGGCCTGACAGTTAGATATTGAATGAACAGAACATCACACACACTGGAATGGTGGTCCCTGCCTCTCACATATGCAGGAGGGTATATCAGGATATGTCGAGCAGCGGATGATTGACAGGTGACAGGTCAAAGATACCGGGCTCTACAGTTCACCTGTGACCTTACAGGTAACAACAGGAGGCCGGCTGCTGTAACTAAACCTGTTACAGTGAGATATCCTACTGCGCGGAGGCAAGGGAATAGTATGGTACAGACACACACGCGCATACACACACACACACACACACACACAGTCACACCCTCTCACACACACACATACACTCACACCCTCTTTCTCACACACACATACACTCACACCACTCTCTCTCTCTCTCTCTCTCTCTCTCTCTCTCTCTCTCTCACATACACATACACTCACACGCACACCCTCTCTCTCTCTCACACACACACACACACACACACACACACACGGACACCCTCTCTCATGCACACACACACACAGACACTCCCTCTCTCTCACACACGCACACACATACACGGACACGCTCTCTCGCACATGCACACACACACACACACACAGCCCCCCTCACTCGCTCTCACACCTCACACACACACTCACACTCACACTCTCTCTCTCTCTCTCTCTCTCTCTCTCTCACACACTCTCACACACACACACACACACACACACACACACACGCACACACACCCTCTCTCTCTCTCTCTCTCTCTCACACATACGCACACACACACACACACACACACATATACACTCTCACATGCTGGGTAAGCCTGCTTACTCACAAAACAAAAGAGCAGGAGTGTTGGCGTTGTCGGAGAAACGAGGCCAGGTTCAGTAGTCTAACAGGCCAGAGCTACCTGTCCTTCAGGTTCTGGGCAACACAAGCGCTGAGCCTTCTGTGCTGGGCCGGGACTCACCGCAGGGCAGCATTTGACTGAAACTCTTTTTGCAGAATGAAGACTGCAATAGGGGTGTGCAGTAATTTTGATTGGGCAGTGCAGTGATTGGGATTGGGCTGTGTGGTGATTTTGATAGGGCAGTGAGAGGATGTGATTAAGTAGTGCAGTGATTGTGATTGGGTAGTGCAGTGATTATGACTGGGCTGAGCTATGATTTTGATTGGACAGTCCGGAGGCTGTGATTGGGCAGAGCGATGACTGTAACCGAGTAGTTTCATCTTTGATCATCACCTAGTGCATTACATGAGCTCCTGCCTGAATAGTAATTGAGGCACTGATTACTAAAACCCCACAAGTCAAGTCAAGACAAGTGTGACTTATGGGGTTTTAGTAATAGGTGCTTCAATTGTGAACTGACCCTGCTAAAATCTGAAGAGGGCAGAATCTTGCACAGTTTAATTCGGATCTCACAACGTGAATTTCTTGCACTATGTTGTAGGGTAATATACAACTGAAGTTAGTCTGTACATTAATTTTTATCCAGTAAGGGCAAATATTTTACGTGCAAAATGACTCCAGCAAAGCACAGTTACAATAGTGGCAGCAAGTGACATTCTCAGCATAACAATATGGTATCACTTTGGAATTCATACGACGCATGATTAAATAAAAATTAGTCACGCTGTTACGAAGACGCACAAATGCCTGTCTATTATGTCGACATACTGTACAGTGTAATATGATATCAAGTGTGACAAGTGAAGCAATCAAATGTTTTTACTATTTACAGGTATTCAAACAATAAGTTTACAAAGCAAATACAATTGATTAACTTCATGAAACAAATTTACCATGAAATATGAGTGCACAATTTGAACAATAAGGTTTGGATTAGAAAGCGGAAATCTACTGTCACAAGCTGTTGACAAGTGAACAACAGGGACAAAAACACTGTAATGGAGTGAATCCAACAGTCAATAAAGCAGAGAACATCACTGAAAACAAACATTATAAACCCATCTTGGTTTACCTGTCCATTGTTCACGTGCTATTAAATATCATGCTGCACTCTGAGATCCAGTGAGACAGATATTCGCTTTTGCATCTGAGGTCCATCGATCGACTCACACGGATGTGATTTATGATGCCCAGGCTAACAGAGTTCAGTGATGAGACTTTGGCAGCTTCTGCCTGTAATGCAGAGTGTGATAAGGACACACACTCACACACACATGCACACAAACAAGGACTCGCACAAAACACACACACACACACACACACACACACACGCTCAAACACACACACACGCATGCACACACGCGCACATACACTTCCTGACAAACGTATTAGGACGTCACTATTTATGTGTGTGATTTTCTTACAGTGCAGTTGAAAATAGTGAATGTATCATATTTGGAAATAGTTGTTTATTCAAATAAAAATACAGACCCCATTTTGGATACACCAAACTGAATTATTCTAAGTCTTGACCCTCCGTTTATAGAGAATCAAAATCACCTCATGTGCCACACCTGATCATATTGATTGAACTAATTGTAGCCGTGGTCTTCCATTATAACAAAGACACAATTCCAAACTTGTTAATTTGAAGATTACCATCTTGCAAGCACTATTTATTATAATATCTCTTATTTATTACAGACCCAAAGTGAGAGTTTTTTATGCAGAGAAAAAATATGCCAATTTGTATATCTGTAGCATCCCCAAATGTTCAAATAATGTTCTGTGATGTTTACATGTACATTTTAGGACACCATTAAATTCCTACAACGCTCACATGTGTAATATAACACGTACATCAAAGGTTGAGTGAGAATGAGGATCGTCCTAATACTTTTGTCAGGTAGTGTACACATGCACGCACACAAGCGTACATACATACACACACACGTGCACACACACACACACACGCGCACATACACACACACAAACACTCGCACATGCACATACACACACACCTGCACAAACGCGCACATGCACACACATAGGTGCGCACACACACACACACACACACACACATGCACACACGCACACATAAACACCCACACACACATGCACACACGCACACATACACACAGATCATCTCCTCCGTGGCTGCAGATGGGACGGGGCTCCAGGATGTATCGCATTAATGAAGATCAGAGCAGTGAAGAGGACTCCACTGTACCCCCCCCCCACCACCGTTTATTTTTTCACTTTAACATGCACTGAATGGTCTCATCCACATTCAAATATTCCAGCATTTATCATGGCTGCTCTCACACGTACAGGCAGATCTGAGACACAAAATGTATGTTGATGAGACCACAGCCATTTCTGAGCTGGATCAGAGGGGTCCTGGGAGGTGACTGGTAAAAGCAGCCCGTTAACTGCAGCACCTAACGAAAGCACAGCAGACGCTCCACACCTGTCCTGCCCCAGCGGAGCTGCCAGCTCACATCCAGCTGTGCCCACAGTAACGGCAGAGAGCGACAGCCAGCGGAGCGGCTTGGCAATACAGAATCCCTCAGCTGTTCGGGACGCCCGTCACAGCAACAGCACATCCCTGCACAAAGCCTTTTCACAGAACAACAGCGACAAATATAAAAACTCAACAACCGGCCGACTGTGAACCCGACAGCAGTGTTGGAAAACAAGGAAAAAACTTTCTGAAGAATGCATTCAAAACTAAAGTAAAGTAAGCCTTTGAAAAACAACCTGTCAGAAAACTACAGCAGCAACAACAGCTGTTTGGGACACGAGGAAATGGGAGGGACCCTATGCTGAGAGGAAACAGAATAAACAATCATGTCCGAGCGATTCAGGTACACTGGCCTGTCAGAGAGAGTGGGGAGGGGCGGGTCTCTCTCTCTCCCTCTCTCTCTCTCTCTCTCTCCGTGCGACAGATTGTCTGCTGCAGTCTGGCTCCTGACACCCACTTCAAAGGCAGCAGTTTCTGTCTCATCGTTGGAGCTCCCTGCGGAGACGACGAGCCTCCGTCTCAGAACAGGCTCATACAGGCTCCCTCCACCCCCTCCCCCGCACGCACGTCTGTCACTACCCAACCAACTCCGCCCGCTGCCGTCCGCGGGCAAGGACTCGGGCATGCAGAATCGATAGGCGTCATAAGTGAAGTGTAACACATGTTCATACCAGATATGAATGTAATCGGTGAGAACTTAGAGCCCATGCGCCATCCACAAGGAAGTGTCTGCAGACGCGGAGACGGCGAGCCTGAATCCATAGTTGCCGCCCGACTCCGGCTGGGGGCCACGGTTCGTGCAGCCCCAGTCTGACAGTCCTTTCGCTTTAAGCGCATTAGCGCATTTTAATCCTGCAGATTTATGCAGCTGAGGCAGGGCTCTTCAGAACCCTTCGGAACTGAAACTCGGGCCTGTCCCACCCCGCACCCCGATACGCTCCTCTCAGAACCGCACACACACACATCACACACGGATCAACAACCGCTGCCACATTAGCACATGCTGCCAATGACTG